>CM036340.1:5199669-6399669 GCA_020615435.1 Telenomus remus
GGAACTTTTTTCTGATGAATGAAACAAAAGTTATACAAATTATAAGAAATTGTAAACAAGATTTGTTGTTTTGAGTCCAGTTGATTGTTCATCTTTTTTCTATCATGTGTAAACATGATCGTCTTTTTCATTTTATGCATATCATTATCTGTATTTCTACGCCGTCGATGTTTGGTGAATTTGTGATGAGTTCAGTACAAAATTCTTGATGCAAATAACAAGGGTGTTTTGAAGGACCATCGCAATAGTGACAGTTTTACTATTCGCTTTGAACGAGTTTCCAGCTTGACTCCAACATTGGGGTGTTTGGAAAAAGATAAAAATAGATTGTAAAAGAGGATATACGGTGGATAGAAATCAATCATTCTTTGGAGAAGATAAAGTAATTAGAAATTGAGGTTAGAATAGCAGCGATGGAAAACAGCGGGGAAAGTGGCGATGATACTGGTCCTCTGGGCGCTACGACGTTTCTTGGAGGAAACGCGGTTACTGCTTCTTACATCAGTGTGCAATCAGATGATATGGAAGGTAAATTCGATGTTTAGAAATAAATAAAAACCTTCTGTTTGGAATGCAACAACAATACTTTTCGCTATGGAAAGTATAAACAATGTACTTTATACTCGAAGTAAATTAAATGTTACTTTATTGTTATAAAAACGAAAATGTCATTAAAGTTCTATTTGGTTTTATTAAATTATTTTTTTGCTTTTATTTGTATATCAAGAAAACGAAAAGTAAACAGTGATGTCGGAATTTAACGTTAGAATTACAAACAGGAAAATTATTAATTTTTATTTATCGTCCAACACGTCTATATTTAACAATAAAGTCAATATTCTTAGAATTTGAAAGTTCTAATTTTTCTGTGAAATACCGGATGAAGTTAAGGTACAACAATTGACCGTAAAGTTACGGTCTACCATCATAATTGAAGTTCATCCTAATCTCTTTTGTCCCATTGTATTACTTGTCACCTTATCTCGAAGAAAACCGAACTTTTACAACAACGGCAATTTGCCATTGGAAAAGAAAAACCAAAACAAAAACATTGGAGATTAACTTAGAACTTGTAAATTTCTTCAATTTCTCATGCATTTCATTGTCACGCTTAATTATAATGGTTTCGGATTAACTTTTACAGACGATCCCGAGAATACCGACGACTCTAATCACGGAGGTAGCGACCCGCTGCATTGTGGCGGGGCAGCAAGCGGACCTTTGCGTGAACAGGACCGTTTTCTACCAATTGCTAATGTGGCGAAAATAATGAAACGGGCGATCCCGGACGCAGGAAAAATCGCTAAAGACGCGAGGGAATGCGTACAGGAATGTGTCTCCGAGTTCATATCATTCATCACCTCTGAGGCAAGCGACAGATGTCACATGGAGAAACGCAAAACTATCAATGGCGAGGATATTCTCTTTGCCATGACGACGCTTGGATTTGATAATTACGTCGAACCTCTGAAAGTCTACCTGCAAAAGTATCGGGAAACCACCAAAGGGGACAATCCCCCGACCACGACCACCGCCGCAGCAGCTTCTACGAGCAACGGTGAGCGAAAGGTAGAACCTGGACACACGATTTATGATGACCAACTATTCACCATTGCCACAGCCTCGGACGCAGCTACTTCCGATACACCTGTTATCTATAGCTACTCATCGTCCACGGACCAGATGCAATTTCAATTAGCTTGATTCAATCATTTTGTTTCATCATCCATAAATTGTTATTAAACCATTTTGCATTATCTCTGGTTTTGTTCGGCAAAACGACATGTAAATCGATTTTTAGACCTAATAGAATTACTTTACTATTGTAATGCGGTTTTTTATCATCTACAGTCCAAGTTATTGTTTTCTATATTAAGGTGTTGTCTATAAATATGTAAAAATAATACTTCTTAATGTAGGTTAAATTACTTAATATATTGTATACAAAAATAAAAACTTGGACAAAAGCGATTCTTATTGGATGGTACTTTTTTTATCTTTTTGGTGTATTTCCTTCCCTAGAACAATGATGATTATTAATGTGGAAACTTTTCCCCTTTATACAAATTATTGCTAGTCATGACAAAATACTAATACATCAATTCGTGGTTGTACCTAGTTACTGAAATATCGATGTAAATAGTATAAAAGTAGAACAAACTACTTTTTTTCAAAATTGAATTAAATGTTTCGAATCAATTTAAACTCAAATGAATAATTTGCTTCCTTCTCATTTCATTTTTTACAACAAACTCTAATCCTTCACTTGTAAAATTTGATGCTCTAAAACAAGGTTGACTGATGGAGTTACTGAATTTCTTGTAGCCAATACAAAGTTACCAATATAAAATATTGTTACAATTCTAAAGTCTTGAAAACAAATCAAAAAGCAGTTCATAGTGTACAAGGATCCGAAATAAACATAACGAAGGTGTAAAAAATGTAGCCGATTTAATTTATACATGTGTCGTTAAAGCTCTAGGTCGACAGTTGTCGATGGATATTTCAGACAACAATAGTGATTAGACATACAACAATAATAACCCGAAATCAATTAAATCGCGCACACCAAAGTGATAAGCGGCAGTAGATTGGTGTGTACTTGATGTCATTTACATAAGAAACAAACGGGAAATCAAAAGTTAAAAGTTCATTCCCGATGATGATGGTCCTAGGTGTCAGTGGGGTCGTACAGCTGAGATGGCGAGAGCAGCAGCTCGGCTTCTTTTTGTAGTTTGTTTGTCGGGGAGGAAGATTGGGCTACAGGTGTAGGCGACGGCGAGGGTGACGGTGTCAGCGAGAGCGGGGCAGTACACGATCTTGTGTCTAGCTGAGGCGAGGGCGGACTTGCTTGCAGATGCTTTTTGTAATGGTGTTTAATGGTGGACGCTGGTGCAGGTGGCGGCAACAAAGACGCTGTTGGCAGAACCGCGGCTTCCATCTTGCTGGTGCTCTTTTCTTTGTCGGAGACTTGACGCCAGCGACAGTCGGTGCATTTGCAAAGACAAAGACAGAGCAACACTCGCAGTAGACAGCACAGCAGACCTGCACACAGCAGCGACGGCCCGATCAGACGCAGTTCCGGACTGAGAAATCCTTTTTCTCCGGTGCCGACGAAAGAAATCACCAGACCCAGTGCTGTGGTGCCCAGACCTGCATACAGCATGGTGTTGACAGCTGCGCTGACTTCTCCACGACGACCGTACGGACTGCCGTTTTCTTCATCATCGTCCTCTTCACCGCTGCTACCGTAACAGTAACTTGCATCCCGTATCTGTAAATTGTTCGAGCATTAAGTAAAATTTTCAATGAGTTGCAAGTATTTAATCTTTTTATGTTTACTATTTCATGTTTAAACGCTGTGTTGTTTGTAAGCAATCGAAACAATCACAAAAACAAAAAAAAAACAGTTCTTTCAGCGGTCTTATGATTTTTTATTCAATAGGAAAATGTTTATTGTTTACTTTATTCCAAAACAAAACAAAACCTTACTCGGTTTCTTTTCATCCATCTCCGATGAGCCTCGCATTGTTTGGTCTTGATACCCTCTCCTCTGGATCCGTGCGGTGAGATGGGAGTATCGGGCAAGGGCGAAGGCCGGTTGCATCCTTGCCAAGCAGCTTTACCAGGCCCAGCACCGCTGCACTGTAACACAAACCATCTTTTCTGCAAGAGATCCAATCTGCCTTGGTCTAAAACTTGTCATCGCCGCAACTTGCCGTGCGATCTAGCCCTCCACCTAAATTTTGTGCGAAAAAATGTCCCGAAGAATAATGTCCTCGACTTACCCCGTACGCGTACGATTTCGGAGGATATCTCGGAAGCGGCGGTATGAGTCTTGTTGCCAAGTTGGAGGGCAATTCTCGAAAGTTGACGGCCTTACCCCCCCTCAAGCGTTGTTTTTCTCTTCTAATTAATAGAGCAGCCTGCATCCCGCTCATTCATTCAATTGCAGAACCATACCGAACCAACACGAGCGGCTCTAACATGTTTATCATCGCTTTACACCTTTACATATCGTACAATGTGTCACAACTAATACCCGCCGCCTGCAAATAATCCGTCCATCTCTCATCACGCTTGTCTTTCGTTTTAGTTTGTCTTTGTGCACTTTGCTTCATCGTTTCCTTCGAGTTCATCATCGCACACCACCACCAGACAGCCAAACATACATTTGCTCAAACAATTTGTCAATCGTTCGCACTCAAACTGTGTTGTGCACCTGATTGTTTAATGTATGATAATAAAGATCGAGTTTTGGGCTTTGAAAATCGAATTTGGCGATGGAATTTGTAAGAGAGACAGACAGAGAGAGAGAGTGAGAGAGAGGTTTTTCACCCACCTGCAGTTCTGAAGTAGATGGTACACCTCGAAGGTCAAGGATGGAAGAAGGTGGAAAAGGGAACTTGGTTTTGGCAGTGGCAGCTGGACTGGATTCTATAGAGAGCGGCGGTGGAGAGATGGGGAAGAACGGGATAGGCGACACCGGGGCGATCTGTTCCGGCCGTCGCCTGCTGTGGTGGAAGGCGTGCGACGACGATGATGGTGCTGGGGGTGCTGGCACTACGTTTTGCGAGGCCCGGGCGAACTTGCTGGACGCATGTTGGTGACTATGTTGGTGCTGATGATGATGATGTTGGTGTTGATGGTGTAACGCGCCGCCAGCGCCCGCGCCAACTTTGAGTTTGCTCAATTGCGGTGTTGCGGTCGCTGAACCCTTCTGCTGCAGCCGCTTCTGCTTGCGCCGGTTCGCGATGCTCGCACCTCCCGCCGCGGCGTACATCCTAACTTATCTCTGCTTCGCTGTCGGCGTCGGTTATTCTGCAAACCCAATCACCAACCTCACCATCCCTCCGATCACGACGTCGGTTCCATCTTTTTGGCAGTCGGCTGCTGGCTCTCCTCTATTATTTATTTGCTTATCTTCTCACTTTTTTCATTTTAACATTCTGTACATACAATATGATTACAACTTTTTTTTCAGTTACATAAAAATGTTATAGATTTTTTGTTTCTTTCTGATCCATCCGACTGCCTGATGTAACAACAATAATTATCAAGACTAGAAGGACCGAAATTTATCAATACTTAGAAGCACCGAGTAGACCAGTTTATTAAAATCAAAGATAAATTGCACCTTTAACAATTGAAGTGAAAACGTTTGTTTTAACACTCAATTTTTAATGCAAATGGCATAAAAGCTAAAAAATTATAGTAGCAACAGTTACAAATTGTAAATATTGATTTTGACTTAATTGACTTCGAGTGAAAATTGCACAACAGCTAGAAAAGTATACAATTTTTTAATTCATTGATTGAAAAATGTAAAATTTATCGTATTTTCAATCTCGAAATTGGATAGGTTTGTCGACTCGGTTCTTGTAGGGTTGAAATCTACATACGTATATACATTTCGAGACAATAATTCAGTACAATTCTAACATTTAGGAATTAAAATTTTGAACAGATATTCATGACACGTCTAAACATAGATCCAAGTTTAAATTTGAAAGTATACAAATACAAATATACGCGCGTATACTCATCCACAGCAAAAATAATAACAATCAAATATTATACATGACAAATTATATACAAAGCTGATGCGGAATCAGTCGCAAATAACATGCTTCAAATATACAACTGTGAGCATTGTTCAAGCACAATAATTATTTTCGTAATTTGACACGTAAAAATAAAAATCATTACATGATGTATTTACGGACAGTAATCACGTTTTTCAATGGTACAATAATTAATTTGTCATAGTATTTATAATAACATTTTAATTTATTTTGCAACAATGAACAATCAACAAAAAACTTTTCTTCCTTCTGATTTAAATGAAAATTGATTGGATTAGATTTAAATAAAAATTGGACATTTCATTTGGACATAACGATTTAATGCCATTTCAATTTTTTGAAATTGTTCATTGTCACGAAGGTCTACCACACCATCGGACATTTTTTAATGCACTTTTTTAGATTTTCTTAAAGATTTTTTTTATTATTTATGACATGATGCAGCGTAAAGAAAGTGAGTGCAGTTCCGAGCTCATGCATGCCCTGGAGTGTAAATGACAAAGTTGAAAGAGATGATGAATCACGATTATGCGATAAAATTCAAATACACAAACATCATAATGCAAAAATACGTGTGTGTTTGTCAATAAAAATAAAAAAAGATGACTGGCTGGTGGTATCATATATACGTTGTCCCACTCTCAATTACCTTTTGCTAATTTCAAGAAATACAAAAAAAAAAGAACAAAATCGTGTTCCGCAAGGAACTTTTCTTCTTTGTATTACAAATAACAGGCATGCACAAATAAAGCACAATTTGCTTCAAGTGGCATTTGATTTTGAAGCTCCTTTAACTAACTGCCTTAGTTTTGTGTGTGTGGAAACAAATCGATTGACCTTTGATCAGGTAAAAAATAGTTGTGTATTATTTTCAATCTGATAAATTTATGCAAAAGGCAATATATCTTTTAGCCCTAAACTTGATTACATTGCACAAATTAAATTTTTGCAATTTTTTCTAAAAATATCATTACAACAAAAGGTATCCACTTTGTACTTCAATGTTCGAAAATGCAGAATGTACATTTTATAAATTAAAACATCCCCTTTTCATTGAACAATTAATTTGTCATCAAGAGCAACAGCAAAAGCAGGCATACCATTGCCAAAATAGCAACAAATCGCGTTAAACTAGAACGTTAAAAACATCAAAGGAAACAACATTAGCAGAAGACGTAAGGATTTTAACGAAGGAATAAAAAAATTATAAGTAAACAAAAGAACATGGATTGTAGATAAACACAACTGAGCACCCAAGACTCACGGGGTAGACATTTTGGTCGTAAATAAGGGGACTGGTCAAATCCTGCGTTTATGCAACGTGAAAAAGACAAACTATTGCGCGGAAGGACTGCGACCGTGTTTTAGTTTGGCGCGTCATCCAGCCTTACGGTGGCAGTGTGCCTCGCGCTAAAGCTACGTCTCTGACACTGTCGTCGATCGTGGGGATGGATTGCTCCAGCCGTCAGCTGCTCTCGTACGCATGAGCGCGTGTGCGCGCACCGCCACGGTCGTCCGGTCGAGACCGCGCCGGGTGCTGCCCTCAGCCTTTACATCACTGACACAATTTTGCCTCTTCGTTTTCTCTCTCATACATTACTACTACCAACAACATCGCGCCCTAATTTCCCTCTTCGCCATCTATCCTGACCTCATTATTTGTTCACTCTAAACAGTGTTCAATGTTTTGAAAATAATATGAAACGTGTACAAATTCATGTTTAGTTTAATATGACGTTTGTTGCTAGGTATAAAAACTGACAATTGATTGATTTTGTCGTCGTTAACGGTGAGTGAATATGCCACCTTGGGCGACGTATTTGTACGGCCGGAAGCGAGCTTTTCCTTTCACAGGATGGAAGTAAATCTTGTCTTTTGGAGCCATGCCTTCTGTTTCGAGGAAGATGTCAAAACAGGCCCGAAGTCTTTGTAGTTGAGCCGAGAGCATTGGAGGTTTGTCCCACATCACGTTCACTTCTCTCTCCATGTCCCGGAGGATGTCAGAACTCGAAAGTTGCACTGAGGATCCAACAGTAATGCTGAAAATCGGTGTGACTTTTGGATAGTCTGGTTTTATTGCTATTCGAGCGACCAGTTCACCTGAAATTATTAATTTAATCGTTATTATTTTTTGTTAGTTTCACCCAATTTCGCAATTTATTCTTTTATATTCAAACGTTTTTCTATTTGTCTGCATTTTTTAAATATTTCATAGTGTAAAAATATCTTACAGCTTCCACGTCGTAGAATTGCTTCATAAAAGATATCAGTGGAACAGATATGTCCCTGTTGGCAGACCGTGGGTGTTTCCGGATGATTGTTGTAACTCCTCCAAGTGATAGTGGAGAATTTTTCAAGACTCGTAGACACTTTGCGCGGCATCGGCATGATATTGTCCGTGAAAATAGGCAGATTACCCGATTCCAACTGACGAATTTCCATACAGAGTTCCAATCTTGCGCGAACCCTCCTCTTCATCTCCTTCAACACACTTTCGACACTGTGCTGTGCCAATTCTTGATCCACCAACTGAAAAAAAGTTTAATTATTTGAAACAATAATTACACATTTAATGTGAAATGAATAATTTCGTACTAAAATCACACACCTTTCTATCCGTGGAAGTCTCGGACAAAACAAAGTGAAGTCCAGCCATCCTCTGAGCCCACTTGTACGGAATACCTAATCCGAGAGATGAGAAGGAACCCAGTTTGAATTTTGATAGCTGATATTGGTTCGCGGGATTTGGACTCTCCGTTCCAGTGTCTTTTGGAAATAGTTCTCTCAAGACTGACTCTGACACCAACATGTCACTGTAAATTTATATAAACACCAGTTGAATAACATTTTGAGATACAACAACTTCGAGGAATTAAAGATATAAGACAAAATAATACATAGTTCTGTACCTAGAAGATATTCCTCCCAAATCAGCAGCATCTAATTTAGATTCCACTGTTACGACTTTGAGAACGATCAGATAGAAAAATTCAAGAGCCAATTGTATGTTACCTGTAATAATTAGAAAAAAAAACGAAATTGAAACTTGGAAAAATACAATTTTTGAAATTTAATTTAAAAATAAACAAAGATAGCTGATATGAAATTTAAACGAACCTTTAAATGACAGGACTATTTTCACACTGAGAGGATGTTTCTGTAACAATTTGCTCTTCTTCTCTTCAAGTCGAGCTTCTTTGGACAACCTGTGATGGCGCTTTTTATGAACTGGTGGTTCTTCGACAACCCCATCACCTTGATTTTCAGCATCTGAATCAGATTCTTGAATACCTTCTTGATTATTTACAAGTTTTGCATCGTCCTCGTCACCTTCGACTGATATGATCAATGAACTGTCTGTAAATCATAATAAAGCAATGAGTATAAACCTTCAGTTTGAATTTTATTATTCAGATAAAAAAGAGCTTTCGTCTTACCATAAGCATCCTGGTACGCTTTTGCCTTGGCATATAAGACATATAATGGTGCAGAAAGCGAGGTTGCTTTTTTATGTTCTTCGCGGACCTTGTCCAAAGGTAAGCCCAGGCTCTCTTGAAGAGGTTTACTGGCCTAAATAATAATAATAAAAAAAAAAAAACAATTAACCAATTGAAAATAGTGCTTATAGATTTTATTACTTGAATGATATTTATTTATTATCAAGTTTTCACCTCTAAAATTGCTCGTAACTGCGGGTCTAAATTATCCAACCTGGACTGTTTAGACGCAATACTCGCAGCAACACTTTTTTTGCTTTCTGTTAATTCATCACATGAAACAGCAAGTTGCTTTCTCTGAGTCAATTCCCATTCCAAACGAGCCAATCGAAGTTGATGTGGATCGTTCTTTGTAATTTCCTGCAAATAAAGAAACGTGTAATAAGTAATTGCTTTGACTGATTTTATAAAAAATATATATCATGAAACGTACAGGTCTCGAAATACTCTCTGGTGCTTCTTGAAAGAATTCTTCTTCAGATACAAGTTGTATTGCTTCATCTTTTGACCTGTCAATGAAATATTTTGCATTTAATATTAAATGAAATTCCGATCACTTATATAAAAACAAGATTTAGCTGGTAATTTCAAACTCACTTGAATTGAAGACATTTGACCACTTCTTTTTTTAAATGCATAACTTCGTACAATAAGTTTTGTAACTGCAAATGACGACTGTCCACGCTACTTTTTGCATTGTTCAACGAGTCCCTCGCAACTTGTGTACGAAATTTTTCCATTCTGTTCAATTTTTTGAGTTCTATGAAAGCCAGAGCTGTTTGTATTTGAAGTTCACTCACTTCTTCTTTCGTCTGAGAATAAAAAGAAATAAGTGATGTAACACATATTAGTTATGGAACTAATATGAGATATTTATAAACAACTGAAATTAGTAAAAAAAATTGTTTACCTTTTCGTTTGCATTGCTTTTCAAGGCTGCTATTGTTTTCAAAGACTTTCTAACAAAATCACAAACGGACAAAAAACTTTCAGAATCTTTCTCAGGGTCCCTTTCGATGGCCTCTTTTTCTTCGCAGGTTATTATAGTCTAAGAAATAACCAAAGGAATGAAAATAATATTTTAATTTATTTATTTCATGAAAATAGCAAATAAAAAGTTGATTGTTTACAATCAATCACATAACGTTGACGTACCTTATAGATGTCTTCTTCTTTGACCGGCGTTGTGTTTGTCGAGTTGCTTGTCTGTTTCTTCTTTTTTGAACTTTCGGTATCATTGTCTTTACCCATTTTGAATAAAACTAATAAAACAATTAATTACAATAAAATATTTTAATTTGACGTCACTAAAACAAGAAAAGACAACACACAGGCCACCTTTTAGGTTATGATTTATGGTTACCGCATCCTCAGGTGTAACAACAACCTAATAAATATTCTAGTGACTTTTATGAATCTATCAATTCCAAAAGTCAATTATTTTTTTAATAAAAACAGTTACAGTATGCGACCGTTGATACAAAATTGTCATCTAACTTCAAACTACTTGTTTTTGTATTTGTTTTAATTCGTAACTTGATATGAAATGATACGAGATGCAATTTAAATTAAAGCGCAAAAAGGAACAGGAATGCGCGCGCACTGTAGAAGAGATTGTTATGCGCAGAGCAGGTGAAAACTGGTCCAAATCGCGCTTATTTGTAACGACTTTTCGAATACAAATTGTACAATTGTTGAATAACAATTTTAACCAACAACTGGTAGTGTTACATCGATTTTTTGTACCAATTGATTGACTCGGTTCAATTATTCCAGAGTGAGTATCGTTACGATATATTTCTACTGTTTTTATGAAATCCCGCGCTTTTTGCAAGTGCACTGAAAAACAGCCACTGGTTTGATGCGATTGTTCTTATCGGGTTATTTATTAAACATTTCCTTAAAAATCAGATATCAGTTTTGAGATAGACCAAATTTACAAACAAACAGGTATGATTAGTGTCTAAACAAACTTATACTCGTTTGTTTGTAAACGTCCAAACATAGGTTATGTTTACATGGTAGTTCAAACAGTTTTGAAAAGAAAAGAAAGATTTGAGTGAATTAAAAAATGAAATGGAAATTAATGATGTAATTAAATAAAATTAATGATAATTTTATTTCAGAAAAATGGAGAATATGAACATGAATGGAGAAAATGCATCAGACGATGAAAATGAAAACATTGAAGAAAACGATGAAGACGGATGTATTCGCATTGATGACATTTATATCGCTCCACCGCCAAAACATTACAGCAATGAAGAGCGATCTGGACCTCGTTTAATTTTACACAAGATAGTTAATGTGAATTTTAAAAGTTATGCAGGAGAGAAAGTTGTTGGTCCTTTTCATCAGGTAACTAATCTCGTTTAAATGAATGACAATGAAATTCATGCACAGTTTTTTGACAAAACTTTTTTTTTCAGCGGTTTTCTGCAATAGTAGGTCCAAATGGTAGTGGAAAAAGTAATGTCATTGACTCTATGCTTTTTGTGTTTGGCTATCGAGCTAACAAAATCAGATCGAAAAAGGTGTCTTTCCTCATTCATAACTCGAAAGAACATCCTAATGTTACCAGCTGTAAAGTTGCCGTACACTTCAAATCAATCATCGACAAGGTAGTGAAAACATTAATTTTCAAAGAACGTTGAAGTAGTACAAAAAGATTTAAAAATGTATGAAATATTGTTTGATTCTACAGGAAGGCGATGATTATGAAGTTGTTCCAAACAGCGAATTCGTCATATCAAGAACTGCTTTCAAAGACAACACAAATCATTATGAATTGAATGGAAGACGAGTTCAGTTTAAACAAATTGCCCAACTTTTACGATCTTACGGAGTTGATTTGGATCACAATCGGTTTTTGATTCTCCAGGTTCATTGAATTAGTCACTAGATTATTTGCATATAAAACGTACAAACAATAAATTCTAATACATTTTTAGGGCGAGGTCGAGCAAATTGCTCTGATGAAACCCAAAGGTCAACAAGAAGGTGATACTGGGATGTTGGAATTTCTAGAAGACATCATCGGTACTACGCGATTCAAAGAACCCTTAGAAAAATTGCAAGGCAAGGTGGAACTGCTGACGGAAACTCGCGTTGAAAAACTAAACAGACTGCGAGTTGCCGAAAAAGAGAAAAAAGAGCTCGAAGAACCGATGCAGGAAGCAGTCGAATATTTGCGAATGGAAAATTCAATCATGCATCTGCAGCATCAAATTTATCAGTTGAAAAAGTACATAACACTTATAATAATTAAGTTTTCCTAAACTTATGATTTACGTATTAACATAATATTTTGATTTACAGACACGAAACATTGAAGTCCATAAATGAAGAGGAAGAGAAACACAAGGAGATGGAAAACGATTTGACAAATCTCAAGACAGAGATGAAACAAGTGATCGACGAACGTGAAGAGAAGCAAAAAATTATGAAGGAAAAATCAGACAAATGGAAGACGGTACAAAATGATAAAGACAACAAGTCGAAAGAATTGGCAAATCTACAAAACAAAGATGAGGCGTTGCATGCAGAAATGGTGGAGGCCAACAAGATGCGTAAAAACTGTAAAGCATCTGCTGCAACTGTAATTATAAAACCATTCACTTACAAAATATTAGAAAACCAGAAAAATGTAAAAAATGATATGCATTGTAATACTCAAACTTTATTACCAGGGCAAAACCAAGTTGGAGCAACTGAAGCTGATGCCAAATAAGCATGAGGAAAACATTCGAGAATGCGAAGCTTTAGTAGAAAAGAACATGAAAAAACGTGAGAAAGAAGAAGCTGTGCTAGCTCAGCTTATGGGTGAGAGCGAGGAAATAACGCGACCTTTGATTGTAAAGCGCAGTGAGTTAGAGACCAAGCTAATAGGGCAGAAAAAGCAAGTGAACGAGGCGCAATCCAAGTATGCTCTTGCCAAAAAGAAGCTCGACATATACACGTCCAATGAGCAGAATGAACAGACCAAATTGGAGGACATGAAACAGTCTTATGAAACTGATACTAAAACGCTGAAGGAAAGTGAAGTGCAACGAGCAACATTGACTTCAAAAATTGGACCGACCGAAAAAAGTCTTAAGGGCGCGAAGAAGGATTTGGCCGAATTGGAAGCAAAAGAAAAGACTTTACAAGAACAACTGAACAGTAAAAGAGCTAAATACGACGAACAAAAGTGTGCAATGTCTTCCAGTCGATCCAGAAACAAAGTCATTAATGCGTTGATGGACCAGAAGAGGTCGGGCAATTTTCCAGGAATATACGGAAGACTGGTAAAAATATTTGATGATGAAGTGAGATGTCGATTAATTTTCGAATTTTTAATTAAGTAATTTTTTGCAGGGTGACTTGGGAGCCATCGATGCAAAGTACGACGTAGCCATTTCTACCGCTTGTGGAGCTTTGGAGAACATTGTAGTCGACACTGTAGACACCGCTCAAAAGTGCATCGCCTATCTTCGACAGAATAATATAGGCCGAGCGTCATTTATCCCGCTTGAAAAACAACAGCGCTTCAAGGACCACTGCAAGCAACGTATCAGAACCCCCGAGAACGTATCGCGGTTATTCGATCTGATCAAGGTTGAAAATCCGGACGTTTTAGTAGCGTTTTACTATGCCCTTCAGGACACACTGGTGGCTGATAATTTAGATCAAGCAACCAGGATTGCCTACGGTGCTCAGAGGTTTCGCGTTGTTACACTCAAGGGAGAGCTCATTGAAATGTCTGGTACGATGAGCGGTGGTGGAAGGGTTCCACTTCGAGGTTTGTGATTTTTCTAAATTAATATTCTTTCCATTTTAATAATTTCGTGGAGTGTTATATTTTTATCTAATTGGCTATCTTAGGTCGTATGGGACAGAGTGTCGTAAGAAGTGAACCGTCAGCAGTTGATCTTGAGAGACTGAGTGCTGAACTCGATTCAGTATATGAAGAATTGCAAAGGTGCAAAGCAGCGCAACCACCAATTCAACAGCAAATAGATGCGCTGACAAAGTCGTATCAACAGATGCAAAGAGACTTGAGTAAATATGACATTGACATCCGAGCAATCAATGAGCGTCTACCTCTTCTTCGTCAGCAACTCAAGCAGCAAGAAATTCGGGCTAAAGAATCAGCTTCTGACCCTAAGCAGGTGAACAAATATACAAATAACTTACAAAATTAATCAAACTGTAAAAAAATTTTAAATTTAAAGATTTTTAAAAGCACAATCAATATTAATGCAATGTTACATTTAGGTGAAAAAAATGCAAGCCGAAGTGGAATCGCTGGCGAAGGATCTCGAAAATGCAGAGGAGGCTTCCAATTCCGTCGAAGTACAAGTGAAAAGCATCAACGACGAGATTGACAAGGTATCAGGCGGAAAGATGAAGCAAGTACAAAAGCAAATCAACGACCTTTCAAAGTCAATCGAGAAAGCCAAGGCAGAGATAACAAAGGCCCGCGGAGGTATAAAGAGCGCGGAGCGAGACATCAAGAACTGCGAACAGCAAATCGAACACGACCTGAACGAGGTTAAACGCAACGAAGATCGGCTCAGAGAAATCAACGACCAGCGAAAAGAGATCGAAAACGTAGCCAGAAACCTTACCGAATTGATAAGCCAACTAGAAGAACAACTTGAGGAGCGCGATCAGATGCTTGGAGGTCTCCGCGACGAACTTGCAGCAAGTCAGACTCGCGAGAGTAAAATGAAGCACCTCAAAGTTGAGCTGGACCACAAATTTGCAGAAAAAACAAAACTTTTGAAAGAGCTCAAACATAAGATACCCGAGCTTGAACGAAGAATGGCCTCGACGAAGCTCCATGTAATCCCGAACACAGAGGTGGAGGAGCTAAGGTTATTGAGTGAGGAGGAAATGGAATCTTTGACCGACAAGATCTTGATCGCGAAGTTGCAGCGAGCCAAGGAGCGCATGCCCGAGGAGGTTCCGAACCTGCAGCTGATCAGGGAGTACCAGGAGAAAGACGAACTGTACCTGAAACGCGCGGAGGAACTCGATGCAATAACCACTGAACGGAACAAGGTGCGCAATTCTTACGACATGGTCAAACGCAAACGCTCTTCCGAGTTTCTCTGTGGGTTCGAGGTGATAACGAGGAAGCTCAAGGAAATGTACCAGATGATCACCCTCGGGGGTGACGCTGAGCTCGAGCTTGTCGACTCAATCGATCCGTTCAGCGAAGGCGTGGTTTTCAGTGTTCGCCCACCGAAAAAGTCCTGGAAGAACATCAACAACTTGAGCGGTGGCGAGAAAACTCTCAGCTCGCTTGCGCTTGTGTTTGCTCTGCATCACTATCGACCTACCCCACTGTACTTCATGGACGAGATCGACGCGGCGTTGGATTTCAAAAACGTCTCCATCGTAGGACACTATATCAACGAACGGACCAAAAATGCTCAGTTTATTGTTATCTCGTTGCGGTCGAATATGTTCGAACTTGCGGATTATATGGTTGGCATTTACAAAACCCACAATGCAACCAAAGCGGTTTGTCTAGATTTGTCAAGGTTTTATACCAACAACGGACTGCAACCGCCCTCGCAGGACTTGTGCACCCAAAATAACCCGACTAATCATTGGGCTAATAACAATCATGAGGTGACCACAACTGGTAGTGTTGCGTCTAGTCAGGTGGACGAACAGAGACAAAACGATGTGGGTTCTCAGAGCAGTCAGCAAGAGCAAAACTCGGATGAACATGCCAACCTTTCACAAAAATCCAGCCAGAACAAGAGAGCTAGCATCAAGTATGAATGAATTGATATAATAAAACGATCGATTATTGTTTGTTGCAACGTCAGTGATAAGACGTGACGAGGAGAGGGAAAATAAGACTACGCAATTAGAGCAGATCAGTTACGAAATCTTTTTAACTTGATTGATTGATTGAATAGACCAATTTTTGGCATAGTTTTGGTTTTCACGGTTATGAAAATTTTTTGATTCTAAAATGTTATACATTTTGTTTTGAATAATAGAACGGATATTCGTTATGTAACGTGGTTTCCTTGGTTGAAAATCTAATTGCTAATTTTCCTCACCACGTCACACCAATTTAATTTTTATCCTTTTTATCACTTCTTTGCCAGGTTTTTGATTTATTCGTATTTTTTTTTTAATTGCAGGTCGTCTTCACCGGATTCGTCGCAGAATGAATCCTCCGCCAGTGACTCGGGATCGGTAGTGCAAAAGAGGAGATCAAAGAGACGCAGGAAAAATTAGAATTAAATAAAACTAGGTTACTTGAGTTCGATAACAAATATGCAATATTGAGCATTGTAATTGCGAGTTGTATGGAAAATTATTTTTATACAGAGATGAATTCGGGAAATGAAAGATTGAAAATTATTTTAAACAAAAGTTGACCGAAAAGTGTTAGAGATAATCTGACAATCTTGGATAATTGGACGTTGTTGATTATTGGTATTGGAATTTAATTGTAACTCAACGTAAACGTTATATTATCCAAGCCAGACTTTAATGCGAATGGTGGGGCGCGATATATTTAAGCTGATACTTGTTGTAAAACCATTCACAATACGAAATGAGTCAAGTGGAAAACGGTGACAGTAAATCGGCCGATTACAAGGATTCAGGTATTGTCGCGTGGTTCCCTTGAACTTGAAACTAAATAAACTTGTGAAACCATTAAAATATTAATATTATTTACGTAAGTGAAAATTATTTACAGTTTAGAAAACCAATTTGTAATATTATTTTTTATGACACAGTAAAAACTAACTAAACTATAATCCAACTTTTATTTGTCTATTAACCATGAATTCATTTTCTCGTTGCAAATTTTGCAAAAGCGTAATTTTATTGACCGTATGTGGAATTTTGTAATACTTGTTTTTATCAGATAACACATATTTGTTCGTCTATCGATAAAATTTCAATTGCAAAACATTTTTTGCTTCGGTTCAAAAGAAACCTGAAGATTGGTCAAAATAACTTATTTAAAAACAATTGTTTTATTTGGATGACACAATGGAAATTCCTTATCTAAAAACTGTTATGTTCGACTTTAGTATTCCACAGTCGTTACAGCATTGTTACTCGGAACTTGCTGCTGCACATTAATTAAAAAATAAACTGTAAATATAAACAACAACGCGGAGTACAATATATAATTTGAAATTAAATCATGACATTGAAACTCTTTTAATTTTCATATTTAAATAAAAGTGTTTCATGATCTTTAGATTGAATGTTGTTTTCAGGATGTTTTGGTACGAGGCACGTTCAAGCGTTCTTGATGTTCCTCGGAATGTCAATCGCTTATGGTCAACGAGTGAGCCTGTCTGTAGCAGTTGTAGCCATGAAAAATTCTTCTGCAGAAAGACATGATTTTCCGGTGTGAATTTTGGTTTGATATTAAATATGTTTTAAAAATAATATACCCACGTAAAACAAAACATATGTGTCAAGGATGACGGTCAAATGGAATCAGTGAAAAGACTAAATAATTAAAACAATTAATTATTCTCTGTTTTATTATAATGACTAGATTAAAGCGTATGTTTAAATGATAATTCACTTTTGTAACACAAAAACATTTCATATTTGCAAATTCAAATATCTCAAATTTTACTTCAATGGAGCCTGATTTTTATAGTCAAGATTACATGTTTAGTCAAACGAAAATCAACAGACCGTAAAACAAAGATTATTTCCCCCTCTATAAAAAAAAATTCGCTGTTGCCGTGTCGTCAGTCGCGTTTGTTGTAAATCACATGAGATTCACATGCGGAGTGCGAACGCCCCTTTAAAAATACTATTTTCAATTAAGCAAAAAAAGACAATCTTTTGAAGCCGATTAATTAAACATTTCCCTTGAGAAAAGAAAACTTTACAATAAGGCTATCGTATTTTGTACGATAGCCTGTACGATAGCCCATGCGTACTCCATGGTGTCGCAAGACGTACTGCGCAAGCGTACCCGATGGTGTTCCGAGACCTATTGCGCACCCGTACTCGATTGTGGCGCGGGATCTATTGCGCACGTGTATCCAGTGACGTCACTAGATCTACTACGAATGCGACCTCGATGGCGTTGCAGGGTGTACTGCACGTCCGCATCCAACGACGTCACAGAATATACTGTAGCAACGGATCTAATGGCGCTTCTGATGCTATGACTCAAAATTTAAAATTTTTAAAAGTTCAAGTTTATTTAACTCCTTAATTCCGGACAGTGCCCCATCTTTTTCAAGAGAAATGAAGACAAAAATAGTAAAAAGCGAGACAACGATATGGTCAGAGCGAATACGCTTCCGCGAAATAGTCACGTGACCCACGATACATGCATACCCAGCGATTGTCTAGACGATTTCATTGGTTATGCTCACACCGATGCTGTTTCGTGCTGCTCCAGAACTAAAGTGTTAACGCATAGCGGTCTGAAATTGAGCGCCCGTCGGGCGCGTTTTGCACCTTGTTGATATAAAAAATCTACCTTTTTCTTAATTCTTGTTATTATGCAATAAAACATTCTGAAACACATTTTACACTATATAAGAAAATATTTCTGACATATTTGTTTTACATGAGTATAATTATTAATTACAAAAAAGTTCATAAATAATACTGGAAATGAACATGCGTATAGACGTTCGATTGGGATGACCAGACCAAGTCGTATGTTCTAAGTTCATTTTTTTGGGGATACATAGTGACTCAAGTGCCAGCCGGTTACATTGCAAGTGTCTGGAGTGCCCAGAGGTTGCTGTCAATATGCATCATGATTTGTGGCCTGCTGAACTTGCTTTTGCCAATTGTCGCAGTTCAAGGCGACTGGATTGCTATCTGCATGAGCAGACTTGGAATGGGTCTTTGCCAAGGCAGTCTTTTGCCTTGTGTTCAAACGTTGCTTTCGAAATGGGCACCACCAAACGAACGAGCAAAACTAGGTGCCAATTTAAATTGTGCGATAATAACAAATCGTTTAATTGTAAACAAATGAAAACAATAATAATAATTTGATACTCTCTACGTTGGAAAAGGAACCTTTGCTTATGCAGGAGCTCAATTTGGTACCGTAATTCGCAATGCCGATTTCTGGATTGCTGGCTGGTTCCGATGGAGGATGGCCCAGCATATTTTATTTGATAGGAGCACTTTCCGTAGGTTGGGCGGTTGCATTTTATATTTACGGTTCGGATTCGCCAGAAGACCATGCTCGGATATCTTTCGAGGAGAGAAAATACATTCAGTCGAGCTTTGGCAAATTCCAGTCTTCAAATGAACAAGTGAGTATTTAATAAGTGTGTTTAATCAAATCGAATACAATAATTTTCATTGTCAATAGCTAAGAAATAAATCAAAGATTACATTCCCGCATTTTTTAATTTTTGTTAACTCGAACGATTGTTAATCTCGCCCCCTTTGTACGCTGAATGACACATTGATTGATTCACCATTTTTTGCAGAAACAAGATCTGAAAATACCATGGAAGCAGATTTTCACTTCCATACCAATGTGGGCTATTATAATAGCTCACTGTGGACAAAATTGGGGATACTGGATGTTGCTCACGGAAATTCCAAGTTACTTAAACGGCGTTTTGAAATTCGACATCCAAAAGGTACAGAGATGTTGCAGTACTTATCATGTTTTCTGGAGAGGAAATTCACAATGGAAAATTGTTTCAGAACGGGGCGTTATCAGCGTTGCCATATCTGGCAATGTGGATATTGAGTTTTCCATTGAGCTTCGCAGCAGATTATGTTTTGAAGAAAGGCGTTTCGCGAGAGATGACTCGAAAAGTTTGCAACACAATTGCTCATTGGGGACCAGCTGCGATGCTTTGCATTCTGGCTGCGATTCCAATAAACAATACTGTTGTACCAATGGCATTGCTCACCGTAGCAGTAGCGCTCAATGCCGGCTCCCTGTGTGGTTTTCAAGTCAATCACATTGACCTCAGTCCAAACTTTGCCGGCACTATGATGTCCATCACGAACTGCATTTCAAATGTCGTCTCCTTGCTGGCACCCATAATCTGCAGTTTGATTGTCACTGACACGGTAAACGTTAAATTTAACATTTTTTAAACCTTCAAATCTTTTTTTTTTTTTTCAAATGTTTACAATTTTTACTCCTACATTAACAAAATTTTTCTTCTTACAGACCAACGTTGGTCAGTGGCAAACAGTATTTTATTTGTCTGCCTTGATTTACTTCGTCGGCAACTTTTTCTTCATTGTTTTTGGCAAGGCTGAGGTGCAACGTTGGAATAACAGTCCTTGAAAATAAAAAATCTCCATTTTTACAAATATAATTTATTGAATCTATTTGTCATATTTATAAAGTAATTGTAATTATTTTTACCTATAAATGCAATGTGATACGTTGAGAAATAAAAAAAAGGTTTCTTACATTCTGTTTGAATATATACAAGTAAAAAAGCAGCGTATAGCAAAATCTTTAAGTTTATACAGATTCGACGCTGATGCGAGTCATATACAGATGAGAATGAATTTTAATTAGACGACGTACAGATGATCGACACAAAATCAATGACACAGACATACAAGCTTCTAATACTGAAGTGAGATTCAAACTTGATATACAAATCGGTTATGTCTTTCGCATTTTTAATGGAATGTATGAACGTAGTATGAGCATGATGCGGTGGGATGAGCTTTCATTTCAGATTGTTTCCAAATTAGTACATCATTCCAGCGTGCGCCCTTTTGAAGAATACATTTGGATTTGATGATATCGTTGTATGCAAATTTCCTATGTCGTCCGATCGAAAATACATCGTTGGAGGCAGAATGTAAGTTTCTACTGGCCCATGAACATCTGTGAAACAAAATTCAATTAACAAATCATGACGTGCAAGTTAAATAATAACAAGAATCAGGTAGTAATTGCAAAAATGTACAGAATGTACATAATAGAGTTGTATGTTTTTATTCTTTGCTTTGAATTAAAATAATGAAAGTGTGTGCATGGTGTGTGCACGCGTAGAAACAACTTTACTTTCAAAAATCAAACTCATCAACCATGCACTGCCGTTAAGAATAAGACGAGTGTTTTTGAAAATACGTTTTTCCGCATACATGCTCTAATAAGATGTACACAGCTTTTTGCAAAAAAAAAAACTTTTCATTCCACTTTAACAAATAAAATTGGATTACTGACGACCATTTAAGGCATAATAAAATTATACCATGTACGGCGAGTAGATGCATAGAAATTGTGTGAAAGTAGCTCTTAGCAAGCATAAAAATTTTACGACGAGACGTACGCAATGCCATTGAAAAAAATAAATATTCAAGAAATAATTTGATCGTTATAAAAACAACAACAAATTAATCTTCCATTTTTTTCTATATCTGATGTTATTGAAAAGTACAACTGTTCAGCAAAGTATCGATTGAATTGATTAAAAAATCGTTCCAATTATCACCAACATTAAACGACGATTACAGATAACGGTTACACTGCTTTCTCTAAGCAATTTTCATGATTGAAAACTCGATGGTTTGAAAAGCCTATGTTTCACTGACCTTTCTTTTTCACTTCACATCAAATATCACATTTTCAAGGTCACTTGTTGACTTTGAATAGAACATTTTCTTTTATCAATTTAATTGCAAACTAACCTGGTGCATGACAGTGCACTTTGCTTTTCAGAGAAGGTTCGCCCGGTTTGAAATGGAAGAAGGAAGGCGAGTAGCCACTGCCTGGCAAAGAGCTGAACCTGTCGTCGTGATCATGAATGGCATTTGGGTCGCTGTTGAAGGCAGATGCTCGCTGACGACCCAGAGCAGCGAGCTGACGTCCCTTGGGTAGGAACATGGTGAGGAAAATGAGAATCGAAGTGATGAGCAATCCGTAAGCCAGCCAGGCTTCGCGGTCCCTTTCCGATGCAGCCATTGAGCCGATACAACTAGAGATCCATACCGGTAGGCACATGCACACGGCTACTCCTATGAAAGCCGCTTCGCGGTTGTGATCTCGCACTCCTCGTGCTCGTACTGCCAAACATGTTACTGCTAATAGTAACATCCCTGGATACCTGATGTGCAATAAAAAACCACTTATTAATTTATCATTATATAAGAATCTAATTTCAGGACCGATTAAGTCCAAAGCAATAACAATTTGAGCTATAAAAATCGGTTTTTAAAGGATTACAAAAGTTGCTCATAATTCGGAAACATGAAAAACATCTTATACGTCGTTTTTACAAATCGAGTTTCTTTACACTAAAAGAAACTCGATTTCAGTCTAAGTATGTCGAAAAAATTTTTCTAAATTTTCTATAATTATTCATTTTTAAAAATTAGCCAAAATGTGAGAAACCTAAGAAAACTTTCGAACTGTTATACAACGAATCCATTATCTAATTGTTCAGTTATATAATTACAGTTGACAAATTTGTGTAAATTTCTCAAAATTTGCGAAACTAATTTAGCGAGTTCCGTAATCAACCACTTCTCTTACATTTATTTATGTATTTTTGTTATAACTATATTACCCTAAAGAAGCAACAGTTTGTCCCAAAGGAGTTTTACAGCACGAATAAGCCTCGGAATTGCGGTCAGAACCTTGAATTTGAATAACAGCGGGAGGTTTGCCAACGAACCATTGTCCCACTATCGCAACCTGCACCAGGACTGCGAAAACCAGAACAAGTGCCTGCAAAACGGAAAATACAACAAATCGACATTAGAATGTTGTTCGATCAAAGGGTTGCTGCTCACTGTTGAAGTTCTTTGAAATACTTCAGTTTTGCAAATTCTGAGACTTTACATGCTTCAATCACTAAACTTACCTAGAAATATTCCAAATAGTTTAAAATGTATAAAAATATAAACATTGAAAAAATAAATCGCAACTTAAAATTTCTTTGTAAGTTTCTTGTAATGAGCAACCCCTTGTATTAAATGTTGTATTATTAATCGAGTGGAATGAAGAAAACCTGGTAAGGTGCCGGAAGGTAGAGGCCGCTGTTGAGGGAAAGCAGGAACACGCACTTGACGAGAAGCGCGGCAAAAACGAGCGCCGCCGGCAGTCCGACGAGTCGGAACGCAGCGCAGGACAGCGGATTAGCGGTGAGCGATGCTGCGGCGGACAGACCCGCGAGCAGAAACAGCCCCAGAAGTAGAGCCTGACCTAGGAAGAGGTGACGTCGGCTCGGCGCTGCCTCTCGTGCCTGATGAACAATTTCTTTTTCTAATTAAACATTTAAATGCGCGCGTTAAACGCTCGGATCTGGGCCATCCCAGTTATTGGAGCTTATCAAAAGCGACGCGATGAGCATTCTCTGATGCGCCGATGTCCAATCAGTCGTAAGCAGTGACGACGCGGTACAAAACAGTTCAACGATTTTCTCTCGCGTAAAAAACCATTTCGACACCGATTTTTTAATCGTTTGTAAATAACTTTTGAATGATATCTCGGATGCGTACTTTCTATAACTCACGACGCTGCTCTCTCTTCATTTCTACTATATTTACAAATCTAATAGTTTATTTACTTTTACCATCCCCTTTTATAGTTTTCTTTTCTTCAATTTCGCTTTTGTTTACATTGATGATTTCACTGTTTATTTTTACTGTTAGATGTATTGTTTTATTAAAAAATGTAACAATAAATAACAATGATAAATGAATGGAACTGATATTCTGATTTGTCAACTACCTTAAAAAGTACAAAAACTTCAAAAAGTGCCATGAGTAGCATAGCAGCAGCGCTGAGGGCGGCAAGCGGAAGTGCCCACGGCTGAGGCCTGAAGAGTGGAAGAGTAAGAGGACCGCCGACATGTGGATGATCATCGGCTGGATGTCGGTGCGTGATAGGACCGCGATAAATCGACAGAGTACGATTTGGCGCGGGCACACTGACGACGCTTGCCACCTCGTTCTTGTCATCCGCCGCGAGTTCTGGCACCACGAAGAACTCGGTGGACAGCTCCGCGTGGTGCTTCGGGAAGGCCATCCTCTGCAGATAATAATCCGCCTCCTGGTGGTGCCACGTGGATGTCGCGGCTGACAGCAAAATTCGACTCAGTCGCATTGTTCAACAGTGAGTCGATGCTTTCGACGTCGCATCTTTGTTATCAGCGTGTTTCCATCGATAAACACGCGCAATTTCGGCACTCAGATGGGTTTCGAGTTCAATGCAAGACCAGCGATGTGGTACGCGCTTCGAAGTCGCGCTCTGACTGGCACCTGGCTTTGCTGCCGCCACGACGATGACCACCACCACCTTACCTCATTCGCTTACTTCGTCTCGCTGTTCTGAGTTTCGATGTTGCGCGCCTCAACCGTCCTCGTCGCATCCTTTTCGCCTGTATCAGAAATTCCGATGATCAAATTCGGCAACATGTGTTGGTTGCCGATGTTTAATTGGTTTACGATGTTATTTACTTTTAGGGATTTTTTGGAAAATGGGTGGAAGAATGGATGAGAAAAGTTACTGTACCGTTATTAAATCAGAAATCGTGAAAATGAAAGTTTTACATCAGTGAGAAATTAATTATCATTTGATGTTTCCGCGAATAGAAAAATCGGTTTTGGAAATTGCAAGGGAAACTGTTTCTCGCAATGTCTTGAGCAATGTTTTTTTTAGAGACATGATTAGTTTTTGCGAAAAGTAAAAAAAAACATATACTGTTAAAATATAAGAAGAATGTTGTCAATTTATGAGGTAATTTTACATGATCATTATAAATTCCTCAATATTATTATATGAGTTTCTCTAACCCATTATTTGCAAAAAGTTAAGATTTGCAAAAGTTTACAGTTAAAAGTTTTTGGATTCGTTTTATTTTCTTGAAAATCATATTGTTGTTTTATTTGACCGTCTGTTGAAAATTTGTACAAAAATTGTATGCAAATCTCTCTAATTTATTTATCATGTTAGCAATTGGCATTTGTAAAATTTACACGTGTTATATTGATCCAATAAATATGGAATAAAATTGAAATGAGTTTTTATTAAACTCAAATAACACCCGTAAATCAAATTTCCAGGCTTCTAGGTATCCAATCCTTCTAGTGTTAATGACGTTTTATTATTTTTCAGTCTGAGATATAAATTTTGAAACTTCTTAACGCCCAATGCCGATATTCTTGAATTTGAAGCGTATAATTTTCTGGCAAATTCTTCCTTCGGCAAAAGTCGCGCTCATCCTTATGGAAAAAAAGGAAGAAATAAAAAAAGTTGCGTCTTTTTTTCTTCGATTTTAGTTTGTCCAAACCGGTTGTGCTCCAACTCGACTCTATCTCGGATTGCAGTTTTGCTTATATGTACACGTACACCCTGCCGAAAAATTCCACACGAAAAAAAGTCAAACGAAGTTCAACCAACCACCAGTAGTTTCATAAAAATTACAAAATGAAATTCAAACAATGAAACTGTAATTTGATATCGCCAACGAATTGTTTTTTCGCACACAAATGCGTTGCGCCATCAGCATCAACAATCTTATGCCTCGTTGTGTTTTTAAGAATCGAACAAATGCAAATCGTTTGTCAGCGATATATATGTACATGTTCCCGAGAAATGCAAAATTGAAAGACACCAGAGAGAGAAAGAGAGTGGGGTCGTTGAGCCGCGTGCAGGTAACCGATAATACACTCTCACATGCAAATCAACGCCCACCATATGATACAGTATATACGTCTTGAATTTTGTATGAGTGAGAAAGAAGGAAATTCAAAAAACGCGCGACAAAAACACGGAACAAGTTTTTATTATTTCATTTGACGCCTGACAGGTTTTGTAAGAGAGATCTAGAATCAATATTCCAGTCGCTAGCATGGATTGTCTAAGCGCGCACGATAAAGCTGTTGTTAAAACGATTTTGGATCCTTTTCATCTGATTCCGGATGAAAAGTCACCGAATCAATTTGAAGATGATATACAAGGTATGCCAAGATCGTAAATTTCGTTAATTCTAACAATAAGAGTAAAAATAGTATTGTTGTTTCATTGTTTTGCATTACGTTAATAGAAAATGAAGACGAGCCACTTTTGAAAAACGAGGAAGTGAAAAGAATGGTAAACGAGGCGATCAAATGTGTGGAGGACCAAGAATTTGAACGTGCCTTTGAACTGTTTGCAAAGGCACTTAATAAAATTCCAAACTCGGCGGCGATCTTGAATGACCGCGCGCAGGCACTGCGACTTGTTTTTCGTGATCAAGGTAAACGAGAATCCAGCTGGCGTTGCGTAATCATGTCACTTTGTCAAGTTCAACTCAAGTGGAATTTTATAAATGCCCTTACAGAAGCACTTGATGATCTCAACCTGGCGATTCAATTGAGCGGTGGCCGTGGAAAAACAGCTGTCAAAGCTCTGTGTCAACGAGCTCTTCTCTACAGACAATTGGGACGCGAACAAGAGGCGATACAAGATTTCGAAAACGCCGCTAAAAGCGGTTCACAGTTCGCGAAATCGCAGCTCGTTGCCCTCAACCCTTATGCAGCTCTGTGCAACTCAATGCTCCAACAACTTTTTCTTCCAACGAACTCATCTTGAAATTGTTCAAGTTAAAGAGAATTTGTTGAAACACTGTAATGACGTTTGCGCATTATTTTATTCAAAAATTTCGATTTTTCTGATTTTTATTTACTTACAATTACATTTCACAGTGAAACAAATCGTTTAGAGTAAATATAATCAATTATGTATAAAAAAAGTAATAATTTGTAAATACAATTTTCTAAAAGTGATGAATAAATATATATTGTATAAGCTTTTAAAAGTGTTTTTATCTAATAACAACAAATGATTGTTTATTTGAATAGAAAAAAGTTGACAATTCGTAACAAATTTGAATTTTATGGAGATGAAAAAGTGTTACTGCTTATTTATTTTAGCCTTTGCCAAGTGGTTTGGTTAGTATCATACAGTAATTTTTGGATCATTGACTTTTTATTATTTCATAATTTTGACATAATTTTGATTGCTTTTGTAAAAATAAGAAAATATTCAAGAAAATATAGAAGTACTATACCTTCAGCAGTAAAAAATTAAACATTTAACAATGAAAAAGTTTGTGTTATTAGACTTAGTTTTACAAATTAAATGAGTGACGTAAAAGTTGATCAATGAAAATAAATAACAGTCTGGTCGATATCATCAACGGCTTGAAGTGACTCAGATATAATATGTATATGTAATTCAACAAATTCATATAAATTCGATACGACAAAATTGTGTCTTGATTTACAGTCTGTTTGCATCCCATTTTTTCTAAAATCTTTAATATGTAATAATATTATTATATGCATATTCTTAGGATACGTTTCACAGCATCTCGAAGTCTTCGCCCGTGTGAGATTTGTCGCTGTCGTCAGACGCTTCTTCACTGCACTTGACAGGTTCAGCCTCAGCGTTGCTTTTTTCGTCTTCTTCCTCTTCTTCCTCCTCATCTTCATCGTCATCTTCGTACTCTTCATTGGAAGCTTTCGATTCTTTCATTTTATTGCTTGCTTCTTGATCTTCAGATGCTTGTGCTTTGTCATCTCTGAACAAATAAACACCACAAAAATGTTTAACGATTTCATAAACTGAAAAAAAACAAACAAAACAAAACATACAAGTTTGTACTTACGATTGAATCAGGGGCGAATCTTCGCTTTCTGAATCTTTATCTTTTTTGCGTTTTTTCTTTTTCAGTGATTTCTTGTCAGCTTCAGAATTTGGACCATGATACTCATACTGAAAGTTATAAACAACATTATGTAACAAGCATATAACGTTCGAGTGAGTAATAAAAAATGGAAAAAATGAGAAATGAAAAGTTATGAAATCTCGAATGTGAACTTACCTTGTAAAGTGGCCAGAACGAAGCGAAAAATCCGACATCTTCAATGAGGTTGGGCAAAATTAAGAAGTGGTGTCGGCCAAATGTGAGGACCCAGATTAAGCAAAAGACAATTATCCGTATAACAATGAGGGCGAGGATGAAGGTTAAGAAGATTGCCGCTGCTATGCTCAAGTACCAAACTCTGTGGCGAACCGTAGAAGGCCAAAGTGGGAATAAGCAAAGTCCAATAGCGCCCAAGACCAAAAGTGCACCGAAGAACCAGTAGTATACCGATACTGGCTCGTATATCCACACATATGCGTCGTTACAATCAACGAAACATTGCTCCAAATGCATCTCTAGTCGGACCTAAAACAAAACCATTTTCTTTGTTATTTATCTAACTAATTATCTTATCATAACAAACACATTGACAAATGCTCCATTTTGTCACATTTTTTGTGATATTAATCTAAACATACTGAAACGCAAAACATGCAAACAACATTCGTTACGTTTATATTCAAACATTTTTTATTTGTTTTATTTCTTGTTAACATATGTTTACCTTTGGTTTTCGTTTCTTTTCCTTTTCATTTTCTTTTTCCTCAGTTTTATCTTTCTCCTCGTCATTTGTCTTGTCTGTGCTCTTTTTGTCATCCTTGCCTTTCTTCTTGATACTTCTCAACTTGGTCAGTTCATCTTCCTTGATGACAATTTTTTTAGCTCGATGGAAAAATTTGTGCCGCAGCATTAGATCCAAAAAGTCCACCACATGTTGTCTCGATTCAAAGATCGTTTTATTCCAGGGCGAATTTTCTAGAAGTGCGTCGACAGCTCGAGTTCCAGTAAAATACTCAACCATGTGATTTCTGTCAAATTTTGTCTTTTTCGAGGGCACGTTGTTGCGAATCCATTTTGCCACTGCGTACTCCTCTTTGCTTGGTTTCTCTGGGATGGATATCCTGTCAATATCTGTGCCATCCTAAAGATATTTTTTAAAAGGCATTTTTTAACTTTTTGTTGTAATAATGAAAACCGGCCGATATTGATTGCGAAAAAAAAGGAAAAATTCGAGCAGAGGAAATCCCGTTACAAGATACGTGTCATCTGACGCGGACACGTTGCACGCGTTATCGACCGATTTGTGTCAAAAACAAACCGCTATTTTTGTTTCTCAATGATGTTTTCAAAGCTATTTTTTCACTTACGTCTTTTCGCTTGCGTTTTTTTCGACGTTCGACCATGTTGTTGTTCTTGTTGTTTCTGCTGCTTGTTGTGGTCACACGAATCAGCTGCAGCTGCTTGTCAGCCGCGAGAGAGAAAGCAAGAGATCAATTGGTTCAAATTTTACCGTATTTCTTCTCGCCAATCCACCTATTTTCTCTCTCTCCTTGGTTTATTGAAATTATAACAGGTTTCTTGATGCGCGATCACAGCGACACTTACAAAGATCAAAATGGAATCTACCTTACCAATTGTCACCGACAACCGATTTTGTTTTTTGCAATATATTTTAACTAATTCAACGGTAAATTTAATTGTAAATTAAAAAAAATCGTTGAAATTAAAATACATATTTGTAGCAAATAATAGTGAGCGAAATTAGGTAGAGAAATTGTTAGTATGGAGATGAAATAAGTTTGTTTGATTGGCAGCTCTCAAATCTAGTGACATTTTATCGATCATGGCCGGCATTTTGCGAGTGATTGTGCGATTCGGATGCAGCAGCGGTGTGAGTCAGCGAGAAATCAAACAAAGTAGTAGACTTTTACGGACATTGTCAAACAACGGTACACACAATTTGCAAAGAAAAAGTCAAGCTTATTTCAGTTCGCAACTTGGACTTTCGTTACAACCGACAATGTCAGAGAAAAATAAACCTGTGTATACATTGCCACTCAATGTTGTGCCACAACACTACGAAATCACTCTCAAGCCGGATCTTACAAATTTTAAATTCGATGGAAAGGAAAATATCCATGTTAAAGTAAGTCTCAAAAATGCGTTACTTATTTGATTTATTTTGTGGCAAAATTGACCAGCAAAATGATTTTTTCATCACGAAAAAAATTTTTTCGCAACACGCTGTGAAAGTAGGAAACACACGTGAGAAATATGTTTTAGTTTGATAAACTTGAATTGGAATTTTCATGAAATTTAAAGATGTTCCACATAAAACATTTGTTTCAATAAATTGCAAAAATAAATCCAAAAACGAAGCTCTAGTTTTTAAAACGTTTTTATTTATTTTTTCCTCATAATTTATTGTTGTTCATCTAAGCTGTGTCAGGCGTCTAAAATTATAATTCTCAGGTAAAGATAATTCCTTGTTTGCAGCAGACATTGTGTAACCATTTGCGCTGCAAATAAGATAACATTTTTTCTCTGCTAGATTTACAGATAATTACACAATGACATAATTAACATAATTTTTTTATCGAAACAAAAAAACTATAACTCTTTAATTATCTGCTCGAAATTAATAAAGCGTTTTTTGGTCATTAGGTAAACGAATCAACAGACACAATACTGTTGAATGCATCGGAATTGGAAGTGAAAAACATCAGTTTTAAAGGAGACGATGGAAAAGAATTGGCACCTGAGAAGTACGATTTGAACCAAGATACCAAAACACTTACCATAAAGTTCGCAGAAAAATTAGTCGCTGGGAAGACCGGAAAGTTGAGTATGCAATTTGAGGGAGTTCTCAATGACAGTATGAGAGGATTTTATCGTTGCAAACATACTAGGTACGACTTTTGTGTAAAATACTTTGCCCTCAGTCTGACCATGCAATAACATTTCATCATTTTTTAGTCCCGAAGGTGAAACGAAATATTCAGCTGTCACGCAGTTCGAAGCCATTGATGCCAGGAGATGTTTTCCGTGTTGGGATGAGCCAGCTCATAAAGCCACCTTTGATATGACGTTAATTGTACCTAAAAATCTTACCGGCTTGTCTAACATGGTAAAAATAAAAAAAATGTACCACTTTTTCATATCTAAATACTAAAAAATATCCGTTAAAAAAACATTATGATATTTCAGCCAGTAAAAGAAGTATCCGAAGACGGCGATCTGCAAAGTTTGAAATTCGATACGACGCCCAAGATGTCGACCTACCTTTTAGCAGTAGCAGTAGGCGAATTTGACTACGTGGAGGGTAAAACCAAAAGCGGCGTACAAGTGCGCATCTACACGCCAAAGGGGAAATCCAATCAGGGCAAGTTCGCCTTGGACGTTGCAGTGAAATCGCTGAGCTACTACGATTCGTATTTCAGCATTCCCTATCCGTTGCCAAAGCTGGACTGCATCGCAGTGCCTGATTTCTCCTGTGGAGCAATGGAGAACTGGGGTCTGGTAACTTTCCGCGAGTCCTGCATCCTCTTCGACGAACAAAACACGTCGTCGGCAAACAAACAATGGATAGGTTTAGTTATAGCCCACGAGCTCGCTCACCAATGGTTCGGAAACCTGGTAACGATGCACTGGTGGACAGACCTCTGGCTCAACGAGGGTTACGCGACCTTCACCGAGTTCGTCTGTATTGGCGAGCTGTACCCCGAGTTCGACACGTGGCAGCAGTTTGTCATCAACGAGAGGTCCAAAGCCATGGAGTTGGACGCGCTGAAAAACAGTCACCCAATCGAAGTGGCCATCGAGAACCCGGAGGCCGTTGACGAGATCTTTGACGACATCTCCTACTCGAAAGGCGCGAGTGTGATTCGTATGATGTACGCGTACCTTGGTCGCGAGTACTTCATGAAGGGTCTGAACTCTTACTTAAAAACCTACTCGTACTCCAACGCCAAGACCGACGACCTCTGGCAGTCCCTAGAAAGCGCCAGCGACAAACCCGTCAGTCTCGTCATGCCAACCTGGACCCGCCAGACGGGCTACCCGATCCTCACCGTGGAGCAGGAACGCAAACCAGACGAAAGACTTCTTGTTTTCAGCCAACAGCGATTCACTGCCGACGGTTCGGCTGATCCGAACAATACCCAGTGGATGATCCCGGTCACGATTGTTACTTCAAGCGGTCACGAGTCGTCGATCCTCATAACCGATAAGCAGAGCAAGGTCAGCCTACCGAACACGCCTCCAGATGCGTGGGTGAAAATCAACCCAGACGCAATTGGAGTTTACCGGACCAAGTACAGTCAGGAGATGCTCTTCGCCCTAATGCCTTCTATTAAAGACAAAAGTCTGCCCGCTCTGGACAGGTATTCATTTTTAGACGATCTGTTCCACATTGCCAAGGCGGGCTATGGTTCCACCGTGGATCTTCTTAAAGTATTAGAAGCTTACAAACAGGAAGACAGCTATATCGTTTGGACGTCGGTCGCCAGCTGCCTCTCCAAGATCGCTAGGCTCATTTACCATCTACCCTTCCACTCTGAGTTCCAAACCTTCAACCGAAACCTGTTTCTGGACATCTACAACAAGGTCGGCTGGGACGCCAAGCCTGGTGAGTCGCACCTTGACATTCTCCTGCGCAGTCTCATTTTGGGGCGCATGTCCATGCTCCAACATCCGGACGCGATTTCCGAGGCCAGGAAAAGGTTTCAGGAACACGTTTCTGGCAGCAAACCCATAGCTGCTGACTTGAGGTCGAGTGTCTACCGAGCAGTTGCGAACAATGCTGACGATGAAACTTTCGAGACGATGCTGCAGTTGTACAGAAAATCTGAACTCCATGAGGAGAAGGACAGGATTCTGTCGGCTCTTGGAGTTGTTCGAGAGAAACGTTTGTTGACCAAATTGCTCGATCTGTCGGTTAGCGACGAGGTCAGGGCTCAGGACACCATGTACGTTTTCCAGTCGACCTGCTGGTCAGCTGAGAGCAGAGATCATGCATGGCAGTACATCAAGGATAACTGGGCTGCTTTCAATAATAAACTGTCGCCGATTCTGCTTATGAGAATCATCAAGTGGACTAGCGAGGAGTTTGTTACTAATGAGAAGGCCTTGGAGGTCGAGCAGTTTTTGGAGCAACATCCTCATCCGATTTGGGAACGACCGGTCAAGCAGAGTATTGAAAAGATTCGCATGAACGCCGAGTGGCTCCAACGTGACGGAGCGGCAATCGAACAGTTTTTGAAATCCCAATAAACTGGGTCCTTTTTTGCATTTCTATTTTTTTGTTTCATTTTGTATTACAAATTAATAGATGTAACATTGAAAGAATTAGCGGTCCACTGAATGTTGTCAACTGGAAAACAATGTTGAAACAGCAACGAGATCAGATGTGTGAGGATTAATTTTTTTTCGTACCAAAAAATTGTCATTACACTGTCGCATGTTTTGTAAAGCAATAAAATGCATATGTTTTTCAAGTTTTTGAGTTGGTTTTATTTGTGAACAATTTACAGTAGAAACTTCCTAGATGAATTTGATTGCAATTTTTGAAGATTTCAATTTTACTTTTCAATATCTTCACAACGTACTTGTGCTCTAATTGCAAAAAACTTGACTTCACATGTCAAATAACTATTTTATTTATTTCTTTTTTGCAAAAAGAACCCGACAGAAAACAAAGAAATCCTAATTTTTTAATCGCATTTTTAATGAATTTCAATTAACAATAACAACTAAGGTTCACTTTTAGTATATTTGTTTATTGAGTGATATCACCCAACCAAAAAACGATATTGTACAATTTTATACTTCTTATGATAAACCTTCTAAAAATTAAAATATAAACATAATTTTCGTAGTGCATTTAAATTAGGGATTCGAATTGAATCGTTAGAGTACTACTATTTATCACAGTCCAATAATAATAAATAGCGAAATGAATCGAACGCATACAACCCTCGAGAAGGCTTCTGGTCATGAATGCAAAGTGGATTGAAGTGGAGCGAGGCAGCATCCAGGGGTGGGACGTGCGAGCAGGGGTAACGCCAGTTCCCGTGGGTACACCACAAACCCCGCTTTCCCAGGAGTGCGCACGCGACCTGGGATATGGCGCCTGCGATCAATATACGTTACCTACGCAGCGCTCTTCTCTTTACACACTCGCCCAATTCCCATTCAATTGAATAAATCATCTTTTCCCTTCCTTTCCCTCATAAATTTTTTTTATAAACAAAACCTATCCGATTTCTAAAGATTACTTCTGATTTCTACCTGATTATTTATCATAACATAACTTGACGATGGTCGCAGCCTTTTTATGGTTTCGTCATTCACCGAAGGCGACTTTCTAAGTAAAATCGAAGCACAAGAGAGATGAAACGACAGAACCACCGACTTGTCAAACAAGATAGCGTGGGAGTGTAAAAACACAGAGTCATCCGTGAGAATATATGTCACATTATTATTATTTCTCAAGTCAAAAACCAAAATGAAAAGAAGAAACAAACAGATTTGCAAGTTTTACAATTCTTTATTATCTCTTTTGCGTGATCGCACGTTGTTGATATATTTATTTACAGCGTTCTCAGTCTTTATAAATATACAATATGCATTCTCTTAAATATAATGGATGAATAATGGGTGCGAGAAGTAAATGAACATCATCTAATGGATGCGTGAAGAAAGCAGATTTTGTCGACAAACACATATTACATATTAGAGTTTTGTTTTGACGCGCGGTATACAACTTGTCATTATGTACAATTATGAATTATTATTTACAATTGGTAGGAAATTGCACTATCGTGTCTGGTTGTGGGAATGACTGGTCACCGTTCGGTGATGCAGGCGGACGCGTTCAGAAGGGGCTGCAGGGGCTGTCGTGTGCTTCGTTCCTGGACGTTAGTCTCCTCCAGAGTAGTTTGCAGATCGCAAATGTACTCGATCACCCGCTGGATGACCTCGAGTTTCGAGAGCTTGCGGTTGCGGGGCATGTCCGGCACAAGGGAACGCAGTTTGGTCAAGTAAGCGGCTACTTCCTCGGCCTCGATGTCGCGGCCTCGGGTGCCTGCGTGAATTGCCGCCACTCGACCTCCAATTGGACTCACAACCATGGCCTTCATCTTGTTCTTATGATTTGTTATCGTCGGGAACAGCTCAGCTTATAAACTTCACTCTCCAACTGATTATCAACATCACTTAACTTGCCATCGATTTTTGCTTTTAACTTTCAAGCTCAACAACTTCAACTGAACACTCCCCGCGCCTGACCCGCGCTAATATACTCGTTCCATCCCTACCTACCCGCCAACTCCCACCTTTTTCGCGTCTCGTCGCGCAATCGCTGCGCCGCCGATGAATCTTAGACGCACACGCACAATCTACACCCTGTTTGTACTTGTTGTAACATCTACACGTACACTTATGTAGGCCGATGAGCTTTTGTCCGTGCTCGCGCGCGCATCTACGCAACTTTCCTCAATTTTGTTCTTGTTCGTCTTTTTTTTTCTTGTTTACTTGATAACAAACTCGATAATAATCGTTGTAAAGTCGCTGTTTTTTATCCACAACACTTTTGCCAAACGAACTTCGGAACGGGATTTGAACCCTCGACCTTACGATACCGAGCCTGAAACTTGATCTCCACCCAAAATCTCATTTAGGGATTTTAATTTCAATTCAAAGGAAGAAAAAACTTCAATTGTAAAATTTAATCAAAATATTACTTATACTTGGATCGACTATTTTATTTTGTAACGACATTTAGCACAGATGGTGTCCCATCTGGGTTGGACTTCTGATCTGTTTGCCGTCCAGGATGAATCGATTGATCAAATTAGGTCAAATAAAGTGTACCATAATTAAAATAAAACACATTAATGTTCAAGTTCCATTTTGTTGATGAAAAGTTGTTGGGTGGATATTGTAAGACTGATGTTTTTTTGTTGCTTTTAGGTATCAACGTCGATCGTTATACGGAACAATCAAAGCGAGAGAGTCTCATGGGATTTTTAGGCAAAAACGATGATGACACACGTACTTGCACGTGCACCGTCGTCGTACATAAGCTCGCTCACACGCACGCAGCTGCAATGAACGACCCCGCAAACTATAATAATCGTGCATTTCCTGCTGCATCGCTTCATGCGTTCGAACTTTGTTTTAAATATATTTTTAACAACCAATCTGATTTAGATTTTTAACATTTACAATTTTCTATTCAAAAGGAATTGGATAAAGAAAAAATAAATAAAACAATGTCGACAGTAAGAGTTTTCAAAAAAGAGAGTCTCTGGTATGGCAAGGTTTCATCCTCGGTCGCTTTCTTTGGTGAAAATTCTGGCGAAGAATAAATATATAGTATATGTCTTTTGGCATCCGCGATGATTGTGCTACGCCAGAGGCTAAAGTGTATAGCAAAGTGAGTGCACGTGCGCTTTGCACGTGTTATAGCTGGAGCGACCCTCCCGATTCCTGACGACTGCCTACAGAGAGACTTTGCTGTAACATCATACCGTATCGGGGCTACGTTTATAACTCTATACGAGGAGGTCGTCGTCACATTTATTCAACGATAAATACATTTTATTTATTTTTCTCGTAAAATGTTACAATCTTTACCACTCAAACTATTTATCATAATACAAAATATCTTTGTTGTTTACTTCTATAGAAGTATATTCTTTGATCATTTATTTGAAACCTTTTCTTCTCAACAAAATTGATTTTGTGGGCGTTTTCCTTGAAGCGATAATTGTAAGAAAAAATGTAATGAGACTGCGGTTAGTCATCAAAAATGACAGTGGAAAATATCAACAAATGGAACTAGAAGGGTTAAACATAGTTTGTTTATCATCGTACGTGAAAAAATGCTTTTTCACAAAGAGCAAAAATGACCATCTTATACGACATTCATTTTCGCATAGCATCTTCTTCCAACAGCTGAGCAAACAGTTGCTAACGTGATTTTAATTTTTGTCTTATCCTTTAATCGTCATTTTTATCAAGTTGTCAATTGCGTTCTCATCTTGCCGTATTATGGAAAAATAAACCAAGAAAAATGTACACAAGTTGAAGAAGCTAAAAGAATGCTAAGATATGAGTTTTTTAAAAACGCGAAGGAATGGAGTGCAAGAAGAACGTAGAAAGAGATGGGAAGAGAGAGAGAAAAAGCGAGAAAGAGATAACGTGAGTTGTGTTATATGTTGGAGGCGCCGTGATTCAAGTAAACGTGCAGGTGTGCCTCAGACTGGCCGGCGCCTCTCTGGAATGTCGGCATTCGGCATCTCAGCAGCTATACGTAGAGAGTTGGGAGTGCCCCCTATAGCACAGCTCGCCCTTGTGTGCGATGTGATGGCCGTTCGCACACCGCCACTCTCTGTGTTGCTGCTGCAGCTGGCCACCAACGCGTTCCCACGACGTCCGAACTACAAAAATTGGACGCGCTGCAATTTCATTTACTCTGCAGCCTCTCAGAGTCATCAATCATTAAACATTTTTTCCACTAACTGTAAATAACAAAAAGTAAATATTTTTGTTTGTTTTTCTTTGCCCTTATATTAAATTAAAATACAAATTCACTCGTTTGGTCTTTTAATAAAACAGGTTTTACTGATTTTTGCAAAAAAATTTTGCAAAAAAATTGTTAGTTATTTTAGTTGTAAGATTTACCAAAACTATTGAAAAAATCTATTTTATTGATGTAACTGATCAATTAGTTTATTTTTGTTTTGATTTGTTCGGTCAAAAATGAATCAGTTCAGGTGAGTCAACTCTAGTAAAAGGCCAATGATGCAAAGTCTTAGGAGGAAGAAAGAAGTCGAAAAGAAATCAATATGAATTCACATCCAATTTCGTTATGAAGGGGAAACAGCAGACTTTTAGAATCAAATCGGATTTACTTTTGATGCAAAATTGACTTCATTCCTAACTTATTTCCAAATTATTGATAGTTGTCTGGACTCGCAGAAAATGCAGGAGCCTAAAATTGTCAACATACAAATTATTAAAATAATCGCTTTTGAATGTTATATTAAATGATTTGAAGAATTTTGTGATAAAAAATTGTATATCTACCTGTTGCGGCGGGAGCTAGGCATGCAAAAGGTGAGGAGAAAAAGACTTGGTGGGAGAGTCGGTTGAGTAAGAGGAATGCCAAGCACAGAGCCACTGATGACCGTGTCTTGTTCCATACAGGGTAGAGATAGGAGAGTTATATTATTCGACTACTCGCGCGCACTCAGTGCAAAGGCCCAGAAAGAGTGAGAGAGGAATAAAGAGCGGCAAGGGGGCAGACTGGCGACAGACTGGCGGCCATGCACCTGCGTTCGCCAAGAGCCGACATCAGTCAGGGGCGCACCTATAGTCTATCTTCCCCTCCCACATAACTGACCCCCGTGCTCTTCATTCTCACCGATTCCCACATCACCGAACATCACAGGATTCCAATCCTTTTTTCAACCAAGGCCCAACCAAATCAATGAAACGGCCACGCACTGAGAAACAACAAGGACAACCGATACTCGCCAAAACTTTAATTCCAAGTTTTCTTTTTTTCTCAACACTTTCACTTTTGCACAAAAGTTTTATTCCGTCGCCTCTTTTTTTAATTTTGCAATGTTGAAAAAACATTTCTTTAAATCTTGTTGGGAAATACTATCCATCAGTTTCAAAAGTGTTGATTAAGATCTATAGTTTATGATAATATCTTCGAAAGAAAGAAAAACAAACATTTTCTCACGTTTGATCCTCTCTCTTGGAGAGAGTAGGAGTCGAATAACTGTGGTACCTTATTGTCTGAGCCTGAAAACCGGCCCATTAAAACGTACCTGTTACAATTCCGTTTAGTCACTGTGCTGAAAAAGAAACTGTTTTTCACTGAATGAAATAAAGTATGCCATGAAAAATGATGGATTTATATAAATATAACGCACAATCAAATTTTTATTTCGATAATAAAATTCGTATTTGTATAATGTTACTTTTATTTATCATACAAAAATAACGTATCGCTTATCATAATAATCATAATACGTATATATTTTGTATATTTCATATTCCACCAAAAAAAAATTTTGTTTTCATGTTTTTTATTCCTCTCCTAATTTTCGGTTTCTAGTATAATAAATATAAAGTTATTATCGCAGAACAATGCAAATGCTGACAAAACATTGTACAGATTATTTAAAGGGATATAATAATATTTTCAAAACGAATCACAATTTCCTCATCCCCCGGCACTGTTTCGAAACAAATTTGAGTGAGGTTTATATTTTTGTCTTGTCTACAAGCCTACGACAGTCATCATTTTATAGCACCCCTTTCCTTAGGTACGCAAATAATTAACATTACCAAACCTTTGATTGCGGCTAAGTTACAACATCTTTAATAATTAACTTTTCATTTTTATTTCAAAACAAATTTGTTTCACGTTCAAAACATTACGTAGAAGAAAAATATAGTTTAGCAACTTTTTGTAAACAAACTACAATATGTTGTCAAAATTTAACAACTCCAATTCATTATCATTAATAATAATTAATAATAAATCAATTATTCATAATAATAACTAATTCATAACTTATAAATCTGTATCTATGACATAACTTGTGAAATAATGATATATAATTTAAAACATATACCGACTTTACATAATTCTATGAAGCAAATTCTGGCACTTGGTTGCAAACTTTTCGACCTAATGTTTGTTTTCAATATCATCAATCTATTCTTATCGTTTTTGTCTTATCAAAATTTTCGAATATGATTCAATGAAAGAGAGAGGTATGCCTATGGTGTACAATTACACGATCAAATACTTAGTTTTACAATAACATTCCCACGTATGTAAGAGAGACAAAACATGATGATCCACAGATATATAACAATAAACAAACATCAGAAGTGATTGATAAAGGTTAAAAATTTCGAAATGATTATATTATTATTATCATCATCAAATAACAAATCATTTTTTTTCTCATTTCCGCATCTGTGAGAGACAATTTGTTCAGTTTTTTGATAAAGCCTGCTTCTTTCTCTCTAAGAAATACAATCACGTTCTTCTTTGCTGTTACAAATTTTGCACGATGCCAAACGAACAAAAAATAAACAAAATAAGATACAGACAAAAAACATAGCAGAAAGATGAATATTTTCTCATTACATCGGAGTTACTCGCAGTATTTTATGCATATACGTGCTTATAAGATGTGCCTTAATTATTATAACATTATAAGAATAAATACATTTGACCGCAATTCATAATAATAATCGTATTCTAATTCATTAGACGAACCACATGATCATAAGTTTCTTTTCATCTTGCTAATTTTGTTAAGCTGTAAAATTTTTCCGTAAATATAAGTTAAATGATAAATTATAAAATCAATTAAATATACTTGTAAGCAAACTTAACTTGAATGTGAATAATAAAACAAAAAATGATTGTTGCACTAAAATTTGGTTGTACTGTATAATGATGTCTGCACAAAAACATAATGACTGTATAATAACGATGGTAACAATGTATGTTCGCTCGGTAGGTTGTTTAAAATGATACTGCCTTTTCGAACGTTGTAAACACGAAAACATTAAATATAAAAAAATTCAAAGATCAATCACAAAATGAATACTTTTTGAACGTGAGGATAACGGTGCACGATCTCTTGAGATTTTGAACAAGCAAAGACGAGAGAGAGGGGATAAAAAGTTTTTCTATCATAAAATCACAGTAACTTTGATTGTGGCGACTCGACCTTCGCACAACAAATCGATGTATGGTTAGAAAATAAATGAGCCTCTTTGAGCTAGCGAAAATCATTTACGAGAATGTTTAGATCCGAAATCGGGCTTTTCTCTGTACTTGAAGGTTTCTCGTGCTATAGCAGCCTTTTTTCTTGTTTTTTTAACGCGAGTTCAGTTGATTCAGAACAATGAACCGAATGCATGCTTGCGAGTGTTACTTTTGTTCGTACAATTATATAAAAACTCATACGTTTGTTTCGTTTCAAAATGTCTTTATAACTATGTTGGACAGCGTGTTATATTCAGAAGTGATTTATGTACTCATTGAACAACAACATTCGGACACGACGAAACAAAATGGCTGCAAAGAATCAATTTTCCCGCACCTTACGCGACTCAAACCTTTTACCAATCTGAAAACGATTCGTCTTCGTCGCTAAAGTCGTCCATGTTGTATAACTCTAGATCAGCCAAGTGGTTTACCAAATCTTCATTTGTTACCCAGTCCCAGACCAGTTGCTGTAAACAAATCAAAACAATTAGTTCATTTGCAGAACATGAATAAAACGCATTTCCAAGATGATGGAAAAACACATTTTCGTGTTTACAATAATTGCTTACATTGAAAATTTCACTCTCTTCCGAATCTTTATTTCTCCGATGACGAATCGGTGGACCTACATCTGGTTTTGTGCCGTCCGGTAATGCGTGCATATAAAAACATTTGTTTCCAAAAGGACACTTTCCTCGGCCTTTGTTAAAGTACTTACAATCTTTGGTACTGCAATGGAAAAAATGAATGAAATGAATTTGGTTACAGACATAAATGTAAATTAGAAATAAAACCATTTTGTATCGTACCTCAAAGCTTCTTTATAATCTGTTATTAATTTGTCTTTTTCTTCCTTAGAGTCCACCCAGTAAATACTAGGACAAACGAAATCCGATGGCACACGACATTCGGGACACCCTCGAATTATTTTGTTTTCAAACTGTTTTGCTTTTCTCCATTTGCGTATGCAGCTAAGACAAAAACAGTGATTACAATTGGGCAGGATGCCGAATCTTTGTTCACCCGATGTTTTCTCCATTATTGTTTCAAAACAAACGCCACAAGACTTCTCTCGACTTCTTGCAATTGCAAAAGAAAGCTCCATATCAATCTCGTGTTGTTTCACACAAGCCTGTAAGAATTTTAAAATTACAATATAGTTAATTTAAAATTACAATGTAGATGATTGTGCAAACAAAATAAAAGGAGGAAAGTAATTGTCTGCTCACATTAATGTGTTTTTTGCGCTGTTCTTCGTTGTACGGATGAAGAGCAGCTGATCCGCACATATCACAAACGTTTCCATGTAAGTAAGGACAATTGAACTTTTTACATATGCCACTTGCTTCGGCATAAGGACACAATGGGTCCGTTGATGAGTGCGACGACTGTCCCGCATTGATGTTCACCGCTTGCGCATACGACAGTGGTACAGATTCTGTTTCCAATTGGATGTAATCCTCACTAATCACCGACGGTACAAACTCCGGAGCTAATGCCCAACTTTCGGTGTTTGACAGATTCTTTTTACTGAAAATAAACAAATTTGTCAGTATCATCATCATCATCATTATTTGTAAAGAATTTTTTTTTATTTGTTCGAATGTAAAAGAAAACGATAATTTCGAACTTGATTAAACACTAAAAGTACAGACGACATCAAATCTGTGCTTTTGAAATTTTATTTTTACCATCACTTGTGTTAGGTTTGATATAAAATTATTCGTTAAATAAAAAAACATTCTCCCTAAAAGGCCGGATAAACCGATCTGATGTAGTTTATCGTTGATACACTTCATTATTATCATAATTATCATTTTTTCATCTAAACAGACATTAATGATGCCTGAGATTAATGTTTTATCGTTAAGTAACACAGTTACACTGTTATTGGAGATGTTAAACGTACATTATTTTTGCAATTAAAGATGTGATTCTTGCCGTAAGCCGGTGGGTGGGAAGTACACGGGCAAAGTCAAGTACACGTTCGTTAAAAATAAGCGTTGTATTGTTTATTTTTGATGAATTCGTGGACTTTTACTTTTGACACAATTTATTATTTAAATAATGAACAAAAAATGAAAATAAGGCTATAGAAATATACAAACAAAATAGTCCTTACTGTTTTTTTTTAGATAGTCGAACTTTAACAAAATTAAAATAGAAATTAGCATCGTAGAACTTAAAAATAATAGCAAACTTGAGTAAACAATTTTTTACATGTTTTGCAATTTTGACCAACATCAAGTTACTTTGAAATTTGCACTACGAAGTTAAATTTGTTGAAATTTTTTTTTCATTCAGCAAAGTTTCGACACTCTCTGCAAGGTCATTTTCAAGCGGTTCAAAACAACAAACAGAAACTATTGAGCAATTAATATTTAAATCAATATTTAAATGAAGTGGGCGAATTTGCCTAATTTGTCTGCAAAAAAGAATATAGACTCCCTAGTATTCAGAACTTGTTCATTTAGATTCATTCATTGTTGATGAGCATTTTTTAAAAATAAGTAAACTCTTACTTTTCACCACACTCGTCGAGTTCATTTTTTATATTAAGCTCATCTGAGGTTTGAGCTTCTGTGGTAATTTCGGACGATATGTTGGTCTGATGGGACGAATTGTGACTGAACCGACACTGGTTTCCAAATCTGCAAGAGCCCTGTTTGAAGAAACGACAAGGCAGCGTAGAGGATACTGTTGTGTCACGTTCAATCACCTGATTCATTTCGTTTCTGGCGTTCTGTGCATGACTGTAACGACAATTTGCTCCTTCCCGACAAACGCCATTCTTAAAATACCTGTCGACAAAAAAGTGACAACTTTGAACTAAAACTTTACTTGTAATCTGCGAGACACTTTGAATTCATCTGATGGTTACACAATTTGACAAGATGTAAACAAACTGTCGAAATAAACGAACCATAATTTAGAGCCAAAAATAATAATCTAAAAAATGATAATACAAACATAAACAAAAGACAATGAGAACGGTTGGATCTAACCTTAAAGTAAAAATATGTTGGAGCAAGAGGTTGAGCTATGATTTTGGACGAAAAAGGGATATGTACTGTATGTGTTTGGAGCGATATAGCCATGCTTGTTGCAGCCTGACGGCGTGACATGAGATATAGGATGGACTTTTGAAGCTATACTTAGAGGTGCGATTCTAGATAAAGTGAAGGAGCTGCATTTTATCGCCTCACCGGCAAGCTATGTTTTGTGTCCAGTTGTCGGCCATTTTAAAATCCGTACAGGGCACTTGTTGACGATCAACAAAATCACGACCAGCGGTGTGCGAATCGCAAATTCAGATGGGTGGCGATTCGTGCTCTTTTTCTTTCTCTCTGTTTGTCTCTCTCTCTCTAACTCCCTCGCTTGTGAATGCTGCTACAAGCGCGATGATCTTTTAGCTCTGAGTGAGACTGGCGACGATGATCAACAACGGCAACTCCACTCACTCGTTGTCCAATCCAAATATCACCGTAGCAGAATTAGTCGCATGCTTGTTGACGCTGACGCTCAGCTGGCCCTGGGATCATTATTACGCCTCCACTTTTCACGATTTTACACACGCAACTCTTGCAATTCTAATCAATTCTAATTCACTATTTCACTAACGGATATACACACATATCGATAATATTAATACACATACTCACACATGTCTTTCCAAACTTGTCCTACGAGCAGAGGTGGCGCTGCAGTCGTCCCTGATTTGTGCGCGAACCACGATTTATAAACAGTTCGTTTGGATTATTTTTGCAAATTTTCGCAAATTTTCATGTAAACAATTTTTTACAAAATTTTGTTAAAAGCGTGTTCGCATTTTACTTGGAAAATATTGTGCGTATCTTATTCAAAGAGAAATGTTTGCAAATTTTGTTGTTAATAATTTTTTGCAAATCTTGACCCAGATTTTGTGTATTTTTTTGTGTAGGGAAAAACTGTGCTTAGGAAATAGGAGTTAGGTTTTCCAAAAAACTTTCATGACTTTCATGTCGATTTCAAACTGTTTATTACAAATAAAAATTATTTGCATAAAATTGCTAAGATTACTTATCACTTGCCAATTCGTATAAAAATAGAACAACACAATTTTAATTTAGTGATTCTACGCGTATTATCATATCTTCGTCGACAATAAACTATACATATGATATACGCCTTTGTACTATATAATAATAAATTATCTATCATCAATACACAATCAACCATTATTTATAATTTATTATTAAAATGCAGACGCGCGTCTGGTTTATTTGTCGTGGTATTGAAAAACGTTAACATTTCAAATGTCTTTTATGTAAAAGAGTTAACAGTTTGTCAGTTTCATTAAAAATACAAAATTAAAATTCAGTTTATTGTCCTTTTTAAAACGTTAATAAATATATCATATTAAATGCATATCAAGTTGTAAAAAAGAAGTCTCATATTCCATGTGGCACGATCAGTACAACATTTTTTTAAATTGCTCAGTAATAAAAATCGAACAGCGTAATAATCACAATTTCAAAGTAGTATTCCTCATTGTTATGAGAAAAAGATTAAGGCATTAACGGTCGTTGACACATACAACTAATTTGAGCAATAACAGACGTTAAAAAATTTACCTGCGTAAATGTATCAAATTTGTTTCATAAATCACGAATTACAAATGTCAATCCCCAAAAGAGGGAAAGCTATTCCAAAAGTTTCCATTTCACCGTCCAAAATTTCATCAAAAATGCATTATTAACGAGTTATAAAACTTGTCAATGTTTAAAAATGCTGGAACAAATTTTTATCCTTACATCAATACTAATGCAAGCAAATATGTTTATTATCAATTATTGGTTGTTGTTTCCTATCAATATTTATTACTATTGATTATTATTTATAATTGCTTATTATATTCAAAAATTAAATTACTACTACTATTTTGTTGATGTATAGTAGTTGTAAAGATTTAAAAACAAACTTATGACGTTTCAAATTGACGTTCAAATTGATCAGAGTGTTTCTGAGTTTGCAAAGGTTTGTTTTCCGTTGCAGCCTCGTTGCCAAGAGTGGTCAGAGCAGCAGCCATCTGATTGGCTTCATTTCTTTTTCGAAACTTGGTCGAGTACTTATAAAAGTCAGACATCTCAAATGGTTTGGTCACTTCGCGATACGGCTGATATTTCCCTGGCTGCACAACTGTATGATTGCTCGGGGAATTCAAAGGGATTGTTAGTTCAGCACTGCCTTCCTGATACTGCAACGGGTTTGATTCCGCAGGTATCTCGAGCACTTTCGGAGAATCGTAGTATCGATTCTGAAAACATTTTATTTGTCATAGAAGAGATCGCTTTCTACTCCTTTTTTGAAATAAAATAACCACTGAAATCTATTTGAAATTTCTTAATGCAAATCAGTATCCGAATTTTGCAATAGTTTTGCGAAATTAAAAAAGCAGTCAAAGTTACCACAACATGAGGAACAGGCGGACTGTCAGGTTCAGGTAGCGGTTCCGGAGCAGCAGGCCTCGATCTGTACGGCAGTTCCGGTTCCTTCCTTGGGCTCGACTGGCTATAATGACGTTCAAGAACACTGTTCGAAGGTCGCAAAATGGGTGGTTGGCTGCAATTCGAATCGAGCGACGTTTCGTACCAGCCCTTTTCTTTTCTCCGTCCCGAATCGGCGTTACTTTCCTTACCAATCGGGGACTCACGATTTGACTGGCGTGACTCAACGCTGCCAAGCGACTGTGTGCGGAGAATCCGATTTGTAGCTGTGGGTTGCTGATGTTCCACAATTTGATTCTGCGAGGTCATCTAATTGATAATTGAAACGTTTTGTACATGACAACATTTGGCAATTTCACTTTCTACATTCAAACCAGATATCTTTCTACAGTGCACCAAATCCAAATGAAAAGGGAGTGGAAAAAGAATTGCACTACAGGTAAAGAGGTGTTTCATAGCAAGAGTGTAATTAGCATGAAAGAGTTACATGACCCAGAGTTAATAAATCGTTCTACTGATTCTTACGACATGTACTTGGCTCGGACGAGCGGCGCTTTTTGGTGCACTAGAAACAGCCGGGCGAAATCCCGACGGAGCGATCGCCGGCGGTACGTTTTGCGAATTTAAATGTTGCTTTCGCCGGTCGAGACTGCCGAATTTTTCTGTCTGTGGCTTGTCGTCAGGACACCAGACTATTTCTCCATTGTGACGTACATAGTAGCCTGCTGAACTATCTATAGTACGATATCTAGGGGACCCCTGGGCTCTGCCCTCTGAAATCGTGTCGGGTTCCCTTCGTCGAGCAATTGGCGGTGTCACCTCATGAGCTGATACAGGCTGATATTCAAACTGCGTGTATTGCTGTTTCTGCGGTGGATACAAGTCTTCGGAATTTTGCTGATGGTTTATTCTTTGATGTACTTGATTTTCTGGGTACCTAATTTACACAATTAGACAAATCATTATTTAACTACTGTTGTTATTGATTGAATATTTTAATTTTGAATTTTCATGGATTAAGAAGTGTTATACCTATAATGAGGTGGCAGTTTTTGTACATTATTATCAGTCTCATCGTGATAATACCGAGATTGTCGGTCATCCTTGCCAAAAGCGTTAGTCACTGACCGTTGTCTGTCTTCGTGATAACGCGCTTGACCGCGCGGACTAGTATTTCTTTGCTGGGCCCCCTGCGACCAAGTTCGACAACGAAATTGGTCGGGCTGAATGTAAATGTTGTTGTTAATATTTTGCTCGTGTTCCGACATCTTGACCATTCGCTCCATCGGGTTTGAATAGTACGGATGACTGCTCGCAGATGGTGGGGTCATCTGACAACAAGGGTCATAATGATCCCGGTTGTAATGTAGTTCTGGTTCTTGTGGACTCAAACTCACTCCACCTTGTTCGTATAACGGCTTTGAATAGGATTCTCGTACTGTAAATGCAAGAAATAGTTTTTTCGATATTCGATCACAAAAAATGTGTTTTCTGCTCTTTCAAGTATTATTGAAATGAGTACAGTCTGAAAGACTAATTTTAATTTTCTTACATGATCCAGTAAGAGGCGGCCGGGGTTTCTTCATTCTATGTTTATTAGAATGAACGTACCCCGGATGGACAGCAGCAGGTGTGGAAACGATTGTCTGTCGCGTGCTTTGCTGTCTAATGAAATTCAATCGAGCATCCAATTCTTGCAGTTTTCTCTGGCACTGCTGATAAACCGACCGTTGCTTCCGACGAATAGCTCGGTTTTCTGTTAAATCATTGATTATTCGAAGTGCAGCCTCCGCTTTACCAATCTGAATTTGTCTTTCCAGCTCGAGTTCATCCTGGGAATAACCAACGAAACTTAGATATTTTTACATTCAACTAGCGTTTGTTATGTAAGATTCAGATTTACACTTACGGCCTCAAAATTATTGTTAGTTTTGGTAGTTCTTTGCGGCACATTGGTGATTGGCATAACAAGTCGACGTCGCAAAATTGGAGGACTCTCACCCGGTTCCAGAGGAATTTCTGCTGGCAAAATACCAGTGAGCTCCGCCTCGGCGAGGCACAAGTTTTTGAGCTCATTGTTTTTCTGGTTCAGTCGCTCCTCCAACAGTTGACGTCTTTGACGCAGTATTTGTAACTTTGTTTGCATCGACTCGTCGACGCCTTGCTTCAAGACACTTTCGTTAACTGCCATCACTGTGAAAAAAAGACCATTGACGCACTATAACCTATCGTTTTGTTTACAAGATTTTGTTTTGCACGATTCATCTCAATTCCTCATTTAAATATCTTTAGTAAATGTTCTCTAAAAACATAGACAAGACAATAGATTAAATATTAATATTTTAAACAATTTTTTACCCATATTATTGATGTCTGATATTTCAGTTCCAATCTACTTCTTAATCACTAAAAGTCAACATTTGTTTATAAAAAAGATGACTGAATAAAATCATTAAAATCTTGGGGTTTTGTTCAGCAACTTTTGACGTGTTCAACAAATATTTTTATCATATCACACATAAATATATATAGACAAAATGTCAGTTTTGGGTGGTTTGCCGTCAGTTTAGACAGTTAAGTCCTTTCACGGAGGGAAAAAGGGAGATCGTTGTAGAGGGCGACAGCTTTCAAAAGAAAGAGAGTTAACAAGCCAGAGTGAGAGAGAGAGGAAGCAGAATAACGTACAGAATGAGCGCGCGCGGCGGGGGCAAGAGAGGACAAAAATCGAACAACAAAACACGTCCGATCTAAACGCGATTCACAAAGGATCGTATCGGCGGATTAATTTGCAGAACAGAAACAAACGGCATTTATAATTGATAATGGAAGCACTCATCCCTGTGATCAACAAATTGCAGGATGTCTTCAACACTGTCGGTGCTGATGCGATTCAGTTGCCACAAATTGTTGTTTTAGGTACTCAGGTTAGTTTCCAAGTTATAATATTCAATTGCAATTTTCACGTAACAATACGAAGGTAAGCAAACACGAAACCAGATAATCAACTATCTGACTAACTGAATCGAACGATTTTAGAGTTCAGGAAAGTCATCAGTGATCGAAAGTCTAGTCGGAAGATCGTTTTTGCCCCGAGGAACTGGGATTGTGACTCGATGTCCTCTGGTCCTGCAGTTGATTTATACACCCAAAGATGATCGTGAGTACAGAAGTGCTGAGAACGGAACTCTCGACGCGGACGAGTGGGGCACTTTTTTGCACCAGCCGAATCGCATTTACAAGGACTTCAATGACATTCGTGAGGAGATCGAAGCAGAGACGAATAAAAAGGCTGGCCAGAACAAAGGCATTTGTCCTGAACCAATTAATTTGAAAATATACTCTGCAACTGTTGTGAATTTGACGATGATCGACTTGCCTGGCATCACCAAGGTGCCGGTTGGCGACCAGCCGGACGACATCGAAGGTCAGATCAAATCTTTGGTTCTCAAGTACATCTGTAATCCTAATTCAATTATTTTGGCTGTGGTTACGGCAAATACCGATATGGCTACCAGTGAGAGTTTGAAGTTGAGCAAGGATGTCGATCCTGATGGCAGGAGGACTTTGGCTGTTGTTACCAAGTTGGATCTCATGGATGCAGGTGTGTATACATTTTTAAGGCCGAGAAAAATCAGATTGAAACTTCTAATTTTTATTTATATACTTCTAACTTCTATTTTTTATTGCATGATTCTTGCAATATTCATCAATATCGATATTGATTTTTAATATTTTTGATATTACATCATATTTTGATAATTTTTATATTTAATAGTATTTTGTATACTCTGAATTTTGTATTGTTATTGTTGTTTCATTTAACTGTGATTAAAAAAACATTATTTTCGATAATTATTAATTTAAAACAAAGATAAAAATATGTTTACGCGGTCTTTCTAAGTAATCAGAAATAATCATAAATAAAAAATAAGATTTTGTATTAAGATTATGTATCGATTATGTATTTATTTTGTATTGATTTCTGTTCTGAAATACAATGTTCTTTGGTTGTTCTTTGTTCAGAACAGTTCTTTGGTTGTTTTACAGTTTAATAAGTTTGCATAAAAATGAATAAATGGATATGAATATAAATGAATAAACTTTTCAGGAACCGATGCTATTGATATTTTATGCGGAAGAGTAATTCCGGTCAAGCTTGGAATTATCGGCGTGGTCAACCGTTCGCAGCAAGACATCATGAACAAAAAAACTATACAGGAAGCTTTGAAGGACGAAGCTTCATTTTTACAGCGCAAATATCCAACCCTGGCTAATAGAAATGGGACACCATATTTGGCAAAAACACTCAATCGTTTGCTCATGCACCACATTCGTGATTGTCTGCCAGATCTCAAAGTAATTCTTCTTCATTATAAATCACTAATTTACAATATTTGATTTTTATCAGTCTGATAAATTAATCAATCAAAATTAATTTTCAGACCAGAGTTAACGTGATGGTTTCTCAATTCCAATCACTGTTGACATCATATGGCGAGGACGTTGGTGACAAGAGCCAAACGCTCTTGCAAATAATCACAAAGTTCGCCAGCAGTTACTGCTCGACAATCGAGGGAACAGCGCGTAACATTGAAACGACAGAGCTGTGTGGTGGAGCTCGAATCTGTTACATCTTTCACGAGACTTTCGGTCGGACGCTCGATGCCATACACCCCTTGGTAGGGCTAACTAAATTCGACATTCTCACTGCCATAAGAAACGCAACTGGACCAAGACCTGCGTTGTTTGTGCCGGAAGTCTCGTTTGAGCTACTTGTCAAGCGACAGATTCGACGATTGGAGGAGCCGTCTTTGCGATGCGTTGAGTTGGTCCACGAGGAGATGCAACGGATCATTCAACATTGCGGCACCGAGGTGCAGCAGGAGATGATGCGGTTTCCAAAATTGCACGAGAAGATTGTTGATGTTGTTACCCATTTACTCAGACGAAGACTGCCAACAACCAATTGCATGGTACATTAAAATTTTTGATTATTAAAAAAACGTTTATCAACGATCAAATTAATATCTAATTTTGTTATCTGTTGTTCGCAGGTGGAAAATTTGGTTGCCATTGAATTAGCTTACATCAACACCAAGCATCCAGATTTCCACAAAGACGCTGCTCTAGTCTCATCTCTGATGAAACACGCCGAGCTTGATCAACCGAAGCACAAACGAAATATGTTACTGCCCTCTGCGAATGCTAGTGGTATCATCTCCACGGAAATGGTAAATAAAAAAGTAAATATCCCCTTTTTATACTCATTTTTTTGCTTTTGAATTTTGTTACCATTCGCTTGTTGTAGAATTGTTCACTAATTTTTTTTAATCAGACTTTTATTTTCCAGAACTCTAAATCAAACGCGAATCGCGAAGAAGCTCTGGCAACGGTTACGGAGCAACCGAACAAAGAGCAACCTCAGCAAAATCACTGGTTTTTGGGCAACCTGTTGCCCCAGAGCAAATCCGAGTCGGTGAACTCGACCGACGGGTCTCCAGTAAGAAGTCGTGAGGATGCGCTGACCAACTCAAATACTGTGAGCTCGCCCCAACAAAAGCCTGTGAACCTTCTACCAGAGGTGCCTACGACAACATCGCGCATGTTGAGCGACAGAGAGCAACGCGATTGTGACGTCATTGGTAGATTGAATTTAAATTGATTGAAACTAAATTTTTGTAAACACTTTGAATTTGTTTATTTGTACTGTTTTATTTTCCGTTTCAGAACGACTGATCAAGTCCTATTTCTACATTGTAAGAAAATCGATCCAAGACAGCGTACCCAAAGCCATAATGCACTTTTTAGTTAATTTCGTCAAAGACAATTTACAGAGTGAATTGGTCACGCATTTATACAAATCTGACAACGCTGACAAATTACTTAACGAAAGTGAACATATCGCCGTTAGGCGTAAAGAAGCAAGTGATATGCTCAAGGTGAGTAACAAAGATGATAGATTAAAATGCAATATTAATTTCATTTGGATGATTTTATTGAAAAAAATTCTTTGTTTTGACTTTCAGGCACTTACTCAGGCAGGTCATATAATAAGTGAGATACGAGAAACTCATATGTGGTGATGAAATGGCCATCGCTGACTCGATGTATTATTATTAGTTGTACTTTAGAACTTGAATTTACACGTTTCATGCTAAGTCAAATGAGCGACTCTCTAAGAGTTGCCGTCGATAGTTCCCACTTGTGCACAGAGAAACCATATTCAAACTCTGTTTGTCTCATCGATTGTGCGAATCAATTTTGGTTGATTTTTCTCCATTTTCTCTGTATATGTAAGCTAAAAGTGTACATATAGCATTGATTTCTCCACCAAATTATGTTGAATTGAGTGGTACGAGTATTTGTGTGAGCGCATATACACAAGTTATTCATTACTCAGCAAGTATTTCCATTTGATTTTGTCTTTTAAAAACAAGGCAGGAAACAATCAAAAATATTGCTTTGGTCACAGACTGTTTTATAAGGGACTCATAATGGTCTATTTAAGCCCGTCAAATGGTTGATATTAAAGTCACATTATTGTTTGTCAATTCCAAGTTTATAGAATCAACAGACTCACTCGATGCTTTTACTGTTTTTCATTCAGAAAGTTTTTACTTTTACAAGTTGCAGAAATTAATTGCGCAACTTAGTTGTGTGTGTGCGATTATATTTCTTTTTAGCATCCATCGAATATCCACTCATTGTAAACGTTACATGTATGATTCAATTGCATTGAACAATAAATATTCTTTCTCTTTATTTAAAAATCCTTGCATTTATGCATAAAACGTTTTTTTAGCAATACCTATTAAATTATGTACTTCCAAATAAGTGTCATACACTTTTTTTGAAACATTCTTTTGCAATCTGTTTTCGTTTTTGATGTGTCAATAAATTTTTGTTTTTACAGTTATTGATCTTTTACAAAATCAATTCGTTTGGTAGATACATTTTTGAGTTTATTTGTGGTGATCGCAACATCATATAAACAATTTTATATGCTCAATAACAAATTTTAAATGTTTATACTTATCGATTCAGTCAATTCAGATTGATCATCTTGATCGTCTTTTTTTTCACAAATATCTGGTACGTTTCGTACTTTTGTTATTGTTTTTCACTTAGTAAATAAATTTGCTCAAGTTTTCTTCAGTTTGTTATTGTTTCAGTATTGTATTAATGATTCAAATTAATAAGACATGACATCGACAATGAATTTTGCAACTCAACAATTTGTCTCAAGTAAGCGCAAATTTTAATTTGAAAACGTTGAAAATCTAAAATATAATTCGATTTGAAAAGTTAAATTCATTTTAGTGAAAGGTCATTCTGTAGTAATCCAACTCAAAAGTAGCAAAAAAACTGAGTAAAGTCACTTTTTGTTAGACTGTACTATCCAAATCAAATATTCCCGCGCAATTGGCAATTGAGTAGCGGTCTATTGCGCATCGCTCGACGAGCATACCTTCTCTCATGGAACATGAATCGGAGTCAAAGCGCTGCGCAAGGCAGTGGCCAGCAAGCTTCGGCTGCGGAACGACGCGTTTTGAATCGCGCTGGAGCGCCTTGACTGCTGCAGCGTAGGTCGCGGTAGGACTCGGCGGACAATCGTTCTTTTTTGTTGGTTCCGTTTGTGGTTGACGGCTGGTGATCGCGGCCCAGCCTTCGGCGCGGCTACCCCACAGTGTCAATCGGTGTGCGTGAAACCTAACCTACGCAGTGTCTGGTGTCCGATCGGTGTACACGCACAAGGCAGCGCACACACGCGCGCCAGTACATTTCGGCTGCACGAGATATCTCCGTTCGATTCCGACGTCACGGCTCCGAGTTGTCAGTGTGGATTGTGTGCCGATGAATGTGTTGGTACGTCACTGCTGAGTGCGTCTCGGCACGATGTCACGCGTGCTTTGATGGCCCAGGAGAAAGCTCTCTTCCAGTGACGCGCGTCGTCTTCGCCGACGCCATCCGAGCGCTCGACCGGGAGCCCCTACGTGCACCCGATGTCTTCACCATAGTTTCAAGGTTAGCCAACTGCTCTAAGCCCGGCTTTTCTTATCAATTTCAATCGAAACCCTTTTTCCCATTTCTCCCTCCCAAATCCTTCTGTCAATTTCACGCCACTTTTCAAATTTTCAAACCTAATAACAGTTGATTTTTGTTTTTTTTTTTTGTTCAAGTAATTTGGAACTCGATCATTTATTATAAAACGTTGATTTTTTTGTTTCGCCAAATAAACGCCAAGTTTAACAGGTATTTTTGATTTTTAGGGGTTGGAAAAAACGTAAAATTTGAAAATAAAACTTAACGACATTAATCATGAGTTGTAACAACTGCGAGGATCTTTGCCTCGCTATTGATTTATTTGAAATCGAGAGTCTCCGTCTCTGTTGCAGGCTGCAAGTCGGGAGCTTTGTTGTACGCTCCGGAGCTGAGATATGCGTGCTGCGGCGCGCACGTTTGTGTACCGACGAAATAACATTCCGGCCACATTTATAATCAAGTTCGTGAGAATGTTCAACGTTCAAACGCCGAGCCTCCGATGGCATTTGAAATACTTAACGGTTCGCAATAGTCTTCAGCGCAGATAAAGAGTTCCTTCAGCTTTTTTATTCCTTTTTTTTTCACTTCGCTTGAGATATGTGGATCCGTAATTTTGAGTCTCCGTATCGTCAAAAGTTGACAACTTTGATGACAGGTTTTTGTTTTGTTTTTCTGTACCTTGATTTGTTTTTGTATTTTCGGTTGTTTTCAGTTCATTATTGTTTCAATGACAGTTTTGGTTGATTTCAAACTTGACGATCTTCAGTCATAAGTTTTGTTGTAAGAAATTTATAGGACTAGAATATAAAATCATTGATTGAAGGTACAGAATTAATACAGAATTAAATTGACTGAAGATAAAAATGTAATTTTTGGACTTTTTTGTCGCTTTGGTTGAGAGTAGAAATGTTAGCGAAGTGGAAGAAAGCGAGTCTGGTCGGTTTTGGTTTAATAGAACAGCTTATCGATGCTGTATTAAGATTAGCTGTGGCGCATTACTTGACACAAATGGGTAGAATCAAGACAAGCGTGAAAACTTGCAACTCCCGGTGGATATCAACAATGTAACGCGACTTACATCTTCTTTCTTTCTCTTTCCTGAACATTCCTTTTCCTTTGAATTCCTAAGAACCAAATTTTACAACGATTTTTTGAGAATTGTTTCAAACTTTCGGAAGTTCCAAACTTCAAAGTTTCTGACAACTTTTGAATTTCTGAACATTCAAAATGCATCAAACAATAAATTTTGCAATAAATACATAGAAACGTACATTAAGAAAGTGGAACCAGAAGAAAGACTCTATTAAAAAATTTGTTCCATTTGGTTTAGTTTCCATTTGAAGTTTACATGAACCAAATGTTACATGTTACATGAGAAAGTATAATCAGAATAACAAAAAAGTAAAAACTAAATTCAATGTCATTAGCGAGACAAAAGCAGTATTAGTTTCAATAATTTATCGATCATAATTAGTTTAAAAATTAACAGACTTTTTAATATTTGTTATGCAACTTTGAAACTTCATCAAATTCACTTTTTTACGAGCTGTAGATCAGATGCCACGTAAACTCCAATTTTATTAAGAAATTTTATTTCATTTCTTTGTTCAAGTTTTATTCCTTACAAAACAAACTTTATGTTTTCCATCTTGAATTGGAAACACTCATTCGTTTTTGTGTTTCTTGCCATTTAGCGGTCGAAATGTATAATTTTAATCAATATTTCAATTGGAACCCTAAATCGTCAACATAGATTGTGTCGTTATTGAATATTTCCAATCAAAATTTTTCATATCAGACCACGACACATTGATATCTTTTTGACATTTGATTTGATGAGAAAATCAAACCGCTTGTTTAACATCAACTCTCGATTCAAATTCGAATACCAAAATGTTTCCCATCCACTTTTTACTCTAATGCAAATATCTTCAAACAACAGAACTCATGTTCAAATTAGTCAACTTGGTGTTTCTACTGTTAAATAATGTGTACAGTGTTGTGAGAGTTTGAATGACATTTGTAATTTTGATTTCAGGGAAAAGAGGTGGCGCGTGAGGACGTGAGGTGGAAGGCGATTGGGGGCGGGAGAATAGGGCGCCGAAAAAAGCGAGCCGGAGGCGGAAGAGGAAGAAAAAGAAGAAGAAGAAAGTGATGTGTAGCCGTGCTTAGGGAGTCTATCGTTCGGATTTGATGGCAGTAGTGGGGCCCAGCCGGCACTCGCGGGTGTCCATGAGCGTGTCTATGTCGTTGATGCAGGGTGGCGGGGCGGGGGCTCCGGCTGCCGGGGCGACCGGGGCCCACCCGGGACAGGCCGTGCTCGCCGCTGCGGCGGCAGCGGCCGCGGTCCAGGCGCCCCCCACCTATTACCATCCTGCAGCTCCTGCACCCCCGCCACAGGCCCAGGATCCCGTCCAGCCCGACAGGCCCATCGGATATGGCGCTTTTGGAGTTGTATGGTCAGTATCAACACTCTCCACATTTTATTATTACAATTTTACAACAATTAGAAAATTCAAAAGGACAAATTTAAAACCCTGTCGAGGATCGTAATAGATTTTTTCTGATGAGAGTTCATGTTTTTATGTTGTTTCCAGTTGAGACGATTTAGTTAACAAAATCCAAGAAGAGCTATAAAGTCGTTGCTTAAGCACACAAAGTTGATTTAGATTATTGCGGCGTTCAGTTTTATTTGCATTAACATACAATGCTGTTTGCGCTATTGTTGTTGCAACGTAGAACAATTAAAACTCAGTTGCCCAAGTGCGGGTTTTCCTTCGCCCTGACTGGTTTATTATTAATTTTGAACGCAAGGCCGACGTTATTGCAGAAACATTATGACCGGCGGATCTGCATATTTTGTACAACAGTTTCGAGCAAAACAAAACGTTTAACGTCTCATTTTTGGTTGGCAACGAGAACGAAACAAAAGGCGCGACCGGTTGAAAAGCAACGCGAACCAACAATAAGTTTTGTAAAACTGAATCTCTTTATTCAATCTTTTTACGTGATTTCGGTTGGAAAAATTGAAAAATTGTTCTTCGTCCAATGTATGTCAAGTCTTGACGGGAGATAATTTTGATGTTTTTAAGGACACGTTTGGAATTCGCCTAGAATGCATGAAAAAGTTGCAGAAAGGGCTCTCTTGCACCCACTTGTAATCCCTCTTAAAAGTATACGGGCGCATTAACCGGTCGAGTTCTGTGTAATCCGTGACACGTTTCACCCCAAGGCAGATTGGGAAGACGCACGCCGTTTTGAATGGGAACTCGTTTTTTTTTTCGCCAAGGCCCAACCACTTTTGCTTCGCTTAAGAAATTGACGAGCTAGACAATGCTCTCCAGCAAATTGCTCGACCGATTGGTTCGATACGTTTCCATCACAACTTTCAACTCAGAATTTTTTCAAAATTTAGCTAGAAAATGTTTTTTTCTGGTTAAAAACTCCATTGTTGTTTTGTTATTAAAAAGGATGATTAAAGTTTCAGTTTTTTTAGTCTTCAGTTGTTTAGTGAGGTCGAGTTTTAGGAACACGTTTATATGTTGATGGTTATTAACGAACCGTTCTTCGTGGACGGATTATTATACAAAAAGATTGGACCGCTGTTGCGTCGCACACTTGAATGCGTGTTATTCATGTGGACGCGCGTTTCTACCTCGGAGCGTCGATTTGTCTTCCCTCCTCCTCGAGGAACGGCATAAATCTCAAATGATTCGGACCTGGGATCGTGACCTCGAGTTCGTCGTTTTGTTTCGCCCAGCACTTTCGTTTGTACCATTTCAACCCCATTTTTGTCTGGTATTTTTCAACCACACCTTCCCAATCGATACGTTTCCATAATCAAATTTATCACACAATTTCAAGTTGGCATTCCCCATTCACTTTGTCTTGAACAAATTTTTTAAGCTGTCAATAGATAAAACTAGTCAGAATTACACAAATTCAATTTACAAATTATACTAATTCAAAATCGAATATCTCTAATTGTAAACCTATAATTATTTTCAAATTTTAACAATGTTTTTGTAACTGGCTTTTGTAATTGACAAACGTTTCATATGCAAAAGTTTGAATTACACAAACAATCGTCGCTAAAATTCGAAAATTGTTGATTACACTTTTTTATCTATTTAAATAATTGAAAACTTGAAATTGGAACTCGACAAACGTCACTAATTCATTCACTAATCACACTCCTGGAATTTCTTATTTCATACGATTTGAGCAAATTCGATTGACTTTTTTTCATTGCGCGTTAGATTGAGAGCAAAAGGATAAAACACCTCATCGTTGTCATAACTGCGAAAGCATGTCGTAGAATGATTTAATCGTGTCAAAGAAACACGCGGCGAAAGTCGCCTGAGTTACGTTCTGTTCTTATGCTCTCGCGCTCTTTCTCTCTCGTGGTCGTCGCCGCATCTCTCATCTCTCAATGTGTATATGCGAGGGAGCAAAATCACCATGGTAACCATCGAGTCCGAGATAAGGACTGGCTTTACCGTTTGTCCTGCGTTTTGTATTTGCTCGTTGTCTCGTTGACTTTGCCGTCAATTTCTATATTTCGTTCGTTTCTCTTCTTTTTTTTTTCATCTCAATCCTCTCCATTGCCCCAACCAAATCCCCTCCCTGATTTTCATTCCTGAATTTCACATTTTCCGAATTGATTTGGATCCAAAAATAACAACTTGAATTGAATCGATTAAATAGAATTCTTTTTAAAGGTGTGATTGGTGAACAAAGTTTCGTCTGTTGTCACTGATCATGGACAAAGGGTTGAGAAAAAAAAATGAGCAACCTAAGAAAAAGTCTCGTTTGAAAGTATCGCATTGCACCTGTACATGTGGAGCCGCGCACTCGAACGGTAATTGAATTTTACAAATGCACCGTGCGCTCGCTCTCTCGTCTTTCCGTACGCATTATGCAAATGCGTTTTGACGAGGAGGAAGAAAATAATGCGCCGACAGCGATCGAAAAATCTGCGCATACGGAAGCCCACTCCGCGACACAGCCTCGTAAATCATAATCACCGGATGCACACGAGGCAACAAACAATTTGGTCCTGGACTCTGTACGTTTGCTCGCTGATTTTTATTAACCGTTTGCTGATCGCCGTACCGACGATTATATTCACTTGTTCGACGAGTAACATTATTCGCATTTTTCCTCTTGCTTTAACATGATGGTTATTTATTTACGAGTTTAGTCATACGCACAAATTGTTTTTGAAATGTAACTCCAGTGTTCCAACCACTAAATGAAAAATAATAAAAACGAGTTGAAATTTTGTACGAAACGAGATTGACAGTTGCAATGTTTCAGGGGTGAATTTTATGGCACTGATGTTGGAGATAACAAATCGGATTAAAAATTGTTTGATCGAGAGAGATAAAGAGTTCGATCGGAGGAAAAGCTTGAGACTCGAAACTGTGGGAACAATGAAAAGTGGGCAGTTATTGTTATGAGGTCTTTTGTGCAATGAGACTGGGGCAAATGAAACGTCACCCCCGCGGCGTAAGGGCCCACTAAGCCGGGCACACACTGGAACGGTAAAAAGAGAATCACCTTCGCTGATAATGACAGACTTGACCCCAACGCGAGTTTTCCAGCTCTTTCTAAAACCGGATGTCGCCCGTTTAACGATCGCACATCCGGTGCCCAAGCACTGCAGGTCACTACACTCGGCATAAATAAAGTGTCCGTGACCATTAACCGCGTGCCTGCCAATTCCATAACCCCTGCTTTCCACAAAGCGCGCCGTTTTCATGGGAATCATAAATATTGAAAAACATTATCCCAACTATTATTTTAAAGTCGCAATTTGTAACGAGTTTAAAACGATGTAAAAAATCTTATTTATTGATAAATCAATACAACATTTGTCTTGGAAAATATCGCACATGAAACTTGTGCAATTGTAAACATCTGAATTTGAAAATTTGCAACCAAGAATTAAATATCAAAACGATATCATTAAGTCAACCAATGCAAGTTGGTTGCAAGTTGCAAGTTGTTGCAAGTCGACTTTTTGAATTCTTCGACAGAACTACCTTAAACTTAGTGATCAAAAATTTAAAAAAGTAATCCAAAAAAGATATTATCAAGTACGTCGTAGTATCAAATCAGAAATAGAACCTGATTTATCGAAACATTATACAAGTTGTCAACAAGTTTTCAATACTGAGACGAATGTGATTAGCGTAACTTGAGCATGATTTAAAATCAATATTTCGTGTACGAAGGAAGCGTCGTGCAATAAATCGCAATAATTGTGTCAAATATGAGCGATCCGTCTTTGTTAATCGGCGGCGGTGAAAAGAAGTCGAGCAAGCGGGCGCGTGGCAGCGATGCGTCACACACACACGTGCATGCACTTTTATGTATCGTGTCCCTTTGCCTCTCTCTCGTTTTGTTCATCCCGGCCCCGGCTTTTGGTTCTCTCGACGCATCCACCTAAGCCTCCCTCTCTGGTCGAGCAAGTTCTCGTCGCATAGTTTTAACTCGGATTCGACATCGGGCAACCAGCTGTCGGCCGAGCAGGTGATGCCCTCACGACGATGCAGCTGCCTCTGCGTAGATGCTGACAAACCCTCCTACCTGCGAGACTTTCTTCCTTCGCCTCTCAGACGCTCCTTCCCAAATTTGTCCAGTCGAATTTTTCTCCCAAGGGTCAAAGATCAAAGTTGAAATCATTTTTGAATCTCTTTTAGAAATTTGTTAAAACATGAATTTCATTTTTTGTTTCGGAATGAGAAATTAATCGACCTGTCTTGGAAAGTCGAGTTTGAACCTTTTTGGGTTTTTCGCTCCGTCAGAGGGCAGAAGGAAAAGGTGTAATTAAAAAGTTGTCCTGTGGACGCGCCGTTTGAACGGCGACCGCTTGGTCGCGACAGCAAACGAAACGTCGAGCCAACGGCGCGATATTAATTCGAGTGTTGCGATGATTCGCGCGCGTAAAGTGAGAGAAACAGAGAAAGAGACTTATTGCGTACACAAAAACGAGTCTCGGCTAGCGCGCGATCTCGAAACGGTCACGCTCTACATACGCGCGCAGTTCTGCCTCCTCTTTCATCCTACTAAACTGGATATTTGAAGCGGCTGAGCGACCGGCTATGCCAAACTGGAATTCAACTCTTTTACAATCGGCGACCAAAATCCGACGACGGATCTCCCGTTTCGAGCACGAAAAACTTTTCGTTGACCTTTTTTTTTCTTCTTTACTCGATAACAAAACGTGTCAATTTTATAACCATTTTGAGGCGAACGAAAATCAATCTGACAATCTGACTTTGTATTTTTGTTTATGCTCTGCAAAAAAAATCAAGTTCATTCAAATATGATTCGAAACTAAATTTTGAAAACAATCATTTTGAGTTGTTATTATTCATTTTTGATGGCACAATTTTAGTCATGATTAAATAAAAGAATTGGATAAAAAAAAGGAACAAAAAAATTATCACCTGATAGTAATTTCGTTTGAAATTCTAACAGTCAAAGTTTTGGCGAAGATGATAAAAAGAGGCAAAAAAAAGGTACTGGCTGGCGAAGAAGTTGGGCTCCTTCTGTTCGGCAAAGTTAATGAGCGAACTTGAATGAACCCGGTGAAATGAAGTTTTGAAGATCATTTAAATATTTCTTGGTTCGTATGATAAAATGGCTCGAGGTATAGGTATAGAGCGGTGCAGGGAAGGTTTCTAGTTTTCGGGGGGATAGCAACGTTGCGGAGACGAGAGAGCGCATCGAGAAGGAAAGAAAAAGCCCCGCGGGGAAAGCCGCGGCTGAGTTCGGCAGCGCAACTTCTCGCTTCGCCAGATCCTCATTGTGCGCTCTCGTCTCGCCGCCCTCGCATCCTCAATTTTAATTACATCTCCTTAAGCGCTCGTGTAAAACAGCCACTTTACACACGTCGTTAGCCTAACAACCGTCCCACGTGATCTTGCATAGGTATTCTCCCAGTCACATTGTTCAATTTTCCTCGATAACTTATCTTCTGTCCTTCTCTATCTCCGTCTTATAAACTGTGCATTTTGATTCTAGGACAAAATTAACCCGGACTGACTGTTTTCTAACATCGAAAAGAGGATAAAACACGAGTTTAAAATTCTAATACAAACGATCTGCGTTTCGTGATTATGTGAAAACGAATTGTTATCTAATCGGAAATTTAAATAACATCGTCAAGTGAGATTTAACTCGAAGTTTTAGTTGAACGAAGGTGATTATGAACTATTAGATAGAATCTTAAATGGTAGACGGAAATGTTGATGCAACGACAAGGGTGCGAGTGAGAGAGGAGAAAAAATTGTCAATCTTTTAATTTATCGCGTGTCTCTCGTCGCGACTGCAAGGGGCGGGTGTCGAGTAGCTGCAGGGCATACGAGAGGGACCCATCGGCCATCTGTCGGCATCGATATCGCGCGCCTTCCCTCGTTATCTCTTTTTTCGTCTCCTCCTTTCCCACAGCTTATTCCTCAGGATCAGAAAAAGTTCATCACACTAAAACATCAAAATCTATTGAAAACAAAAAAAAAAAAACAAATAAATCAACAAAAACACGATGGAAATTATTGGAAGAAGTTATTTTGAAAATGGATATTTTTTAAAATGAAATGTAAATAATGTTGCCGAAAAATAACAAAGATAAAGTTGGAGGGAAAAAGGAAAAAGTTGGACTCGCGTTCTCGTTTGGTCTGAACGGACGGTGAAAGGGAAGTTGACTCAAGACTCTAAGCGGAATGCGCTCTTGGAATCGCGCGCGAAAAACGTTGGAAAAAGTGTACCTGTACGTGCGCTTTGCATTTGCAGCGGCGATGTAGGTGGCGGTCACAGCTGGGGGAGGTGGACAGAAGGAAGAGAAGGCATAACAGTTTTTCAATGTCGCGCGCTGTATTCTTCGGTGTAGTATGCTATGACGCGACGCGAATTCGCGCTCACGAGTGTGGCCACAACATTTGAAACAAGTTTTGATCAACAGGTGGCTGTCATTTCTAAATTCGTGTTTTTGAAACACGTCTAAAGAGGTCGCTGGATATTGATCCGAAACCGGATATTCCAATGCGACTAGAATCCATTTTTAGGCGACTCATCTGATCATGCTTTTACACAATGTTCAATTGTTATTTTATTCTGAGTTCAAGTAACATTTACTTTTGATCGTTTTCAGTTAGATTTTTTATCATTTTTAGTAATTTTCATTGAAGTAGATAATCCAAGGGGTTGCTTACTGTTCAAGTTTTTAAACGACGACTTGGTTCTGGAATACTTTCAAACACTTCTGAAATAATTCTTGAGTTAAATATTTTAAAGTGTTTCACATTATTTTGTGAGACTTGAGAGCGTCGATCATTAAATGTAGTACATGTAGTAGTAAATGTAGTAGAATGCTTTTCAAAAATTAATCATGTTTCTTCCAAATTCAACCTCTCTTCAACCATTCCTATCCAACTTATGAATTCTGAAAACATGCTTTAAAGTTATAATCAAAAAATTGTAATTTCTTATACTCTAATTTATTTTGGCAAATTAAAAATGTTATTTTCATGTTATGATCATTGTGTTTTTTTCAAGGCCCGCGTTACAGGGCCCCAGTCTTTTTCTTGATACGCTTTTTTTACTATACTGCAAATTGACGTTACAATATTTGGTCGAAATGTGCAAAGTAAAGAAAAGCGTATAAAAACAGGTAAAATTTTCATTTAACGAATGGTTAGGTCTTGCACAGACGTAACGAGACAAGACGTCAATTTCTCACGGCGTATGGAGGTTAGCGAGCAAATGTCTAGTCGGCTGCGAAACAGCGCGCTATATGGAGCAAACAAATTGCAGATCTCGCGACCTTCCTATCCTTGCGACACTCATTAGTAACCGGCCGATTTATGCGTAATAGTTTTGCGCAACTGATCGACCAACTTGTCCATTATAATTTTCACCCGCTTATTGAATGTATCATGGTCAATATCAACATTTCTTAAAAAAATTAAAAAATACCTACTCAAACAAAATTCAAACGAATTTCATGTAAAACTTATCGATAAAATAATTTTGAGCAATAAAATAAAATTGACTAAAATTTCACTTTAATTTTGTATTAAATTGGCAATCTCGTTGAAAACATAAGTAATCATCGTGTCAACTTTGAAATCAACTATAAATCTTCCTCTTTTCCGTCTGATTTGTCTTCAGTTTACAATTTGGAGAGTTGAATGTGGATAAATTTATTGGCTAATGATAAAGAGAACTATTTTAATCAACTAGAGTGGGTAGATGCAACATCCCAACGGTTATTCCAGGCGCTGATTTTGGTATCCAAATAAAAAACTCTAATTCACAGAACTATAATAGGATTTCCAAATATTACACCCTTGCAAAGCTTCATTTTCTTTATAACCTCCTCGAAAAAGGTTTCAAATTTGTCCTTTGTCGCAAAACTTATTTATAATCTTGAACAAAATTTCAATTGTAAAACTATTTGTTTATTTCATACATCTCAATTTGACTACAATCTAACCACATTTTCTTTCTTTTTTTCAGGTAAGTGTTCATAATCATCCAATTACGAAGATCCAGATGAAAAATTCACCAGGTCTTTCGAACGCAAGGCCTGATATTATAACTCAAGCTCGGATCATTGGTGGATGTCGCCACGCGTATTTATCATCCGGTGCATTTGTTTCAATCATTCATTTCAACCTGGCTGATGGATAAGCCGGTCTCGAACAACTTGAACGTCTGTTCGCAATGATATACTGCGCCGCGGTGTAATAAATGGGAAATCGCGCAGAGTCGCAGCGAAAAACACTGAATCAGGAGGCAAACTTTGAATTCAGAGTAGGATTATGCGATTGAATTGGAAATGTCTGTCGCCTCCTCTCATCACTTCATTGTGGTCACGTGTGACTCGCGACTATGGCGCAAGGTTAAAGCTCGGCTAAACTACCTGCCGACTTTGAATATCAATACCATCTTCTTCGACAACAAACATTGTCATCGCTCAGACGCGCTTTCTTGCCATTTGTATACTACTTATCTCTGTTTATAGTTAGTCGTAGGAAACGCACCTCTGTAATGTAGAATTGATTAAGGGATTTAGCGTGCATTGTCAGATTACAATTTCGTGAGTGGAAATTTTCGTTATGGGGTTCCCGGGTCTCCAATGACGTCACTGGCACGACGGAAGGGGCGGGACTAGGAATCGATGAGCGTCACGACGCCGTCGCCGACGGAAACGTCGGCTGTAACTAGCCGCACGAGCCCGTCGCTACCCAAGTCTGCGTCCCAAAAGTTGTTAGACCATTTGTTACTGGAAATATCATCAGTCAATTTCACTCAAATCATTTTTGTAATTACCAATCCAATTCACTTGCCTCAAATTGTAATCGAAAACTCGACGTATTGGTTTCGTTTTCATCCGGTTGACAACAAGAGGTCGAATAAAAACTAATGAAAAAAAGTGGACTGGATAAGTTGCGGCTCTTGCGATATTTACAGTAACAACCAAGTCGAAGTTTAGAAAAGAGCGGCGAAAGAAACTGTGTCATCCCACACTTGACATTTCAATTTTCTGAAACAGTGCATTTTTGTTTTGTCGTCGCGTGTATCAAAACATTAAAGCCGCACTGACGCGATCGAACCCATTTAAAGGTATTGGCTTTTCGCAGCGCCCACGACTTTTCACGCTCGTTATTTGCCTTGTGTGCTCGCTCTCCGCCACTGACTATATTTACTCGACCCTCAGAGAGGGAAAAAATGAATTTCTTTCGGCCCCTCTCCCTTTGCCGGGAAAAGCCTCGAAATTTTGTACGATCTCATCGTAGTCGATTGCCATGCCTCCATATTTCATTTTGCACACACGTGAAAATTAATTTATATCTCTGATCCCGAGCGAAATAGAACGAGGGAATATAAATCAGACTTTTTATTAGAACCGAAACTGTCGAAAATGAAAGATACGGACGATATTTGAAGTGCGTCTCGTGCGATGGGTATGAGCCCAAACTTGACATGATTTCTTTGCCTGATGAGACGCCTTTGAACGAGCCGAGCGGCGCGAAATTACAGAACGCGCTCGTTCGCTCGCTGATTTAGAATTGTTTATATAATTGCGCGCTCTTATTGACATCGTCGCGGCGGGCTCACTTCGCACAGCCCCGTGATTACCAATTATATGCGTTTATTCTGTTCCCGATTACCCTCTCGTGTCAGACCTCGGATAAAACCTTGTAACGATAATCGCCACGTGTGCTTATTGGAATCGTTTCGATCCTGACAGTTGTGTTTTAAAAATAAAACCTAACGCGTTCCATACTTTTTTTTTTTCAAACACAAAATTGCAATGAGAAAATTAAAGGTTCGAAATTAACAGCCAATTTGATTATTGCAGTTTTGTTATTTTACAAATTCAAAGTTAGAAGTAGTTAAAAAATTATTCCAAGTTAAATTACAGTAACTCAACACTCAATCTGAAAACAGAAACGGAATCTAAATTGTTGCGAATGGTTTTTATTATTTTCTAAGTTGTATCTGTGATCTAAGTTCTGCAATTCGAACGGTTTCGTTGATCCGATAAGAGGTGTACAATGAGATTAATTTTATCTAACAATTTTATATTTGCACTCGAAAGTCCAGCGGTTTGAAGTTGAACGTTTCTTTTTCTTTTTGTTTCTCATTTCGTAAACAGTTTCGAAATTTGGTTACAAGTTGAAGATTTCGCAATGACTTAATTACAAGCAGAAGTTTGTTTATCAGATGTAGAGCGACTTGGTGGTTGTGATTAGATCGCGGGTTCCCTTGCTCTGGCGTGTATGTTCGAAAGATAAACATCGGTCGAAGATATAGACCAACTGGTATAGATCTCTCGGACTCGGGCTCAATCGTACGATAACTTATTATCGTTCGCGCACAAAATTGTATTGAGTTGAGTAAGTTCACGTTCGCTTCGATTGGTCGCCGATTAGATCTCAATCGCGCTTCCGTCTTATTAATTGCGTTGTTAGTCGCCTCATTTTTACAGTTGCAAATCTGCTGCCAATGGCCAATTCAGTATTTTGCATTATTTTTTCATTCTTGCAATTTTTTCATTTGATTAATGATTTTTTTTCCAGTAAGAGGTTTAATGAGATTCTAATAAGTCAGTGAGATAAACGAATGTGCAAGGAGACGCGTGGACTTGAGAATTAATTGTGCCAGCACAAAGAACTCGAAAGAGGAAATTAACTTGCATGCAAGACTTGACTTTGCGAAAACGCGGTTGCAGTTTTGCCGATGATCCGATAAGCTAATGTTTAATTGATTATCATGGCCGACGCAAACGCAAAATTTATCGCTTATTAATCCGACGAAATGCTGCGTCACGCGCGCGCTCATTGGCTCTGAATTTTGATACAGAGGAAAGCCTCTGCGCTGCACTCCGTGTCCTGCTCTGGCGCGGTGCACTTTTGCGCTCTGATTTACATCTTTTGATCGAGCTGGATAGTGGTTCAGTTTGGCTGTGCAATTCAATGCTGTTTTGATGATGAAAAACGCATGTATTTGTTTTGATCTTGAAAAATGAAAATCACGAGGCAGAACCTGGAACAAAAATCACAGAAACGGTGGCGCTATCTCTGATTTATACGCGCATTAGTATATCTGTAGCATCGTAACTTGGGATAATTATACCCTTTACACCACGCAAAATGTTGTAAAAATGATGTACACCTTTTCTTCGTTAACAGTGTGTGGACAGGCTCGCACAAAAACTTACCAACCAAGTTTAACTTAATTTTTTCAAAAGTTAATATTTTCAATCAACTGCAAATAGCTTTTTTGATAATTTATAAAAATTCATTCGATAGGAAATTAGTAAAATGAGAAAAGGATTTGGAAAAAAAAGAGGCAGTGATACTTAATTTGACGAATGATGAAATGACAAAACGTTTAATTAAGTAGATGGCGCGTTTGCGCGAGTGAAAATTTTTGCGTTCCATTTTGTTTGTCATTGGAAAAGTGGGGTTGCTCTTTGGTGTTTCACTAATGTACGAACAATGCGTGGAGAGAAGGCGGCATGAAGACTCGATCTTCATGGCGTGTCGTCATTGTGCGCGGCACGTCATTTGTTACGACAATGGCGAATCTGACAATGCGGAGGAAACGCGCGAAAGCGAAAGGAGTAGCTGCGCGCCCGATAGCGCTGCTTATCTTCATTTGCCTTTTTTTTGCCAGCACACATCAACGGCTCGCAGAATGCAGCTTCGTGCGCAGATGAACTTTAACAACCGTCCAAATGATTTATTTTTCGAAAACTATCAAAACTGTCTTTTTTCCTACTTTCAAGTTTACAACATTGATTATTGTTGAATTGTAAAAAAAATCAAAATTCAAAGTTAATTCCTGTTTCTCAATTACTCTCAAATTTTTCAAAGGAAAAAATTGTTTGAAAAACAAATAAAATTGAAATTGTATTTATTGACATAACCAGTCGATTTGTTCTCACGGTTGATGCGAAATTTTGTTTGATTATTTTGCGTTTCCTTGCAACCAATGTTTAAGCAATTTAGAAAACTTGTCCGCAGATTACAAAGACGAACTCGGTTAAACAAAACATAGCAATCATGACAAATCTCGTATGTATATCGAGAATCGAGGGGTGGAACGAAGCATAAGAAGGCAAGGAAGAAGAAGAAGAACGTGCTGGAAGAAGCAGCGGAGGGGGAGGGGCAGCGAGATCGGTGCACTTTCGTGACTGCACCGGTTGAGTTTTCGGTCGTTGACCCGGTTCCGTGGACTTCTGGTTCGAGCGATCCTTTCGTCCTTCGTTCGCGCCTTATTATTTGCATCCTGTTTTTAGCGCACCCCAAGATGAACTACTAACTTGCTCCGTACCTGACCACCGCGATTCTTTAACCATTGTCTATAAGCTCTCATCTAATAATTACTCAACCCTTCTTATCCTGCGATTAGAAAAGAGTGTCGCAAGACTCAAAAAGCGTGATCGAGAAATTTATTATTAATCTTAAAATTTTTATGAAAACTGGTTGATAAACTGCACTTTCATGCCCTACGTTTTGTTTTGTTCTGTTCTTTAAGGTTGAAATTAAAAGAAATGAAAATACGTGATCAGAAATGAATACTGATTGCAATTGGATAACGCATCGGAATCTGAAAACTGATGACTCGTATTTTTAATACGAGTTATCAACGTCGCGTTTCCGGAAATCTCAATTTCATTTTTCATTCGATTCAAAAGTCGCCGACGCACCTCGGGCGCTTGTGCCGGCATGAAAAACGCAGACACCGCCGAACGTTTTATCGCACTATCTATATTTTGTTCGCGACGTATCTAAACGAAGAATGAGTGCTGAGCACTTTTCCAACGCGCGTACAAACCTATCTCCATCTAATAACCGCAGACCGCGTTGTTTTTACTCACACGAGACTTTGAAGATATTAGATACTTATGCAACCTGTTATTATGGCATTGTTTCCTATATCAAAGAAAATCCAAAATTGTTTCATCTTTTTTTTCAACAGGTAAACATTTTTTTTCTGATATTTTTTTGAAGTTTTTGTATTCTGTTAATCGTTTCTTGATATCCATGAAAAAAAAACAATCCAATGAAATTATTTCTCAAGTCCGATGATGCGTATTCCGATTTGCACGATAAAAAGGGTGGATTAAAAATTGGGAGTTTGTTCGAAACAAATCATCAACATCAAATTATTCATCCGATCGGAAAATCTAAATCCGATAGAAACAAAAACATGGAAACCCTTTCGGCTAAAAAAGTTTCCTCATTGCCATCAGGCACTCAATCGTCCAACAACCCTCATGAGAATTCGATAGTGCAAAAATTTTTAAACATTTCATCTATAATCATTGAAAAATCCAACAACGAAGCTTTAAATATAAAAAAAGAAATCAGTTTTGAAACCGATAATATTTCGAACCAAATTTTCCTTAGAAATTTGTTTTCTCTCGTGCCTGAAAAATATCGGAAAGTTGATCCGATCTCTCAGATTCGACCGAGTATAGAGAGACTGGGGTGCGGATATTTTTTTTTGGAAGCAACGGCCGTGAAACCTCTTGACAGTGCACAAAAGGTCGCAGGGTTGCCAAATTATGGTGTCCCGCTCGGCTTGCGGGCACATGTGTCGAAGGGCGAGGGTGCACAACGGCTTTTCCAAACGATTCTCTCTCACACCGAGGGATTCGATCTGGCCCTGCTTCTCCAACGACATTTTTCAATATAACAACCGAACCAAAATAACGAACTGAAATTGTCAACAATTCGAATCTACATTTCTGTACTTTGAATATAAATTCGAACAAGATTTATTTTCATCCCACATTCTACATCCCGGATGAGCTGTAAAGACGGTTTAATTAAGACATTACTTTGTCCGACGATCTTAGGAGTTTAATTGTAATTTAATGACGCGCCCTTTTAGGTAGAGGGGACAGTTACAAGTGCTATCAAAAGGTCCACTCAAAGTCTCCGGTCGTTTAAAACATCGTTAAAAAAAAAGAAATTCTTTGATTCGCACTTTTATCATCACCCCAGCGATAAGTTTGGACACAAACAAATTTTACAACGTGATTATATGTAGTCGGCGACTTTCTACCGGCTAATTACGTTCGGCGACGCTTTCTGTTTTGAAAGTTCAAATTTCGTTTCCCATTTTCGGGCAGCGATCGATGCTTTTGGGGCGCTCGAAAATGTCTCGCTTGCGAGGCATCCGGTAAGACCAGAAGGTATTCGACGTTGAACCTGCGGGGCTCCCGCGGGAATCCTATTTCGAGACAGCAAAATGCCTCGATTCGACGACGAGAGACCACGAATCCCCTCGAACTCACCGAGCCAGTCGTTACGCCTCACGTACAACGAAAAATATATCGCACTTTTGGATTCCCCATTTCCGTCACATTACCGCAATTTCGGCGGTGGGGATGAAATACCCCCTCCTCATTTTTCTCACCCTCTTAGAACCGGAATGTCAATATTTCCGGATCTGATTTCAAATCTAGTCGAAATCTTTTTTTGAGAGAGAGAGAGAGCATTAAAAAAGTTGGAATTTCAACGATGGTAATTAGAAGAGGAGAAAAAATTGAAATTGTAAAAATGTAAGAGAATGATGGAAATATTTCAAAAGAATTAATTAATTTTTAAATGGGTTGTCTCATCGTCCATTAGGAGAGTCGTTTTAAAAAGGAAGGCGCGACTAAAATAAAACGTGCGTTGCTTTCTCCGCGCGCCAACTTGTCGAATAATAATTATAAAAAGATCAAAATCATCGCAATTACCGCGCGAAACGAAACAGCGCCGAGTGCCGTGAGAATCCGGCGTGCCGGTGTCGCGCATAGGTGTACGTGCACGCAGCCTACCTGCGGCTCTGGCGATACAGGTTGCAGCCAACAGCCGCGGCCTGAACTGGTCCGAGCGAGCGGTTTGCCTCTCGCAGCTCACAAATTCATCCTCCAGTCAAAGAACATTCGAATTCTCAATACGTGAATCCAGGCCAGATATTTAAATTTGGTCACAGTTATGATATGAATTAATCTCGATTTAAATGCTTCATATCCAATCATAAATACCAAACAAGATTCTGCAAACAGAAAAAAATCCGACTTTTTCTTTTATTCTTTGCTGTAAACAATTCAAATTTGATTTTTATATTTGTAATTGTGGGAAAGATTTTAAGATAGAAATTGAAAAGTTTTTTTTTTAATTTGTTAATTTTGTCTTTTGATAAATTGGTTTTTTTGAGAGAGTGAAGATTTTTCAAGACTGTTCGTTAATTTCTTTTACCTGGTAGGTGCTTTAGTGCAGTCCAGTTCAGGTGACTCGACAAAACTTCCTTTTCGTATATACGGACAGCTTTGTTCGCGTCTCGACAAAAATCTCCCTTACGTTTGGGCTTTTTAGATTTCCACCTTGCCATTTTACGAAGGAAATCCCCATTGTGCCGCCACGTCTGACTCCAATAGGTGGATCGATTTTCGTACAATCGATTATATTTTTTTCGGTCAAATCGGGTTTAGGTGTTTCTGAAACTCTAGTCTGTACAGTCCACAAAAGGAGCGAACTTTTACCTTCAAAGTGCTTGTTCGTTGAATCAGAAATTTTTCAAAAAATTCAATCACACAAAAGCTCAGTAAAGTGTCTCATTTTTCAAATAAATTTTTCAACATTTAAACAAACAAAAGTTTTAAATATGAAAGTAAAATTTCTTTTAAAAAATTGACGTAATTTGGTATTACTGTAAACTTCTGTTTTGGAAAAAAAAAAACGTTCAAAGTTTTCTTCGAATCGTGATCAAAAATTACGATGATTAAATGGGACTTTTTTACATGTAACAAAACGTCGATCGAGGACAGAAACATGAACGTCATCGACAGGCACGCTAATGGTAATCCCGGAGTTAACGAAGGACAGGAAAAACGCGAAATTATGAAAGGCCGGGTGTGCACAGGTGCGCGCGTCAGGTGCGCTCGCGTGTGCCGCATAGATTGCGGGCTTTCACGGATGGCCATGCCAATTTAAGGTACGCCATTCTTTCGACCAAATTACGTATTATAATGATTTCACAAACGCCAGAGACCAAGGCGCTCGTTCCGTGTCCTAGATTGTCGTTCATCTTTATGCTCGCCTCGACGAATCCGAATTTATTATCGCACAATTGTTCCAAAATGAGTATACAAAAAAAACTTTGTTTCCATCCCAGCGGTTGAGTGTGAAAGAATTCCGTCAAACAGGTGTTTCTTCGCCTCATCAATGGTCTTCAGAATTCAAACTCAAATCAAAAACTCCTGGCAACAAATATTTTTGAGAGAAAAATTATTATTCGAGTATACATGAATTTCGTAGAAGAGGTTTAAGATTTCTTCATGCAGCTCCGCTTGCAAAATCATAAATCTTGCCACCCTCCAGAAAGATGTACAAAAAAGTAAAACGGTCTGATTTATCGACTGGTGACTCGCGTACAAACGAGCTCCATTATATTAATTTTTAATTCGGCGCAGCCCGCTCTCAGTGAAGTGCATCTCACAAATTGCGAGAGGACTCTCTAAGCTCGGCCAAATGCAGTCGTCAATTGAGTTACACCGCTGCGGCTCTCCTCTTGCAAAATTGTCCCTGCGCAAAATTGGGTCATAAATTCGTCGATCGAATCTGTTAATGTCGTTGTATACGTGCTTCGAATTCTTAAAGCTGTCGGTCGTTATTTGAATTTCCAAAAAAAAAGAACAAGAAAAAGGAATGGTTTTGGTGTTATGTAAACAGCAAAGACACGGCCAGAGTTGACCAGGGGTAGCTCTGAATATGTAAAATATTTTCATTTCAATCCATTTTCTGGGACTTGAATATTTGAAACACTTTGTACTTTGAAAATTAAAACAAAAAAAAAGAGAAAATTTAGCGAGCAAGATCGGCCAACGTGACGATTTAGCGCAGCGCCACCTGCGCGAATTTGAAATTGAGTAATTGAAATTGTAATGAAATTGAAAGAGCTTTAGAGGAGGAGGGGGGAGAGCGGCGTGGCCGAGCATTGGCGATTTACGTTGCGAACTGGGCTCATTACGAATACATATTGTATCATTGGGATTATCGTATATGCGGCGCACGACCCAAATCGATCCTACTTTGAGCAACTAGTTATCCTCGTTGGGTCACGTAGCTCTGAGAAGAGTACACACGCGCGTTGGCGAGAGCGCGCACACACGCACACAGCTACGTGCGTCACATATCACACGTAGAAATATATACCGCAGTGTCGCAGACTCCGACTATACTAGTTCCCGGTGCCACTTGCCAGACGACGTCGCTTAGACTCCTGTTCTATACTCGGCAACCTTGAATAACACTCTATATAAATCCATCTTCGCGATCTTTACCAAAATCTTTCGTCAGTTTCTACGTCCAATTCTCACGTTTTCAATGATGCAAACAATGATCGAAGTGTTGTCACGTTCAAATTTATGAGAAATTCAACTTTTATGAAATAATTATACTTGGAAAACTAAATGAGAATTATTAAAATGTATTCTGGAATCTAATTTATTCGAAATGAATTTAATGATTGTAAAAACAGTTATGACTATTGGGAAAAAGGTTCGATACAAGTGTGTTGTTTTTCTTGTAGAAAACATCAAAAGTTTGCAGCTAGTTGGTTTTGAAACTTAACTAGAAAAAAAACTAAACTAACTAGAATGTGGATTTGGAAGTAAATGACTACATTTAAAAGAAGTTTCTAAGAAGATAGTAAAAAAGTTAGTCAGTAATTTAATTCTTTGTTAGGGTAGACTAATGTTAAACATAAATAACTACTGTTGTATGAAAGTTTTCCACTTAATTAAGCATGTTGAAAACAAGTTTAATATGAAAATCATTATTTTTTCAAATCCACTTTTTTCCTCTGTTTTTTTCCAAATTTTTGTTTTCGATTTTGGTTTCTACGACTAAATTCAGTTTTCAAAATTAGAAAATAAGATTAGGCGCGATTCCAGCGGTGATTGAAGAGCATAAATTCAAGAAATTTAAAGTGATTCAAAAAAGTTAATTGGAACACATTAATCCGAAAAGAATGTGCTAATGGAAAAATAGGAAACGAGACACGTGCTCGGTTGGTGTGTCTGGCGTGCGAGGCAGGTTTTCATTTAATGATGAAGTGACTCGCTCGCACAATGACTGTTTTGTTAGACGCTAAATAAATATGTAACGCGACTCGCAAGTTTCCACCGCGAGTTTGCATACTGAAGCGGCGGCTTCTCTCACGAGAACTGCAGACAATTTGGATGGTCTGTCCCAAATTGGGGTCAAACATTTCTTTTGCTTTTTCGTTTCACGTTGGAGTACAGTTCATGTTTTAATGTTTCAACCGAAAACGAACATTAATATTTTTCATTCAATCAAAGAAAACGACTAATTTGTGCTACTTTTTCAAAACAGATAAAACTTTACAAAATTAGATTTTTAGTACGTTGTGGAAAATGATTCACTCATTTGAATATCAAGAGATTTTCAAAAATAATAATAATTCAAGTTGGAAAACTGCGAGTAAAGCGAGAAAATGATTCAAGTGTTCCATAAAAGATTGTCTTTGGAAACTTTGGTAGTTAAATATGTGATCGACATTGTTCCAATATTGAGCCTCCCGAGTGTACAATGGTGTTCAATATTTCATCAGTGTGGAAATAATATTATTCGAAATTCAGTTACCGAAGCAACGTCGCTCCGACTTAACAACGTTTACCTAGCAACAAGTACCACTCGCAACACAATTAACCTGCTGCGAGATAAAAAATGCATCCCAAACTGTCATCCACTCGAAATGCGACGCAGCTTACTAAAATGATAAAGAGCGCATCTTTACCCCCTTGGCGAAAAAAGATGCGAGTGTTTTTTGTCCCGCACTGGCCAATTTTGCTAACGACGAATCAGCGGCGCGATTCTTTGACAGCGCCGATCTTCTTTGTCTACACGCTCGAGTGCGCGAGGCTCGTTTGGCTAATCCAAAGTCGACGCATTTTTTTGCCCCGCCAAAAGATCGGCCGCGTGCATCGTTCTCCCGACTCGCGCAAAACTCAAAACGCACATTTTCAATACGACTTCAATTGCTCGACCTGGTCGAACCCCACTTTGATTTATCATTCGCTTTGTACAGAGGTCAGTTTACATTTTCCATCCATATTGTTTGACTCGCTCATTCAAAGACCCGACTTTGCATTCTGGTTACCACGTGTTCTCGAAAACTAACAATGTCCATCGGTTCGTTGTTTGAAACCTAAAAAATCGTTGGATTAGAGAAATTGAAAATTTCCAAAACAGAGGGAATGTGTCAGAAAAAGTTTTGATTCATCTTCGTTTCATTAGAGATTTTTTTCGAGATTGGAAAAGAATGAGTGAAATTGAATAAGACAAATTAGGGAAAATGACTTTGTCAGAGAAGATAACATAAAACACTAATCAATCAGCGAGATGAGAACGAAAGCCGCATAATTAAGCTGCCAAACATTTATCACTGTGATAGAATTTGCTTTAACATTGCGCGTTTTGCGATCGAGTACCAATTGAGATGTTTGATCGGACGTCTTATTTTACGACAGTTCAATAAATGTAATTCGCGTCCAATAAAGCCCGACCGACTAATTCAACGTGATTAATGATTTTTGATCCGCCCAATTAATCTCGGTCGGATTTGATAATTCGTTTGAATCTGAATAATTTTAACGACACAAAAAGGGATTGTCTGAAACGTCACTATTCTTAAACGCTCTTTACGAATTCACTTCCGGTTGTTTTCTTTCGGTTTTGTCTGGTTTATGATAATTATGAACGATCGACACTGATACATCGGCGTGATCGCTGTTATTTGTCTGTTATTAAAAGCGCAAATATTTAAACACCATCTCTCTGTTGCTGAACGGCGTTGAACTCCGGCTCGGTTTTAATAGCTCGCTAATGACTCGTCTTAATGAGAGAAGCCTTGCATTTTTGCGCAATCGGGGCCGAGCGACGAGCCGGCGAGATTTGTCAAAACGAACGGCACCGTTAAGCAAATTCTTTACATTATACGCGCTTTTTGCGCTTGTTGCAAACATTTTTACTTCAGTTCAATATACAGTCTTTTTTTTGCCATAGCCGAACATGCGCCAATTGAATTTCAATCTCTGCCGTTTCGTTAATTCTGAATCGGGAAAATAAATTGAAAATCGGTCTACCATTACTTTTAGAAACAGCTGTCCCGGAAACTGCGAGACGTTAGCGATTATAAATCGCGCGATTAACTCTTTTATTTGACGCGTTAATTGAAAAGCAAGATACAAAACGTTTTCACTTGTTTGTAAGACACAAAAACGAGATGGAACAATTTTTCTTTTGGTATGGGAGAGGAAACCAAACATGTCGTTCGGAATTCTTCGAGCGGATTGAATTCAAACGTTTGGTTTGATTTATCGATTGGGACAAACGTTTCCTCCTTTCGAGGCCTGCAATGTTTTTATTTCAGTCGTCGATTTGGACGTTTCGAATAAATCAAAATGATAATCAAGTGAATTGGACGAGAATAAAAAAAAAACTGTCGAACAAAAAAATTGAATAAAGAGTGTTCGTGCGTTTCGGCCAATGTAGGTCCCGAAGAAGTCGCACGAGCGAGCCACGAGTTCACGACATACTTGGGCGCGCCGGAAGGCCCGAAATAACAGCCAATCGGCGATCTCCGAAAGTTGCCTTGGACACATACTAAGGTACCTCGTGTTACCAATATGTTACTCTGTACAAGTAACTTTTTCTTCGACTGATTAACATTCTTACTTTATCAAATTTCCAATTAACATTAATGCAAAGTTCCATGTTTTTGTTAGAGAATAGTCGTGGTTTAGATCAATCTAGACTGAATAAATGGAATAGTAAATGAACACTCGATGACAAGATTTCGGATCGTATTTTCGCGCTATTTGTTAATTATTTATGACCAGCGAATTTTGTAATCTTGTGTTTGGAACACAACATCATCCCTGGCTTGGGTTACCAAAAGTATCACGTGACTCGTTAAGTCGGCTTTTGGGACAGCGATATCGTCTGACGTTTTAAGAAGATATCAGTTTTGTGATTTTGGTCATTTGTATAAGCGAACCCGAGAAGATTATTCAAAATCGATTAACACGCTGCTAACAAACCGTCCAAAAATCACTCGCAAAATTTCCTCGCCAAGAAATTCGAGTTTAACTTGACGAAGAATAATATATCACTGTACAAAACAAATTAAACGGCATCGAAACTTTTCGAGGAAACGCAATCTTCAAAGTGGCGTGCATTAAACGATGAGACCGTAAACCGCTCGGTCCATTTAAATACAACCCACCATTTTTAAAGGTAGCAGAAAATGTCAAAAAAATATCTTCGCGATGAAAAAATAACGATAAAGGGGAACAGACAAAGGGTTGACACTTTTGAACACTCTGTGTCTGCTGTTGGAAAAGTCGCTTGGGAAATTGAAAAGCGAGGTATGGTTTTTTGAGTTTTTCTGAGTTGCTTCGTCGAGTCGATTTGAGTTCTTCTGCAAGTTGTAGTGTCTGATAAAAGTCGCGACTCGGGTTTCATGGTCAAACTGGGAACGTGCGTTTCAGTTTCGTTTCGGGCGGGCTCTCGATCGACCCGGGCGTCTAGACGCAGCCAGGTGGGCAGAGGGAGTTGTATGCGCAACTACCAACAGCAGCGAGGATGCTTTGTCGTGAGCCCGCCGACCGTGATCCTCATTAATTATCCAACTATTTCAATCGAAATACATCATTATCGAGCCTTTGGTCTCCCAGATTACATGCACAGATGGACAATCTGATGAGATGTACTTGCACTTAGCTCCTAGGCCTGTAATAACAATCTTTCGCCACCTCAATAATTATAATTATTCCCAAGACAATATTTGCATTATTTAATCTGGTCTTATCTTTTTGTTTCAGGTGAGTTGAAACAGCTGAACGTTGACTAAGACAATACGCCCAAGTTCGAAATAGTTAATTAAAAATTAGTTGACGTAAGTGATTAAGAAAGGTGAGAAAAATTTCAGATTTATCGTAACCGATCTTTGAAAGGACAATGATCGGTTTGCAAATTTCGAACACGTTTGTTTAGTATAAATAAAACAGTTCTATTAAATTTACTATTCTTAGTTTTACGATTAAAACGGGATAAGATAGAAATGAAGAATTAGAAAAATTAGTTTTGTTCTGTACAAGTTGGAATTATAACGATTTCAATATTGGATCGTTTAAATAGTTGGGAGACCAATTATAGATGAATCTAAAGTGTTTGGCGAAGTTTCTATATTAAACACACAATTCTCGTATGTCACATAGTTCCATCAATAATTAACCATTTTCCGTTTCGCCAGAGCGCAGACTGTATGTAGATACGTAAATTCATACGATCATCTGCAACTAATATACATTTCTCACGATCTCTGATATGCCATTATTACTCTTGTTGGAGCACTGCACTGATACACACACCGTCAAAAGCAATTACAATATGTTGCTGTTTATGTTATACACCTAAATCTACAATTATCCAGCTATAACTGCTCAGCTTTTATTTCGATTCCTTAAACCACAATTTCGATCGATAGAATATATACACACCCCAACCGGTGCACACCCTATCAAAACAATAACAAAAAAGAGCTGACAAAACTTTTCACCAACTTACGTCTTTCTTCATTTCTTTCTTGTCTTGTATAACCTCTGAAAACACGACTTCAACATCCGATATCTTAAACTATTTTTTGAACATGAAAAATAGCTGCGACAGAATTAACTTTTGACTTCAATTGTGGAGTTTGTCATTGACTAAAAAAAGAAAAGATCAAAACAAAAAACTGTAAAGTTATGCAAATGTTGAGATGGATATTAACAAAACTACTTTTGGACAAATATCAAAAAGAATTTTGTAGAGGAAAAAAGGAGCTTTGATGAAAGTGTAATTTCTTTAACTGAAAGAGAGTATGAAAACTGTTTCGTGTGTTTGATCTGATATCGTTGGGTGAGACAAAAATGTTTGATATAAAAGGGACATTAGTTATCGTGCAGATGTATTGGATTTATGTGTCACGCTCATACGATATCCGGGCCGGCCGACAAGAGTGCAAAGCAATGGTTATTATGAAATTCCGTCACGTGAAATGCGTTGATTAGTTTTCATTGTTATGTTCAAACGTAACATGCGTGTAACTAATGAACGGTCGATGATATAGGTGAGAACCGACACCGTCACTGTTATCACAATAATCATTTTCATAATACAAAATCATTTCGTTCAGTCAAATATTTATTGAATTTGCAAACAGACTAACACTCTTTCTTGATCAGATGCAAATTATTACAGTCGGTTGTTGTTTATGAATTAATTAATATTTGGTAAACGCTTAGTTTTAATAACTATATCCACTTGTAAACATTATTTAGAATATTATTTCTAATGATTCAATTATTACTGAACAATTTCCGTTTGGACACAATACATAAAAAACTCGAGTCAAAATTAAATCTGAAATATGAGAGGAACGCTTCGCCTTGCGATAACTCGAATGACAAAACAACCACTGAAAATCAAACACGTTACTCAAAACCATCCTTATAATCACATCTTTATATTTCATTCGATTTTTTTTCAATAAACTATGTTTTCATTATTATAAACAATTTGGAATGTTAGTTTTTACTAACAAAAAGTTGTTTCTCATTCTAATCGTAGTTTCTTCCAAACAGTGTTTACTAACTCTTTTTCAATCATCATTTTCTAGTAACTTTTCTAGTAACTTTTGAGTAATTGTCTGAAAAAAAAATTATAGAAGGTTTATACAGACAATTTCAGAAAACGATAATAGTTAAGTCGTGTTTAGTTCCAGCTCGATCGCGAAATCTATAAATTTTTTCATTTTTGCATTCAAACAGACACGACGCATCAACCGCACATTCGCACAATCAATATGACAGGAATGTTTGTGGAAATTACTGTCCCTCAGAACAATGCGCGGCAAAGGGCGAGCGAGCGAAACACACAGACCGCGACAATGACAAGGACCGCGAGAGATCGTTTCTATTAAGTCCAAAGCAGACATCTTAAGGATGATAGACCTACGCACGCGACCAATGATCCGTCAGCCGAACCGTCGACTTTAAGCCGGTCCAAACTCTTGCGCGTGGCACGTAAACAAACTTTTGTGATCGTTCGCCACACAATTGATTTTGTTCCTCCAAACAGAGCGTAGACGTTGATTGTGCGAATGACAAGTTCAGTTTTCGGTTGTCTGATCAAAGCGACAGAAATTACCATGAAGATTGGATGCAACAATATTTTCGTTTGCCACCAGTTCGAGCTCTATTTTCCTTTTTTTTTTTTGCAAACCGTGACAATGTAGTGCGTTTATGTAACGGTTACCGAACTGACCGTGTTTTCGAATATTATGCCGTTGTGCAAAATGATGTGTCCGCGATGTAACACTCAGTTGCATTAGATCGGCCGAATTATGTAACGTCACGCTAGACGGCCGAGCTCTATCTCAGTCGGTCGAGACCAACATTTTATCATATCATTTAGTAACGCTTTTGCATCATCTGAAACCTTGTTTTCCGTCGCGAATAAAGAAACTATTAAAAGCTCCGAAAGAATCTCGAAAATGAAACCGACATGTTGTGAAGTTGAATAAAAAGTAAAAACAAACATGGACAAACGTGTTCGGTATAAACGACAGGGTGGAAACGAAACTAAAAAGAGGCGCGAGAAGGTTTGGAAATAGTTGCGGTAGATGGTATCGTCGCACTTATAATCGCATAAATAATAGTCCCCACGTAACGAGCACGCGATTACATGTTAGTTTTTCGCTAATTATGTATTACCGCAGGTTCGCGTATTAAAGCGAGAGCTCGCACGATTATCATAGTGGAGAATCGTTGGAGCGAGCCCGCGCTCGAAGCTTCGCGCATCGCCAAACGAGATAGTCGATTGCAATGCGCGTACCTTGTCCCGGCGGTAATCGCGGTATTCTGGCTTAAGGGAATCCGCCGCGTTCGTGAGTCCGAGCGCGAAAAATCCATCTAACAGGTCGCTTTGGTCGCTCCAACATTCTCTCGCACGCACATCGCCCGTCTCTCTCGCTCCATCAGCTATTCCGTTAAACCTTGTAGGCGACTCAACTCTCCCCCCTGAGCACCCGCGCTGCCCGATACCCGTAATTATTCTCTGCTTCGATTTGATAATTAATGCTAATCAATACGCTGTCGCATCCATTTTCCCATGACTTTTTTTCTGTCTTCTACGCCTTTCGGTTGAAAAATCTTTGAAACTAGCGATTTGCTTGCAGACACAATTATTTGTAAGGTAATTTTAGCAAATTCTTAACCGAGTACTTTTCAGATTGTTAAGTTGAATTGAATCAAATTTATTTGTTCGTTAAGGGAATAAATTGAGTGAAATAAACATAAACTGAAGAAAGTGAAGAGTGTATTGATTGCGCAGGCGAGTCTTAATTTTGGATTATTAACAATTTGCAATAGTCGATGTAATAACATGTCGGGTTAAGTTGGCGTTTGAAGCGCGGAATGTGTAATAAGCAGTGCGTCGTATAACGAAGATAGCGTGATGCAACGTAATGCTAATTGACCGTCGCGTTACACGACATACCAGCGTCTGCTGTAGATGTACGTGATGTGGCGTGTGTGTAACACGGGGGTGCACTGGGAGTGGCCGTGTTTCCCTGACCGGCTAGTTCAGCTTGTCTCCTGGCTGTTCCTGGCAAACTCAGCCTGTTTGCGCGAGCGCAAATCGCCCGCCGAGCATGCCACCGGTATCTCACCACTTACCGCTAATGAGAAACAATCGCACGATTGCAATCGACCTGTCATTTCTACGTTTTTTTTTCTCTTTTTTTATCCCATCGTGTGTTTTTTTCCTTCTAATCTGGTTAGACAATAATACGAATCTACAAAAATGAAATTTCAACCAGTGTCAGTTGGTAACACTGATTGAAAAATCATATTGTTCATATCTAAACTCTCGGTTGGCAACACTGGATGGGAAAAACGAATTTCCCATTTGTTTTGGTTCGAATTAATTGGTTGGTAACACTGGTTAATGAATACATTTTGATCGGATTCAAAATGTTCGCGTTTTAAAAGACTTTAGAATTGATTTGAAAATCAAGCGACTATCCGAGAGATGAGCGAGAGAGCTCTGTTTGAAAATAGTGTAAATAATAAATCGGCAGTTGCACTGTTGCCATCGCAACCGGGCGATCATGCTTTCGTCCGATGAATCGCGTTGGCCGAGCGAGGCTAACATCAGTTTTGCATTGCAAACAAACATTGCAAATGCACCTTGACAAGTGAACGGCCAATTAGGCAAAGGGGGTAATTCTGTCAAACGGACAGCCCATAGTTTACGCGCGTATGAATCATTACAAAACGATCGATCGGCTTAATCGCGAACAGAATTGCCATCCACCGGCTTCCACCCTCATTGTCTAATAAATTATAGACCCATCACTGTCGTTTTTGCAACTTGACCCCTTCTTTAACACAAAAGCAAACACCGACGGGTCGTCGCTTCAATCTCCGAGAGGACACAATTGAAACCTGAAAATGATAATAACAAAATGTTAATTTCAATTTCAACAGTCGATGTTATTTGCTTTAATGTTGTATTGTCTCTCAGGACGCAATTACGAGAGTTGGTTTCGATTTGTTTTTATCTCCCTTTGAAACGTTTTTACGCGGACTACAAATGTTACAATTTCATTAAGCGATGTTTGGCGATTGACGATGAAAAAAAAACTTGCATCACAATCTTGTGAAAAAATGCAAAAAAAAACAAATAAAACGACAAAAAATGTTACAAAAAAGTGTAAACGTGCAGTCTAACGAATTTGTATATTTTCTTACTCGCTCTTTGAAATTGTAACATTGTTATAAAAAAAAATCAACACCCTGCGAGTGACATCACTAGGCTTTATTTATTCAGGCGTGAATTTCATTTTGCTTTTAAAAATTGTGTCAGTTTTTAGTTTTTCGTTCGTTTTGTGTTTCGGGAAGAATTTTTTATTTTTTTTCGGTACACACAACAATCAAAAAGCACTAGTGTGGCGAGGATTTATGGTGCCAGATGGTGCGGATGTTTAATCCACGCCACGTCCCGATGCCGATGTATGATTACTGCGATCGCTAATCCACCATTTGTCGATCCCGCGGAATACATTTATTGGCGCACGGCACGGCGATCATGTCAAAATTACTCTTTCGTGTTTGGACGAAAATGTTCGAGTTATGCTCATGTATGTAATCGATAATTTAATTTCCTGCCTGATGTACAACTAATTCAACGTTTATGATAATTCAATTCCGGTAATCATTTCAGTTTCGAGCAAAAAAACGAAACTCCGACGGACAAGCAACTTTGAAAATGTGCGGAGATAATTCGTATTAATTTTTGCTACAAAAAGTCGTGTTGCGAGATTCGTAATCGCTAATAACGACAATTCTAACCGAATTAGCAAGTCCGCCCGAGGGACTGAGAGACGGACAACCGATGAGTCTCGAACATGCACTGAACCGTAATCCGAATGTGCATGTGCCATAACTGTGCTCGACATTAATATTCCGGTTCTGAAATATTGCTGTTATTATATCATTATTATCAATTTCGTGATTATGATTTTCATTTTGAGTTTTGAGGTTCAATTTGTCCGCTTAATACACTTTTCTTTCGTACTTCGACTATTTTACTGACGTGAGTAAAATATTCCCGACAGGGTAGAGAAAAGCCTCGAGAAAAGTTTTGAATGGGATCTGAAATATGCGAATGTTTTACGTGTAATAGTTGGAAGGTGCACGGTGAAAAGAATATTTCAGCTTTTCCTTTTTTCGCGCGAAAATTATTTGAAAGAAAGTTCATATTTTACAGTGGCCCCTCTTGTTGAGGACGATGCCCGTTTGTCGCTATTTCTGTTCAACCTCTTTGGCAAGTCGCTGGTCCTCTTAATCTTTTAAAAGTAACCTTTAAATTACTTCAAGTTAAGTTTGCATCAACTTACTTCAAAAAACAGCGTTTGAATTTTCATCCTTTAGTTTCCTCAGGTTTGATTATACTCAAATTATCAAATTATGATTATCGCAATTTGATTATACTCCGTCGACATTTTCTTTTCATTTTCCATGATATTTTTAAGTTAAATTTGTAGAACACAATATGTCTAGATTTAAAATTGTAAAATAATGGATTATGAATTAATCCTTCGGATTTTAAAAGCAGCCTGATTTTTCGATTAGCATACTTGTAACACGCGCTTTAGAGTGCGCGCGCCAGAGAGTCTCTCGCGTGTGTCGACGGCCTTTTCAAAATGTGAGAGCCCTTGGGCGATCTTTTGTTATATGAATTTCAGTCAAGCTGCCGGCTACCGGCGGGGGTTAAAAGCAAAAATAACCCGCGCAAATGTTCATCCACAATTAATTCAATTTGCCGTCGCGATTTGCTCATTTCCCTTTTACCTTCTTTTTTTGATTCTTTCACTAACTTACGAATTTGCAAAAATGTTAATTTTAACTCTTTGAACATTTCGTGTCTGGTCGCGGGTCAAAATTTGCGTCAAGAATCGTAGGAGGTTATTTGATTTGTTGTCGGTTTTTCGAAAAATTGGATCTCGAACAATGTGAAATACGAGTGGCGGATCATGAGTGTTCATTCCGTCTGACCAACATCGACCGCTACTACTGCGTCACCGCGTCGTCCTTGAAATTCATTGTCCGTAGAAATTCTCATTATTTTCCGATATCAGTCGTGATAACTCCGTCCTTATTATTTTCATTTCGTTTGCCATCGAGACTCATTTTCATGAAAGTGCAAATTTGTTTATCCAACAAACGATAATCAACAAAAAATGAAAAATTGATACAAATTCATACAAAATGGTGATTTTTCAAATGAGATTTTTTGTGTATAATTATGTGGACGGATTAATTTCCAAAGACGAGAACGAAAAACATTTCATTTTCGTTCAAGTCGAAGAGTTAGATGGAGCGAGAACGCGAGCCAAAAGAGTGCAAACTGTCGAAACATTTTGGTTCGGAAACGGCAAACAACACAATCAACACGTTAACAATAAAAACGAAACGAGGAAATAACCTACGTCAACGTGGAAAAGTCGGCCGAAAAGGAAAATAAGCGAGCGCGAAAACGAAAACAAAAAAGAATACATGATGTTCGCGGAATCGGCTTTTATAAAGTTACGCGAAGAATCGAGTCGGAAAAAAGTGAAACAAATGAATGACATCGACGAGTGCGGCGCAACGCCAATAATCCCCGAGAGTTCGCAATTTTCAATGAAATCGGCGGTGACGCTATCACTGAAACGACGACCGTTTCACTTTAAGCCTTTCAACGATCCGCTACTGCGACCCTGAAATCAAATATTTTCCTGACAGATCAATCTTGATCTCTGACAAAAAAATTTCAAACATATCCATCCGCTCGAAATAATCTCAACAAACCAGTACAAAAACACGATATATCCATCAAATTTCGCTCGCGTCCACATCCAAATTGCTCCTTTTTGATCATTCATCTTTCATACTGTTTTTTGCGAGTGAAAGAAATTGTTGCAAAAAGGTTATGGAAGCAAAGGTGAACGCACAGAGAAATGTAATCAAGGCCAATAACTTGGCCGTGCAGTTCAGTGGGTCGCGTTCGAAAACTTTTATTTGAATTCGACTCCTCGCCATGGATCGTTAACGAATGTCCGCACTTGTGTAATTTCGTTCACTTAACGCTCCGTATTGACTCTGGTTTGTTTTCATTTTTCACTTGGGATTCTCGCGTGCAATATTAAACGAACCTCGTCTAAAAAATGGACAGCAAAATTGGTCGCAGCACAATTAAAAGTCGACCTTTGGCTGGGAAAAAAAGCTCTTTCCCACGCCTGACCTTTTGGTTCCCTCGAGTTCTGCTAATGACCTCAATATAAATTCAAATCCCATAACACGGAATGTTTAATTATCCAAATAGCAGCGGGCTGTATCTTGGAGGCAGAATTTATCAATTACTAGTATCTGGCAGGGAGTTGCGCCAAGGGTGGATTTAGGCTTTCAAGGTCTACACCCAGAGAAGCTCCAAGGTCCGATAAACGCGACCAGATCAGGCTTTCTGGCTGTCTCTCTCGCTCCAAGCGGTCTAGGGGTTACCATGGCGACGGGAACCCCCGTGTAGCGCAGCGCGCACGTATACACAGCGAGAAATACGAATTCGACCCTCCGCAAAGTCGGATCGATCGAGCCGGCAATCGATACCGAGCGACAATGCCCCTTTAAATTATCTGCTCGGCTATCGAGTTTCGGTTATTGATACAACGATCAATAACACCGCGACTCATAACCTCTTGACCCGCAGCTGCCACTGAATTCAATGCGCAACACTTTTTTTTTCGGTCGCGTTGCACAACGTCGGTGGCCCCATGCGATGTGATTATGATTGGGTTCGCAACCGTAGACAGTAATTGTTCGTTGCTATATGATCGCAGGACGCGATAATGCTCCTGGAGATATTTGCGATGGTCTTGTAACGGAAACCGCACATCGTGTTTAATTAATTTGCCCAACTATGACTAATATTGTGATTTCGGACAGCGGCGCGATATCACTCCGGCTACCGTGTATGTTTTGATCATCAAAAAGTGAAACAATTGTGCGCGACATATTGTAACGTGTAAATACATCGTGCAATGCATACGATTATTCGAGTATCAAAACGTACTGGCTTGATTATGTATTAACGCTTTGATTACTCAGTTGATTGGGATTCAATTGGAATCTGAAAAGTTTACCTTTTATCTATCTGACCGGTAGATGACCGGTTGAGGAATCTATGAAGGTGGCTGATTTTTATTTTGAAAAGTAAAAATAAAACTTGTTGAAACTTTTTAGACTTGTTTTAGTTGGGAATGATTTGAATTTTCATTTTTTGAACAAAATTTCATGGTTCGATAATTGACAAGTTATTGTTTTAAAAAATTGGTAGTAAAACGTTTGTTTAAAAAAATTATACTGAAAAATCGTGTTCTAATTAAATTGGTGATACTTGTATTCATACAATGTTTTGAAACAGTTTTTGTGTTGCATAGAAAAAGTGGTTGCGACAAAAGAGTCTCGTTGGGAAATAAATATCAACAACTCGATAAAATCCGCGTCGTTTTTATCGTCAGGCCGGTGCTTCGGAGTAGTTGAGATCATTATTGTACCGGCAATTATAAAAAAAGTGTACAAAACGAGCTGCTTAACGAAGCTCATTGATTCGTCTCGTCCTCCCTCCTAATCGTCACGATCGATGCCCAACAGTTTGACAGTTCCACGCGATAACAAAAGCTCATTCGACCATGCGAAATGAAAAGACAAAATCGTCGCACTTGGAATTCCCCCCTTTCCAAACTCTTTCAATTTCGATGGTTAACCAAGCACGAATTTTGAACTTTGTTTTGTGATTAAAATTTCACTGTGACAATTATGTCAATTTGTGAAAAATTGATGAACAAGTTGGAAATGCACTTGAAAGTCTGGAAAAATTTTGGTTACAAAAATGTAGTTCATTTTTAAGTGGCGCTGAAAAAAAGACCGGTTCGTTATTTTCATTTATTAAAGCGGCTTCGAATAACAACGCCGAAAAAGAGGGTTCAATAAAGCGCATTTTCTGTCTCTTTTACTTTAACTGACTCCCTTCAGTGTAAAAAAAAAGTGCGTGGCGTATGGTATACAATCTGCCAGCCATTTGGCCCTGTAGGCGTTTAATCGTATTTTCGCGCGGTTTCGCGCCAATCCAAAAAAGTATAAAAGATTAAAAAAGTATGAATCTACTGAACCCTTAAGTTGCAAGTGTGAATTTGGATTTCGTTTTGGTTCCTGAATAAATGACGTGACGTCCAAATTTTGTGAAAAGTACTTTTTTTAATTGTTTTTTGTTTTCGCAAAAGTTGTTTGAAAGTTCGTGTAATTTTGCAGTGAAAAAAAAACAAGTCCGAGAACGAAATTTATTTTGCAATTTGATGAAAGAAAAGTTTGTGCGTCATTATAAATACAAAGAGGCAAGAGAAAGAGCGTGAGTTAATTTTTCGAATTGGCAGAGGATCAACTAGAGTTCGAAGAATGATGCGAGCGAGGAAAAAAGCGGTGGCCAAAAGTGTAACTTCTTTGTCAAATAAATTTAACGTCTGACGTTATTGTTTATGAGCGCCAAGTGATATTTACTTTGTACGCGGCTGCCGAGAAAAGAATGACGTTAAACTACTGGCGAAACAGTAACCATATATTTCTCGAACAAAGCTCGCGCAAAATCTTACCTTACGAATTTGCTCTTTTCAAACTGACGGGCAAAAAAATTGATTCCTGCTTTTCTTCATTTGTTTCAACACTCATCCAATTTTCATACAAATTTCAATTTATAATAAAAAAACTTCTTCAATTTTAAATCTACATTCATGTTCAATAATAATTATTAAAATTTCAAAGTTTTAAAAATTTAGCTCAAAAGAATTCGTTAAACAGTCATGAACAATGTGAAATAGCATGAAATTATAATTTGTTTTTCTACGAGATATAAAGTTGCGAGATTAAATCCAAAAAAAGAAGTTTGTGCAAAAAATTGTATTTCATGGTGGGTGCGTGAAAAGATCCGATTCATTTACAATAACTCGGTGTTATAAGGGAAGGTATACTGCCTCGTGCGAGCTTCTGTCGGTGTGAGTTTAAGCTCGAGCACGCTGTTCCGCCAACACACAGCTGATATCTTGCGCTTCTTCTCTTGTTTTCTTCTTATTCGACTCGCTCCACCTCGCACACGGCTTGACTCCGCCCAAGCATCGTGCGATTGGCTCGCCGCTCGCTTTTATTAACTAACACACTCGGAAGAATTACGATCGAATCGCATCGTGCTGGCACGTGGACAGGTGGACTCCGAGATCATGAGACCACCTTGAAAAATCTCGCGACCGATCGTCCGAATCAATGACCAAATTCATCCATTGATTTTCATACCATTTCTTTATTATTTCAATTCCATTCATTTTGATAATCAGTTTATCTTTTTTCAATTGATTGTTTCAAGTGTTCGATAATAACAATTGAATGAAATTGAAAAATAATAATTGAATTGAAAAATTCCCGAACAAAGCAAACTCATGTGAAATTTGTATTCGTTAGAGCAGGTAGTTTCACGTGAATTATATAATAGCCGAATTTGAAACATAATCTACATTATGACATAAAGTTCATCCCCTACGGGACAAACAACAGTTATAATTAGATAGTAATTCGATACTCCATATAACATTTAGCAATATCGCATGATACAAACGACGGTTCGATTAATGCCCCAAAATTGTACACTGTGGCTGAACATGAAATCAATTTTCATTGAGCTGGTTCTGATTTTTGTAATTGTGAGCAAATTGACACCTTGAATTTTACATATAAAAAAAGGTTTGGTAGATCGTGATTATTTGCAGGATTTGAATATGTTTCGTGATCAAATGATGAATGGGTGTAGAGTTTCGCTGTCGATAAATAAACATGCGGCGAGACTTTCAGAGCCTGTGGCAGAAGAACCGATACGCTGAAGACGCTCGTGCCGAGGTGCGAGGCCAATTAATCAACCTCGATTCTCGCCACCGCTTGCTCTTTTTATGCTAAACTACTTATGTCAAACGTAAGACCCGGCTTATTCATAAAAATACCAACGTCCTCTAACACCTAATACTATCGTCCAATTAATAAAAGTCACGTGTCAATAATGAGATAGGAAGATTAGTTCGCTATGAATCAACGAACAACTCTTTTCGATAACTTGTTTTTTATCTTTTTTGTTTTTGTGGAAGGTCGTTAATTAGTTTTCAACACGATTCGAAATGATGTTCGTAACCTCGATTTTTTTTATTGATTTTAAAATTCGATACCTCAAAGACGACTACTTTGCAGTCACCTGCAATCGCACCTGCCGAGAGTACAAAGATGCAAACTTTTACTGACAAGATGGTCACATCTTTGTCTCGAAGACTTTTATCTTTTCAAACACCTTGCATGATTGAAATCATTTGTTTTTTTTTTTTTTTTGATAAAAAAAGATACGATATGGTAAGCAGTACCGGATGATTTTCAAGGAAATTTTTACTTCGTTTAAATAATTTTACAAATTTAAAAATTGTTTATACAAAAGTTTACCTACAGCTTTGTGCTCGAAAATAGTTTTCGAATTTTATTTCAAACAGATGTTATGGAGGAAGAAAAATTTGCATCAGTAAAAAAAAGAAATATAGGTATATATTGCAGAGCCGGAGCGTGTCACACGACGATTGACAAATCCTTTCTCATATGTGCCCGCACAATTTGGCGTCGGGATTTCGGTCATGGATACGCAGTACTTTCTACCCGCGTCACGTTGCACATAAGTCGTCTCAATATCCCTCCTCGTTAAGGGTCGTGCGATTATGGTCGCACGGAAAAGCTCCACCTCAAATAAACTGACGGGCGAAAAATGTTTATGACAATTTGCCTCGAAAATGGATGTGAAACGAGACACAGATTTGGGCTGACGAATTGTCGAGCACTGAACGAAATTGATTTTGAATTTGTGAATGGACGATTTATAAAGGGTCAGAAAAATGTTTCCTTTTTTTTTTGCAAATACAAAACTTGCGATTCGTCAAATAGAACAAAATCCGGGTTTTCGTTCGCAGCGCGAAAAAGTGGCTGCACTTTTTGTCCCTTTGTTTACACCTGGAATACGGTGTAAAAGTTGCGCAAATATTTGGCTGATTCGATTAATACGCTTTAGACGACCAGATACCATTCAACTTTTTCCCATACTTTAATTCCTGCAGATGAAAGAATTTTGCTGATTCAAAAGCGTTTTTGTGAGTTCGCTTTTTTTCATTCATTTTTCTAACAGTAAACAATTTTTGCCAATAAAAATAACTCTGAGAAAAACGTTTTAAACGTTTTTCGATCAGCTTTTTTTCTCGTCCCTTTAAAAGCTTTCTCCGGAGCTATTTTATTTTCGTGAATATAATATCGACACCAGTTCGCACTTTTCTTCGTTTCTCCTATATTATTCAACGTGATCTCAAATGTTGCGTAAGAAACTTGGTCAACCGATTGACTCTTGGGACGAACTTTTGGAACTCGACATTTGGGAGTTGCGAATATCTCGACGCTAAACAAAAGATCCTCAGAGCTTTGCGAAAAAAACGAGAAAAATTTCGCGCGAGAACAAAATAACAAGTTTCGTCGAGTGCCTGGTTTTCCCTTAACACCGCAATGATATTACCGATAAAAATGATTCTCTCCCTTTTTGTCTGCGGCGGTCTCCCTCGTGCCAATAACCTGGGTTAATTGGTGCGTAATTCCTCAGAGCAACGGTTACGCGTTAAACGAGACTCGCGTTCGAAAAGGGGAACGTAAATTGTAATTCCATGTTTTCGCTCTTTGCGGACGAACATTGTTTTACCGAATTATTTTGTTGCGCAACCCAAGACCTCCGTCGAGATGTTAATAATGTTGATGCTCTGGTTTGGCTTAGAAATTTTGCCCGAAATGTTTTCACAATCTTGCTTTTTGCGAAGATTAACGAGCGCTTTATAATGAAGGCATTTTCCAAACGACGAAATATGCTTTAAACGTTGAGAACCAACTCGCTTAACTTAAAATAACGAAATTTCGTTTCAAAGATTGTTTGTTTAGTCATTTTAAGTTGTTAATCATGAATCATAATATTTTCTGCAGAGTTAAAACAGATGAAAAAATGCCTTTGTGCAAACATTCCATTGTCGTTTGAATGCCCCGATTTTAGTGGACAAGAATTCGAGTTTTCAAAGGTGGATTAAAGTGGTTATGTTAATGATTAAAAACAGAATAACATTCAAGGTATTCTTTCAAGATTGTAGATTTATAATTGAATTTCTCAAATTTACATCTCAACTTTTTGCATCTGAAAATTTGCATAAGAACGTTAAAACGTTGTGTTGAATACATTTTCCAGTAATTCATAACTGTTGGAAAAGCAAATTTTTAGAAGTTATGAAACAAACAGTTGAATCACTTATGAATAACAATATTTGGTTGGGTCGCAAGGCCGGTTTGACGTCACGCGTCAAAGTGTGTGCGCTCTATCGGCTTTGTTGATAAATATCGGTCGGCTTGATGGCGCAGCTTGGAATCTAATGTGCCGCGAAGTCGAACAATTCCGTTGAAAGGTTTACTGACGTGAACTGATGTACTTTTGTTTGTTTTCAGGGCCGTTACGGATCCACGGGATGGAAGGAGAGTAGCCTTGAAGAAACTGCCGAATGTCTTTCAAAGTTTGGTCAGCAGCAAGAGAGTCTTTCGGGAATTGAAGATGCTTTGTTTCTTTAAACACGAAAACGTGAGTTTCGACTTTCCCAAACATTGACGATTTCTGGTCAACGTGTGATTTCATTGATCGTTGAATTATTCGACCAAAAAACACGACTTTCGTGATCATACACCACTGAGTCAATATTTTCAGTTCAATTTCTTATTTTAATGCAACTTTTTTTCTGCCTTTTTTCAAATTCACGGTTTTTTTGGATTACAGGTCCTCTCAGCGTTGGATATCCTGCAACCACCGCATCTGGACTTCTTCCAGGAAATGTATCCTTTAATGCAAGCTCACATGAACTGGTGAAATGAAATTCAGCTGGAAAAAATTCAGCCATAAAAGTGCACTTGTATAGCCAAAGGACATTTCATGCATTTTAACGTGTGCGGCAAAGTATCGTGACTGTAATGTCATTTAATCGAACTAATAACCGTGTCTCGGCAAATGTTTAAACATCCTCAATCGACTTTCCTCCATGAGTTTTCAAATTCGAAACTAAATTATAAAGTTGATGCAAATCGAGTGATCCTCGGTGAACGTTTTATTTCTTTTACATAAACAAACTCGACGTTTACTCAGGAGGAGACTTTTAATAGCTATGGGGAAGTTAAATTTTTGGATAAAAAGATGAAAACAAGTTTATGGGACTAGGACAAAACCATAATGAGGCCTGGACAAGAAACCTCGCACATTCGTCTGAGGAAGCCCTGTTGGTTCTTGTGATTAGTTTGCGCAGACAATCGGGCCTCTTTACCCAGTCTGCAACTTGGTCATAAGTTTTAGTCGATCCGTTAATTGAGTTAGAGAATAACTAGCCTATTACCCAGTCTGTTATTTATTTTAAATAATTCCCGGATGAACGTTGCGAGCAATTAGACAAACGGTATCAAGTAAACATGTACGCTAAATCATAACTACGCTTTGGACGTACATCAATTCTGTGATACTGTGTTTCTTTTCCTCAGGATTTTTTTTTCACTTGGCAGAATAACTTAGTTCTGTTAAAAAAATCCTAACTGTCGTTATTCTCATTTGACATGAAATGTTCGAAAGGATACTATAAATAAAATTAGCACTCGAGGCGATTATACATTGATGAGGAAAAAGTCGATAAGAGCTGCTCGAATCTTTGCTGGCTTGATTTTTGATGATTAGTCTGAATAGGATAATTTGTTCACTGAAGCGCAAAGCTCGGTGCAATCTAGTTTTAGACCCCTGGATCATGATATGCTCGATACAAAGCCTAATTTTGGATTACCACAATAATCGATCACGACTAGAAGTTCAAGTGTTTTGGTTCCCGGTGGATAATTAGTCTTCATAATTAGATCATTTATTTCATCGAGCTGAATGTTTTAAAACGTTCCATATTTCATTCGTCCTACTTCACTAATATTGAAAAAATAGGTGACGAGAGTGAATTAAAGTACATGCAGTGAAAAAAGAACTGAAAACAGTATCAGATGTTACAAACGATGTTTGAGAACTTCATTTCTAATCTAGTCCGGGTCATCCAGTTTGGGGCCGGTTGGGTTCAGGTAGTTGAGGGTCTGTTATCTGTACACATGTATATATGAGTACAGTATCGATCCTTTCGTGTGTCGGTAACGCGAGAAACAAGACACGAGATTTATTAGATTAGCTTGTACATATGTCTGACCGAGATCTCCCCTTAATTCCAGTTCAGACGCGCGAAACTTTGCGACCCTCCAACTTTTTTTTTGCCCCAAAGCTGCGAACCACGTTGATCGCGTGGTTTTCATTTGACGCTGGTTGCCTTGCATGAAATTCCTCCGAGCTTAAACGAAGAAACAAGAAAACGTAATAAAATCATTAAATCACGGCTGACCTTGGCGGCGGCGTCATTAGTTGGAAATAAATGAATTAGAAGCTGGAGGTCATCGGAATGCCGACCCAAGTATCGAGAGATCGATGGGGCGATTCAGAAGAAGCCGATTGGCAATCCGTATGAGGCGACGATCTCCTGAGCCTCGTCGCCGGGAGACCACGAGTTAATCTTATTCGGAATATCGCGTCTATAAATCAGTCCCACAGTCCACCTGGACAAGTTACTCCGGAGACTCGGGAGCAGCGTAAATCATCATTAGTAATTGCGACTATTACTTCTTCCATCGGGTGCATCATTTTCGAACAGGAATCTTTCTCTCGGCCGTTCTGTTGCTGTCTTATTACGTGGGATTAATTGTAAATGATGGTCAATTTTATATCAAAACCTTTTGGATACCAGGTTGTGATTACAGGACGATTTATTGGTTTGGAAAAAGAAACGAAACAAACGAAAATGAGCAAACAAATATGAAAAAGCGAAAAGAACAAACAAGAGACTAATTGAATCGGTGTGAAAACTTTCGATTCAATTAAGTTTCGTGCGAGCAATCATATTTGAACGAACGATCGACACGAAGTGATATGGAAAAACGGGAGTTAATGAATCCGAACTCGTTGACGACTGTCTAATTACACGGACGCTAATAAACCTTCGGCGAGGAGATCGATTACGGCTCGCCGAGCCATTCGTTTTGTTCTCCCCGGCTGTTCCTTATTTCAGACAGTCTCGCTCGCACGCGTGTGTCCCCCGGAAACACTTTGCCAAGGGGATCCAATTTAATCGTTTTGTTTAATTCTCAGACGTTCTTACGTTTTAATGCACCATTATTTTTCAAAATTAACATTGGTCTTCTCGAAATCAAACTAATTACATTCTAATTTTCAACAACTTTCAAACTCGTAATTGAAAAGCATTTTATATGCAAAAGTTTGTAAAACAACATTCTAAAAGTTGCGATGAAATATGATCTTCATCCAAATTTCTCATTTTAATCACAATTTGATGGTTCAAACTTGAAATTTTCAATTGTTATTTTGGAACAACCACCTTAAGAGTATTCGAATGATTCTGGACAAAGCTATTGAAACTTGTATCTAACATCTCTGAAGCGTATCTCATGATAGTTAGTACTGTATAGTTACATACTGACATGATTTGTTAATGTTCAGGACAGGGCTATTGATATGTCGATACAGCGCTATTAGTGGAGCTCGTTGCATAAACGCGAGCGTATGCCGTCGACGGCGTTATTCAGCCGGCTGGTTGTATTGTGCGTCCTCACGCACATGCCGAAAACTAATGTTATGCTAATAGCATCGCATTTATCCAGTCGAGTGTGGCTCCTTTTTGCCACCCGCTTCAATCACCATCTGGCATCGACAACTTTTCGCAGTCCACCGAGCCTCGCGGGCTCCCAAATAAACGCTCGCAAATGATTGTTTTCCGGTTCTGCAGAAGAGGTTGCAAACCGCACCAAAGACCGTTGGAGATTTTGGACCGAGTTGATAGAGAGAAGCTCCGTAGCTGATCGCTCAAAAGATCACTTTCATTTTGGTTGGCGAAACAAAACCGTGGGAATGCCTCACTCCGCGGGCTTATAAATGCGGTGTTTAAAAGCGCCGACTTCTGGATTGAATGGCGAGATTGATTTCCACTTTTTCATCAGCTGATTCGTTCGGTTTTGATGGAGCTATCGATCGTGCACGCTGCACCCCCGTTTCAGTTATGCCAAATGCACGCGTACGTGCACTCCAAAGTAATCTGATTACAGCCTGCTATTCATATTCTTGATTTGCCACGTACCTAATACTCTGCATAGTGCAGCCTCTCGTGCCGAGCTTATGTATCCTCTCTCGAGGTGCACAAATCCAATACTAATTCAGCCCGGAGAACAAAGTGTCCCGAACTATAATAAGCGGGGTCAAACACCATGAAATCTTACTCGAATTTACATCTCTATTTGAGTTAGATTTAAATAATCTTTGTTATTCTATCACAATTGTTTGAACGAGGCTCAGTCTTTTAATATCATTTAATTTGTACTTTCAGTGTTGAAGTTTGATTCAGAATTTGGTAGACCAGAAGATCGATTTTGCAACTGTCCGTCCAGGCCACAAGATGGTTTGTCCCTTTCATGCGTGTAATACGAACACCAAACACTTAGGCAAGAACTCAGAGTTTTCTCGCGGGGCTCAATTATCGGCACCCGCATGCTCGTATCGCCCGTGTTTATCAGTCCGAATTCTCGAGTGGAGTATACTGTTGCGCACAGTACCCTCGAATTTACGACACCTTTTTCTCCCGTTTAATGACATTCGCGTGAACCAGCACCTTCAAATTCAGCATTATCAAGATCATGTACATCTTTCTCCGGCAAAATAAGTAATTTCCACAACTCAATTTGAATTCAGAGTTCAATTAAAAGTACAGGCTAAGAATTTTTTTGTTAGCAAATCGAGACAAGTTTTTTAAGTGAAAAAGTGGATGATTGGGATTTGTTTTTCTTTTGTTTTTTTTCCTTTTTTTTTGAGTGGTGGATTTTTGATGCAGTGCTAATGTATTCTTGCCAAGTTCATTATTATTATCAATACTGGAAACTAATGGGTTCAGCCCGGCTGAAAGTTCGTTGAGAACTTCGTGTCTGGCGGTACGACAACCCCTGCACAGTTGGTTCTCCCTGTCCTTTGAGCCGACTCCCCTGGCGTGCGAAAATACCTTAAAACCCTCCCAACTTTTTGCGCGCCCTTGCCCAAAGTTTCCGGCGTAACGTTTTGCCGACAGTCCGCGACGCAACTTGGCTTTGTTGTGCCGTTATTTCGATACGCGACAGAGTTAATACCCACCGTCGCTCGTTAAAATCACAAATCATTATAAAGTCCAATCAGACTTCTATTACATTCTTTTGCAAATTGTCCGAATCAAGATCACGATATCGCATTCGTTTCAAACCTCATGAAATAATTTTCCAATTAAATTTCGGCTCTCTCAATTCAAACGCTACTCAACTTTGTCAAAACTTTCTTCATCTTCTTCCTCGCAGAATTTTCAAATCAAAGTTTCGTCACTTTTTGTTAACGCAATCTTGAGATTTGTATAGTTAAACATTTGTGTCGGGTGATTTTTTGTAAATCTGAAAGGATATTTTTTGAAAAGCGAGCAGAAAAATGAGATAGAGTCGGCTTACAAACTTTTGTCAGTCCGCATTAATTCGCTACTCGGTCGGCTTTTTGCGAGCTTGATTCTCGGCAGACGTCTGAATTGTGCTCTCTCGTTCGATACATTTCCCAGCGTTTTTAGTCTTCTTATTGTCGCGTCGATCCGCCCGACTATGCTAAGTATTTTAAAACATATATTTTCGACGTCGGTTGTTTCGTGAGGCCAAATGTAAATACCGTTATGGTACCCTCTCTTTTATGATATTTGGATTATGCCTTCAAGCGGCATTTTCGTTCCATTGTTTGCTTTCAGTTCTACAACAAGAAAAAAATCTTAAAATTATGAACAAAAAACAAACTAAAAAATCGTTTCATTTTGAACATTGAAATTTTGAATCTGAATTGTTAGAATAGGGACAAGAGACAGTTTTTAAGACAAGGCAAAAGCGTGGAAAACGTTCGCGGTGCCGATTAGTCGCACGCTAATGTTGCAATCATGTGTTACGTCACGCGTCAATCGACACCTTTTGTCAGTCGCATTAATAACCGGTAAAGTATCCGGTTGGCAATCGATACTCGCGGTAGCGGCGTTTGTCTGATCAAAAGCTGCGTTTTCCCACGCACGATCGAACAATTCCTACATCTCAAGTGGGAAGAAATTTGTTCGCGCTCAATTTTCGACTATTGACATTTCGCTCATTGACAGCGCCACGACAAGTGGATACCACGATTTTCTATGTGGGAGATAACTTTTAAAATTACTCACCTTTCTAACGTTTCACTTTGATATTTCATTTTATATTGTTTCCCAAGGTTTCCTTAATGGAAACATATAAATCATCGACTTTTTTTTTCAAAAAAAAAAACCTTTATTTCTCATTTTTCTCCTGCTTTTATTTTTGTATAGACTTTTTTTCGTATTATAAATACTGTTGTAAGTCTGGACGAGGAATGTGTTTGTGTAATTTTTGTGCATTTCGTTTTCGGATCATTTAGTATTTGTAAAATGAATGTTTCTGACAAAAGATTAGTGACTGAATGAAAAAAAGCGTGCGGCGCGGTTGTCGGACGAGTCTGTAGATTGGTCGATGACCGACGTCTTGGCGGCACTCGGCAGGCACGTCGACCGGTTTCTTTCTCAAACCCAAAACCGACGCCCGTGTCCTCCCCCGCTGTCTTTGACAAGCCAGCCCAAATATCCTTCCGCTTTTTTCTCTCCGTCGTACTTCAAACCTTTTTTTACCTCGCTAAGCCATTGAAACCTGAGCAATCGATTCGCTCAACTTAGCAAAATTATTGCGGAGTGAAAAAAATCCAACAACCTCGCATCCTACAACTTTAACATTTAAATGTCACCGTAACTAAAACCGATTCCTAATTTTGTCTCCATTTCTCGGCTGTCGAAGTTGATTGTCGATATCTGATCAGTAGATCGCAGTCATCTCCAGGCACCTCTCAGAACTTCTGATTAGTCCAACTTCCCCGACACTTTCAAGACTTACTTTCGTCCTTGTTCTTTTCGCACGACCAACTTTCATCTAACGCGACAACGCAGACAAAAGATGATTATCGAACCGTTGCGAATTTCAATTTGATTGCCTCGAACTTTGCTCCTCAAATATAAAAACCCTTTAGATGCACACTTCAAATATCATCAACCATTTCTTTCTCATCTCAGCTTTCATTCTAATTTGTCATTTTCAGTTAGTTTCAGTTATCGAGGAAAAAGGTGTCAGTTCGGAGCTGGTCCAGGTTTGGCATCCTGGATGACACCAAGGTCAAGTTTCGGGAGGGTATCAGTTTTCGGAGCAGCAAGCCGGCCGATCGGAGCGCGGAGCAGACGATTTCATTAAGCGCGTCATAAAAGGGAGACTTTGTTGTTTCATAAACGTCGGGCTTGTCTCGTAAGGGCGTTAAACGGCGCAGCCGAGCCGTAAACGCCGCGCGGATGCTCGTAATTTCAAAGAGTTCAGCGGCGCGGTTTAGCCCGAGCCGTGAGACTGGCCAGGGAATGAAATAGTATAATGGCGGAATGAGGTCGACGGGTGGACTGGAATGCAGGTAGAGACGGCCAAGTGGTATGCACGAGTCGACTCCACAGAGAGCGCAGATGCCGAGCACGCTCTACTGCAGACTCCTGGACTGCCGTCCTCTGGAACAAAGGAAAAACCACTTCGTCTTCTCTCCCCCCCCCCCACCTATCTCACGGATGCTAATGTCCTTTCGATGTAGTTTATGACAAAACTGTATTACGCTCTTAAATGAGGACGAAGCTGTTGTATTTCTTGCTCTTTTTATGTTCGAAAGGTCAATCGATAATTGCTGATTATAACTATCGCTTTTTTTACTCGACATTGTTTAATCAAAGTTATGCTTTGAGTTGGATGGAATAATTTTGCAAGTTGTTAGATTTTAAAACGAAACTTTTCGTTTTAATTTGAATCTTGAATTGAAAAAGTGATCAGATGTGAAAAACATCAAGTGAGCAGGTTGAGACCTTTTTTTTCAAGGCGGAGATATGTAAAGATGAACAGATTACATCGAGGCACATTGTTTTATACTTGAAATATAATTTCAGGGCCATTGTACTTTGAAGCGGGAGATAACGTGTCTGGTAGTTACGGGCGCTGCGTGTTGAATTCTAAGCGACACTTTATTGAAGATTCAATATATATTTTTGGCCCTTAAATTTTGAAACACGTGATAGGAAAAAGTTATGACCATTAACAGTCGGAACTTTCGCTCCACAAAAATGCCAACAGGATGTGCTTCGCAGGCTCGAACGGTTGTTGAACTTGAGTCAGACTTGCTGTGATTAATGTAACACGATGACGCATACCATTTACTCCGCTCAAATCGTTTGTACGTTGTCATCAAAACAATTAAACATTTTAACATTCCAAACTTGTTCAATCAATGTTGCTTCTTTATATACAACCAGATCGCAAACATTCGTCTTTACTTCGAACTTCTTCTCCGCCGCAACTTTTTTTTTTTCGCCACTCTTCACTGAACTTACGTTTTGTTGAGTCTTTTAAACTGCATCGGCTCTTATTTTTTGGTATATCTTTTGGCCTGCTCGCCGCCACTGCTTTTCACGATGTAAATATTATTTATACCTCTGAATTTCAACCAACTTGATACTCGTTCTTTTTCAAGTGAAATTCCGGTTTACAAGTTCTCGGCCATGGCAAAGCGCGGCAGAAAAGAAAACTTCAACTTTGAAGTCGGCGTATAAATTCATAATGAAGAACTTTCGAGGATCGAGCGTAGTAACTTCATCAATGTTGCCCCGGCGCGCTCACGAAATATTGATCCCGCGGAATTTCCACAGTGATTAAAATGAAAACAAAACTGCACCGTGACTGGAGTGCGATCCTTGTAACCCGGCGCAAATAAACCGAGCTTCCGAGTTTCCTTCTGGCGTTATAATCGCGCGTTGCCATAAACTCAAATTGACTCTAATCGGTTTATTTGTTTCTCAGCTGTGATCCCAGGCATATGGCCAAGACCATTTCCATAACTGAACCGCTTTTCCTCGATATTTTTCGTCTCGTAAACCAGCCGCTCGAAATTTCCATACCATAATTACCAAACGGATGAAAGTGTTTCCATTTGTTTTACCTATGCATTGTAAAATTCAAGTCTCATCTCTTGTCTCAATTCTAGCTCTCAATTTCTGTATCCACGTAGTTGCAAAGTGTTGAAACGAGATGAAGGAACTGATGAAACGCGCCACCACAAAAGCTGCCATGAAATCTCTTTGATGGCACCAGGCCACTTGACAATCTGAAAGGGATACACGCGGGAAATGGATTTCCCATGCAGAGCGTAAATGACGCGTGAGCTTAATTCGTTGCGTGTCGGTATAATGGATTTTACGAAGGGACACGTGTCGACCGAAAACGCTTTGAGAGACCCGGCAAGACGCGACCTTTATGACCAAATTTATGTACTGGTTTTGGAACTCGCTCGCCTATTGTTTTCATCCACTCTGGCCAGGCTTGCGATCAGTTCGCGCGTCACAATGTTATTTCGCCGCGCGCTAAATTAGTTTTCAGTTTATACACCCGACGATGACGCATCGCGCAGATGCGCATCCCGTGTCGTCCAACAAAGTATAATGCATGGACTTTAAATTAACGTCCCTGACAATTCCTCTTCTGTTTTTGTGTTCCTTGTTTTTTGTCCCAACTTCCTCTCTGTCAGTTTTTCTCTTCTTGTCCGAAATTTTTTTCGCGCACTTTACTGCCCGCGTTATACGGCCGGACATAAATTCAACCGAAACTTTTATCGATCACCTCGTAAAAGTAAATACAAATTTATGAACAATTTTGTTCCGCGCCATCAAACCTGGCGACGTTCTTGCGCGATTACAAATGCACTTGGGTAAATTAACGCCGACGAAAAGTTCGGGCTGGGCTTTCAGCTCCCTCGAGGAACCCTCAAAATACGCGTGTCATCTCAATGTCAATTCTAACGCGTTACCAAGATAATGACGATTATTTTGCGACTTGCAACACAGCAGTTTTCAGTGACTCTGCACAGTTGTACATCTGGCGAATTAATTCGTGGTTGATAAAATTGACGATTACACAATGCTCTGAGTTTTCAATTGTAATTTGACAGATATGTATTTCCTTAATCACTTGACATACAGATATGTAATTACGGAGCTGCTACAGAGCGATTTGCACAAGATTATCGTCAGTCCGCAGCATCTCAGCCCCGACCACATCAAGGTCTTCCTCTACCAGATCCTCAGAGGTGAGTACGCACAAACATTCATCTGCATGGTTATCGCGCAACACTGCCATCTCTCACAGTGCAACTGTCGCTGCAATAATGCACCTCGCATATTGTAATATACAATTTATTATAAACCAGTCCTATTAACAGCGTTGATGATAGTAACGCACGAATACAATTCCCAAGCGGTGATTTATTTTGCCAACCGTTAAGACAAATCGGCCACTCTTTTGTTTATGCTAATTCTTCGCGTTTTCACTTCGGGATAAATGCAACGATCGTAACTTCAATTGTATACTGTTATGTATCAACGAAATTTGTTGAGATCGAGACTTTCTGATTTGCTCTTGTTCGTACCGGGTACGTACCTTTTTTTTTTTTCGTCTCCCTCATCTGGGGCACCGTTATACTCCCTGTACCTCTGGTGTGAACGAGTTTGCATACTTCTCCGCGTGTGTCGACTTCGATGCGACGATTTTCCCGCAAGTACCGTACGATACGACATAGCGGCCTCGTTTCGTCCACCCCGATAGGTCTTTGCGAATTGCGTGTCCGGGTTGGGCAGAATTCAACTTGCTGAGTCAGAAAAAATTTCATTGTAGTCAACTGTTGAAGTGAATTATAATGTTAGAATTTTTTTGGAACTAAATCAAAATGAACTTGGCAGTAACTAAACTGTTACTAGGATGTGATTAAAAATGAAAATTAGGTTGACAAGATAATGGAGAATTTTCAAGGGTATTTTTCTAGTTTCATTAATAAGGGTTTTCGTTACTAATCGCAGTTATTAATTTTAATTATGGTAGTACGAAAAAAGGATGATTAAATGTTACAAGAGCTATTAACAGTTGGTTGAGAAAAAGTCAAAAAAAGGAATTCCAAATAAATCAAAAGAAAAATCATTACAGTAAGATGAAGATTTTTTCAGTTACAAAAAAGTGTCATCCGTCGTTTAAGTTAGTAAAAACTATTTAGGTAATAATTGATACAAGGGTAAGAGTGAAGATGAACTAGAAGCGAATAAATAAAGTAAATAAAAACGTCTGAAAGGAGGGTTGATGGAACCACTGAACTAATTTCAGTGAATTGTAGTTTACTTGGGTGACGTTGATGGAACTGGGTTTGCTCATTTGGATTATCTGCCGGATATCTCGGGAGAGGGAGTAGCGAGAAGTGTGGAAAAGGGAAGTCGTCGATAATCGGTAGGATATATTTAGTATCAAGAGAGAGGCCAGCACGTGAAAGTGGTATGCAATGAAAAAGGAGTCGTGAGAGGGAGACACCGCGTGTCATGACACCGGCCAGATGTAGAGCTTTTGCTCACCAATAAATTTCGAGCAAATAAAGAAAAATCGTCCCGATCGTTTTGCCCGCGCTGCGGATAAGCTGTGGAAACAATTAACATTTGTTTGCCGCAGATTTTCATTGATAGTTGACAGACGGCTGATCCGCGCTCCGAGTTACGATTTCAATTTGCATATCATCAGAAAAGATTGATGGTCCGTGCTATATCGATCCGCTAATAATCGCTGATAAATAATGGTCTCATGAATTCATTACCTTGTCATTCTATACTCGTCGACAAATAACAATTATTGTTTTACAACTAATAAACACATTAGCTGACTCAACTTTAAATAAATGTATCCAGAAATTATTTGAATAATGAAATCCATCCGTTGGAGTTGAAAAAAATGAGAGTCAAAGTTATGAAATTTGAATGGTGTTAATCGCCCACGCGTCGATAAAGCGAGCCCTTTTGTCAATAGGCTGGCGATCGTTAAACGTTCTACAATTGTGATTTAATTCCGTGCATTAACATAAGGTATCGCGCTCGGGGATCGGTTTGAAAAAAACCGTAATGCGTTGGCCAGTTCGAGTCCGTCTTGTTGCTGTCTTCGTTTTCTCGAGTGCAAACAAAGAAAAGAATCCAAAACGAAGACGAAAGTGTTGGCTTTCGTTCGAGTCGTTGGATGATGCCGCGAGATGAATAGGAATGATACTGTTTACGAGTGCGCGCGCCTTTCTCAGAAAACGAACGGGCGCGAACCCAGTCATGCTACTTTTTTTCTCCCCTCTTTTTTTTCCCCCGTCGTGAAATAAAACATTTTTTTCTCCCAGTTGTACCAAAGATGATGAAGAACTTTGCGAAGCCAAACAAAACCCCGCGACTTGTTTCTGATGATTCGATCAAAGATCGCACGAGACATCACGTGGAAGTGCCGAGCGCACAACTTAATTACGCAAGCAGCCATCTCACACGTCAAGGCTGCAGCTTTGGCTCGGTCCTTTGATCCACTGGGAATAAAGCTCGCGGGCCCTTGACGTTCGATGTACTACGGAATAAAGATTACGCTCTACTTAAGCTCGTTAGACGTGCTTTGTTCAGCAACCCTTTTCGTACCGCGACTCTTTTTCTTTCGCCCACCTTTTTTTTTTTGAATCCGCCCGTCCTTGTCGTTTCAACCGTTGCCCAAGTATCAAAGTTCAATACTCAACTTGGTGTATTTACACGCTCGGTAGTGTTCACGTCTTGCCGCAGCTTATGCCTCCATTCAGCCATCTCAATGGCCTAGAATGCTCAACAGTCCGGTCGGCTTTTCAACGTTGTCACTTATCGTTTTAGAAATTTGATATCGCTTGTTCCAGTGGGAAACCAAGTTCTTAACTTTGAAATAGTCTACGGACTTTCCCACAGCGATGAAAAATTTAACATTGACAGTAACAAGTGTATCGTTCAACTTGTTCTGTTATGTTTATCATTCTTAGATTCTATCGTGAATTTGTCAGCAAATTGAATGTAGAAGCAGTTTTGAATTTATCACTTTTTTAATTTATGCACTGAGAAAATAATATGGTACAATTTAAATCGCTTAGGTTATAAGAAATACAGATCGTAGATTGTATGATTTATTTCGTACTCGCTTTCAGTATATTTTTTTGATAAAATCATACCAGTTAATCGAAATGAAACATTTTTACTTGAATATTTTTTTTAATTTAGACGATGTCGTATTGTATTCATGACGATATTAACTTTTAAAAAGAAAAATATAATTTTCTAAGTACTTTGATCCACAATGTTTTTGAGCTAAGATTGCTTTGATTCGAAAAAAAAACTACTTCAATTCGGTGTATTTAATTGAGTTATTTCAGGGATTGAGAAGGCTTCGAAGGAATCAAAGATGCTGCCACTTTTCATTGTCGCGAGAGGTTTCAGCTTCGGCAATCCCCGCGTGATTACTTTGAGCCTCTTCTTTTTGTCCTTGGCTTCGGTTGCGTGGCTGCTCGCTCATTTCGTCTCGCCCTTGTTTTTCGCTCGTGCCGCCAAATATACCCAAATAACTCCGGCATCCCCCTTTTGTCGGGACAATGACGAGACGTTCGAAATATTAATGACAATCAAGTGGCGATACGTGTGCCGAGCCTAATGACTCGCGCAGATCAGACCACCCCTCAACATTCTCATCCGAGCAATTACAATTTCGAACAGTTTTCGGATTTGCCAAACCGACTCACAATTGATCAAACTTGTTCAATGAACAAGTCTGTAGTTGAACTTATGCACTGACAACTTCAACAGGGTCAAAGTTGTAATCAACAATCCGAGAATTATTATATAATTCGTCGGAAGCAAATTTGAGGAACAAAAATGAAGAACAATTTGTCAGTTCCGTTGAAACTTGACCGACCAATTGAATCTTGAACTTTTTTGTTTCCTCCAGTTTCGGATGTTCGGTTGTTTGGGGTGGACGAAATTGAAGTGAAACAATATTCGATAGGCAATAACCAAATTTGTCTTTTATCTTGGAAAACAACAACAATCGGGGGAGGAAAAAAAACGAGTTCGAATGAGAAAAAGGAACAAACGAAAATCAATAGACTCGGTCTAGAAGCTCGTTTAAATACGCCTCTCGCGAAATTGGTCGTGGCTCGAGGGGGGAAATCGGGTTTCTGAATGCGCCACGACTCCACGGGGGAAACGTTAATTCATCATTTGTCACTGCTTCTCGTTTCCGTCTGCGGGATGATTCGCCGCGACAGAAAAGCCCGCACCGTTTTATTTTTCCCTCGTCTCACAACTTGGAGATTTGTTGGTCGCAAAAAGAGCGTGTTCGATTGTTGGTACAAAAAGAGGAAAAACAACAAGGAGAAAATTGTCCGGCCAATCTCGTCTCGGAGAGAATATAAAAACCAACTGATTTGTAGCGAAAGTGACGCGCTCGTTGATAATGAAAGTGCGAGTTGTAATAATGGGAAAAGGTTTTGTATAATAAGAGGGAGGACGGAGTGAAGCATTAGCGAGATGGATAAATCGGTGGATGGAAATCAAACGGCAAAAAACGAAACGTTCGAGCCGTACTTGAATGTGAACATCTATCAAATGCGACATACAAACTGCAAACTTTTGAACTTGCGTTGAAGTTGATAGTTTTTCATTCAAAGCCGCGGCTTCTGCAGGAAGTTGGCTGTAATGACGTGTAACGAAGTCGCGCAGGGCTACGAGTGACTTATGTCTCTAACAATAACTTGTACTCGTACTTTAAAGGCTTTTCTAACTTTCAATGCCATTAATATTATTTTGAAAACGATCTGAAAATCAAAATAAACGATTAAATATTGTACTAAGTGTTAATTATATAATTTGATTTGTATAAAAAAATTTTATTAAAACTGGATTTATTAAAACTGGAAATTTTAATAACTTACAAATGAAGATACAAAAAGTTATAAACAATTTGAAAATTGAACTATCAATAAAATGAAATGTTGATCGGTACAAAAAAGTGTCATTGAAAGTTTTTTGACGAGTGAAAGAAACCCTTTACCGGACACCGCAAGTGGTATCCGGTAGGAAGGATCGTTTTGTGACGATCCATGAAAGTTGAAAAATCGAAGAAAGAGAGAAGCAGGACGATAACTGTCGCAGCGTTATCGTTTCACGGATTAAGATACCGATTACAAGCGGAGGGGTACGAAAGCGAGTCGCGCTATAGTTACTCGACAGGACGTTGCGGCTCGAAACGAGTGCTACCGTGACGAGAAAAGTGGGGAGGGTGAGAAAATCGGCTCTTCTCTGAAAGCAAGATAAGAAGGTACAAGACTGTTAACTGCAATCTCATAAGATTTGCATTCATTGCAAAGCGAGATTTTCGCGGCTCGATTATCGGTAAATATGACGGATGAATAATTAATTCCTCTGTCTGCGAATCCCTGGCTTCTTGTTCCGACAGTTCGCTGCTCTGCTCTTCTCGAAGTATTATGCCCTTAGGAACGAAAATATTATTACGTTTAAAGTTCAGCAGCTTGTACAGTTGCTTTCTCGCCGACTTCCTGGTGAATTGATTTTTTTACGATCATAAAACCAGGAAAATTAACAAGTGTTTTTCAACATTTTCCTTATTGTTATTCGCTATTCAGTTATAAAAAATGTAGTTTATTAGTCACCAGGAATGTATTGTGAGATTTCTAAGTGACATTTAAAGTCGGACTATAATTTGCTCGTACAATGTTTGAGCGAACTTTCCAGCGAGGATAGATAACAGCTATTATGTCAGTATCACATCAATAATTGCTTACCGAAAGGAACATCGAGCCAGTGGGTATAGATATGGTTACAAAAGTTTTGTCCAAGCTTGGATAATTTAAAAAGTAATCACTGTCCGTCATCCCTGCAACGTTCAATCCAAACCGCCCTTCAAAAAACCACAGTTCTTTTTGTACCTCGGTCGGTTTTGAAATACAATTTTTTTTTCGCCTGCCTTTTTGAATCTGCCATTGCATCGTACAATCGATTCTGACAGACGTTTCAACTGTTTGGACAACAAATTGATTTGCTAATCCTGCAAGGGATTTTTACAAACTTGCATTGTCCAAATTTCAATCGAACCGTCTGCATTGTTATTATTGTGTCAAACCAGTTACTTAACAAAGCGACAACAGATCCAAACATTTTTTTCCATTTTTTCATTCTTTTCTAAATTGGTGAACAAATAAAAATTTTATAAACATTCATTTGATCCAATTAAGAGCTTTTCTGATATTTGAATAGTTTTCAAATTTGTTTTTTTTTTCTATGGGGGTAGTTCTTTGTAAGAAATTAAGTGGATCGTTCGGTTTGCATCGCCAAACTTTGTTACAACACAGACACCGAAGTTCAAAGTACTTGCTGGAGGTGAAGTCAAGTCACACCTTGGAAGACACGTTGAACCTAAACAAAAAGAAAAAAAGGCGGCTCAGCTGTGCTTATAATTTGCCACCCGGTATAAGAGACACGTAAAGTACAGACAGATAGAGCAGAGCTCCTCTTCTTGTCTCGTCGCAACCGAAACCAGTCCTACCACCGCCCATCCGTGACCCCAGACCCCGTCATCCGGTGTGGTCGGTTTGACTCAGTCTGTCCTTGTCTCGCACTCGCCAGCACCTATCCAGCGCTCTTTCTCACTATGCGTCCTCCTCCCACCTTCTATTTGGCTACTTCGCTCGCCGTCTCGCGATCCGGCTTTCGCGTTTACTGCAACTTCGAGGCTCCTTGGCTTTCCCTCTCTTTATCTATCTCTCGCTCTTTTGGTTAAACTTGCTGTTTCACTTATTACATTTCATCGAGCGTTGCTCCGTAATGCGATTTTTATTCGATAGTCCTCGTACCGATTAGCACTACTTTTCAACTCTATTTTGTTTTTTCAAGTAAACGAAATATAAACAATATACAAAAGTTTTCTGAATAAATGATTAATTTACAATTTCCTTGGGGTGGAAAAACTGGAGTCTTGTAAGTTGTAGAAATATTCAAAATGTATAATTGCTGGAATGGCGAATTCGTAGAAATGATTTTGTACTGTTCCTTTTTTCAATTTCGCGGTTCCTTTTCAAGTCCGGAAGTTTCTTGAGTGGGTATACATCAGAGGTGCAACACGTACAACAATCTTTTGTATCCCGAAAAAAGTTGCGTGCACCGACCCCGTGCTTATATATAGACAACAAGTTTGGCCAAAATAGAATCGAGCCTTTTTTTTTCATCAAAATTGAAGGTTCAAAATCGTTATAGTAAATAATTTGAATTGACATTGATAATATCAAGTATCAAGAAAATAAAATTAATAATCAAATGATAATTTTCATTTAGCAATTTGAAAAAAATATTTAATCATCGTAATTTTTGGCTCGGTTCATTGGGATCGATGCGAATGACAGGATTGTGAGTAGCGTAATAACCGATTCGCGTCAGAGCGTTGGAAACGCCATCCCACGTGGTCGGCATGTTCTTTGAGCATTTACTTAAATATGTGTCCCGCGTTTGTAATCGATGCACGTATCGCCGCGCGTATGGCCGATGTTACGTTGATGGACAAGCTCGGTAACGCGCCACTGACAAGTAGTATTGGTCGAACTTCGATCGGACTCGTGATAAACGACTTTGGTGGACAATTTTTTGAAAAATTGAACTCCAAATGAACGTCGACATCTTTTCAATCATCAATCCACCTAAATTCAATCCCTTTTTTGTGTCATTACTTTTGCACCGACAAATATTCGGCGGCTTCAAAAACCCCTCGAAGAAATAAAAGTGCCTTGAACTTGACGAGACCACCAGACTTATGAATTCAAAAGTTCGTTAACTTTTTTTTTCCTTTCGTTTTTTTTTTTTTCATAAGCTCGAGGATGCTTTCATGGGCCGCGTTTAACTCATTCTTGAATTTCATCTTGAAGTGCCAATATATAAAGTTCGCTACATAAACTTCTGACAAACCCTTTTATAATACCGTAAAGTGGTAAGAATAATGAATAATAAATTACGCCCGGCTAATTTATTGTAATAGGCTTTATTTTTGCGTTTGCAACAAAATGTTCGCCGGTTAATCGCTCCTTTGAGAAGCTGTGACGTAAATTCGCAAGGTCAACGCTTCCAAGTGTCACTACCTTGGCAACATTACCTCAAATCAAAACTAAATCACGAACTTTGACTTTCAAAGCGCGAAAAATGAGCAAACTTTTTTGGTATTCTTTTTCAAGCTCATATCATTACTTTTTGCCTAACTTGAATTTTTATCAAATTCGTTTCATCAATCATTTTTCATTCAAAATTATTACAAAGTTTTGTCCATATAAAAGTCGCGAAATTTGTGAATCATCAATAATGAAATTTTCCACGTCGTTTTTTTTCGCAGTATTTTTCCCTCCTCAGTGTACATGAATAAGAACAAGTATATACCGACGGAAAGCGTTATCGAAGCTCGGAAAGTGGCTCGTTACCGCACCTGTAATCGGCACTCGCGCAGCGCGTGCGATTAATCACTCAATAATATTAATCTGTCCGCATACATAATTCAACTTGGACGAACGCTCGTTTTTTTTTAGCTTCCTTCGCGATTTACACATTTTTGTTATCGTCATTTCTTGCCGCACGAGAACAAGCTGACCAACCAGTCGATAATAAATCTTGCCATCAGAGCGCTTCATTGATTTCGTGACAATTCAAATTAACCCCGTTTTACGATCCCGAATAACATCTTTTTTATCGCTAAACGCGGTTTAGTCGGCCGAGCGAAATTTCAATTTATCGATTTTGCAATTATTGTCAGTGCTCGTTCTGTCAAACTTTTTGGTCGGAACGAAACCGCAAAGTATGAGCTAAGTCGTGAAATAAGCAAGTTTCGGAAGGTGATTTAGTTCGGAAGAAGGAAAAAAAAGGGTTGAGAAAAAAATGTGTCGTTTTATGTTGACTATTAATATTTCAAACTGTTGAGAAGGCCGATGGGAAGCATTGTTCGGCGGTAATATTGGTAGCTGAGGTAAAAGGCGGGAGTGTCGAGACGAAAATCCGATCGGTCACAGTGCGAAAGCCTTCGGATATGAAGCTTTTTTGCGCGCCGCCTGAGCTTCACACTTGAATTACGACAGGCGCAAATGAACGCATCCTCAGAGTCGGATTATCAGCAGTGATATTGCAGTTTCATTGCAGGACAGAGAAAAGTCGAATGTGCCCGTGACTCACGCCACATTCATCCCATGTTTCTCTTCTTATATTATATTGCGCTCGTCTGACTCGGTTTCTCTCGCTCTCGTTCAGCTTCAGCCGGTTTTCACGAACCATCGATTCACATCGTCTTTCTTTCACTCAGTCGGTCCTTTTATTCTCCGACATTTTATTTGCACTCCCCTTCGCTATTTTCAAGTTCGCACCAAACTTACCTTATTTATCTTGTTCTGCTCATATAAATTATGCCCCGGCGGTTTTATTGTACCTGCAGACAACAACTCCTAGTCTCGTATCTACTTTTGAACAATCTACTCGATTAGTTTGTTCAAACCATCGTCGTCGATGAGATATTTCAAAAATGTGAAATTCGTTGCATCGAAGATGAAAAAGCAATGCAAATGTGAATGCAAATTGAGTTCTCAGACATTGACTCGTTATCATGTTTGAGTTTGAGGATGTATCTGCGGTATCAACATCGACGGTTCAAGCCGAGGGATTAAAGGCTGGGGAATAATACGATTTTATAGAAACTTTGTGTATACCCAGCTTGAGAATAATTGCATGCGCATTATTTTTTTCACCGCATGACGTATGGGGTAAGTTACGCGAAAGACGTGTCTTGTCGTTGCTGAATAGCAAACGGATTACCACCCCCGAAGCGCGCGGAGCATCCTCGAGGCTCCGCATATATAAAGGGACGCTCGGAAACATGCGAAGGGGGATGCTCGACTCGACGAGTTCGTTCGAGTAAAACGACAGATAATCTCAAATGAATGTAGGGCGAGAAGAAAGGGTCGCGCCATTGTGCGCGCTACTTTATTTAAATAACTACCCACTATTTTTCATCCAAGTCGATGCCAACTTTTTTCTCACTCATATTAAATTATAATCATCCATGTTTTATTTTTTTTTTCGTTCTCATTTCGTTACTAGTTTGCAACATTTTTAATTGTATGTATTTTTTGACTCTTTTGAAATCCAGGTTTCAATTTTGTTGTTCCCATTTTGTTAATAGTTTGTAACATTTTTAATTTTATGTATTTTTGGACTGGTACAGAATTCTGATTTAGTTTTTATTTTTGTGTTGTTTCCACTTTGTTGGTAGTTTGCAAAATTTTTAATTTTGATTTTTAATTTTAAAGAGGAATTATTATTAGAATGCTGAAAAGTGTAAATATAAGTGATTTGGATTTGCGAAAGAAAAAAGATAGGAATTTAATGCGAGACAGTTGAGATGTTGCGAATTTGTTGATCGCGTAATTGCAAATTGCTACTCGTCTAATAAGATAACTAGAAAAAAGGAAGAAAGCGAGAAAAGTGTAACGTGCGTATCTTAAGTTATTTATGTCCGATACTAACGAGAATGCAAATTATTTCTGTTATAGGTTTAAAGTATCTTCATTCTGCCAGGATACTACACCGAGATATTAAACCTGGTAATCTTCTTGTAAACAGCAATTGCGTCCTGAAGGTGAGATTATCATAACATTACACGATAAGACACTTTTAAGGTTATTCTGATTGCAATTTTGATTGGCTAATTTTTGTTTCAATTTTTTCTATCAACTCTTTGCACTTAGACTGTTTCAAAAAAAATGATTTTAGGTTGCAAATTGCTTAAAAACACTCAATTAAGCAACTTTTTATGCAAAACTTTTTCATATCAGAATTGAAACTAGAGATAACTTTGAAACCTTTCCGTGTTAACGTTTTTGAAAGTAAAATTTGAGTTGGGAATAAAATTAATTAATGATTTTTCGAATTGCAGATCTGTGATTTCGGATTAGCTCGGGTGGAGGAGCCGGACCAGAATAAGCACATGACACAGGAAGTCGTGACGCAATATTACCGTGCGCCGGAAATTTTGATGGGCGCACGACACTACACGGCCGCTGTGGACGTGTGGAGTGTGGGCTGCATTTTCGGCGAGCTGCTACGACGACGGATTCTTTTTCAGGCACAGAGCCCCGTTCAGCAGGTACTTTCGCACGTTTTTTGTGCCCGTCAAATACACCACATATCATCATCTCCTCTGCTCCATTGCAATGCCGAGTCGTTCGAACGGAAGCGCATTTTTTTTGCCGCGCCATTCTTTGCGAATTTCTCCGATATCCTGCCGCCCGATTGTCCGTTACTCTTCAAAATTATACGCCAGACAAAAGTTCATCACTCGCCATTGAACGTCGCATATAAAATCACCGTTACATTTTTATATTCCTCCACTATTCATGTACATACTTTTAAAACTCAAACGCAGAGGTAAATGAGATTCAGATATTTCAAATTACACATTTCTCTTCGCGAAATACACCATTTTTGTATACAAAAAGACGCTCTCAGGATGTGTAATTTATTTGTAAGAGAACTACATTCGCGAAATTGAATTGAGTTGTAAAAAAAAACATAATTCTGATGAAAACGCGGTCGTTTTTATTATAAACACTTTGATGCTTTTTATGGTACCATGAAAACAGCTCGAATATTATATTTAAGAGATGAAGAAACAAATTCACAAATGGAATCGAAGGCCGTATGAGGAGAGATGCATTTTTATGAGGCTACAAAGAAAAATATAAGTTGCGATTAAAATAATAACCCATAGCGAGTTTAATATAGCGCGCAATAATCGGAGTAATAATATTGGGAGGAAAGTGGCGCAAGTCGAGTGAAACGAAGTTGGCTAAACGTGAACGTTTTATTTGCAGCTGGAGCTGATTACGGAACTGCTGGGAACGCCGAGTCTCGAGGATATGAGGTACGCCTGCGAGGGTGCGCGCAGTCATATGCTGAGGCGCGCCTTCAAACCGCCATCGCTCACGGCTCTCTATACCCTCAGCAACCAGGCTACGCACGAGGCCGTACACTTGCTCTGCCAGATGCTAGTCTTCGATCCTGTGAGTCGTTTGTGCCTCAGAAAACTCTCCTATAATGACCCCCACATCTTTCGCTAACCGTTCAAATCTCACATTTTGTTCTTGATCCCTCGAACGAAAAATTGAAGCTTCATTCTATTTCAAATATAACGATGTTATTATATTCAGTCTTTCTGTCTTGTTATGTCAGTTTACTTAATAATTTTGTACATATTTATTGTTGCGAACCTCATTAACGTTGGAGAATGAATGTATTAATTAATGGTATGAGTTGAAAATTTAGAACGTTTCAAATTATAACTGTTGTAATTAATCAATTATCGGAAAAATGAACAATATCCAATATCGACGATTTTAAGTTGATTATTATCAAAGTCCCTTATTACCTTTGTGAAGAACTCGAAATTTATGCAATAGATCAAACTTGATTCAAGCTTGTTAGTAACATACTAATTATGAAATTACTGTTCCTGCATCAAATCTTGCCAATTTGCTGTTATGAAATGTGACTTAGAAGTTAAATCACAATGTATCGATAAAAGGCTATCTATAATTTAATTATTTTCTTGTCATCTTCAGGATAAACGTATAACCGTGGTGGACGCACTGGCCCACCCGTACTTGGACGAAGGAAGACTGAGATATCACTCTTGTATGTGCACGTGCTGTTACACGACGAGCAGTGGCATGCGACAATACACAAGCGATTTTGAGCCCGCCACCTCGCATCCGTTCGACGATCTCTGGGAGCGGAAGCTCACGAGCGTGCCGCAAGTGAAAGGTCAGTTTGATTCAATATTCGTGAACCGATGCTACGCGCATATCTAATTTCACCTTTATCCACAAATAACAGGTTTTTAAAATGATCGAAGACCCCCCTTTTTTGCTTGCTTCCTTTGTTGTCTTTTTTCTTTTTGCCATCAATATAATTTCTCGCTTCCGTTCTCCTTTGTTCTAAGTTCCCCCAGCTGATATTGATGTTGAAATGAAATTTCTTTCACGAGTTTTAATGGCGGATCATTTTTCTTTTGCAGAGGAAATGCACAAATTTATAACGGAACAGCTGAACACGTCGCGGGTACCTCTCTGCATAAATCCGCAGTCCGCGGCGTTCAAGAGTTTCGCAAGGTAAGTCCGCAGGTGGCACTCTCGCGCGTTGCAAAAGACGACGCCAATAAAAGACCGTTTGATCGATCGGCTTTCCGTAGACAAAGTTGCGAGAGAGCACAAATGTACCACCCTGTTCGTTATTTCGCCTCTAAGTTAAAGCCGAAAAGAAACCGTGTCGCTGACAGCGCATACCAAGCACCGCCTCGCACACAATGTCGTCACAACGACGGTTCATGTCTAACCAACGTCCATTTCTGAGTACCAATAATTATTGGCTCTGTTGATTTATTCCATTGTCTCCACTTAATTTCATATTTTGTTATTGCATTTTGTAATATTTCGAAAATATTAATGTTGATTTTTTACTTTAACTTTTTTTTAACTTTAAATTTTTACTTGACTTTTAATGCAACCAAATAAAAGATAAAGGATCCAAAATAGGTCATTTTTAAGGTTTAGTTATTGAAATTTTGAAAATAATAAAAAAACTTTGAGTTTTTTGCTTGAGAGGGCAGTAAACGTCTTTTAATATTTCTTATAGCACTTTGTGACCTTCTTAAGACGATCAGTTTCGAGTCTTTAAATAATCACGTTCATAAACTTTCTTTCATAATAAATGGATATTTTTACGCTCCAAGTTTTATGTTAATCAACCGGTTGCGAAAGATTAAAAAACAGTGAGCAACACCCGCGTGACCATTTTTGTTGCAATTTGTTTCCTTCGAATGGACCACTGTGCGTGTAAGACTTTTGCATTTTTGGTGACTGTAAATGGACTTTGGTATAGGAACCGTCGGACGACCCAACAGACATGGCTTCGCTGACCGATTTTGATTCTAGAATCCAGCCAAATCTGGTTGCTATTAATTATTCTCTTTATTATATCCTTATTTTTATTCATTCAACTACCCCACTTGAAATGAGCTCGCGAGAAGTAGGTTAAAGTCATCCCACGCTGGAATGACGAGTTCGTAACATTTTTATTTATTGATTTTTTTAAAGCAGAAACTTTCCACGAAACCCTGATTAAGCGAGTCAACGAACTGGGTGTAATATGTAAATATACCCAAGAGAAGCTATAACTGTACATCTCAAATTACCACGATTTGAACACTCATTGAAGAAACGAGTGACTATTTAAAACGGCAATCCGAATTTCGAGTTCGTTTGTCTTTGAATTGATTAAAATAGCTCGCGAGTAACGAAAGAAATGAAACAGGTACTCGGAGAATCAAATCCCGGGATAAAAGTCTCGCAGACGTTTGATTAATCGCCAGTTCGTTGCTCGGTTGTTTTGTCACTTTGAATTTTGTCTGAAAGGACTTTACTGATCTTGACTATGAATTTGCTTATTGCCATCAAGTTAGAGCAAGCCATGCCATCCGCCGACTCAGCACCGTGCGTCGCGTATACGTACACATTACCACTACCAAATCAGCTATCTACCGCTGTCAGCTACCGCTCTTGACTACTACTATCGTCTACCGCTACTACCGATCGTTACGTCTCTTCCTGAAAACAACCAAATGACCGAGAATCAACTATAGTTGGCACGACCTCGCTCGCAGAGGTACTTACAACAGATTTAACTCTTACGTTTTTTTTTCTCTATCATTATTTCATGTTCCCTGTGTCACATTCAGTTTAACCGTCATCTCTCCGTCAGTCCCCCAGCCCCAGAACCACCCCCTGCTCCAATTTGTTTGTTCACATCACTCGACAACTTTTTTTTATTGTTCGATTTGTTGTCTCTTTTGTGCAGTTGATTTTTTCGTCCCTCTCTCTTTGCTGTTATTGTTCCTTGCAGAGACGCTACGTGAAAGATGTGTGCCGTGGAGCGAGTCGAATGCACTGGTTAAAGGGGGTGGCGACGTGCGATCCTTTTTCACCCATACAAAAGAAACCCATTATCGAAGGGAAAGCTCGACGCTCGCTTTTATCTCTTATTATTGGCCCCCTCCCCTCTAACTTCAATTACTAAATTGATGAGTGCAAGTCGTTACACGTGTTCGCCAAACAAGCGCCCAATTTGAATGTCTGTTCATTAAGAGGACTAATTTTATAACCACCGGCTTAACGCATCCTCGCAGATAGTCTCGTCTCAATTGTATGGTGAAGATCGGTCCCCGTCCGCCCCAAGCTTGTGTTCGACTTGAGCTTAACAAATCTCGGTCCTGTTTCATCCCGTGTGAATTGTTGTACAATCAGAATATTTGTTAACAAATTTCTTTTCCTTTCGTGTGACTGAGTTGTTCAATGTCAAATTTAACATTTGGAAGTTGAATGTTGGTAATAACTTGTACAAAGGGTTAGTCTAGTGAAATGTGAAAAATTACTGCGCAACGGGTCCTAAATTTTCAACTAAACTTTCATAAAAGATGTAATAAACAGAAGTTTAAAATTATTTTCTGACCATTTGCGCAACGATTTTTTGCACTTATTTGAATGACCCAAAGTTACACCCGTCTTTACAATCATCCCTCCAACGTTTCGATAAACTTCCAGGCTGCTCTAACCGTCGAATTGTTTATTCACAAATGTTGCATTCGTCTGAACGATCTTTGATATACAAAAATAGTAGCAAATTTTTTTTTTTCCTAGAACGGCTTTCGTGTTCGGGCTTCTTGAAAGTCCTCTGATTTCGTTGCGAAGTTGCATTTGTTTTCAGCACTTGAGCACAATCGACAAACATTCGCTCAAAAGTAATATCGAGACGCAAAAATATTTGCGCCTCGATAAAAGATACAATGGCACGTAACGTAATCGAGGGGTCGTTTTGACTCAAGGAGCACCCTGTCATGCACGCTGACAGTCGCACGGAAGTTAGACGAACTCGTTCGTCTACTTTTCATCTTTTATTCTTTTTTTTTTATTATTTATTTACTTCACTTTTTTTTATGTTTTGATTCGCATCCATCCTTTGTTTCGTTCAAACACTCAACATCCACTTGTGCTTTGCTTCATGAAAATCAACAATAACTGTTTGAGCTCGATTTGTCGAGACAAAAGAAAGTGTGAGTTGGAAAGGTGAAACTGACAGATTTGCATCGGTAACGCTTTGCGATTTGACCATGAGTCGCTTCAACGTCAATCAACTGATTTCACCAGTCGTTTTTTCGCGACACAAAATCGATTCCATGTTAAATTCAGTTATCCAAATTATTGTCTCTTGTTCCTTAACACTGATCTTATCACTTTGGCTGATGCAATGATGGAATTGTAATGATTATCGGTAAAAGGCTGAGATAAACAAAGGTGTTGGTTCGACGTATGGGTTCGGTGTGTAATATTAACCCTACAAGTACATTGCGTTTTTTTGACATAGATGAGGGTACATTTGGACATTAAACCGTCATTTTAAATACAAATTGTCATTGATGAAACTTGATGTTTGTAAAAATAAATCAATTTTAATACATAATAGGAATATTATCAAGGTAGATATTTTTATTCAATGTGAAATGATTAACGAATGATTAAATAAAACTCTAATAATGATTGTCTAATAACAATAAAAAATAGAAAATAAAGTTTTTTATCAAGAAAATAATGGAATTCTGAATGTATAATCTTAAGAGACAAAAATAAATGAAATTCAGTAGGGTCCATTTGTACCCTTCGAAACACTTCTAGGGTTAAAAAACGCTTTTAAGGAAAGCCAGATCACGGCGTGAGAATGATTGAAACTTGTTAATTTTGAATTGTTCATTCAGTCAGCCAGACATTCATCCAATCACCGTCACTGTTCCTCTAACCAAAATCAAATAAAAAACAGACAAAAGAAACGTATAATGAAGCTTATATTAAACAAAATACAAAACTTGTAAAGACAGTACACGCAGTAAAATATAAGCTCGGTATAAGTTTGTTTTTGGCTGAAAAGTTGATAAAAAAAGGATTGATAAAAACGTGTGTTGATTTTGCAGCTCAACTGTAGCGCACCCTTCGGAGTTGCCGGCGTCGCCACACCAGTGGGAGTGATGAGAGGCACAGCTCCTTGGGACGAAGAAAAGCTCGGACAATGGGGCACCGCAAAAACAGTAACCAAGAGAGACAATAGACTGCCGAGCACCATAGCCTTAATTTATTTCTCGACTAGCCATTTAACGTGAGAGCAAAGGTTTTAACGAGACACGCGGTCGGCGCGCAGCACACAGCGAAGCTTCACGGTGTTCTACGTTGAATTGGTTGCGCGTCTTCGCCGGCGAACGATAGTAATAACGTTTGTAGTAATAACGACGAGTCGTGGACGGTGGCAATTGATGGTGTAAATAGCACGCGTCCGACGACCATGGTCAGTACGAGGCGGATTAGATTGCTAGCCAGGAGGGATGTGCGACGGCAACCTAATCCAATCCTGTCTGATTAAGCTAATTGTCTGAGGCCAAGTATTTGTGTTCCTCTTACGTGGCAATAACAGATCCTCGGTTGTGAAACCAAGTCGCGATGGTTCGCACAGTCGACTAGGCCAGTTCGAATGATTCGGGACAATTCGATCATTGCCGAAAACAAGAAGATGAATAATTGCAATTGAGCTCCTTTTTTTAACTGATTAACTGACCGCTATCAGTCTCGACTATTTATGATAATGACTTAAGTGTAATGCTCGTTGTTGTGTAATGGTTTTACTTTTAGACGAAGATGATGATCTCAGTATACGATTTGTTCTGACAATTTGACAAACTAAGTGACGATTAATATGCGTTAGTTTATTTGATTGTTTGACGAAATTAGCATTCGCGTTGTGGTACAGCGTGTATACCACGTACTTTTTATTTGCGACCCTTTTTTTGCGTAGTAGTTTGTGTATCGGTATTTGTTATCCAGTTAACAGTGTAACTAGGATGCAAATTGGTCCGTCGAGGCAGGCCGAGCAAAACGAATTTCGCGAGCTCTCCCGAATCATCCTGCGAGCCGTGTATTTGAACGTGCATATTTTTGTCGTCGCGTGAAAACGCAATTGTATAAACACACGCATATAGAAAACAAAGAAACAAGCAAAAGAGGAACACGTCCCGAATATTTTTGTTCGCGACTCTTGATCGCGAGTTAGCGGTCGGGTATCTATTTTAAATCAAACACCTTGTATCTGTACTACAATCTCAAATTTAGACGTCATTACATTTTGAGTGTGATTTTAGATCTTAAGGCCATTAATTAGCCATCCAATAGGAGTTAGGTGGTTCGATAAGCAAAACAAAAAAAAAAACAAATACAAATTTGAATATCTGTAGCTTATAGTGCGGTAGGCATGGGAAAGGCGTTTGCGTATCTGATTTTTGTATGAAAAGCAGCACGAGCGGACGGTCCGTTTTGTATGACGACGCTATCGGATTAACGTTTTAGGTAATTAAGCGTTCGACAAAGCGCGGACGACGCGACGTGCGATTTTGTACACTTTACAAACAAAAAATGAGAAGGACATTTTGGTCGCCGTTGAAATAAAATTTGCACGTATTTTATTACGACCGTACTAACTGTACTAGTGTTTATTTGTAAATAATTGATCGCGGCAGATGAACATTCATTCGCATTGTACATAACGAATTTCGAACATCTCCGAAACTTGCAAAACTTGTTCGGACACAGAATCATAATGGGGATGTTCGGGGGACAAGTTTTTCAGTTGTAGATAATAATTAGGTGTCGCGTCAAATATTTTCCACGGTGCCAACTTGGGTATCGCCGGCGGTGCAACTTTGCTCGTTCAACTCGCTCCTTTGATTTGACTGATAGAAGAACTTAATATCCCAACGAAAGTTGATTTCTCGTTTAATAAATGATAACAATTCATAACTCTTCCTTACATTCCATTGTAGTTACGATGCTTAATAACTTTGTTGTTTCTTGCTTGCGCGCAGAAAAGAAAGAGAGAAGACATGAAAATTGATGGACCAATTATGTTGCAGCATAATTTCCGGACATGCGCTATAATTGTACATAAAATGTTTTGTGCACATCTGCTCATATGTCTCTTAGTCGTTCGACCATTGTCACATTTGTTTTGTACCTGCGTGAAGTTTCCTTTTTTTTTAACAGTTATAATACTCAGTTAGCGAAGACAGATTCCAAATCAAATCAATTAAGAGACTGTACACAAACGAAAACGAGTCCAGCTGAACGAACAAGGAGGCACCGTGTCGCGCGTACTTCTTAATTAAATGTGTATCGATAAGTTAACTGGCTCGAAACAAAGGAGAGTACACAAGATAGACAAAACTAAGAGGGGCGAATTGAAATAGCAATTTGTGATTGAAAAGAAACAAAAAAAAACAACTCATCTTTCCTAAGTTTGTTATTTTAATTGAACAAAAGTAAATGTGGTAAGATAAATGTCGTGGCGTACGGTAACTGGTGATAAGCTTAGGCGCGATTTGAACAATTCGTGTTTAATGAAAGGTACTAATTTGTCTTCGTGTAATAATAAAAGGCGAGCACCAAGTCGGGTTTCGCGAGAAAACTTAAACGGCGCTAGCGACGCGCTAGGGAATATGTACATAACCGACACACAGCCAGTAAGCAGTAATTTTGTCCTGCTATCATACGTTTTACATCTATGTACATATATTGCGTACATATAAAGCATACGTATATGCTCTTATACATATATCGACATGATAACTCAACAAGAGCTGCCGTTACAATACAGTTTATTACTTCCAACCACGGGAGGTGATGCATCCGAATTCTTGCTTGAGGAAAGGAAGTAGTGGCATCTCCTTTGGTTGCATACTTTTTTTGCGTCAGTCGAAAAGTGAACTTTTTTGGTTGCGATCAAAATAATTAGGAGCAATGTGGGTCGATGACAATTATAAAAAATAATTGAAAATTGCAAGTGAAAAAATTGATTCAAAATGAGAAATAATTATTTTTTTTAACAGTTAATTACCATTGATTCACTATAAAAACAGAAACGAAAACAAATTTGATTGTTTTGTAAGACCCTTACTGCACCTAATTGGTTATGATCTTTTCGACAATATCGACAACTTATTTAGGTTAATTTATTTAGACGATTTGATTATCTTTCTTCCTCGTTTCGATTCACAGGACTTGTCTTTGAATTGTATTTTAGGACGTTTTATATTTCATTTTAGTTTTTAATCTATTGAAAAATTTTATTACCTTTGTTTGTTAGCTTTCTCGATTGAGATTAATAATCAAGATTGGACGCAACTATTTTTAATTGTTGAATTAACTCAATCTTTTGAAATTGTGTCACCTGTCCAAATGAGATTTGATAGCAATTCAAATGAGTCCATATGATCAGCAATCAGTTTTAACGGTAATTAAACGAGAGTGGCAATAAACAATTCGAAAATCAAAAGAATATAAATATAATTTAATTCTTTCGTGTCATTTCAATTTTTGACACGGATTTTTGTTTTAAATAATTCTAAATGTTGTAGTAATAATCGTCCTATCGTTGGCTTTTTATTTTACTCACTAATAATGTTTTTATTATTATTATTATTATTAATGTCAATGCTCTTTCCAGAAAGGCTAAAATTGTACAATGTTTAATATTATTTTAATTGTTATTTTATTGAAAATTTTACTTCATCTCAATGTGTGGCAATCAAAAATGAACAAAACATTTAGTTTTATCTTTTTAGCAAACGAATGATTTAAACTGATTTAAATCGTAATATCTCTTGAAAAACAAATCAATCACTTTGTGTCGAAACGAACGAAGAAAGACACAAAAAACGAGGCGACAACGAGAAACAAGTTTTTGTTTGCAAATAAGTGAGTTAAGTAATACAAGTACACGCGGATTCTGTAAATACTCGCGATAAGGCTCACTGTAGCTGGTCAGTCGGGCATTTCGATAGGAAAAAAAGTATACATAAAATGAATTTGAAAGAAACAATTCATTCAACTGTATATAGTTTGAGAATGTTCAACTGGAGAAATGACAATGTCGACTTGAGACAATGTAACATTTTTATATTTTTCATAACTTTTGCAATCGATTGTGAAACTACTTCGTGATAAAACGTTGTGGGCATGTGCTCAAGAATTTTTTATATTACATAGGAAACACGCACTATCAAATTTGCGTCCTACTTTTTCGGAACTACAAGTCGAAATCATTGAATCATACCGGAGGCTAGGTGATTAATCGTAAGACGTAAAGTACCTACGTAATGTGTATGATTAGTTCATTAATTAAACGAAAAATCTTATGACAAAAAATTACAAAAAAAGCGACAAAAATAAAAATGATAAAAATATTATTTCACAATAATGAATATGCCTACATTATGACGATGACTGGCACAAGAAGCACCAAACAATAAAGTTGCTATGAAAAGTAAAACGAAATGTTTCCAACGTATTATCCCTGCTCCCCCAGCGCGTCCTTCATTTATCGATTCATTTATTGTTATTTTAGGTTCAAATCAATCATCTGCATCCTTTTAGAGGTTTTTTATTTGTTTCTTCATCGGGTACGTATTTGTTATTTTCTTTCATTTTTATTCACCTTTTTTTGTTTTTAATCAAAATAGATAAGCAACTTTGTTGAGAGACTTGTGAACTTGAGTGTGCTTGGAAATTCAATTTGGTATTTAACTTGATCCAAGTAACGGCAGCTCTGGTTACAGTGTAGATGAAAATATTACGTCTTTTTACATGCCTAATAATTGATTTTTCGGGTACTCGTGAAATAAATATTACAATTAAGAAAACAATACAAAAAGATAAAAAGCTCATCGAGAAAAGTAATTGTGAAACATTGCCGAAAGGCGTTTCTTCCAGTGTAATAATGATGATTCTGATAGGAAACAGAATTCAGGAATTAGGTGTACTTAAATAGTACACTCAAAATATTTAAAACAACAAATGTTTACATATTAAGCAGTAATCAATTTTAAACGTAGACGTGAAATTCATATAATGAACAACCGATTATTTAACTGAAATTCGCAAACTATTTGAATCATAAGAAAATAGCTTTTTTGTGGCAACCTCTGATTCTGTGCATGTCTAATGGAAACCACAATAGTTCAACTTTTACAATAATGTATGCTATTCAATCTCATTCATAAAAAGAAAGGAAAGTCAATAAGCGTTATGCAATTTCAAATATTGAATAAAAACGTGTTTTAGACTGAGAATTTTGCTTGCAACTATGCATAGAATCGAAATAAACTTGAATTTAAAACAATTTTTGTCAAACACAAAAAAATCGATAGATTTGAGTCGCAGAATCAAAGATTGGTTGCATTTATACATTTGGACTCTTGAACAAAATGATGAACAAAATTCAATAACAAAATTAATTGAAAAAAAAACAAGTATTAGAAAAATTATAACGATGCTTGCGTATCAGTAGAGATCAACGGTCAAATGTAAAAGTGTGATGACCTGTTGTTAGAAACTAAGAGGCCTTAATATATCACTTTTATGATATATATAAAGTTATATATATAGATATATATATTATACATAAATGAAAAAAAACTACAACACACATTGATCTAAACAAAGACAAGAAAATATATATTATATATACACACTCACACCTATAACAAACAAAAAAATAACTGTATAAAAGTACTGAATCTAAAAAGAAATCTTAGATTACGTCTACCGGCATTGTGACTCTTGTAAAAGATTTTGCATAATTTTGTATTTATTATATATTTACAGTGTTACGAGCACAAAGCAGGTAGATGGCTTCAATTGAAATTAGACGTTCGTAGAGTTGTTCTTTGTCAAGTTTTGCGTTTTGAAATCTCAGTTGTAAAAGTTGAACGACCATCTTCCTCGTGTGTGAAATACACAAAACCGCGAAACCACCGTTTTGTTGGCGACTTCCAAGAACCCCGGGCATTTGAAATGCAAATCAAGTCGCACGCAGAGGCAGCCGAAAAAAAAGGATGCTATTCGTTCGAACCTGTAAATATCCAGAAAACCAATTTACTTATAATCAATCCGGTGTTTTCCTTCAGCACTGCCATCCCTATACGGCTTACCCGCTCTTATATTTTCAAAGCTCTCAGGTCACCGTTACCAATTAGCACGATAACAGGTGTAAATGATTAATCGTAGCTACGTCTTATGGAATTGATTGTAGATACAAAAAAAAATAAGACACAACAGAACAGGAACAGATTTGTGAAAAGGAAAATTTGCAGAGGTCAAATTGATCGACAAATTACCCTAAACGGTTTAGTAGAAGCCACATTGGGCTTGGTCTTTAATGAGACCTACACGATACATCTTAATCGATTAATCTCTGTAAATAGTGGACACACAATTTGCGTACCTTGAACATTAGCTCGAATATTTAATATAAAAGAATCGAAGTAAGTCTTAAGACATTTTTCATTCGAGGGTGATTAAAAAAAGGGAAGTGTTGTGTACATATTGCAGTAGTTTAGAGGTGTAATGGGTGGACAAATGATACAAAGGTGTGTATGTATATGGTGATTACAAGTGTCGATCCCGAGATAAACGATGATAATAATGGAAGCAAAATTGTGACACGCATTATAACTTATAAGTAGTTAAGGTTACCGAGCGACTAGGTATAAATTGTACATTTCAACTCGAGTCTCAATGATGAACCAAGACTTGTCATCCTCAAGATAGAATTGATATTCAATTTTCTAACGCTTCTCCTGTAGGCAACTCTAATCTAAGAGTGCTCGTGTTTTTTCTGTCACGACGAAAAAACTGCGTCGCGTTTGATGTTCTTCGTGTCTATTACATTATACTTAGTGTTTAACTGGAAAATCACTAATCACACTCTCAGTACTGTCTCCGAACGACCCTGGATGGGATGAAAGTTGTACATAAGCATCAGCCAATTTTGCGTATTTTTTCAAGCCAGATGGTTTTTTCTAATCTGCAACGTTGTATATCTTCAGCTTGATATTCCAACGCAAACACTTGTTCAAGTCCGATAAATTAGAGTAAGACTCGTTTCCTTTCCGGTTCCTCGTTTTCATGGGCAACAAACAAATTCACGCAACTTCTTTAATTAGCTGACTGAAGAAAAAGAAACGTTCTTAGTGTGTAAGACCAACGGCCAACTGAAGCAACACTCTTTTCAATATTTGTAAAATAGATTCTTATAACGTACTGCAACTTGATGTCTCTACCAATCATGTAAATACAATAAACTTTTACTGTTAGACTTGAATTATTGTAACCTGCCAAATCTCCGTCTTTACTTTGACGAAACTCATCAGTTGGGTGATAACATTTGATTAAGCAAACAGAGAACGTTGAATGTGCGATTGATCCAACATCAAACTAAATATTTGAGCACTTGGTTTTTCATTCTGAACGAAGCTCAATTTTTGTAAGTTTTTCATATTCGTAGACGCACCGATAACTTCCAACTTGACACTGTATCTCACCAACTTTTATATCCGTACAAGATCGTAGTCCAGAATTTTGAGATTCCAAGCTTCAGACTATTCTTTCAAATTTTAGTCTACGCAAAATTTCAAGACTAGACATCTTTTTCTTTATCAGCAGTTTGTATGTTTCGTACGTTTTGCAATTGAAAAAAAAAGTAACTAATCGCAATGTTTAATGATTGCCAGATTTGAACGAGCCTAGCAGGAAACCTGACGAAATTGTTAAACTTATTTTTAGAGCCCGATCAACGAAAGACTCAACTAATGTTTATAAATATTAGAAATGAAGTTATACATAAATGATAAGAAACAAAAAACACATTTGTAAATAGTCAATTGTCAATAGGGTCTATCAATAAGTTATGGATGAACTTTGATTAAGGCCGTAACATGAATTATTATTATAAATAAACAACAAAAAATACATCCGCTAAATACTTCATATTAAGCGTGAAATGTGAACAAATTCAATTTGACTCGTCTGTGTGTTGAATTTCGATTGAATATAGATTTTGTATCTCTTCGTGTAGTGTGAATATAATAGAGGCGTGCGATTGCGAAAAAACTTTGGGTTTGATATTCCGGACCGATTCTTCGCAATCGAAAATGCAATGGCAATTAAATTCTAAGAGGCAGCGAGATCGCCAAAACAAAGAGTCTGGAGTCGCGCGCGTTCAATTTCCTCTCGTGGTGTATAAAAGCTAGTTTGGAGTAAACAATCGTGTCTTTCACATTAACGGTAGAGGATCTTTGAAGTAATATAAGATGATAATTAACACCTACCGCCACTTCAAAAAAGTCTTTTTTAACAATTACTTATTAAACTCAAAAAAATAAACATGCACGATGTTCAAAGTTCTGATCCTTTCAAGATTCTATGTGAAAAATGGATTGTTCAGTTTCGCTTATTTTTCTTAATTGTATTCTTCAACTCTGTTTTCATTTATATTGAAAATGAATAATTTAAATAATTTAAATCAAATGTGAATCTTATTAGCACAAATGTGAAAATTGATAATAATAAAAAAAAACGATTGTGTGCAATTGATAAAACCTGCGAAGAATGTGAAGATATCGGTCATTTTGTAATTCGAGTTCGTTTGTTTGGGAATTTCGGATAGTTGCTTTTGGGATTATTTTTCATTTTATTAAACTTTTGGAGCATGTGATTTCGGAAGTTTAAGAAAATTGCAAAAAATGTAAAGTATATGGGTTTTCATGTTTGAAATATGTTTCAAAATCTTATTCTATTCCCAAACGAATGACAAAGAAGCGCGCCTTCAAAGTAGGTCGAACTTAAAGTAAATGTGGAAAACGGCACACGTTTAACTGGTAATGATAGCGCATAGATAAATAGGCACCTGCATTTCATGAAATTCAACGTGCTTAAATAGATCCTCAATAAATCGTTATACATGTTTTGATAAATCAAGTTCGATATTTATTTATTCCCCTGATCCCTAAATCTATTTCTTTTGGTTCAATATCTGTTTGTTCAGTAAATCGAATTTAAATATAGATAATAGCTCATCTAAATTTTGCGAATAACTCATTAACTATTATTAAATTTCTAAATTTTTACATTGCTAATATTTACTGTCGATTATTCAATTTCAAATTTTGAAAACGAGAAGTCTGAATTTTGTACTTATCCGTCCTTCTCTTTCCAATGGAAAAAAGAGAGACAGGCACATATATCAGTTTAACCGAGCCTCTCTTACTCCGTTCAACACATAGTGCAGTTGACTAAAGTTGTACTGCGCAATGCGCAATAGCTACGCCATTGTTAGAAGGTCTTCTTTCCCAGCGCACCTTTTACTTTTACGTACGAGTCAAACAAAGTTCGGCCATCATTTCTTTAAACAGTATTGTTGCATCCAAAAGTATCTCACAGTTTTGCGAAATCATAAACCAGCTTCATGACTATGTAAGTACAAATCAGCCAGAAAACCATTTTAATAACATAAACATTACGCTTTCTGATTGCAAATCAACCGTACAGTGCCTCTATCGAAGTTGTTCCTGTTATGCCATCCTGCCATATTTGTTTTCTTGATATACTTCCTTAAAAAGTAGCTGTCTATTTTTTGTCGCTACTTTTTCTATTTTTCAATACAGCAAACTTTTTTGCATTCTTCGAAAGTTGTTTTCAATCAAAAATAATTGCTTTTTATAAAATTCATATACGATTTCATTCAAGCTCAAAATTTCCACAATTTTCCAGAATCTTCGTTTACCTTGTTTGTCAACACAAAAAAATATTGAATGTCAAAATACGAAATTCACTCTAAAGAGATAACGAACATGGAAATACTACTCCCAAATATATACAGAACAAAATAATTTTCCTAGCAAAATATTACATAAAAAAATTCACTACATAAGAACTTGAATAAAAATCAAAATTTTACTAAAAACACATCGAGTTTCTCTTATATAAATCATTTAGTGAATGGAATGACTGACGAAAACGATTTTTCTAGGGCGTACAGAGACCGGGAGCGTAATGACCGACGTGGCGGGGGCAACAGCCGCGGACCAGGAGGAGGAGGAGCATCGCGCGGTGGTGCTGGAATGTCAGGAAACAGATTTGGAAACCGCGATGGTGGCAGCAGGTTCGGAGGCGGTGCCGGTGGACGAGACAGTTTTGGTGGTAACTCGTTCAAAAATAAACAGCCTGGAGAACGGCTCCGAAAGCCTCGGTGGGACATGAACACATTGCCCGCATTCAGAAAAGATTTCTATCAGCCGCATCCAAACGTCATGGGTCGAACCAGCCACGTCGTCGAAGCTTATAGGTCCAACAAGGAAATTACGGTTAAAGGAACCAATGTTCCTTCACCTAATATGTACTTCGAAGAAGGTGGATTCCCTGACTATGTACTGTCTGAGATCAGAAGACAAGGCTTTGGAGAACCGACATCTATTCAGGCCCAAGGTGATTATTTTATTCAAAAATTAGAGATAAAAAGAACTCGAGCTCGAGTTATAACTTTTGAAATTCCAAAAATGTAAAATAACAAGTTAATTTTTAATTTGTTTTTCAGGCTGGCCAATCGCACTGTCAGGTCGAGACATGGTTGGGATAGCTCAAACCGGTTCCGGAAAGACTCTAGCGTACATCCTACCTGCAATAGTGCACATAAACAATCAGCCCAGACTTGGCAGGAACGACGGTCCAATCGCCCTGATCTTGGCACCGACCCGTGAACTCGCACAACAGATCCAACAGGTTGCTTCCGATTTTGGAATGACCTCGCAAGTTCGGAACACCTGCATCTTCGGTGGCGCACCCAAGGGTCCGCAGGCTCGAGACCTCGAACGTGGTGTTGAGATCTGCATTGCGACTCCTGGGCGTCTGATCGACTTTCTTGAACGTGGCACGACAAACCTGCGGCGCTGCACGTACCTTGTACTGGACGAAGCTGACCGCATGCTGGACATGGGTTTCGAGCCCCAAATTCGCAAGATCGTCGAGCAGATCCGACCCGACAGACAGACTCTTATGTGGTCTGCAACGTGGCCGAAGGAAGTGCGAAACCTTGCTGAGGAATTTCTAACTGACTACATTCAGATAAACATTGGTTCTCTGCAGTTGGCTGCAAATCATAATATCCTTCAGATCGTCGACGTTTGCGAGGAGTATGAGAAGGAGGGTAAACTTATGAAGCTCTTGGAAGAAATTTCAAATGAGCCAGAAAACAAGACAATCATTTTCGTTGAGACCAAGAGAAAAGTTGACGATATTACGAGGGCTATTAACAGGTACGGCTGGCAGGCCATTGGAATCCACGGTGACAAAAGCCAACAGGAACGAGATTACGTTTTAAATCGTAAGTTTTTGTTTTGCAAATCAACTTGAATTGTGTCCTCAAGACATTAAAAATGGTCTGATTTTTTTTTCGTTCCAGAATTTAGAAGTAGCAGATCCGCCATATTAGTCGCGACAGACGTGGCAGCTCGTGGTTTAGGTAAGGACAAAGATTTTCGGGAAACCAATATCCCAGGCAAAACGTTAGTGTGGGCAAAATAAATGTCCGTGATTTGTGACACATATGCAACATATATGGTACATATCAAATATGTTGCATTTGTTCTTTTTTGCCTGGGATGATGTAAGGGTCAGGGTGCGATGGTTATAAGAAGTTAATCGCTGATCAAAATGTGGCATCGTATATAACGGCATGTGCCAGACTGATTGACACTGGAGCTCCATCAGTGAAGCTGCTTAATCCAAATCTAACGATTTGCAAAGAGCTACTAGTCCACTTAGAATAATCCAAACCATCCTAGCATCAACTGTTTAATTACCAATTTTTGTTTTTATCCAGTTAGCTTGCATCTCGTACTGCGAACATTAGCTCAGGTAGATTCTGATGAACTGCTTACCCAATGCATCGAGCTAGAGAATGAAATTTTAGAAAATTGATCTGGTTGTGTCAGTCAATATAAATAGTCAGAATTGCATAAAACTTTGACTAAAATGATATTTTGTTCATTCTCTTCAAGGTTGCAAAATTTGGCACTGTAATGGGAGATATTTTATTTATAAATTTGTTCATGAATATACTTTATGAAGTACATAGATGTAGAATTCAAGAATTTTTAGTCAGAATAGAATTCTGACTTATGTTTTTGAAAATATTTTGTATGCAAAAGTTTGCAAGAAGATGATTAGCAGATGATTAAAATAAGTTACACAAATTGAAAAAAAAAAGAAATTTATCACAGTTTATCACAATTTCTGGGATTTATGAAGAACCATTTGATGACAAATTGGGTAAGCAACTAAATCGGAATATTTCAGGCCAAGTATCTCAGGTCAGGTACAAATCAGTGACTGCACTCGGTTCGAGACGAGTTTCGTCAGTCTGGCGATAACGTGCTGTTCTATCTGTTTTTAGAGGCACAAGCGCAGTTCAGATGTTGATCAAAAGAAGTCTGTAGTTGAAAAACCAAACCAAAATAGTTTGATTCAATTAACACGCTGTGCCTCGACTTGTTGTGCCACTCGAAATACACACACTCAATCTGTACCTGCGAATGGTCCAAAGTATGGAAGTTCTAGTGTTAGGGCTACAAGATTATAACAGCAAAGTCACACGGAGATTTGTGTGGCTCGTGAAAAAAAAGTCCCTTAGCTCAATCTAATTAGGCATCGAGCGACCTTGCAATGCTCATGAAATACAAGCTGGACACGAAGTGGTGGCCATAAAAACAGCGCCATCTGGTTAGACGAGAGCCGTTGAAAAATTGTTGAACCAGAAAGAAAAATTGTGGATTGAAATAAAAAATTGGATGAGAGGTGCCTGTCGATGTGGTGCATCTGGGTGGCCCAGGGAAGGGGAAATTTGGAGTTAGTCTTTACTGCTGGTTGACTCTGTTAACTTTTGCCAATAATCAGGGTTTTCAAATGTCCAGGCAGCATTTCATGAGCGTGTTACATTGCAAAGGCTGAATGTGATGCCAAGCGTGGAACAAAATAGGAGACGCACGTGGCTCTGGTGCTCCGACGTCGACGAAGTGATGAGCAAGGAACGGGGTTTACAATGACCAGCATAAATCCATACTTTGGTGCGGGGAAGAAGGGTGTGGAGTTGCTATTACTAGATCTAGGACTCGCTTGCACTAGAGAGCGAGAATCCTATGAGAACCATCTGAGCTCTGATTCCTCTACATTGTCCAAAAAATGTATTTACATTTCCAGCTATAGACAAAAGCAGGTAATTAAAAAGTACGCTTGATCTTTGTGGTCGACTTATCACTGTTGTTTCTCATTCAGACGACTTGCAAACGATTGAACTCTCTCATTTTAATGGTTTTCAAAGAAACGAAAGAAAAATAATGAAGAATTAAAACAATGCAATTCTTTGCAAGTCACGATTTGATATTCATCTTGTACGCTTTTAAATTCTGTTTCAGAGTTGTGAAAAGTGTCAAATGAAAATGTGCAAGCGCTTTTCACAACTTGGACAGTTGCAATTCGCTTAATAAGTTGTTGAAAACCACAAAGAAACAAGTATGTTGGAAGTTCGTGCATAATGACGAGTTGTTTTACGCAGATGTTGAGGATGTCAAGTTTGTTATTAATCTGGATTACCCATCGAACTCGGAGGACTATGTCCATCGCATTGGTCGAACCGGGCGCTCACAACGCACCGGCACTGCATACGCATTCTTTACACCCAACAATGCTCACAAAGCCAACGATTTGATCCAAGTGCTCGAAGAGGCTAATCAGATTGTCAACCCAAAACTTTATGAACTTTCACGAAACCCCGGAGCTTACAAACGTGTGTATTTTTGCAATCCACCTACGTTGACAAACTCTTATATTGATTTGTATGTTGATATTTTTACTAACAATTTTTAGGAGGCCGTTACGGTGGACGCAACACGGGTGGATCCCGTGGAGCTGGTGGCCGAGGCGGTGGCGGTATGCGTGGTCCGAGAAACGGTCGAGATGGTGGCGATCGTGGAAGATTTGATCGTCCAGGAGGTGGTGACCGCGGAAAGTGGGGCAGTGGTGGCGCTAGTGGTGGTATGTGTTTAATTAAAACTATAAATGAAATAATGATATAACATTGTAAAATCTCCATCGTATATTTTTACAATGCAGATTTATACAACTTTCATCGTACTGAGTATTTGCGGAATATTAACAGTTTATTTTTTATTGATATAGGCGGAATGAGCGGTGCACCAAGTGGCGGCTACGGAAACAAAAACTTCTCTCAAAACAGCTACAGTGGCAACAGCGGTGGCGGTTACAGTCAAAACGGCGGATCCTATGGCGGTGCTAATTACCGACAACAAAACGGTTACTAAGTTTGAGCTGAACGATAAAACTGCGACATGATATTACCGGGAAATTGTTCGTAACAATCAACACTCCTGTGCCGAATCATTCATTTTTTATATTTATTTCCATTTTATAAGTGTATGATATTTAGATGAGGTTTATATAAACACCATTCGGCTAGGTACAGCGAAGAGAGACTTTCTGTCGACATTCTTTCATTATACACTCCGTAAATTGTAAGGTGAAAGTTATAATTAAGGGACGTAGATAGGGCCACTGTCGCAATACGAGACAAATGTTTCAATGTGTAGCGTAAAAATACAATTATAGTAATAAATGTACACGATATTCCATCGGTGAGATTTACTTTATCTAGATCTTAGATAATCATATTATTTAGGCGTAGCTTGTAAGATCGCCGTTGGTCGCAATCGATTTAGCAACCTTTCAAATAAGTGCTCGCGATTTGAAGATAGATTTGATATTGCTGTGTACGTTACTTTTCTTTTTCAATGTAACCATGTTTTGCTTACAAATAATTCGAATTGCAATCAATCTTTTAAAACTACATGATTGTTGTATCATTTCCACGCTATTTACTGCCGTATTATTTTACGTTTAGCAGCAATTTAATAAAATTATTTTGTTTATAATTTTGATGGTTTTGATTTGGTATGTACAAATGTTTATCACAATTCAATAGAACGAAGAGATTTGCATTTATCTTGGCGTATCATTCATTGATCATGTTTATTGTTGTTCATATTTGCCTTGCTTGATGCAACTCATTGAGGACAAATTGCAAATTGAAGTTGCAATTCATTTGTCAAATTTGTCTGATTTTGAAACGAACTTTAATTTGAACAATCTTTTCTTTTATCTTACATTTATGTTTCTTGGTTGATTTATTGTTCAGGATTTATTTATTATTCACTTGCAATTTATCATTTGCATTTTCATATTTTTAATAAAACCTCCAAGATGAATCATTAATAAATAATAGTAACTGTAAAATAACGATTTAAATTCGTTCAAGAAATAAAAGTTTCTAAAAATTGGAGCAATTGTTTTTTTAATTTATGATAAAAGGAATTTTCTGAAAGAAATGAAATGAACATTCAGTCTTGAAAAATCGTACGATCGATTACAAAGTTTACCCAGCGATCCTCCCCTGTTGAGAGGCGAATCGATTGAAAGTGGGAGAATCGTTTTAAAAGAGTAGCGGAACACTGCGACGCGCGCACTGATACGCGGTGCATTGCCGACAGCTATTCGGATCGTGTCACACGATAGTTTGAGGTTAAACCGTCGAGTTGCTCGTATCGACATTGACATTGTTTTGCATTCAATTTAATTATGACGGACAAACGCAAGGAAGTGCGTGTCTGGTGCGACGGATGGTACGTCAAACAATTTTGCTTTAAATGAACAATTTGTTTCTCCCGCGAAAATAGTGCTTATTTTTGTGCATTCCAAATTTGACATTTCGGTTTCACCATCGTTCCCCGGTTTCAACACTTTTGAATTATTTTCATTTTAATACCTGAAAATACGAACTTAATTATCATTAACGGTTTCCACATTTTATTTATATGTTGAAGTATTTTTTTGATGGATAGTTGTGGATTTTCTAAGTAATAAGTTTAGGTAGTATTCAAAAACAATTGTTTTTTCAGCTATGACATGGTACATTTTGGCCATGCAAATTCCTTGAGACAAGCTAAGGCACTTGGTGATTATCTAGTCGTTGGTGTTCACACGGATGAAGAAATTACACAACATAAAGGACCACCGGTGTTCACTCAGGAAGAAAGGTTCAATTCGTTCATATTTTAAATTTTAATCATATTTTCATATTTTAAATTTTAATCTATGTTATTTTAAATTTTCTTAATTGCTCAATTGAAACAAAAGACAAGAAATTGTATTTAGCTTCTAAAGTTAGGAATTAAATATTATCTAAAAATCTTAATTAGAACAGCTGTCAATTTTTACCAATATTTTGAATTAAATATTTTTTGTGATAAAACATCTTTTTAGAAAAAAACATTTATTTCCCATTAGTAAATAAATTATCAATAGAAAAATGAATCAAAGTCCGGTTATCTTGGTTGAAGTTACGAAAAAGACTGATCACTGAATTTAAACGGTCGCCAATCACTTGTTACAACTTATAGTTACAATAATTGTATACAATAAAATTCCTTGTCTTTAGTTGACGAGCGCCAAACGTTGCTAGTTTCATAGTTAAATAAAATCGATAATTGTGTTAAAACCTCTTTCATTGTATTTATTATATATGTTGCAATGTAATTCAGGATCGATACTCCTTGAGGAAAAAAACTTTGATTGACAAATAATGAAAAGCGACTTAGAAACAAACTTGAAACTTTTAGTTTATGCACTTGAATGAAAATTCACGAAGTATTTATTTTATTTGGGACGTTTGAAAAATGTTTCAGATACAAGATGGTACGAGGAATCAAGTGGGTCGACGAGGTTGTCGAAGGGGCCCCTTATGTCACAACGCTGGAAACGTTAGATAAATATAATTGCGACTTTTGCGTACACGGAGATGATCTCACAGTAACAGTCGACGGCAAAGACACCTATCATTATGTTAAAACGGCGGGCCGTTACAGGTGATGTTTTTTTCATGATAAAAAACAGATTTAAAAAGAAGAGAAAAACCAGAGGCGCGTTGGATTACATAAAAATTCGATTAAAAATAGATACGACTCTATTATAATTCAAGACAGGAAATAACTCGATGTATCAAAGTTTGAATTTTTTATCCGACCTGTTAATTTGGATGTTGGATTCTTAGTTTGTTACGTTGAATACATTATTTCGTACTGTTTACGTGTCACGGAACTTTCAGTCTATGATAAGCGATAAGTCGGAAATTCATAAGCGACATAGATAAGCAAAGTTTAATAAATGGCAAACTTTGAAATTTGTTGAGATGTCGGTTTCGAGTTTGCTGCCAATAAAAAATTCACTTTTAGAAGATTCAATCCAAAGGTCAATACAAACGTAACACTTTAGATTTATCTGATAAAGCTTTCAGGCATCAAAGATGTTTAGGATGGAAAAGTTTGACGTCCTAATTTCTAATTGATTGTCGCCTTTTACGATATCTTGAAATCACGACTTTTTCATTCAGTAATTAATCAGTAAACAAACTTGATTAAATCGCAATTTTTTTGCTGTAAACACAATTGATAATCAGCACAGCTGAAAAAATGTTTACTTTGATCACTCAAATCCACTCAATCATAAATCTTAATTGCTATTCATTCATTAGTTTTCTCATTGATCTTCAAAGTTTCCTTAATTTCCCAAGTTTAAATTTTACATCACTATCAATTTCATTCATCGTTTTTTATTGACCCATTTTCACCAAACATTGAAAAATCGATGAAAGTTGAAATTTTATTTATTCGTGTTCTATCTGTCCAAAAATAGAAGATTTTGCTATAAACTAAAATTGCTTATAAGAATTATGCATTTATGCATCGATGGCAAGAAATCGTTTAAAAAAAATTTATGTCAAATGATTTACAATCTTTGAACTAGGCGAAGGTCATACTTAACAACTTATAATATAAATGTTGAGATAAAATCAGTAAATTGTTAATTAAACAAATTGTTTATTATATTGTTATTAATTTTATAGAGAAGTGAAAAGAACAGCTGGCGTGTCAACGACTGATTTAGTTGGCAGGATGCTTCTAATGACTAAGCAACATTTCAAGCAAGGCGACAGTGAATACAGCGTTGATCACGAGCCTAGTAAGAGTATGGGCCAGGATCGACAAGCTCGCAGTCCTTGGACCGGGGTTTCACAGTTCCTGCCCACGACGCAAAAGATCATCCAGTTTAGCGACGGCAAGAGCCCGCAGCCCGGCGATAAGGTCGTTTATGTCGCTGGGGCGTTTGATCTGTTTCACGTTGGCCACTTGGATTTCCTCGAGGTTGCTAAACAGCAGGGCGATTACCTTATCGTAGGCTTGCACACGGACCCTGTTGTAAATAGGTACAAAGGACAAAATTATCCAATCATGAATCTTCATGAACGAGTGCTAAGCGTTTTAGCGTGTAAAGTAAGTTCAATCAGGTTTGATTTGAAAGAGTGTTTTGTGAGCTAATATTTGTCTTGAAATATTTTTTTTTGCCAACAATGAAATGACAAGGGCGTGATGGATGATCGCGAATGAAAATAATGGAGCGTGAAAAATATGTAACGAAAATGTTATTTTGCAGTACGTGAACGAGGTTGTGATTGGAGCACCTTATGAGGTAACGAAAGACCTGATGGAGCATTTCAACGTGTCCGTTGTGTGTCATGGTTACTCGGCTATTGCAGCGTGTGAGAACGGCGACGATCCTTACGCAGAGCCAAAAAGTCAGAACAAGTTCAAATTGTTAGATAGCAAAAATGACATGACTACTGAGAAAATAGTCGAACGTATCATTATGCACAGGTATGCATACATTGTTAGATAGTCGAACGTCGCCAGAATTCATGTTTATGTATTATTCATCGATGTAGTCATTTCGTTTCAAAGTTGAGTTAGCATTTTATTTCGTTCGAAATTTGATTTAACCATTTTTTTAGTTCTATGGTCACGTTTAAAAACCAGGTTACTTCGAGTTTCAAAAACGTGAGAAAAATGCAAAGCATTTGATACAAACTTTTTTGCATTTTTAATTTTGTTAATGAACGTGAAACACTTCTTTACGCAAAATAACTAATAGAAACTGAAAATAAAAACAAAAAATTCGATTTAATGTAATGTTTTGATATTAAAAAAATTTTCCGTTCTTTACTTTTTGAATTGTATTAAAGATTGAAGTCACCTGGGTTTTTCCGTACGACCTCAGAGTTATTAGTTTTAGGCTTTGAATGAAGTGACACCTAATTTTATCGTACATTTCGACTATTTTTATTGCTTTGTCTGTATGTCAAATGTTTGTTTGTTACTTGTTACTTACCCAGTCTTTTGGTGTGATATCATCCCAGTCATCCATTAAGCCTAAGTATTAAATATTCGCCGTGCTTACCAGCAAAAACTCTGCTCTCACACAACATTTAATTGCAGGTTGACTTACGAGAATAGAAATAAAAAGAAGGAGAAAAAAGAGATTGCCGCTTACGAAGCCTTCCAGAAAACAAAGTGCGAGAAAGCCAAATAAGTTTTCTTGCGCTTCTGCGCCACCTGTATATAAAAGCACAGAATGTAAAACGAAAATTCACCAATCAAGAAAAAACGAAAAGCAGGGAACCTATTTATTAACGATTCGTTCAGCAAAAGAGCCTGTGCGTCGTTTTATTGTTTTTAAACAACGACTGTCCTCGATCTATCTTTTGTACTCGGTTTTTTTCGCCTCATTTTCGTATGTGTATTTTCTTTTTTAAATTATTATACACCGCTTTGTTAAAAACCGTTTGAATGAACTCACTATGTTAATTATTTATATATTGTTTATCTGACCTATTTTTTATTCCGATTTATTTTGTATACAATTTTGTAAGATCGTACGAACTGTAAGTCGGATTTGCTTATAGTTTACGAACGGGTGTGCAATATGCATATCAAATGCCTTCTCACCGGATCTCAAAATCTCATCCACGGGTACAATATGTGGCAGCACAATACGTTTTGTGCCTTGTAACCAAACGAGACGCGTTAATGTTATGGCATAGGGAACGAATTAAGAGCCAATGTTTTGAAACCAAAGTGAAGCAACCAAGTCCAGTCATCTCTGTACAATCTATTTTTTAATAAATATTTTTAATTGCTTGTGTGTCGATAACAAAAATTTGGATATATGTAAAAAGAATGTGTAAATCAAAAATCTACACGTCGGCTCGACTGATATGTTTCTTTCTGTGTACGTAATGTTTGTAAATACGCCACATAATTTATATAACCGTAGAATGTCTAGATAACAAAAGCTCGAGCTGACATTATTATATGGATGAAATTGTTTCCCGATAAAATTTTAGCCAGTCCAAAGAAAATTATGATTACCGATCTTTTCGTTTTTCTTGATTCAAAGTCAAAGCGCAATGCCGCTGCTTCGCACTGAGTTTCTCGAGGAGAAGAAATTTTTTTTAGCGCAAATGCATATTTTTTACATTCAATCATCACTATGTATTTTGTTACTTTTTCGTTGTCTAAATAAGAATATACATATAAGTATCTTACATTGTTTCATTGTTCAATTGCCATCGTAACTAAACCTTTCCACAATTTAAAATATTCTTTTACAACATTTTGTCAAACTTATTTTACGTTTCAGGTAAAACAAAAAATCGCAGGACGCATGTTCTCAATTGGAGTGCCTTAACACAAGTCATTGCAATGACTCGTCGGTTACACTGAGTCGCATAAATGCCTAATTTATCAAGTCGCCAAGTGAAAAGCGCAAAATTTGTTCTTTTTTATCATTGCACGCAGTCGGCTCGATTAAGTACAAAGAATAAACTACTTTCATAGTTCATTTAAGCCTCGTTCGTTTCGTCAATGGACGGAACGTTTAAGTATCATAAAGTGCGGCTTAACAAATATACAAAAAGTCACATCATTAACGTAAAAGAAACTACACAATAATTAAATAATCAGCTACCAAATTCCAGTCTTAATTCGACGTAGGACGTCTATCATCAATTTCTGTCATGTCACGAGAACCAAGTGTGCCATCAAATTTGAATGCCGTGAATGCAGAAATTGATCGATTCAACGTTAATAATCATCATTATCGGTTAGTCAATTTTCTACAGAAACTGGATAATAATCATTATTAACCGAGTATAAATAAATTAATCGATACGCTCAGTCTTATCGATTACCCATTCCTATAATTCATATAAGACGTCCAAACCAACGAGAGCGCGTTGAAATTAATATCTCAACTTATAAGTAAACTGTTGATTGAAATTTTTTTTAACTTATTTTTTTCTTATTGAATTACTTGATTGATCCTCGTAAAAAGAAACTTATAATAAATCATTCCGTAACAGTAATTTTCAAATGCAAATCAAAAACTATAAATTATCTCTTCGTCTAACGGTAAAGATGTCAGACTATCACCTTGGAGGCCTGGGATCAAATCTCCGAACTTTTAGTTCACATTTCTATAGAAAGTAATCGTCATTGTCATTAGGTTCTTTTAACCAGTGGAATTGACACTAAAAGGGCCGAGTGGAAAAATCTGTCCAATTTGTTGTATAGTTGATAGAAAAAAATTAAGAACCAATGTTTATAATTGTTTATCGTTGCGACAGTTAATTTTGTTCACTTTTTTGTAAGACACAATGTTAAGGATATATTTTTCTCAGCGGTTCTACGTTGGTGAGGAAGTGGCGGCTCTGATACGAACGCGATTTGCTAAATGGAAAAGACGATTTGTCTGTAATAATGTTGGGTGGGCGTTGAAGTTTCATTGCATTGTGGAGCGTCCGGTGTAGCCGGTCGCGCTTTCGCAGTACTTCCGCGCGCGGTCTCTGATTAGGTCGTCGATGACTTTGTTGTGGGGAACGGTACTTGAAAAGTGATGCAGTCGGGAGGCTAAATAGCACATCATGAATGCGGATAGCACCAGAAGAGCTCCTAAAGCCGTTGCTACGTAGAGGAAACTGCCGCAGCTTCCTTCGATGCCGGCTGACACTTTATCATACAGATCTGCAAAAAATCCGAGAATTTATTTAATCCAGCAGTTATTTAGTTTAAACTGATAAGCGCGCCGCTCGGATTCTCGATGTTAGGACTAATTGAATTAATCCAATGGATGCTTTATCGCATCGAATTACTGTTTTGCATTCAAATCAAATTAACGAGACAGTTTTTGTCTTCGCGATGTTAATAAGATTGATGATTAAGATTACCCAAAGATCGTCGCGAAAAATTTACTCCGTTTCTGATTAACTGATTTAGGACATTCGTTAAAACTTGAAAGATGAAGGGACACAGATAATAATAATTAAAAAAAACATTGTATTGAAAGTAAACATTCTGCTGATTAAAAAGATAAAGTGATGATTTTGGTCTCCAAATTTATTCGCTGTTTTCATTGAACAAGGAAGTTTAGATTCTAAGATCGAGATCACGAGCATTCATGTTTTCCATCTTGGAGATGTATTTTTAGCTGGTACAATGGGGCACGTACCTTCGGGCATTATGACAGTGTACTCGATATTTTCCTTGAACTTGGTGAAGGGCGTCGAGTCATTGTACCTGTGGAGCAAACGACCTGTCCTTGAAGAGTACGCGTCAATTTCATTATTGTCGGCGATTTTTCTTTTCCTCCGTTTGCCGTGCCCAGATGGCTCGAACAAGTCCAGACAAAAGTCCTGCAATTAACAGTTGAAATTAAAACCGGAAAAAAAGGCAAGAACAATATCTCAGCGTCGAGTATCGGAGAAAGAAAACGGACCGAACGGTCTGAAATATTAATAATTACTTTGCCGCTGCGTTGTCACGCCAATTGCAGCGATTCTAATTGTTCAGGATAATGAAAAAGATGAGGCTTTCTTGGCCGCGAGGTTCGGTATTTGAACAAACCGTGTAATTTCCTCAACTGCGTTTATGTTATGCGAGTGTACAAAAAATTGTTAGTTAAAGTACACGTTCCTCGCCCCGGCTATTTTAAACAGCTCATTGCCACCGAACGGACACAATACCGTTATGATTAAATGTAACAGTCATCATTTCATCGCGTTGTTCTGCCGCGTTATTTATTGTCCAAGTTCAATTTATAACTTCGTTTTTTTGCGTCCTCCAGTAGGAACCAATTATTTTTTTCTCGTTTCCTTACAATTTTTGTTGCGATTCTGTTTCAATTTTGCCATTTGAATTTGCGAAATTGAGAATAAATTGAATTAGAAGAGAAGAAAATGAAAATTGAATGGTACCGGTTGACAGTCCTGGGGCTCCATGCAGGCCTTGATTTGAGAGTGAATCCAGAGCGTGGAGCGTTCTCTCATGGAGCTGAGCAGGAATGCCTCAAAGTCCAAGAAGACTTCGTTCTTTCTGTCGCGGTACCTGGCCGGCTGGTGCGGAATGATGGACGCGAAATCGCGATTCCTGCAGCCATCCTTGACCAGGACCACACTTCCTGGTGCATGGGGTTGATCTGGGTCGGGGCTGACGGTGACTTCGAGCAGTTTGATGTAGCCCCAGGCGCTCTCCGGGCTGATGCGCGCTCGCAGTTGCAATTTCGTTCCGATTGGCACCGCCTGATCGACCGTTTGGGATCCCATTGATGTGTCGGACGTGTTGCCGATGGCTTCGCGATACAACGCCACTTCGTACTCCAGACGTCCTGGCGTTTCTTCCACGACGCCGGACACTCGTGCTCCGTGTGGACTGCAATTACCATTCCGCATTAAAACGTACACTTTGTTTTCCAAGTCAATTTTGACGAGCAAAAATAAACCCTAATTGACGTCCCTGATCTAACTAGAAATTCATTTTTAATGAAATACTAACAATCCTAAATCAATTTTTTGTACTGTTTAAATTTCAGGTCAATTGCATAGTTTTGGTTTTGTCAAAAAAGTCAAAATAATAAACTAAACAGTAAGACTAAAAAATAACGGGAAAAATGAATGAATAAATGAAAATATAACAAATTCCAGTCTTAACAAAAATGTTTCCAATTTTTTTTTATTTCAAATAAATGTTGCCATTCAATGTCGATCTGAAGTTGCAAATGAAAAATTGAGATGAACAGAGAATAACACATGTTCATTGCAGCGTTACGGACAAGACTATCGGACGGTTAATCTTTGAAAAATTCTTTCTCTCGCAAAGGTTTCGATTTCTTTGACTTGCACAATATAATGAATTTAATTATGCACTGAGATCAAAATGAGTTTGATGCCTCGTGCACCGTAATCGCTGTTATGCAACTGGAAATAATAGAAGTAAGAGATGCTAAGCGAAGAAAAGAAAAATGCAACGCGCGTAAAGTGATAAGCGAGAATGTGCTGATAATGTTTTTCGCGATCCGTTTGAGCCCGACAGGCCATCTGTTGCATTTATTCGGCGGAACAAGATCGAAACTATTTATATATTATCCCGGCGTATCGCGCTCAACGATCTTGAATGAATTCAGCGAACGGCGAGGCCGTTGCAATTTTAATGCAAGCTTACAATGTCCCAGCGAAACCAGCGGCTTTGTGCCTCAGCAGCGTCGGTTCTGGCGGACGACACATCAATATCAACTCTTGATCAGCCAGCATCACCACGCCAGGAAACGCCGGGAACCACACTCTCAGGTGAATAAATCCCTGCAAAAGTTTTGCAACCATTAGGATTAATTAATTATTTCATTAGCTGCTTGCTTAACCCACTTTGAACCGGGTGCTGATTAAATAGATCATCTTGACTTGATCTCCTCTCAAAGTAAGTTAAAAGATCTCCCAAAAAAGTTTCCAATCGAAAACTAAGATAAAACTAAAATAACAAATAATCCAAAATAATAAGAATGATTTTAGAATGATTTCATGAAACATGTTAGAATATTGAAATATATTGAAATCAAAATTGTGCATTAAAATTGTTGAAATGAGAATGTTGATTTTGAAAAGATCTTACGTTTCTTTTGAGGATACCGCATCGTGAAAAGTCGGTGACTTTGAGGAAATAATTGTCCTCCTGGGGGTCGTTGGGGTCCGGTCTGATTTGACAGTGGATGTCGAGGAGAGGGTCTGCGGATCTGTCGTCGGCGAAAAGTGGAGCTCCCCTGAAGCCAACAGGTCTTTTGATTTTCGCTGTCAATAAATCGGAGGCCGAGCCCGCACCGCTGCACTGAATGTCTGATACCTCGTAATCTTGTCCGGCAGCTGCCGTAACCTATTTGCATACATTCAACACTTTAAGAAGAGCAATAACGGGCAATCTGATATCTCCATCTTATTATTTATCGCGTTACAATTCGCTGCGCGAGTTACGGCCATTGTTTATCGCCCTTTCTCTCGTACACTGCCCTGTAAAAGTAATTATGAATCACTACGCGGAATTTCGCCGGGACAATGTAACGCTCGGACTTTATACGACCCGCTCCAGGACCATTACACGGCATAAATTATTGTCACTGTCTCCGATCAGAAGCTGCGAAGCGTAATAACGATAGATAAAATTAAGAAAAAAGTACCGTTCTGACAGTTGTTTCAGCAGCCTGTATGAGCGAATGTACAGTGTCCAGCACAGTTCGTTTCAACGCTGCTCTTATTTTTACGAGACTCAATTATTATCCTTCGAAAATAAAGTTGTGCAAATAAAAATGTCAGGTTTGTTCACGAACCTTAAAATTCTAACTCAATCATTTTTGCAGTTAGAAATTTCAACTTGCAAACGTTTTATTTCAAGCAAGTCTTGATTTATTTTCATGAACAAACTTCCTTATTGAATTTCAATTCTGTGCACATTTTTTTGTTATTCTAGTTTAACCGCTACTAAAGTCCTTGAAGAATATCGTCTTGTAGGTCATTGTACCTTGTTGTTCTTGCAAACTTGTTGTTTACGGTAATTAACATTCTGCATTGAAATTCTGTAGTATAGAAAACGAAGTTGATTGCGATTCCCATCCGGCTGTTTAGATTATGTAAATTGGTTTTTTAATTCTTCGTTATTTAACTTTTTATTGAACCGAATGAATGTTGCTAATAAAACCGAACCGTATCTCTCTTACTTTTCGAGTGACTGAATTACTTTCAATTGGTCGTTTCAAGTGTCGGGCAATTATTTGTACGCGTTTTTTCACGACTTTTTCAACCCGTGGAATTGATCGGAATGAAAAAAGATCAAACTGCTCTTGTCAAAGTGCCATTAGATTTGGATTCTGTTTTCTGCACTCGAATCAAGTCCGCGACCAAATCGTATTTTCATTGGCACAGGTGTGGATTGTTTGAAACTAATGCTTCCCATTGTAAAAGAAAATGCAAGATTCATGATCAAGATGTATTGTCTCATTGTGTTATGTCACGTGAGTAAGTACGTTACAAATCGTCGTTATTAATCTAAAAACCTAATATACTTTCAATGGAGGAAAAAGTTCTCTAACAATGCTGGATTGGAATCGGGGATGTCCTTATTGTGGTTTTAGACCTAAGTTATTTCATTTTATTGAACTTATCTTTGATTCATTATATCAAAAAAAAATATATAAAAAAAGTAAAACAGTTGTTCTTTATTTAAAGGTCTCTTACTTAAACCTAAATTGGAACTTTACCACAAGTCCGTTCAGTTGAACTGAAAAATAGTTGTCAGGTCTGACTTTTAAAATAAAACTCGTCAATTTTTTGTTTTTCAATCACAACTGGTGAATGAATAATTTCACACAAATTTGGATTTAGGACAACTTTTGACAACTCTTGACATCTAGAAATGCAATCATAAAATGAGATGGAAGTGTGTTGAATCGAGTTTATTACCTGTTCGTTTCAAAACCAGTAATTTATTTGATGTATATGAATCTACAGCATAAGTTAAATTCACTACGTTCTTTTAAAGGAAACTTTATAGATATTCTCAGGTCGTTTGATGGATGTTTTTGTGTAAGCTTGCTCGTGCATGAAAATGTGTTTCCTACGCGACCAAATTTTTCTGTTTATTCTCGTTTCATATTTTTTTTTCGTTTAATCAACCAAAAATCAGTGAATTTATTCAACGCCAACAACATTTCAAAGCCTTCAAAAGTTAACAAAAATGTACAAACAACAATTTGTGCGAGACCTTTCATCTCAATTCATCAATGTACGCTACCTCATTGAACCAAACAAAAACGTTTGAAATAAAAACTGCATAAACGTCTATTACTCGTTAACAATGAACAAACAAATGCATCAGTTCGAAATCGGTAAGAACAAAAAGGCCGTGGAATTCGAAAAATCCCAATCAAATGTAAATCACAATACTGACGGTTGGGTTTTGTTCGAGATTTTTTGTTTCACGTCAGAAAACGTTGCAAAAGTCGACGAACGGTATCGACAGCTGATAACATCTCAATATAATATCCGATCGGAAAGTTTAATTTCCGTGTGTAATTGGCGTTGAATTTCTCAATTTCGCCGAGCACGCGCCGTCGTTTGAAACAGGAGTTGTGCGGCGTGTGTAAGTGCGTTGACGTTCAAACTCGGCACAAAAGCAAGGATAACGGTGCCGGGAAACGCTCTGCTAAACTTCAAACTTATTCCTCATCGTCTGGTTTGTGTGTGCGTGCACGCGCTCCCGCCGACGAATAATGTGTATGAGTGTGATGGGCACGTGGCTCAGCGGTAATCACGATGCCTCAGCTTGAATTGCGCTTACGTGCATTACACCTGTGCGTCAGCCTAAGAAACCGGGACGATAAAAAATGACGGGCCTTCGGCACCGTCGACACTTTTGTAACGCGCCTAATGACGTGCTGTTGAATGATGAGAACTCGTACACGCCAAGTGTAAATTCGAGCTGCTGATTTGGAGCAACTCGTTTATCCTCGCTTATGTGCTTTGACTTACAATCACTTAGGCAATATTTTCACTCAATTTTTTAAATTTTTTTTAATTTTTCAACTGTTTAAAATAGAGTGGATACTGAGAAAGATTCGATCTAGAAATTTTGATTTGTGGAAATACGTGTTTTGGTATGAAAAATTTCGAAATAAAAAATGGATTTGGAACTCGAATTGATCAATGTCAAATTTGACCGAGCAATGAAGTTATTGATAAGCGAATGCAAATGTAAACTAGCAATAACGTGTTAAATCAGAACAGTTACTGATAAAGTATACTGTATACGCGTCTTATAAATATTCTCGATGCGACAAATTACGTATGTAGGCGTTGTCGAGACATGATAGGATGTTGCAAACAGCTAACGAGTATGTGGAAGCTGAATTATTAACGCAAAATGAATATATTCTGGTGAGGTTTCATCTAATTAATCTCGATCAATATTAAATTTTGTTTGTGGAATAATTTAGTCCTATTAGTTCTCCGGGGGTTTGAATAAATAAGTTAACTATTAATTATGTCTGAATAACAAAGCACGCTCAATTTTCATCCACGCTTCCACGTCGTGAATAATAGCTTTTACTAAGTCCTGTATGCTTTTTTGAACAGTTATTTGTTTTCAACAGATATTGTTATCAACAATTTAGAGGCCATTTTCAAAAGCGCCGTACCGTTTTTGCAAACATAAAACAATCATTGCGAGTAAAAAATGTACAAAAATTGATATACTTTATTCATTGTATTGCGCGCTTTTTTCAAAGCTTTTCACGCAGATGAAATATTTTATCGTTTCCCCAGGACGTTTATGCTCTTTTGAAAATACAATTTTTCGATTGTCTTTCTGTTGTGTATCTAATCCCGGGGAGAGAGTGGGTCTGAAAAAAAGACCATGCGCGGTGACATTTACGGCGCCATCATTTCGACATTACACTGTCGCCCTGAGATTGCGGTGCTCAAAAGCCCCGGAATAATTATCGAGTTAATTTGGACGCGGACGGTGAGTGCTGGGCAAATGATCTGTGTACGAGTTTAGGTAAACCGATTGCGGTTCGTAGGAGCGTCAATAAAGATCACGGCCAACACGTGGCGAGCCCATGAAAACGAAGCATATGGCACGCATCAACGACCAAATCATACGAAAGTGTGTAAGCGTAACGGTAAAGGATTGCGCGACGTTCCGCGTACCGATAATTTTGAAATTGCCTCCACTCCGTGCCTCTTTGTTCCAACAACCGTGACTCCACTTGGCGACTCGCGCGCTTCTTTTTTAACTCTTCGCTTTGTCATTTTCCTTTAATATATTGCAGTATTATGCGATTTCGTAAAAATTGTCCACCATATGCCTCTGCACAGCAGTTCCGATAAAGTAGCTTTGTCCAAGCCGCTGGAGCAGGACGTGCTTTTTTTTCTTTCAAATTTACTGCGATCAGTTTTCGACAGCAGATTCGTTTTTCAAGGGAAACTATTTTTGATTCAAACGAAATTTCTTAATTGTAACAAGTTTTAATTGTGTAACTGTAAACGATTATTCGGATTTTCATTAGTTGTGGTTAAGATTGGATGGTTCAGGATGAAAAATATCGTCTAACAGTAGCGGTCGGTTTATAGGTCGGGACTTTAACAAAAAATAACAAAACAGAGTTGAAAGAAAGAAGAAATGAATTCGATATGAGTGTGTAAAGTTGAACAATTGTTGTACACGGAAGGCGCAGTAATGATATGCAGCTGTCATTAAAAGCAGTTTGTAAGTAAGTATCAAAAAAAAAAAGTTGCAGTGCAATTCAACGAGATAAGTGATGCGTGCATAACTAAACAGTTAAACAACAGCTATTATGCCACACAACATGTGAGAAATTCAGATTTAAGATTCCCCTCGTTATGTTCACAGAAACAGTGTGTAAATGGGTCAAGTTTTGGTTACGACTGGATTTGAATAAAGAAGAGCGAATAAACGCAATTAAATATTGAAATTCACAAAGCGATTTTGCGCCTGGTTTTGCGTATGATTTGAATATTCTAATAGTGGATAGAGATTTGATTGACTTTATTTTTTCATTAAACGATACAGTTTATGGTCTCAGCAAAAGCTCTTTATAAAAGATCCAATTATTTCGAGTAAGCTTTCACAGTGTGTATGAAATCACAGGTTCGAGCCGATAGCACGTGGCATTGGACTGATCGGGGATATTGACTTTTTTGATTGCATGGGATCTCCGCTTGAATGCACTAAATAGTTGAGCACATCATAAGCAATGCGTTTTGCACATTGATTTGCAGTTCACGGTTCTTTTTTATTTGTGTAAGCTTGAGTGATTTTGTCGTAACAGATGAAAAATGTTAATGGAGAATTATTTCACGATTGTTCTTTACTATAAATCTTCGAACATTTTTTATAGCTATTTAAAAAAAACTTTTCATTTCCAAAATTTTCAGTAAGCTGGAAAACATTCAGCATTCTTTGCAAATAAGTTTTTGTTTCAAATATACTTATTGCATTTTCGTGCACAAAAATGCATATTTTATATTCTGAACATGACAGTCACAATAACAAGGAAACATAGTCGGCCTTATTTAATTCAATTTAGTTTCATCACGGGCCATGCTCGCAGTAATTGGAATGTTAAATCGTACAGAAATGAAATGAAAAAAAAAGTAAAAAAAAGTTATATTTGTTTAAACAATGATTGAAAATAAAAATGATTTAGAATAAATGGAGAGGATGATTGAATTTGATTTGGTTGAAGCTGCAAATTAAAATTCAACAACCTGTCGTGTGGGTGTGGGGTCCTCAAAACGGATGAATCGTTTGACACTCGAAGCATTTTCAATGGCACATTACCGCAAAAGCCGCGGTGTTTTTCATTGCGCGAAAGGGGGGTAATCCGCACTCGCGCTCTTTACAGTTGAATTCAACGAAATGCGGTAAATAAAATGCTTGCAACGCACAATAACGCAAAACGCCGCGCGCGGCAACAAATCTGGCGACAAATGCCACAATTCATGCGGACAGGGACAGACAGATAAAACAGGCGCGGAACAAAAAGAACCCACCGTGCAAAACCCAGCAATGAAGATTCTCCACATAGCGCGCGACACTTTTTTTTTGCGCTCCATATTTCGTCCGCGCTATTCGCGTCCTTTGGTGTGACCGCAACCAACAGACTTCAGAAAAACACTGCAAAAAATGGCGTCATCATTTAATGTTACAGCGCGGCTATCACTTTTCGTCACTCTTTTCGGTAGCACTCTGTAACAGGTGGCTCTTGATTTGACCGCAAAATATTAACCCCCGCGACATTTAACAAATTACACCCTCATTCCAATGACTCAAAATCAATAATCAAAATTATTTAAATCAACCCGAAAAGTTAAGCTTGAGATTCAATTTTGAAAACAAAAAATTTGTGCAAATTTTTTTTTTGAAAATTCTCCGGTCAAATCAGTTTCTCTACTGTATTTCTCCGGGACGAAAGTGGACTCTATTTATTGGAATTTTTTTCGGAGAAAAAGACGAGCGACTGACGTGAGTTCCGAGTTGACACCAGTTCTTGCAGTGGCTGTTTGTAAGACGGATGTGACGGTAGGTGCAATTTTGACGAGACTTCGCGATGAACTGAACTGAATCGAAACGCGAAGAGAATAGGGTTTTCCCCCGGACAGTTGAAGTTGAAGCCCCGGAGAGGCGGGAGAAAAGTCGCGGAACCGAGAACCAAAGAAGCAGAGAGACGCAGCGACCCATCCAGAGTACTGTTAATGCATGCCCGGTGCCTCCGTTAACAACCATCCTTTGCATCGTCATCGTAGACTGTGTGGTGTGCAACACGCCCATAAACAATTTCCCCCCAAAACCAATTTCAGCCACATACATTTAGCCCAATTTTCGCGCGGGAAATGGAACGAGCTAGTTTGAATCTGTCGTTCCTTCAAGTTGGCGTGAAATGAAATCCGTCTCAGAAATGCTGAAACTTACAAATTCAACTTTTTGCAAAATTTTGTTCTGCAAAAAGTAACCGGTTGGTAATGTTTTTGAAAATGTTTCGAAACATTTTTTTTATCAAGCTAAAGAAGTAAACTGTGTCATTTTGGTGACCGATTTTTTGGTACCGTTCGGTCACGGAATTTGAAATAAAAATTAAATTACAATAATTAAGTATCTTCCACGAAGGGAAACGATCGTAAAGTGTAAAAAAATTGCGTGGTATAAAATGGACATTCTTCCGCAAAAGAGGGTGTTATCCTGAAAAATGAACTGTTATAATTTAACACTTTCGGACTAAGTTAAATTGTAAATTCTACTTGTTTGTGATCGGGTGTTTTTTTTCTGAGTTACGAAAAACATTAGACTCGACGAACTTGTTGTTTGCATTGACAACGATAGTGGCGAATCGAGAACATTTGCAGCAGATGAAACACGAGATAAAAAAAGGGGACTTTTTCGCGCACTATTAAAGTAATAATTCTAACTGTTAAGACAATAAAAATAACGTTGTTGTACATTTACATAGGCAATCGCAGTGCTTTTATTTCAGCCTGTAACCAAAAAGTGTACTCAAACGTGAACAAATTTAATGACACGTTTTTATGCGCAAAATCAAAGTTTATGGCTAACGAACAATATTTTATTCCGCAGCGAGGCTGAAATGTTTACAAAAATGAGCGATACCGTAAGTGAACGTCTCAATTTGTGTAATTAAAAAGCGCGCAGCAAAAATCGCACTGTTCTGCGATTATAATTTCGTTTTTTTGGACGCACACTCAAGTTTCACCTAACAAACGATTATCTTGAGATGTGAGAGATTGCCCGTACCAAAATCCAGTCTCAAAGGTTTAATTATTTCTCGGCGAAATTAATTTAATTATGCACAACAGTTATGAACTCGCAGATAAAAAAAATGTGTTTTCCCCAACTATTTGAAATTTAATTGGATGCGCCTCTGATCCAAACTGTAAAAGGTGAATCGTTACAGGCATCCAAGTTTAATGAATTGTAACGTTAGAGCGTATAAACATCAGAGCAATATTAGACAATCTGCAAAAGATTTTATTAGAGAGCAATTTGAAATTGCTTAGAACTGGATTACAGACATTACGCTCAAGTGAGTTTTGATTTTCAGGGGATAAATGTACACTATTTTTAATTTTCTGCTCGAGAGAATTCGTAAGGTTTGACTGACAATAAAGTTGTAATTGAAGTGGGATGATGAGTTCATGAACGGACTTAACGTAAATGGTATTCGACATTTGTAAAAATAAATCGCGGTTGTATAAGTTGTTCCGTTTTCCGGATCCTTCACATTTGTGCAAGTTGGTACATATTTGGTTGGTGACGTGCAAGAAAGCTTAATTGTTGCTCTCGAATTTCCGTTAGCTTCGGAAAACCTCGATGAAAACTGAAGCATATTGTTATTTACTGTTAATAATACTGTTACGACACACAACAATGATATTCGACTGTTATTATTTTATGAATAAAAAAATCCGGATGTGCAGCTATTAAAATCAGCACAAGCTAAGTCGCTGGGAGGAGTCCAAAGTTTTTTGTTCTGCAGAACCACTTTACAAATAACACTCGAATCATATGTTTAACAAAATCCAAAATTCTGCCCAACCAAAGTTAGCATCTTAGAAAAGATCACGTTTTCAAAGATTCAATTCGAATTTGATTTGCCCTCAGTTTTTTTTTGTTTTTAGAATATTGAATTTGGTATGACATTAGGAGAGTAAATTGGAAAAGAGTCAATCGATTGGTAAATCGAAGTTCCATCTAAGAACAGGTGTCCGTAGCACGTGGTGCTGGCAGATTGGTTTTCGTGCCGTGTTGTTCGTCAGCAAGGTCGTATTTCGTAGATCGGAACGTTCTTGTGCGGTATTACGGTCCAGGGGGCTTCCACGATCCGGACTGGGCGGATCGTGGAACGCCGCGATTCCGATTGCATATATATATCTATGTATATATACAGAGAGCGAATGAGTTAAGCGGTTACTGACTTTTCCGCCACTCCAATTGTGGGTCAATGCCGCAGTTCAGATTTCAGATGCAGTTACGACTGCCGGCTACTCGACGACGCGCGACCACGCAGCACGCTGCCTTCCAACTCGTCACGTTTCAACGAGCTTAACAATACGCCGGACCAACAAATCTCGTGTGATGTAAAAAATGCAGTGCTCATCTTTGATTCTTCACAGCAAACTGTCAAACAACTTTGAATATTTGCAACTACTTTGTTAGTAAAAAAAGTATCACTCTCTCTATTTAGTGTGTTTTATGCATGGAGAGTCAAAAAATATGTACTATCAAATTTTAAGTATGAAAATTGAAAATATTCCAGTCCCATAATTATTTTGAAACTTTGCAATCTGAAAGAGAATAACTAAAATATACTTTGATCAAAATTTCATCTAACTCTGACTATTTTTATTTGCTGAACCAACCACCTTAATTCAAATCTTACCCGTTCGTATTCTAGGTATGACTTATGTACAAAATACAGATACATGATCGCATTGATCTCATACATGGATCTACTAAGTGGCACATCATACGAATTTTTGTCCGGATGGATGACATCCTTTGATGATACTCGAACCTTCCCATTTTTGCGTGTGGATGAGAAGTTGTACCATACTGGAATGATAGAAAGAGGAGTAGTATCGTAGAGACACAGCTTTTAACGGTGCTTTGGTAGATCCAATTTTTATTATTCGACATTTGAATGTATAATGTACAAACAGGAAGTCCGTTTGGGGTACAAATAGTGCGCCAGGAGGAAGCATTGTTTGGACCATGGGAGCCACTCTGCGAGCGAGCTTCGAGATGCTCTTGTGATAGCCGGAGCAGTTTTGTTTTAATGATAAGTTTGTTGCGCTCAATGTGTCTCACAGAGATTTTTCAGGACCTCCTCTTGTTCCACTTCGAAACAACGACTGTAATCGTCAACTTATCCGTCTAATCTTCCTCCGGTCTCTCAAAAACATTCCTAGAAATCTTTTGCAAATGTGTCTTGCGATCTCATTCTTGAAAAACCCACATAAAAATTCAATTCCAAATTCAAGAGAAAAAAAAACGAAAATTAAATTCTTTTGCAAAACATAAAAGATTCACATCTTATCGTTAACACCAGAAACATAAACTTTAATTTTGAGCTCTGGTTTTTATGAAACCATGCGATGCAGGTGTTCTGATTAATGTGGCCATTGGTCCCAGATCTTAGCAAACGTAACATTACCTTTTTGTGGACTTTGCGTTTCGTCGGCAGTTCTCGCTTTTAATTACAATAAGCGCGTTTACGAACCGCGCAGTTGAGATTTATGAAATTCTTCGAGCTTTTTATTTCATTTTTGTACGCGGAAGGAAGTAATTAAATTTAGTACGACGATGATTTTTAACTCCAGCCAAGTATTTTGCATTCGGTTAGAGCTGCTCATTCAAACACAAATAGAAAATTAACACTTGTTTGGCGGTTCACACTCGTTTGGATTTTTACAGTTTACTGACTACGGAATAATGTTCGCGCAGTTATAGTGGTCGTCACGAAAGTAATAAAAGATCCGGATAAGCAATGTTCCGACCGTCCTCACCTTAGAGTTATAAATTTGATTAATTAATTCAAGTCGTTATAACAAGATTAAGGAAACTTGCTTAACGTCTCAATTTATCTTTTTCTATCGAATGATTAACGAGAAATTAAAACAATCGTAAATACGAATTTCCTTTGCATATTTTTTCAAGGAACTATAAGTTTCATAGAAAAAATATTCAACTAATAATTACCAACCGTTCACTGATTCTTAAAATCAATTACGAACCTTCACTCTGTAATCGTCCCATCTCATTAAAACTATATCATTTGTGAACAGCTAAATAACAGCTTTTTGTGAAACCGCTGCCGGATCGGGCGCTAGTGCGTTATTCTAATTTTTCAATTTTCTGGCTCGATATTACGATAATTGAGCACTCCCCCTCTGATTAAAATTAATTAGGATTAAACTCCTGAGAATTTCAACTTTTTCACACATCCTTCTGTCCTCTTTTTTTGACCTGGTTTAATTTGACACGAGTATGTTTATTTGCAAAAATAAAATAAAAAAAATAAAAACTCGTTGACACATTGTTAAGACAAGATGAACGAATCTCGTGCAACTGTCAATAATTATTAGAGTCGGACGTGAGTGCAAGATGGAAAGCGCGAAGCGTGAAAGACTTCTCGCACTTTAGGATACGTGGTCCGCGGTCCGTTAGCCGCCGCTATGGCCCGTGACGAAAACTCGGATGCGCGTGTGTTATCACACTCGCGAGGCTGCCGGATAATTACATCATTAATCTCGGACTTGCGGATAGCACTGACACGCGTGGCATTCGGAAGCAGATTCTGAGAAGCGAGGAGAAAAAAGAAGCAGCTTTTGTATATGTGCGGTGGCGAGCAAAGTCGCCGATCCATCAGATCCAATGCAAAAAATATGTCACGCGGTTAAAAAATGGCTTTTGTCCGACGAAAAATGTCTCTGTCGGAAATTACAACTACTTGACTATTTAGCTTCCCGAGTTCCGGTATACCGACTGGCCGACTTTCCGAGCGCAAATTCAATTCCACGAAGGTAGATAAATAAATTTTAATTCAATTAGATTAAAAGCGCTTGTCGTCGTAAATCTTGGTTTATTCCCACTCCTCGTTGGTGCAAACTGTTTCGTCGACCGATTTACACGCGCTCGAGTTTTGTATCTGATGCGATCATTTTTTTCTGTTCGTCACGTGACGCGAATTGATAAGAAATATAATTTGATTAATAAGCAGATATTAGACGGATTTCCCGCATGGTACAGCAGACATTGCAACGGTTCTTTGAGTTGCTCGAAAATGTCACCATTCACTGATTCTTGTAAATCGTGATTTGCAAAAATAAAATTCTTGATAGAGAAATTTTGCTTTGTATTATCGAAGCCTTCTGTAGAGCTCTCGTTGAATGCAAAACGGGAAAAAATAAGTCTCTTAAATTTCATGCTCCGCTGGTGCGCCTTAGATTTCCGGCTAACAATAAGTTATCGAGCCAGCGATGATTTTTTTTAATTATGCCCGCATGTACACTCGGTTCGGCACAGTTTGTTGGGTTTAATATATCTTTTTTTGTATGCCTTTTTTTTTATGCAATTTTTCGTCCAACTTCAAGCTGGATACTAATTAAGTAACTACAGTATGAAGATGTTAAATTTTTTCGACCTCAACTATCTTCTTATCATCGACCGCTTGTTGCAGAGGCATATAAAAGCAAGCTTGTGGTTTGGAATGAATCTGAAGTTGATTTATGGATTTGGGTCAAGTTCGCTGCGATGATTTTATGAACGTGGTTTGGAGTCGAATGATAATATTTGTTCAGGAAAAAAACGTATTCCAATAAAATATTCTTGACAGAGAGGATATTCAAGATGGAAAAAATGTTTGCAACAATAATCAAGACGGCAACGCCGCTTCTTGAACAAGTTCTCTGTTTAATGGTCTATGTCTGATGCGATTTATATAAATAAAATTGTACTACAAAAAAGCTGGCGAATTGTTTTCTATTACAATGAGAAAATAAACATGGTAACATTGCAAAACGGTACATTTCATGAAATAAAACTAAAATAAAAGAAGGAATAAAAAACGAAACTACGTACTTTGTAATGCAAATAGGTTATGGCAAATTCCAAAAAAAACATCATATGACAACTTTCTGTTTATTTCGAATGTTATAACAACAGTCATTCATATAATATACGATTATTACTTTAACTTATATGGCCGTTTTTTTCGACATTTTACTTTTTTTCTAGTATAAACACTGTATCAGATATGAGTATACAACTGATCAATTTTGTGCGGCTAATAAGGTATATCGATATTGGGAATCGAATGATCTCGTAGTAATAAATTAGCGCTAAACGATATTGAAAAATGATTGATATTCAGTTCTTCACGGAAGACAGTAACTTCGTACCAGTTGAATTCAAAACTAACGTTATCAAAAATCGACCACTTTTGACTTACATTTATGGATTGTAGATCAGTACCTCGACGGATACAACGTGTTTCATATGGATGCAGCTCTAAAAAAACAATTTATTCAAATTTAAGATTTTGAAATTGCGACTAAAATATCTGCAATCCGCTATAAAACACTTTGTACTTCGGTAAAATAATATCTTAAATCTCAATTGACAAAATGAATTATGACCTAAAGTGACATTGTCAGTGTTTGTTTTTTTTGCTGTAAGTACATTTCGACAAGAAAACGCTCTTAGGCGAATGAATACAGTAAAAATATGATAAACAGGAACGCATCCGATGAACGTGAAAGTAAAAAACTGTTCATTTTATCGTGGTTTCTATCAAAGTCTTTTGAATTTAATTGCGTTAAAAAATGGTTCGCGAAATTGAATTTAGTGAGAAACCTTCCGAAACTGAAATACTTTTTCTCGTTTCTATCGGGTTTAATGAGATCGCAGGGCGAATCAATGTTCGCAGATATCGGTCACAGTAGCCGAGATATTATATATGGATTTGTATATTGAATTTTTATCGTGATTTCTTTTCCCCATTTAATAAGTTATTGGACACGACGTACAAACAAATCAACGTTTAACAAGAAAATGTTCTGCGGAATCAAGTTATCGATCGCATTCAAATTCTCATCATTTTCTAATGCATTACATTCAAAATTTTGATGGCGATGTACAAACACTGATATTTGATCTGTGTAGAAAAATATATGAACCCATATATAATAATGAGCGTAAATTAATTACGTCTCTCGGTTAGATTGAACGGTCAATTCTCGAGCACGCTTTCAACAATCTGATAATTAATCTCTTCAGAAATGTGTTTCACTTTATTTGCCCAAGTGAAAATGCATACATGGTTTTCGAAATGTGGTCATATGTAAATTAATATTCACTCAGGCGTAGACAAATTTTTATATCACGGTTAAAAATTGAAATCGAAAGACATTTATGTGAGTTTTCAAAAAAAGTTGATTTTGCAGTAAAAAAATTGTTTTCCATCCCCGTTCTGCGAATTTGATTGAGGTACAATTACACGTTGTCGACGTACAGAGAATTAATCGCAAATTCAATTTTTACAGTGATATTTACAATTGTTACAACTACTTACATAGAAATCTATTGACGTATTTTTCTCTTTTGTTTGCATGTAATCAGTTTATTCATACAAAAGTTGTTACGACTTTAAGATGAAAGAAAAGTGTGTTAGGTGCATACGTTGTGGTATTTAAAACTTCATCAAGGATTGTCACGGGATGCATTTATTTTTGTTCAATCTCAAATAACAAATCTACAAACAAACATTTGGATAATTCAAATCGTTGATCTGTTCGCACAATTCTGCTGAATTTCTCGCATGAGGTGAATTGAAAATGAAACATGATTGTTTAATGCACCTAGTACACCAAACTCTTTCGAAATATCAGGCACTCCGTTGAAAATGCTTCAACAAGAATAGACATATCATTTTATAATAAAATCTGATTCTATCTTTGGTACACGCCCTCGTCATTCGCACACCGACTTTAACAAATCTAACAATCTCGTAATTACAATGCCCGATTCGCGAATCGAAATAACAAATTTTCCGTTCTAGTTTAAACTTATTACACTCCGAAAAATAATTCATGAAAACGTCTTTACCAGTCTGATCATAAACTTGTTTTCAAGTTTGTTGGAAAAAAGTTTTTCACAGGAGTAAACGTTTCAATCTCAGTAAAGAATGAAAATAACGTCTATGAACACACTCGAATTCATTCACTAGTTTTATATAAATATGTACACATTAGTTTTCCTAATTTGAGCTCGTGCATTTTAAAATTGAAGCAAAGCCCAAAACGTGTAGGCGACGCTTCATTGACGACGATACTCTTCTTTTTTAATCGTTTCACAATGCTGAGCAAAAAAGTTCACGTCTAAAAACAATTCAAAGACAATTTTCCAAGAAAAATTATTTTCAAACAATGTAAACTGATTGAATTATTAGGTTATTTTCAGTTCCAGGCATGGGTCAAAATTCGACTAAATATTGAACTTGTTTTCTCAGAATTGTACAATCACACTACCTTTACGACCACTTTGATAATAACTTCATAAACGAAAAACGAAAATGTCGAATTTAGTAATTACAAAAAGCAAGTTGTAATTTCTGTCGCAAAAGTTTTTGTCCCTTTTCAACGCTAGAACTCTACGTACTAAGTTTAATCATTTTAGTTGTGATCAAACAAAGATCTTATTTTAGAATTTTTTCGTAAGTTCTGTTTTAAAAAAGTAATTTTTAAAAATTGTCAATCAAATTCGTTCAAATTACAATCTTTCACGGTGATTTCAATTTCGAAATTTGTCCCGTTAGTAGTTCTAGTGTTAATCAGGGGCAGTTAAAACGTGTTTGGAATCAAATTCCGTCAATGACGCTGTACAACTTGGACTAATTAAAATCATATCATAATCAGCATAAACAATCGTTCAATTACAGAGCACTTGGTTATTAAATTAAATCCATACATGTCCAGATCTCAATAATAGCTCTGAATATTGTACAACCATGTAAACTAACGATTAAGAAAATCTAACCGCGTATTAAAAAGACAACCTAATCATATCACCATATCAAAGACTAAATGTTCAAAGTTGGAAGAATGGCGGAAACGTTTCCTCTTGGTGTATGGAAAAATGTACACGCGAGTTTACACGAGATACGATTATCAAGAACATTGCGGATTGAAACTAGGATTCTTCTCTTTGGTCATCGATAAAAACTGAACCACCGAACAGAAACGCCTCGACGACTTCTGGATAAGTAGATACATCGTTTGAGCATGTGTTGAAATCTCATGGTTTTATTTTCGCATATTTACAATTGTGACTGGGCAGTGTTGTTACCAGTGCAGGTGTGCCGTGTTCGGCTTCTCTCAAGTTTTGTTTCTTTGCGTATTTACAAGACCTGTGTTTTCGTGGGCGTGTTTAGAAACAATACTTCCGGGTGCTGACCTCGGGTACCGGGCTCAAGGACGGGGGTCGCCCCTCACGCAGGGCAACCCCTTTCTCTTGTCAGCCATAATAGAAGCTTTTACTGTTGATACCTCGGGAGTTTTCCGGACGCAGGATCGTGTGCAAACTGTCAGTTCCCACCATGTGGTTGCCGAGATCCACGCGAATGCCGGTCTCGGGCACGTGGTGAACGGTGTGGACGGAAGTTGGCGACAGGGGTAACCTTGTGTCGCTGAAATAACGATCTCCGTGAAGACGTTCGGCTAACTGCGTTTCCGGAACTCTGCAAATACAGACATTTCTACTTTTATTACATTCTTCATTTTTCAGATTTTTAGTTTAGGAAAACACTTGTAAAAGTTATGTCAAAAATAAAAGTTTCCATGTGTCGCAGGCATTTTTACTGGGGTAGTTTACGTCCGATTTTGTTTCTGCTTTTTATTTTAGTTCACGTAATATGATTTTTTGCAATACCCATCACTTTTGATAGAAAAGTAGCGCAATACCTTTGGCAAAAAATTTTCTTAGAATTCGCATAAGTTTGCGACTAAGTTGGAACGTGAATCAGGTATGCACAGGGTGTAATTTTATGCACCGACCAGTTGCGTAATGTAATCAAAGTTCGGCAATTTGAAGGAACCCCTAAATATTCGAGTTGGAAAAACGAGTCCATCGATTTTTAACCAGCAAGAATTATGATCTAATTCGCAGCAGTGGTGAATCGGTGCAATTGCAGCATAAAATATGCTGATAGATGGGATTTTGATGGGGGGTTATATTTAGTGCGCGCACCAGCTTCAATTATTCTGCCAGCCTAATGTTTATTGTTCAAGTGCGATAACATAGCACCAAGATAAAAGCCGAACTTTAGGCTGAACTGATTTTTGGTGGAGGTCAGAAAAAAGAGTAAAAGAAGGTAAATTATGTGTTATCGTGAATGGGTTAATTCGATAAATTTGTGGTTGACCGAGAGAAGCGAGATCAAGTGACAATCATACCTCGTATCTTGCATAGGAACTGGCACCGGCGTTGTGAGGTCGATATCAGCGTCAATTTCGGAAATGTCATCAGTGAATCCATTTGGAAGCGACTCATTATTGGCGTTAAACTTTGCGTCTCTCTTTGCCTTGTGCCGGCTCACGAGCAGACGTCCTATCACCAAACCTGAGAAGATTACAATCCCCGCAGCCACCGATACAATTATGTAAAGGTAGAATTTCTCCTGGTTATCTGTTGTGACAAAAATAATCCATTAGACATATTTATATATAGATTGGAATATATTTTTTTTAAATCAAATGCATAACGTTGATAAATTGTGTGGCAAAAGAAGTTTTTTTCGGTATAAAGAAAAAGGTTTTGCGAACTGCAAATTGTCAAATCTGATAAAAAATGAAAGAAATCCAAAATTCAAAATGCACAGAAAAATCACGATGCAATGAGCTCGCAAGATCTACAAACGGTTGCAGGCAAAGATGCATATAAAAACGAAACATTTGTGCGGCGTCTCAGCTTGTCAAAAATCCTATAGATAAGAAGAAACAATTCATAGGAAAAGTTCTGTTGTTTGGGATGCACTTGTGAGATTTATTCACTGAGTTCTTTTAGAATAACCGCGCAGTGCACCAACATGATCCCTTTCAATTTTGTTTGAACTTCAATCTCTCCAGCATGGTCTCACAAAAAACTTTAATTGTTTCTAAAATTTTTTGTTTACGTTTGATAGTTACAATTTGTTCAATATATTTAAAATAATTTTTCACTAAATGTCACTAACTAGGCACATGTGAGAACCGCAAAGTTTGTGAACTAGTTTTGATTGTTTTAGAACCTGTTCTGATATCTGCCCTAATAAAATCGGGTAAATCGTTTCGAATGAGACTGAGAATAAAGTTTGCACCGCTCTACGTTACCTCCTGTGAGTGAAATATCGGTCGGTTAGAGGACTTTAAGACTTTCCACTCGACGGTTACTCGATGGCCGTCGGTAAGTGAAATGTTTACTCAAGGCACTTACTTGTTATAAATGAGTAGGCACCGATCCATTCATTGAGATAGCCGACGACCGCACGGTCCTCCTCGGCTAAGGCGTAGACCGTCGAGCAGTTTGTTGGTGAGACAATAAGTCCGTCGATTGAATTATTTCTCCTAACGTTGTTCATAGCTATACCGTCCGTGGATAAACGATACCGTTTTTCATCTTTTCCCGCTGCACTTAACTTGTTCGATCGCGACTCTACGATTTTGCGAAAAAACGTACCTGCTATCAACAATTGTATTGTTTTATTTTTGAGTGCAAATTCATTTTGTTGTATTTTACAATTTTATGTACAATTTATTTACATTGTAAAAGGTTTTATTCCGGTTTAATTAACTGTGCGTAGCGACAAAAGATATTAGGTTTCAATGACAAAAAGTTGAAGCTGTGTGGATGGTCCTTGTGTAATTATTAAGTTTAAAAATCACTTTGAAAGTTTGACACAGTACGTTGATTTCGAATTCAAATTACAATCGAGATTTAATAAAATACGAGAGAGCTCACTTTTAATTAGTAAAGTTGTAATGAATTCCACTGGTTTTTATTTACAACCCGCTTTTTTTCATGACTTCTAATCTTTTCTCGTCTGTCGGTCCGTTTTTTGTTCCACGAATTTATCTTAATTAACCGCATAAAAAATGTTAAATCGGCGATCTCGAGCTGATTTACATTGACGAGAAACATGGTAGATTACTTGTCAAGATTTCAAACGACTTCAGGAGATTAGTCGCGGTGTAAAAAAGAAAGCAACGAACCAAAATAATATCCGCTTTTTGTGGTAATATTTTTCTGAAAACATTTTGATGACGTTAACAGACGCCGCGGCCGTAATTAACTTGTGAAACACAATTTTCATATACGAAGAATTCCGCATGCAGGAGATTATCTTTAAATTAGTCTTTTGAAAGTGATTAAGTTTTTTTTTTGTAAAACTAATTTAGATTTGTTCAACGTGTACGGACAAGTAAGAAGACCTCGTAAGCCACGTTTAATACAATTTTTCTAATAACTTTTTATTCCTTATTCCCAGAAGCGTTTAATTCCAACGATTCCATTCAAATTATGATCGCGTTAAAAATCATTCCACGCGATTTTATAATATTTTTCTATTTTGCAAAATTATGATACCTTTTTTTGATAGAAATAAATCTCACGTCTTTTGCGAATAAAATTTAATCCGCGAGAATATCAAGTATGAATATCAAATCTGCAGAGCTAACAGAATTCCGACTGCACTCGAGTTCATCCTACATATCTACATTAGTTATTTACAGACAAGAAAGCGACATCTTGAGTGTTTGCATATAACAAACAAAGTATCAGCAATGAAAATATAGAGGTGCATATTTAGGCGAGAGAGAGAAAGAGAATGAGAGAGAACGATCGATCAATTTTCTGCCGCAAAACAAATGGATGATGGATGTCACACCAATAGAGTGCTTGGAAATCTCCGGAACGTTGCACGTACAAACAAAATGCAATGTTGTAATGAAATTTGAAAACAAATGGGAAATCGAGCGCATGTTGGCCGGATGAAAATTGTAATGCTTATATTTACAGTAATTTACAGCCTGACAATAGCCTTTTTGCATTTTGAGCGAGAGGTATGATTATAAAACGTTTTCGTGTTACGATGTTAGTCGATCGTATCCAAAATTCATTTAGGAAATGTGTCGTTTTTTGATGAAGAAATTGATTATTCGTTTGTCGGTAAAAATATGTTGGGAACTATATCGAACTTGCGTGGTTGAGGTCGAAAATGAAAAAAAATTGTGCAATCAGTAATATGTCGGTTAGATGAATAATTAAATTGCAGTGCCAATTATTTGTCAATAAATGAAACTTGGAAAATAAACGATCAGCGCGGTTGAGTTGATTTTGTATTTTTATTGCAATTTCGATTTACTTATTCAAGATGGTGATATTCATTTTTAGATTTTTGTTCAAATTCGATATTGATTTTGAATAATGAACAGATATGAAATAACGTGCAATAGGATCCTAGAGTTCATTAAAACTCGAATTTTAACAGAAATCATTTTTTATTGTATTGCAAAAAAAATTTCAACGAGTTTTACAGTTACAATGATTATTTGACTGAAACTGCGCAACCGCCTTTATAATTAGATCACACCGGGAAATTTACAAGTCCCATTCTTCCTTATATATGTGAATTGATGATAATTTATGATAATTCCGCAAACCTCTAAGCTTGAGAACATTTCAGATTTTTAATCAATATTAATGCTCTCCCAATATGATGGACGGTTATTTTACGTAAAGAATATTTTCGCCAAGTGAAATTATTAATCATATTTTATCGAACGAAAAATTCTTTTTTTACGCGTTTTCTTGAATTATGGATTGTTTGCATATCATGAGTTATTATTTTTTCCCGGCTTTTTATTTTACTGGATTTTAATGAGCTATTTATGCATTCTTTACTTACGCAATAAAACACGGAAAAAGCTTTTTATTAATTTAATTATCGCGTTTAATATATTATCATGAAATATAATGGGATAGTTGAGAAAAGCTCATTCAAAGTTTTTAACAGCCAAAAATAGTGAAAAATTTGTTTAATCAAAATAAATAGTTCACTCTAATTACGATCCTCGTACTAATGAATATCGAATTTAATGGAATACATATAAAAATGTATGCACCGCGCTTATCGTAACTCAAGTCACTGTCAGATAACTCAAATCGGTTATACGTTCATGCTCCAACCTAAATATTCGATTGCTACATTATTTAATGAGACTAATAATCAGAGCGTAATTTATTAATGTCAGGGGAAGCAAACCAATGTGTTCAATTACCAAAGCACTTTAAATCGACATTTTAGATCGAAAATTAGTTCGGTGAAATAATGAAAACTCGCTCAATTCGACCTTTTTTCGGTCGATTCATTAATTTTTTCATTTTGCAATCGCTCGATTTGAGCTCAGCGCGAAATTTCCAATCGCCATATTTGCCCCCAGTTTTATTTGGCGATCCGTCCAAATTGGTTCGCTTGGCAAATCGAATCAGCGCGGTGTAATAATAATCAAGTACGACGTCAAAATGGTGCTTGATCGTTGTGTTTCAACATCGATATTGTTTGGAGAACTGTCGAAAAAATCGAAGGCGCAATTTTTCACTCGATGAGTCGCGCTCGCCATTTCGCGTCTCTCCTCCGCGAGAATTTTCTATTGGAATGCCCCGCGCTGGCAAAGTATATATTTTATTCCCGAGGTTCGGAGTGATGTATCGCGGGTTACTGTGGGGCAGCGTTATTGTCGTCGAATCACGCACGGATTTGAAATTATTTATGCCGTAACATCGTCTTCGGAGAAAAGAGACGCTACTTAAAATTTTTCACATGTCCAACGATAATCCGCGGTCTACTTCTCGGATGCTCTTCAGCTCGGAGAAAATCTCTCTTACATAAATTTTTGTCCATAATAATCCTTGAGAACTGGGATCGCGAAAAAACAAGCGGAATTTCAATTTTAATGCGTTCGAAATCACTCGAGCACTCGTTTCGCGGCACAATTATAGCGCGGTTAAGGATTTGCCAAATCTTATTACCGTTTCCGGTGAAACGTGCGAAAAAAAAACGAGCGTTTCCGGATAATCGCGCCGACGACATTACGATGACGTTCGCGAGACGCTTAACTTAAGAAAACTCTTGCGAACATTTGCTCGCGATTGGAACGCGGTTGATTTTTCTCTTGTAAGACAGATTGGGGGGATGAATTAAATTTTCTTATGATGGAGAGCTCCGTTCTTTGTGAGCTTTTTTTAGAATTCACATAAAAGCGCGATTATTGATTCAGAGTCTATTACCCTAGTTTCGTATAGATTTCACCCTAGCATAATTCATGAACTTTTTATCGAGGATAAATAAGGAACTGTGAGGTTGCCTCGGACGAACTCGCCGCGCCTTTTTTACAGCGTTATAATTAGCGGCTTTTTTGATCGACTGCAAAGCTACATTGCTTTCTAATACGCCTCTCAAATATTTCATATCAGCGTGAACTCTGATTACTCCATTTTTTTATCTTTATAATACGCTTTTCTGTACTTTTTTACAATTTTAATAAAAAATGCTCTCAAAATGTTTTTCTCCTTCAGAAAAGATTAACAATTCATTTTTGTTTCAATTTTGCGTCCATATTTTTTTTACTTCAAGCGAAATCTTCGGCGAATCTTTTATGTCATTGAATGTAATTTTTGCTGGTTGAAAAAAAGTTTTCCAGATATCAAATAAACATTGGGGCGTGTCGAGAGTTGAAAATGTTTCGGGTCGTTAAAACTTTTTATAGTCATTTCTTGACTTCACTAGTGACTTTTGCTAACTTTTAGTTACAAACTTTGATCTGATTAGTTGATGGTTTTATAGAAATGACCAACGTGATACTCAGAATAAATAGGTGGAACGAACGAAATTTAGAAGAAACATTCGAAAATGAACAGTAACTTTTTTTTCATGTTATTTTTCGATATTTATTTCAGACAAAAGAGCGAATTTCTTTCATTGTCCAAAAAATTTGCGCACTTTCAACAATTCTGATAAAAAATCGAAGCGTTTATGAATTCACTCGACGAGCGAAATAATTTAGGCACGTTAATTAAACGCGACCAACTATCCCGAAGCGCGTAATAGTCGCAAAGCCGAAGGTGCACCAGGAGACTCGTTCGCTAAAGCGTATATAAAGTTCGCTGCTGAATAATTTATTTCACTGGACTAATAATGCACTTTTCATCGGAACGATCTCAAGCTGATCGAATATGCGCCAATGATACACCAAGCAGTGATGGATTAATTGAAAAAAAAATCTCGACTCTTTTTTCGTCTCTTGATTTCAAGAATGAAAATGACTCTTATTCTAATTGCGCTGAATTTTATAGTTGAATATTCCCTGAATTTAGGCTGAGTGCGTTCGACAAGTTTAATAATTTTTTTTCATTCCCACGTGCAGGAAATCGATGAATTGGATTATTAAACTTTCGTTCAATAATGTCCGATCGGATCCGCGCGTGAAAAATCGTCCAATTTTGTCAGTCTGGATTCGGCGCCGAAAATTCGATTACATTCGTCCGCTAACAATCACAATCCGTCCAGGTGCTGTGACGGCACTTGTTGTTTCGTTTTTATTGAATTAAGAAAAAAGTTGCTAATTGTTTTTTAATTGAATAAATTAATAATCCGAACGTGTTTTGCGCTGTGGTATATATTCTTGCTCACGAAAATTTTGCAGTGCGATGTGTAATCGTGACAAAAACCCGCGCTCAATTTGAGCTCCAAGCGAAATCGAGATGATCAATTTGCACAAATTAATTATCACTTTTTGTGCCTCTACATTTGTTAAACAAAGTGACTAATAAACGAGGATACTCATTCGCGCTATTTATCACGGACAATGTCACTGAAAACCACTTCCATTACAACCCCCGGAAAAAAACTGTCACATTTCTATCCGAGAGATTCCAAAATTTTTATGGCTACCCGGTAGCATATGATTAAAAAACGATCCACCAATTTTGGCACTTGAAAGGTGGCAAAACCTGGCAGATTTGTTTTTTATCTCCCCGCTGGCAATAGATTTGTGGGAATGTATGAAAATATGAAATACAGGCTCGGTCGAAACGGCAGTACTATGAATAATTTTCGCCCGAAACGAGTGGAATGGTAATGATCACATTTATAACGCATATAGCGGCTCATAAAATGTAATTCCGCCAACTTAGCCGCGAATTCATTCCATGTAACGGCGAAGTAATAAAATATTATAATGTACAATTTGTAACTCACGCCAACGCGATGTACAACATATTGTACAAATTGAAACGTCAAGTATCAGATTATGTTATTGAAAAAAAAGAGGAAAGGAGGAAAAAACTTAGACAGCACGAATTTGACGTTGCTAGTCAGAGCAGACTGTGTTTTTGATTGCAAGTTGTTCGTTCGGCTGCCAATCAAGTGAACGCAGTTAAATTATGATGAACACGTGACTACGCAATTGTGTGAATCTTCACAGCTGCTTATCAAAGTTTCCATCAAGAAGAAAAAAGAAAGGAAATAAAATAACAGAGTAAGCTACAAAAAATCTCGCTAATTGAATAATAAGATGGAACTTTGAGAGATAGACAACGTTTTGTTAATGGAGTTGCTATAACGAAGTTGCATTTAATGAAACGTGTATCTATCTACACCTTTTTTTCGCGCAGTTAAAGTGAGCGCAATTGAAATTTAATTGTACTTAAAAACGATCTTTTTATATTGAAATAACCACTTTCGCCCAAATGAAATGACTCGATTGAATTTAATCGCACAATTAGCACCTCTTTTATTGTTCGTGTTTCTGAATCGAACTTTTTCCTTCCGAACAATTTACAATTTTGCTTTCGTTCGTCGTCGAAACTATTGAAGAGTAAGTGCATAATGTTTGGTATCGATTGAAACGTTGACTTGGTTGCTACCTGGCTGAAATTCGCCTTCCCTTATCAAAACGCGAAGCCGTTGTTTCGTCGCGTTTATCAATATTTCACGAATGTTTTTTGCAACGGTGCTTTAACATTCAGTGCAGCGTGTCGAATTTTGCATAACTACTTGGGACTAATTCAGCGTGACTGGATCTAGTGCGCTTTACAAAATAAGAGTGTTCAGTCGAACGAGCGTTGAAGCCAGATCAATATGAAGCAGTATCGAAGATCGCTGATTCTCGTGAAATCGCACTCTCTAACGCGTATGTGCGAACGTCGAGTGGAAGCTTTGAACCTGTTCAATTATCAATGAAGTGTTTCGGCCTTTCAAAATTCATTATATTGCATCACTTAACCCTCCCTAATATACTAAATTAAGAACAACTGGGATCGAAAAAAGAAAAACTCAAGTTTTTATTTGATAAAATGAAAACAAAAAGAAAAAAGACGAAAAAAAACAATATTAACGAGTGAGATAAGTAGAGTAGTATAATCGCGTTGTATAATAATGTTAAATAAGCGACGATGCATGCTTGGGTTTGAATAAAACATGCAGCGGGCGAAGATTCGTGGCGCGCTTGCGGTTGGCTTAATTATTCAAATCCGTAAGATATCGGCATTCGTTTAGAATAGCTGCATCGAACAGGGGCGCTTATTTAAAGCGCCGATCTCGTCGGTGATAGCGATCGGCGTTTGGCTTGGCAGTGCATTGTCCACAAATATGTCAGGTTTTTGTTTGGCCGATCGATATCATTAGCGAGGGGATAATGTTGCCGAGCGACCAATTATTTGCGCGTCTTGTGTGCACGTCGCGTGACCCGGACGCGCCCGTTAAATAGCTCAGCGCCACGTAAGTTACATTTTCCTTCTTCGATCAGACAAATAATTGTCTACATTCGAGAGATACCCGGGGTTAAATTGTCCGCGAATATATATGGCTTTATTAGTTTGTACATTCTAATCTACAAGCAGAGAGCCGGCTAAATCCGAGGATGAATGTGATTTTCAAGCGACGTATTCCGAACGACGATTCCGTGACAGTGATATTTGCTTGGATATTTGCTCTATTTTTGGTTAATCAGCGTTGGATCGTGATTTATTGATTTAAACCTTACTTTTGAAACCGCAACGCTGATACTCTCAAATCACGTCCGCTCAAATTAAACGCAATTTATTCTCTCGAGCCAAGTGACAAGTCACGAATGGAAATTTCAAAAGAAATTTTTATTAATAAAACTCCGAGGAATGGAAATTACTGAGTAGTAGAGATCGAAGTTTGTTCAGCCATGATGGATCGGAGGAAAAAAGCGCACTGATGGATGCAAATAATTTGTTATTTCAGTTCTCTGTAACATCAAAGTACCTGCAGGCATATTGAAACGCTAAATTATTTATAATCTGCCTCGTAAACAAGTTATCAGTATTGCCAGTTCGGATAATAATGATGTTTATCGAAAGTTTAATTAATTACTTCTGCATGAGTACAACAAGCCACTTCCAACGGGTTAATAAAATTTGATTTTGCATTCCATACAGAAATTCGTGGCTCGATTTTTTTTTATTTATTTCAATCTATTCTATACATTTCCCGACACAACATTTTTTGTCATATTTTTTTAAACGAATCGTGGAAATTTTCGTCCAGGAGAACAATAAACCATTCATCAAATATTCAATAAAAATTGAATCCGGGCACGAAACAATTCCCAAAAAGCGTTACGACGCCGAACGTTTTACGAAATTACACGAATTCCTTTTCTCCGGTTGTATTTACGCGTTTTACATCGGTCGTTCGACAATAATTTTCATCGTTGATTACAGCACACGCCGGACCCGAAGAACCGGCTTGAAAATGACGCATTTTACGAGAACGAGCCATTTTAATCGAACGACATATTTCTCTTGAAGGAAAATTGGCCAGCAGAAAAATAAGCCAGCTTTTTATTCGCACCTTCCATAAACAATTTATTGCACTATGCTATGCGATACTTTTTAATTTAACAAGCTTTTTATCGTGAGATGAGCTGTGTGTTTTTTGTCCCGGAACAAAACATCGAATTACCTTAACTCGTTTACCAGCATCACTCGACGGCAAAACAGCTACGAACCAGCGCGAGACGCTAACAAGACGTCGATCTTGACAAGAGGGCAGTTATAGCGAAGATGTTTTGGATTAGCTTGTCCTAATCTTTTCATCGAAACGAGACGTTTTGCCTTCGTGCTGATATTGCACTGAGTTGTGAATGAAGTCTACCAAGCGGGATGAAAAGCCGGGAAAAAATTGTTGAACTCGATGGGTTTCCAATTAAGAGCCAGCTCTCTCGCTTTTTTTCTCGCACGAGTGATATTCACGCGACGAGTATCACTTATACCATTGAAGCTACACGGCGTTTGTTACGAACTTCCTATTTTTTTTCTACACTTCTTGTTACAACAAAAAATGTGACGCAGTTACTTGCCTTCATTTTTCATTCTAGTTGCATTAGTCGAAGGGAAAAAACGTGGACGAATATAAAAAATGCTCGCTTGATATACTTATTGGTTATAACGTCGCAAATTGATGTCAACATATTTTTTTATGTCAACCGTTACGATAATGGGAAATGACAAAGTTTATATTTTTAACGTGATTTGCAGAGCGAATTACGTTGCGCTGAACAGAAGAGAAAAAGAACAAATATATACAATTTGTGGGAAGGAAAATTTTATGATAACATTTGAGTGGAAATGTTGTCGATTGATTAAGCTCTTTTGAGTGATCACATTTTTAGCCAGAAATTGTTATGTCAAAGCGAAACGCGGTTTCGAAAAAGAAATTCATTCTGTGATTATTTTGTGCCTGTAAATATGAAAAACGCCGTGCAATAAATCATGCAAGTGAAACGAGAACGGATATTTGTACGAAATGTATGATTCGATCGAGTATAATGTGATTTCAGGGAAACAAATCGGATTGTTGCAATGTTATACGAAATGCTTGTTGCACCAGTCGAGAAGAAGGTCTTACAATTTTTTATCGTCGCTTTTACGGCTTATAATTCCGCTAAAATGTAACGCGAGATGTATTTTTATATTTTCACGACGGCGCTTAAGACTGCGTTTTGTTTTAAAACGTCGTGTAATATTTCAATGTAACATCTTCGCAACAATGCGTTGTAATGGCTGCTGAAACTCAAAAGCATCACGGCGGTAACTTCATCATCGCTGTTATTATTACGAACTCGAATTACGTACTCCGTTTTAGCTCCACTTGTAACAATGAATGCTCAAGCTCAATAGAATAACTTGAACGTTTTGTTTTTATTTTTACTACCGGCGTGTTTTTTCGCGACTTTCAATTTTTTCCTCATTTGAAATGCACCAATGGAACTTTTTCTTATAACATTATAGCAGAACAATTGATTTTTTCCGTCGCAATTTCATTTCTTAACACCGTTGACAAATCGAAATTCCTCGATGTAAAATGAATGCATTTTCCGTTTCCTTCACATAGTGTCGGGTTTGAAATCGATAACAACAAATCGCGCTATTTTTTTTCCTCTCGTTTCAATCCATTGTCGACGGTATGATAATGTAATTTTCTCGATTTCATTGTACGCGATGCACATCTTGTTTAAGCTAGATGCGCATTTTGCTGCAAATTTGTTTGACATGAAATCCAAAAGTTAACAACGAAACTTTCACGGGCGTCGTTCGATCGTTTTTTTCTTCAAGCTTGGAATTGAGTATAACTTAAAGTTAAACCCAACGTGGCAAATGTACATTGTTCTCGCAAAGTTTTGCAAAATTGAATGCTTCAAGTTCTTTTGTACAGACGAAAGCAAGGAATAAATTGTTTATGGATATGCGATCGTGAAAAATGCCACCTGACGAGTAAATAAAAGGTTTTTCGCGCGCGGAAGCAAAATAATATCGTAAAAGCACTTTTTGCGTAGTTTCGCGAGCGCGAGCATCGGATTCCAATGTCGCGTGTGATAAATATGTTATAAAGCATCGGTGTCTCGGTTTTTTTCTCTGCCGTCCTGTTTGCCCGCCAACTCAAAAGTAATTTTTCCCCTGTTCGAATCGATTTCGTCTTGTCAGTTCGATGAGCGCATGTAACTACGAGGCTCTTTGCATACATTCGAATGCAAAATTCAGGCCAAGAGTTTCGCTACCTCAGCGCCCAATCAAACATTAAAATATAACCGAAATCTGATCAACCCTCTATTGGTGCGACCTTTGAACTTTGCAGACTAAAATTGGAAAAATCGTTGCATCAAATACCCCTTTCAGAATTTTTCATTAATTTGCGAATATCGAAGTGCGGTTTCGAATTATTACGACTGTAATTCAAGCATTTACAATCCATGCGAGCTGTACCAAAAGTAATCAGATATTTTTCAAATTGAACAACTAGAATTTCCAACTGGATTACGTAGAATATCATATTGATATAAATTTTTTTTTTGGTTTCTTTTCAGATATTTCAACTGTAAAACGAATTCAATTTTTCCGTTCAAAAAAATTCGTGCTAATATTTTTTTATATCATAAACGAAAAATGATTAAGCAAAGAACGATTATCTGTATCTGTGTAATTCATAAATTATAAATTCACTATTCAATTTTGTTTTATTTATTCAATTCAATATTCCTCATTATAATTCCAGAATTATTTCAAAATTTAACAATCTCGAAGAGAATAATCAGAATGTTATTTTTTGAAAGTCTGACAATTTTTATTTATCGCCGCAAGCACCTTAAGTTTAGTGTAGTTGTGAATTTGGAGCAACGGCTTTTGTTTTATCGAGTTTGTTGTTCTCAAAATTGTTGTTAAACGTCATACAGCAGACAGGGTATGTACGATAGGAAGAATAATGTTGCGTTATCACACGAGATGATTCATTTGGTGAAGTCAGAAATATGTTTTGACATGAACGGTACAGCTGATTTATTCCAAATTTGACGCGTAGCGTTATCAATCATGCGTAGTTGCATGTGCAACGTGCAGTTTAGATCTAATTATTCAAATGCACGGTTGATTCATTTTTAATTGATTCAAGAGGATGCACAACAGCTGTTCATCAACTTTGGTTCTGCTCTATACATCTGTGCCAGTAATAACGAAAAGCTTATTCCAAAAAAAAAAAAAAAAACCGGTACGACTGTTTTGTAATTTAATTTCTCGTTCACGGATTTTACGATAATAATGTTTATCTTATCCGAGTCGGGCATCTCGACAACTGATTTTTCAAAGGATCACGCCAGAGCTGTAATATTCATTACGAAACATTTCCAAAGCCCGGACGAAACAAAAACTTTTTTTTTTCTAAAACGGTTTCGCGAGCGAGCTTAGCGTTTATCTTTTCATCGTCGTAGAAAGTAAAAAAAACTAACGTAATTATTTCTTCAAAAAGTCTCGGCGAACATTAACTAAACAAGGCTCGGAGTAACGTCAGGCGACTTGGCAAAAAAACTCTCAGAAAGAGAAAAAACCCAGCTAAATACACTGCCAACGAAAACATAAGAATTTAATTTCTCAAAGTGTCGAAAGGACTGCTCGTCGCTCGAAGTCGTCTTCTCAAAACAGCCTCGCCTTTTCTCACACTTTTTATTCAGCGCTCAATGTTCGCAGAGTTCTCTTTTACGAGCCATTTCGATACAAATTACTCAATTAATGATCGGCAACAAGTTTTCACTATAGGAGTCTTAACGTCCACTGCTCGCTAGTTGTTTAATTAAGCCGCTCGTCTAATGGAATTCGACTTTCTTTTGGTTTTTCAAGTACCTTATAAAGAAGACACAAAAGGCAAAAATGCATTTCATGAACATCAGCAAACTGAATTGACAATTTTATTTCTACGGCACATTTTTGTTCAGTCGGTTTAATATCGCGTCACTGCACACAGAATGCAGAAGAAGGCGCTCTCTTGAGAAAGTTATGGAGTGAGAGAGACAGTATGATAGAGCAACAGAGACAGAGCTAGATACTAAAGCCGAGCTATAAACACAAGCATTTGCAAAAGCCATCGTGCCAAGTGCCAAGTGTGCGGTAAACACTAGGGTTACAAGTACAGTGGGGACTGGGGAGCGATCGCGCGTGCAACTTACCGTCGTTATTGGTCCTGGCGCGCGGCGGCGAGGAGCTCACCGAGGGCGATTCCCGTGATACATTGTCCCGAGGCTGCGGCTGCGGCCCTTCCACATTTGGACTCGGACTGAATTCCGCCCGGAAATCGGCGCGGTCAAATCCCTCGTCCAACTCGTTCACCAGTTGCTCCTCGTCTGGCTCGGTCTCGCCTTGGTATTGTACTCGCAACACCGAGCGCGGAACTGCAATTTTAATAAACGACAAATTAATGCTCCGAACAAATAATTAAAGGATTGTCGAGTGTTTGTCGCAATTTTGAAATGATGATCAATGGAAGAAGGAAGTGGGTCGGAGTTTTGTGCCTTAGTGAGCGGATCATTGGCTCGGCGGACAACATTTTTGTTTGTTTATATCGATATTAAAAGTACGGAGACGGTTGATTTGAAACGAATTTTTATCAGCCCAGAGCCTTTCGTTTATAGGGAATCATAAAAATTGAGCACCGGCGTTCCCTCTTGCAGAAGGAATATAAGAGGACGATTTGGCTTTTTCATAAAATCGCATTTTTATGTACAGTTTCTCGTGTTCCGGTTGGACCAATTTTATCGCTTGTTTTCTATCAAAATTTAACCCTGCGCTTGACTTGCCGAGTCCTCGCTCTTATCGGACTCTAGATTTTTTTATTCTTCCCGGTTGGCTTGGTCCGAGCCACGCCGTTTAAATATTGATGCTTCACTTTATTCTTCGAGTTAAATTGAAGAGAATGGAGAAAAAATTATATTCAACCTGATGTACTTTCGTTCATCAAACTTTCGTTAACAATTTGTGTATTTCGTTTGTTCAAATATTAATTGCTTTTTATAATTCATTTCTAACCAATTTTATGTTAACGTAATTCCCTTTGCTGAACATTTTTGAATCTCTCATTCAATCCGACCGTAAAATTTTTAATCACAATGGTTTTGACTGTAGCCGCTGCACGGAACCAATACCGCGGGACACGATAATAATGTTTTATTATTATTTCATTAGTGAAATTTGATGCAAAATAAATCGCGAACGCTACCCTTGTTTGAATCAATTAAGGCTGCAAAAGTGAATTACAGGTTTTGCGTTGAGTAAAGTCTATCACTCGCGGTGATCCTTTTAGAACCCTGTTCGATGCAATTATCTGCGACTCGTGAATGATTGGACCTCTTTCTGCTGTACGGGCAGAAAAGCTAATGTGATGCATTGAAACTTCATGCCTGCGCATAAAAAAGTTATTGTCTTCATTTTGCATCACGACCCTTCCCAGTGAACATAAATTATGAAACTCAACTTTAATCAATCAATTTGTTACATCTAAGCTTCACTTCGACTGTTCAGGAAAATAATATCATTTGAATTTAATCAGTGATAATTTTGTCGACCTTTTTTATCCAGGTTGAATGTAACAGTATGTTCAATCAGCTTGATATGCCAATAATTAAATTCATCTGTGCTCGCAGTGCGTGGAACAACAAACTACATAACCCATTGGAGCAGAAAGATCTACAAACGACTTTGTGTATAAGGATCGTGGGAATAGTAACGTTGTATTTGCGGTCCCACGTGATTTTGACGAGTTAAAGCTCGTTACATCGAGGCTTCCTAAAGTGTAATCCAGGGCACGAACTGGAAATAGTATATATCTCTTGTTGCAAGGCATCAGATATTGAATTTTCATGTAAGTGATGCCAAGAGCAAGACGTCGCGGTGACGCACGATTTGCTTAATTTCACTCGGTTCACATCAGAGGAGTCTAATAGCATCGGGGATATAGCTCTATGAAGTTGCACGAACTGATAACGATGAATGACCCGTCACACCCATTTCTAACTCAACGTTTTGTTAGACTGATGCAATCAACGAGGGTTGTATACTTTTATCGTTTTCGCCTTTTTTCGAACAAAAAAATTGTCGTAATGTTAAAACCTTTCATTTTATAATTGTATTAGTTCATGAAAATTCAGAAATATAGTTTGGAATAAAAGAGCGACGAAAAAAAATGTGAAAACTGTGGACGTAGAAATGTCAATTAAAAGTTCGTCCCAAGGGGTTGCTTTCAGTTTAATAACGTGCAACTTTCATTTACGTGCCAAAACAAATTTTGTCTTTAGTGAATGAATAATAAATATTTTGTTAGTTTTAGAAATTCATCCAGCGATCAATAAAAGCGACAATTTTTTTGTCCCAGCCTCTTTTTAATTCAAGCCACCGATTGATCTCCGAATCACATTTCGTTTCTAACGTCAATTTCCAAAACAATTTCCGGCGTTTGGAATTTCCGTTCCACCAAGGAAGAAAGTGGTATTGAGCGCTGTTATCGTTGGAATAACTTTACATACAGGCCAAAGTTTTGTTCGAAATACCAAAACGCGGGTTTTTTTTATTCCTTGCCACGTTCCATGATGGAAAACAAAAATTTGAACAATTTTCCTTCGACGAACGCCGCCGCTAACGCATTCGACAAATTGAACTTGGAAAGTACAACTTCAACTCAGTCGATTAGAATAAAACGAAATTGTTTGCTAAGAAAATATTTCGTCTGCAGAATCCTAACGGAGTTATTTCAACGAGCAATCTCCTTAATGTGTTAAACTTATTTGGGGAACTAAAAATTCGACGGAAAAATGTTTCAGACTTTGTTCGAACGTCATGATAAGCTACGGAACCAAGTACATACGTCCGCGAAATTTGACCGCACGGAAAAGACGCCCTGTGATTTATGATTCACCGTATCATTTTGCTCAAAGCAGAACTTGCAAGTTGTCGCAAACTTTTGCGTTCCTCTCAAGTCAGTTTCCTTAACTTTAAGCTATCACAATGTAAGCAGCAGCCTCACAAAATGGGTCCAAACTTGGTCCGAGGTATCATTTTTGGACAGTCTCAGAGTTTCAATCAAAACTATAAAATACTCTTAATCACAATAAACTTTTGCTGACGTTTCAGTTACACTCTAATACAAGTACGATAACAAAATTGAATACGATGAATTTTTATATGAACAAAGCAAAAAATGTTTAGGTCATCATCATTGGCAAGGTCGCGAGTTCAAATCTCGTGTCTACCATTCTAGCGTAGGTTTTTTAGACTACCACCGTGCCTAATTAGGAATAACTAATCTTAATAAGCTATCTGCAACTTAAAAAAATAGATAAAAAATGTCGTCTTAGTTACAGTAATTTATATATAGTAATTAATCAGCTCGTTAAATTAGATTAATCAACCATATCTAGCCGACTATTTCACGGAGATAAACGTTTGAGGACGAACAAAAACTGGCGATAAGAAAGGGAAGACAAATAAGCCGGGGTCGACTTGCGTGAAATCCAGTCATACAGCAGATCCGATACATTAGGAGCTCAAATTCCAAGAAGCATATCGGAGCTTTTCAAATTGGATGCTTAGCGTGTTTCGCGCGAAATCAGCGTTGCGTGAAATCACTGCGGAAAATAGTTGCGCTAATTAATGTTTCGGTGGCAAGCATAAGCTTTGTTAACCTTTGATACCAAGGCAATAAGACTAAAACGAAAATCAAGATAGTGGGCAAAAAAGTCCGCCTCTCTATTTCTTTTCTCTCGTGCGGTTGGATTTTGTTTATTTTCTTGAGTTTTTGCGCGCAAATTTGCGCGACCAGTGGGCGAGTTCGTTTATTTGAGCCGAACAAATTTACAAAAGTTAATCGTGTGCTAATTCGGCGTGTTTTTAAGTCATCAATCACTGCGATGCAAAAACCGGTCTCGATTGCCCGGGTTAAAAGTCTGCGCTTCTGATCCTTGCCAGAAAGTAATTATGAGCGTGCAATTTACGGCTCACACGTGCTTCCGGTTTATCTGCCTCGATGGACTTGTCGAAGCTTTTGAGAAGTGATTATGCGAGAGTAACCGCACCTCTGCGCCTGCCAGAGACTAGGCGCCTTGTGTCAGCAATTATTCCAAAGGTGTGCACGAGACACAAGGCACGAAAAATTGCGCCCGGTACAAAAAAGCACGGAGGAAAAGAATTACCATGTTCAAATCCAGCGGGAGAGAAGTATCTCAGGCTGCATGAATATCAGATTAGAATATCGCGGGGATTATGCGAGAGCTCCGACAAAAAAAGTAGGTTTGCTCTGAATCGAGATGAATATTGTTTTTAGAGTGTACCATTTTGAATATCAAGTTATGTTGAGTTCGCGAGTCTCCGAAAACTGCGCTTGTTTAGCAGGCAACGGCGTGTCTCGATGGACTTGAAGCAGGAAGATGAAAATTTTAGAGCGACGCTTTTTTCGAACGTTTCTTTTGATCACACAGCCAAATGGCAGTGCACATTTTTCTTTATTCATCACATTTCATTACTTCTCGGCCATTTTGTGATTTTTTTGAAGCCAAGGGAAAGCTTTTTCTGAAAAATTAAATCACTTATGCGGCGGGTTTGCAAGAAACAGTGACACTGCCCTTTGTTTCCCACACTGTTCAATAATTTTTCACTGTTCGCTGGGCTTTTCTTTCATACAGGTCAATGGGAATTCAATGAAGATAGAAAACAATGGAATCATAGAGATTTGGTCACTCGCATTCTATATTTTTTATATTTTATTGCTCTTGCGTTCTCGCTCGGATTTTGTCAATCTATTTTGCTCAGCGATGAAAAAACAGAACGCTCGAATCAAATCCTTATCGAGCTTGAAACGGCCTTAAAATGTTTATAAAATTGCCTCTATTTTTTTCCATGATCTGTTGCCGTTTATACCAAAATGTTTTATCCCAAAGTGGCAGTATTTAAAATCCAGATTGCAAATATCAATTGGTATTTAATTTGTTGGTCTGAGCGCGACGTCAAATAGTCACCATTTTTTTCGAACAAATAGAAAACATCCAAACCACACCAGAGGCGTGGAGCAAATAGGGCATTGTTTTCTCTGCGTATCGGTTCTTTTTTACGACCGTCTTCGAAAGTTTTATTGCCGCTCACTGCCAAGCTTTCAATCCGACCTAGTTGACATTGACACATGTTGCTGACTTAAAATGTTAATTCGTCGTAAAAAAAGTTTTTGCTACTAAAAGGCAGATCATTTAAACACTCGATAAACTAGTTGATGGTATAACGTGGCATATTTATGACGATTTGAATGAAATATTTTTTGATTATTTTTCTGGTAAGTAAACAACAAATTTTAAGAATTCATGATTTTATAACCTTAAAGAGTCATTCTTGAAATTTAAAATAAAATTTTGCTTTTGCTTAATTTTGAAATTCTAACAAAATAAAAACTGTAAATCTAATAGTTGATTGTTGACTACTGTAACTTGTTAGTCCAAAAAATGTATAAAAATGTATTGGAAGATAGACCACTTTTATTAAATCAATTTTTCGTCCATATATTGACGCAAGCATAATCTCGCCAATCGTATGGGCACACAACGAACTCACATGCTATGTATGCAAAATGTCAAATATTTGTATTTAATCATAACACGTCAAGCAATCGTGCAATCTCGAAGCCACTCATGTGGAACTCTGTTTGGGGTTCTCTAAGGCTTGGCGCGATGCCCACTTTCCGTATGGAATTCATCAGGAAAACTCCGTCTCTTTTCTGCCCCCGTTTACTTTCGACGGTGTTTTGATTATGCGCTGAGCGACGACGCGTGACCAGATTTTTCATGTGACCCTTTTCGTCAGCTCGAATTATAAAAATAACACAATTCTCGCGCGAACGTCGTTGGCCTCAAGTGTCGGAAGTGCTGTCAGATGCCCGCTTCTTGTGTGTCATACATGAAACGTTTAAGAAGTGATTTATAAAAAGAGATTAAACCTGCTTAGAAACACTTAGATAAAACACAAAGAAATTTTAATCTTTTGAATAAGTTGAGTATTTAGAACTTTCTACCCTTAAAAACAAGAAATGATTCGCGAATTGAATGTAAAAAATTTAAGAATGTTTTTACATTTAAAACAATTTGAATCGATAAATGATTAGAAGGGCAAGTTTTGTTTGTAATAGAGGTTATTAACATTTGGAGATGCCGGAAACATGCATCAACGTCAGCTGTGCAGTTCGGCAAGATCGAAGGCTTGGCAGTGGACGGCAATAAAGTTTTCCAAGACATTTGGGAAAAGGACCGATACGAAGCCGGAGACAATCATTGTTCCCCAAAGTCCTATCAAACTGAGAGATATCGCGCGGACTTTGGCACGGAAAACAGCTTCATCTGCAAATTCGTGTGAGACGCGCCAACATTGCGACGGCTAATCAATATTCGGCGAAAAAAAAGTACACGAACAGAGTCAACGAAAAACGAAACAAAAAGAGAAAAGAGAAAACAGGCTACTTGAAATACAATTTCGAATTGCTTTCCTTCGAAGCTAATCAATTAGAGAGAAGTTGAGTTGCCGTTGTATCAAGCGTACCACGCAGCTTTTTCAACAATTTGACTGCACTTGCTCTCGAGTCCCAACATGTTCTTTCGATTTATTAAAAACGGACCATTCGACGTTTGTGTAAGCCCGGGCAAAACGTACAAAGCCTTTGCCGGTTGGGATATCAAGTTTTCGATAAAATTTAGAAGCCAGTCGAAATGAACCAGCTCCCTTCTCTCCGCGCTCAACTAAATTCTCTGTCTGCATCGTCTGGGTAATTTGTAAAAGGACGAGGTCTGCATGTTATTAGGAGTTTCATAAAGACTATTATCTGAACATGTCCAGCGTTTATTTTATTTTTTACAGTTATTCGATATTGAAAGTCTCCAAGACCGTGTGCAAGAATTCAGACCGTATTATTTTTCCAACCGTATGTTAACAAGAGTAGCAAAGTAAATTGAACGCAAAAAAAAGGTTTCTTATTTTTCTTCGATAAATAAGAAACATTCACAAAGGTTTCTTTGCGTTGATTTAGACGATTTTTATGAGTAAAGGTGAGTCGTAATGGTATTTGATGGTACTTTTGGTGCCCAAGGGCAAAGTACTCAGCTAGTGGCTTTTTTCGACTTGGTAAATAACGTCTTCAAATTTGACATCAAATTGTCGTCTAGTAACATTCATTTGCAGATTTCGTTTTATCAAAGAAATTCTATTGATTGAATTTATACTTGAATTTTGTAACACAAATATTCAGTTGGAAGAAAACTTTACTTAGTAAATGAATTTTTAGTTACCTTTTGCGTTATGTTTGTTTGATTTTCAAATTGAATTCCTGGTCTTTTTATTTGTGAGATTTTTATTTCAATCGTTTGATTTTTATTATAGTTAAAGTATTAAGTAAACTTCGTTAGTATAGCTAAATATTTCAAGTTGTTGATGCCAACCACTCTCTCTAATATATGAATTCACTTGTTACAACTTTGATTCTGATTAGCAATATTAATCGGAGATTATATTATTATCAAAGATTCAAACTTTGTAGTGCTCAACTTAGAAGGAACATTAGTTTTTATAAAAATCGTTTTGATATCAAGTCTACATAATACAACAAGTTTTATTACAACGCCATGTTACATGAAACTTTTAAAACTTCCATCGATTGTGTGAAAAAAATTTAGTTATAATCAAGGTAGTGGTTCGGAACTGTACGTTTTAATGGGTTTCAATTTTTCAATTTCATTTTTATAGTCTCTAATTAAATCTTAAAATACGAGTGATTGTAAGCTACATTGTTAATGCGATTCATATTTAACTGAATAATTACAAAGTGGACGCATGGTCTCTAATGTTTCTAAATGAATAAACGAACAAAAAATATTCACGTTTAAAAATTAATATAAAATTTCATTTTCACTCGAATAATTTCAAACTTCTCTGAATTCTATATCAGCCTTGAATAAAACTAAAATGAATCTCTCTCAGAACGGAGTTACAAAATCATAAAATTTCAAACTCGAAAATCGAGTTTAAAACAATGTTTTAAATCAAACCTTGTGTCGCCTAGAAAGAGTGGATTACCTCTCTAAAAAATTAAACAAACGTTAAGAATTTATAAAATGCTAAAAAGCCTCAAACTCTCGAAAGTTGTGCAGATTTTTACTGTTAAATTTAACCCGAGAATGTTTAGTTCACCATTTAAATCATAATTTTTTCAATTGTGTTGAACAATTATGTTGAAGTTTTTTTTGTAAAACTTTAACATTTTTGGTCAGTTTTCTCTACGGACAAATTTTCGAACAATAATTTCTAAATATGCCAGCGGCAGTACATCGCGTGTGAGTGAAATCGAATTCGGGATACAACGTGGTGTATGTAGGGCGTCGCTTTGTGATGATGAAGACGAAATTCTCGTCGATGAATGTACTATCATTGCACAAAGAGACTGGGGAAATATTGATGTTCTTCCGCATCGTTGGCCGAACAGAAATGATTCTTCACTTTAAACGTCAAAATTGTTCGTGTACGTAAATGCACCCGCGTTACGAAATCATTTCATTTGAAGAATGCGAAACAATGATAAACGGTAATTAAAGGAATCTCTAAGCCGGCATTTTTCATAGTTATGAAACAAATCGATTTGGAAAGGCGAAGCACAAAAATTGGTGGAACGCTTTTATTGTAAATAAAAATAACGAGGCGAGTTATTCATCTGGCAATTTCTTTTCATGGGATTTTATATGATCGCGACGTTTAAAATTGTCCCATTAATTTTCATTTGGATTGGAACTTAGGCTTGCACTATTATAACCCTACATTTTTCTATTTTTTATCTTTCCATGCAGATTATCGATAAATGATAAAAAATCAGAAATCCACATGATTTAACATTTGTTTACCTACAAACATTTGTGATAATCTTTCGGTTAATTCAGGAGTTATAATAAACGAATTATCACAAGAAAACAAAAAATCGAAAGCTTTCGCGGATTTCATTTACTCGTAGCTGCATCTACCGTTCATACGCTTTTGTTGACGCGTCGAGATAAATGCTCGGTCAGGGCTTGCAAAATCGTTTTAGACCTACGTGACTTTACATATTGCTGTATGCATATTAATTCGTCAAGCGAATCGTATTTGTACTTCATATATGAGTTTTGCGAGTTGCGTAAGTTCACAAGTGATACTGCCGCGTTTTCGTCCGCCGTTCGTTTTATAAGTCCGCTCACCAATATAAAGATTAATTACGTTAAAATTTCCTTACTCAAGTTTACATTCGAAATTTAAATACAATGTTATACTCAGGGCTTTCGGATTAAATAGATATTGAATTAATTTTGTGTACAATAGACTGAGGATTTGCCAGTTTTTAATAAGTTTTCAAATAAAACGTACAGGGAACTAATTATATTGTAGAAAATAATCTTTTGAATAAAAGTTTATGTGTGAAGCAAGGTGTAATTAAATTTATTGTTAACATGAACGTTTACATTACATTTATAATAAATCAAAAACCGTTCTACAAAGAGTAACTAAAAAATTATACTGTTTATATATAGATATTTGAGGACAAAGTGGAAACAATGGGAAAAATGTATCCTCTGTTATTGATTCTCATTGTGAAACGAATCGAAAAATATATTGACAGAGGGTACATATTGAAACGGGATTCGAATCAGAGCGCTTAACCAATACTGATAATCTTTGATGCATCAACTTCTGTTACTTGGTAAATTTGATATCAGACAATCGATTTGGTATTGTCAAGTGTCGCATGAAAAGGTTAGCAGATTTATTTCCGTATAATTCGCCAACTACTGTATACATTTCAGACACGTTGAAACAATGTTCTTGTAAATGTTAATTCTGATTACAAATTGTAGTTCTACTGATTTTTACATGTTTAATTTTCGTTTTTCCAGAGTCAAAAGTTTGAAAAAAAAAATTTTGAGTACGAACAATTGATGAATTCAAACTCGTTTTTTCGGTGTATGAAACTTTGAAAGTGTAGCCCAGGAGATGAATGAGGCAGAATTCGCTATGGAAAAGGAAAGAAATAAGAGACTCGATTTGTGTGGTGGCTACATCATTTGCACGGCCTACTTTGGCAAGTTTCTTTCATTCTGCGGCTTTCAAATAAGCCGGCGTCTTTTGGTATGGGCTTTTCGCCGTCTTTGAACAAACAATGACAATGCTAACTGGCGGCCTTTATTTCCTATTTAGTGTGTTTATCGACTGCTTTTATTTTCGGTCATTCTCCCGCGCGTCGGCAAATGAACCAGAGCCCCTGCAACGCTAACGAATCGCCATTCAAAAAAGTTTGCCATTTCTTATCCCGCAGAGTTAAAGAGTTATTGCAACGGTTCAACCAATTTTGTGGCCAGTTGAGATGATAATTTCAGGACCGCGTTTTTCCTTACAGCCCTCCAAACTTTTAATGCAAAACTAATAATAATTGAAGTTGCTTAACAACTACAATTTTAAGTCCAAAGTTTTTCATGTTTTGGATAAACTACTTCAAAATAAAAACTTGAATCGTTCGGAGTATCAAATCAATTTTAATTTGTTCACAAAAAATACATCGTTATGAGCGTGAAATTAAAATAATGTTGATTTTTCAAAAATTGTACACGCCTATTTTGTACTACGAGTAGTACGAGTTCCAAAAGTGTGGATAAAAAGCTGGTTTCTCTCGTAAAAAATTCTTCTATGAACAAAAGTCGACGGGAATTGTAATGCGGGTTTATTTTTACTGCCATTTCGAGGCTCTTGTGCATTCTTCAACCCCGACCACGTCCAATTTTCTCATAAACCGATCGTTGAGTTGACTTAGAAAAGTTGCCATAATTTTTTCCCAACTATTCTTGCTCCTAATTTTTAATGACCCAAGTTTGCAAATTTTCGTTAGATAAAAATAAAGCTTGTGGCAAAAATCGAAACCCCCGACTGTTCCGATGCAATTTTGCTGGCATAGATTTTCGATTTGAGCCATAATTGGCTTTTATGAACGAGCTTTCATTAACTTTCTTTAAAGAGTTCCGTCGGTGCTTCTGATGCCGAGCAGTCACTATACTTTGCTTGTACTCACGCAAGACGCAAATAAGCTAATGGCATGGAGAGAGACCTATAGGTAGAATTTGTACAACGGCCATTGATACACCGAATATGTCATTAGCAAGCTCGTTTGAGAGGCTTATGATTTCTGCTTTAATACTTCTTTCAATCGTTTCTATGAAAATCCTAAGCCTGGATTGAATGAAAATAAATGATGTTATTAATTTACTTTGATAAAAAACGAACTTCGAAAGATTAAATTTTGTGCTATTATTAAAAGCTATATTTTAATTGATGAACACGAAAATGTTATCACGGATATGGTACTGCGCTCATCATAAATTTTCGTTGAATTAACGGAAACTCGGCTATTGTTCGACGAAAGATTTTGTATTGGATATTAAAAGTCGGTGCACAAGTTTCGCCTTTGTTTACGCTCTGCCGGTGCGTGTTCGTTAGCACGAAGGTATCTCGGATGAATACTACGACCATATAATATCATTATTTATCCCGGTGCAATTTTTAACAATAATACGTTGTCGAATGTTGTACTTTTGTTACCAGGCTGTTCGTTACGCAAAAGTTTCCATAATGCATTTTGTACTCTGACATATTCTGTCGAACAATGTCGAACATTTTAATTAAATCGAAATATTAATTCTATCTAACAGTTTATCTGCAAAAAGCTGTACACTAAGTTCAAAATTACGAGGTTCCATACAACATCAATTGAAATGCTACGTATACAAAATAACCAATCTTTTACTTCATATTTTTGATTTTGTTCGCGTGCAAAATCGAGAACAGAAAACGGAGGGTAAACTTTTCTTATCTCGCAAGTCATAAATGCGCGAGCAGTTGTCGAATCTTGACAAAAATTTCCTTCGCTCTTCATTTAATCTTAGCTGAGCAATATGATCACGTCAATCACACGTCAAACTACAGCCAAACAATCCAATAACTCGGCGCGAAAATACACACAAGACACAGCTTCGCAATGAATACCAAACGTCTACTCGCGATTTTTGATAAAAAAAGCCGCGCGCCTGGCATACGAGATTGTATTTTGAAAAATACCTGACAGCTCGACAACGAAAAAAAAAAAACGTGAGAAAAAAGGACCGGGAAGGCAAAAAAATTGCAGCAGAAATAGCTGCATCATTTGTGCCGAGACATTTTTGCGTCGGCTGAAATATTCGCACGTTTATTTCAATAGGATTCCGAGATGACGTGCCGTTTTCCCTCGTGTAAGCGGGGAGATTTGCCGATCGATGCATCGGGCGCGAAAATTTATGGAGCAAACAAGGAGGAGTGGCTGACAGGAAAGGCGACAACTCGCAGCGAAACAAGATTTCAGCTAGTGTCATCTATGAGCGCGAGCGTTTACGCTGCAAAGCAAATAGTGAGCGGGTTGAATAAAGACGACTTATTACGACTTGCAAGTCGCGCTCGTATACAAGCCGGGCCATTTTTTCTCCGCAGAGCTTTTGTATTCATGCTGGGTGCTTTGCGATAAATTCACCATCGCTGAATGGGGGATTCAATTCCACGCAACGCCGCAAGCCTCGGACCACACATCAAAGACGATCCCTATCGGATTAATGATAACACTCTGCGAGGCCCAATTCTAAAAACCTAGAACGGCCAAATGACATAAAAATTGTATCACTTTGAAATTCACAAAACTTAAGTTGTTTATTGTCGAAGTTATTTTTCTGTTTATACCGTAACCTATTTTTATTCTTGAGAAAAATTATCATAGAAAATAAAAGAGCGTTAAAGAAAAAAGTTTCATTGATAAGAATTTCATAATTTTATAGTAAATTATTAAGATGGATGGACGTTATAAATCATGGCTTAAATTTGAATGTGCTAATTGTTGTACTCGGATTCACTTTGTACACCAGGAATTGGCCCAAAACAGTTGTAATGCAGTTTAAGATTTGAAAGAAAAATTTGAAATGCAAGTTTTTTTTTAGTTTCTTCATGGTCTGTGATCTGATATTCATAAAAAGATATGAATTATCTTGTTTCAAACTTCTGCAAACAAGTACTTCTTAGATTATGTATTTTGTTTAAATTTCTACTTTCAACAAAAGTTGCGCTTGTGAAAATTAATGCCTGAATTCGTTTATTCAGAGATAACTCCTGTACATAACTGAAAAATGCCGGCGCTTTCAGAAAACGGATCAAAGATTCTTTTCTTGTTTTCAAGAAGAAAACGATTTGAGGAATTAGCATTTTTAACTATTCCCTGCGGAAGCAAACTTGTGTATAATGAAATGTAAAAAAATACGTCTAATTCCGGCTCTTTTGCATTAAACTTCTGCGAACAGAGAAGTGCACGAAGGAAACGCTGAAACGAGAGTCAACCCATCGAGTTGCAAACACTCTTCAAAATATTTTTCAAAGCGCCTCCAACCGGAAGAACGAAATAAGCTGAATAAACGAGCCGGATGAAATTACAGATAACAATGATTCGATCAAGTTATAAATAGAAAAAGGAGCCCTAGTTTTTTCAGATTTCAAAATTAATCGTCCTGTAAATTTTAAACAGAGGTCGAGTTTGAACGATTTTGTTTTTCTAATATGCTAGAAATAATCTTGCAGTTTGAAGTTCGATTTAAGTAGAACATGGCGTAGTATAAACATCTGTTATTTTTAAACATCCGAAGTCAAAATTATTATTCGCAAGTAAACTGTCGTATTGTTGTCTTGACTGATTTGCTAATTTCTGCTCCTCTAACAACTTTACTACTTCACTGCTCGAGTTTGTGATTAACGTTCTGCCGGAATTTCCATGGCACACACAGCCCGTTCGGGGTGCACAGTATATTATCCAAAACGCTCTAGGCAAACATGTCCACCGTGTATTAGACTCGATTATTTCGTAATACAGTAATACATGAATAAATTCCATTAGTCGTTATCAGTCGTTAACTTGAAATTAATATTGTAATTACGTTTGGGCGTGCGGGTTCTGTTTATTTGAGTCAGCCCGAATGTCTGCCTTAATTGCACCTGCGATTTCAAGACAGATTTATTCAACAGTCTGAAAATCCTAAAGGTGAACTAGAAGAGAATATAAAATACCTGAAAATGTACACGCCTGTCCATACCAACCGTTCACTTTTTTCCCACGTTACATATTCTTTCATCTACTGTCGGAACAGAAAAAAATCATGTAAAAAATCAAAAGTATTTAATATATATATGAGATGTCAGAAACATGCTCCACGAGTGTTTCATATTGACGCGAAACTTTTTTCATGCAAGTAATAAACTAGATTTTTTCGTTTCATTAATATTTCGCATACTCATCGTAGTGTATCGACATGTAATAATCAAACCTTGTTTGATAATAATTATTGGAGTGCGCTTATATTGTGTACAGACCGGACGAGTAAATATAGTACACGCCATAACTCGTGCCGGCGCGAGGAAAAAGATTGGACAAGTATTTATGCAAATTATACGTCGTTTTGTCATTTGCGTTTAGAACTGCTTAAGGGTGGGTAGCTAATTTGCAACGTTGTAATTTTGTCTAACAGCCGAGTTTGCGTCGATCGAAAATGTTGAGCAACTGTAATTGTGTTAATAATGTGGGTTGAACATTATTCTATCCAATTGAGTTAATTTTCCGAGAAAATATAATATTTAGTCAGAAAATCCAGTTTGCTTGAAAAACGAATTCTCAAACGACAAATGTGGTTTGTGTGGCTGGCAAAACTTTTTGGGGAAAAAGAAATAACATTCGACGCTTTCAATCAAAACGGTAATAGCGGATTCGTGAATTCACCCCCCTCTTATGAATCGGATAATGAATGCTTCATTAACGTTTGATCAGACTTTGAGTTTAAGTGATGATTAGACTTTGAACTATCTGATTAAACTGAAAATTGTTTGTAGAAGATTGAATTGATCGGTTATTCAATTCACCCTCACTGGAGGACCTCAGCAGAACTACAATATTATTACTAGTGTTATTTTTCTAATGTTTAACTGTTGATTAAACAATTTAAAAAATAAAATCCGTCGGTTCAACAGAATCCCGTGTTAATTTTTAATCTCAGCCTGACTTTCAGTAGATAATGTAACCGTTGCGTCAGACAATACCAAATCGTCTTAGAAATCTTGGTTGAAAACACATATTGTGATAGGGGTTTAATCGCGGAGTTTGCGATGTAAATACAGCGCTCTCTCGGCAGTAAACGTGCGTTACAAAGTGAAACCAAGCGCGTTTCAGTGTCTTGACAATGGGATCGGGTTGGCGGTATACACACATAAGCATTTCTCAACCAGACACACGACACATCTTGCCTAAAATGACATCGGTATTTCAATTTTGCGAGAGAGGTTCACGACAATTGGCATGCAATTCGCAACTTCGAATACAAGAGCTGCTATAAAGGATATATCCGAACGTTTGACGAGCATTCTTACGAGTTTCAAAACTCTTTTGCGAGTAAAAAGCTCACGTTAGATTGCGTTTCCTTACGCGCAAAGTCGTCGTCACATGGGTATTTGCAAGTTTGTAAAAGTGCCGACCAGTACTTGGCACTACAAAAATGAACCCACGTTTTTCGTTTTGTTCTGCCAATTTTTTCGTTCGCAATCGTCAAATAATCGATCCGCGCGATTCACAGGCATAAAGACGCTCACGTTCAAAGGATTGTTTGTGATTTCCATTTGTGTTTGGTCGAACGTTTTGTTTCGCGATAGCTGGCATCTTTGTTAAAAACGGAAATCGTAATGTGTGCCTGCGTTAATATTACTCCAGCGTTGTTTAACCTGTGTTTTTTTCCTGGAGATGCCGCTATTCTGTTTGGCCACTACGAAATGAACGCACCAAACAAAAAGGTGTCGCAGTTTTATTTCTGGATGTTATTGTGTCTTTTAATTGCATTGCAACAGAAAAAATCAAACGTTAAAGTTCAGTTCAATTTGTTATCTTTTTTTTTGACTCTGTTCAATGAGTTCGGGCAAAAAATTGCGGATATTCGCCTGTCTATTGTGCAGTTTTTGTTGCATTTTTGCCGAGCAAAAATCGAAAAGTTGTTTTTCTCCGATGTTCGAACAAATAAAAATCTTGTTTTTCGTTTTGTTATTTATACCGTGCAGTTTATCAGTGCACAGATAAGGTTTCATAGGGACTGTATGAGACCCGAACTGTATATCGGATCGGTGAGAAAATTAAATTCGAAACCAAGAGTAATTTGGATCGGAAAATTGTGCGGCCAATGGGGATGTTTCTCTGACAATTAATATTGTCAATTTATTTTAAACGCTCAACATGGGATACTTTGGTTAAATGGGGCTTGATTAGTGCATTATACGGGTCACTCCCGAACGGCCACTGTAAGCCTCGTGTGATTGTCAAATAAATGCGCCATTTATTTCGCTGAACAGGTCATATTATTATATAAGTTCAACACATTTGCGGTAGTACATTGCGAATATTCGTGCGGTTTGCGGACGTTCAGAATGGAGGCCGAAAAATTATAGCGTGTAATCACACTTTTTGTTACGCGACGAAATAAATCTAATTCATCTGGCCGCGTAACAAGTGAATACAGAATGAGATTCTCGCTGACGCGTACTCTCCTCCAAAAATATTTGTTTGCTACTGTTTTCCGACCGTTTTTTATTTATTCCCCCCTGCTCAGTTTCAGTTTACATTGTGTTGTTATGCAAAGTCTAGATATTACTTTGCTTCGTGTGTGTGAGCGAATGAAAAATGAAATCGTCGCATTATTCCAGCCGGGAGTCGAAATTAAATAAAAAAGTTACCCGATTAAGAGATTAACAATAGCGCGACACTTGTCGCGAGAATGGCAGAGGTATAAAAGTGACATTAAAAAAAGCATTCAACTGGAACACCCGTTGTTTACCATTTTTTTTCCTTTTTTTTTGACGATCGTTTGGAAATGCGTACGATATCTCTTGTTTCTTGCGTCCAATAATGGCAAAATCAATGTAGCCCTCGTTTTCAAAAAGTCAATAACCGCTTTTAATAATTCACACCTCTGGCACACAAACAGCGACTGAATTCGTTTCAGCCCCTCCACTCTGCCATTGCTATTAATTGCACTCGGCTGTGCAAACTTTTCGTATAACATTGCGTCGATTGACGGTGTTTCAAACGGAGAAAAAAAAACATAAAATCGTCCGAAGTGATAAGAAGGATTGCCACATAATAGCTCATTAATATTAAACCGTTATTACGACTATTTTTCTGCCGCGATGAATTATTCATCGGCGTTAATTTTGCAAAGAAATTTGTTGATCATTCACGGGGCGCTAAAAAATTCCGAGGGAAAAACGTTGATGCGCATTTGCACCTAAAAAGTTGGCATAATCATTGCAGAGTTTCTAGCTGTTTGCCATTTCGGACATTCCGATCGGAAGAGGGGGGAGAAAAAAGAATATCCGCGAATCAAACGCCATTCGTATGTACATCAAAATACGTTCGATCGAAATAACAATCGTTTGCAATCAACAACTCATCGATTACAAGACACATACCAATGAATATCTCATGGACTCGTTTGAATTGGCCGTCAACAAAGTGACATCGCGTTGCATGATTGGCTTATTTCATTCGCAGTTGGTTGGTGTGCGTTATAAAATAATTATCGCTCTTTCCAATTACCTCTGTGGACAACCGTGATACAATTAGAACAAAAACAAAGAGCGGTAACCCGCGATACGAAACGTGAACTGTGCTTTATCAGGCTACGAAAACTCAAGCTTAAAACTTTGCGACGTGACTTATGTGTTTGGTGCAGAAATCGGACAAGCTTTTTTCGCTCTTGAAAAGATCGCAATGAAAGTTATAGTTATTAAACTACTTTTTCAAACCCAAGTGGCACATTAATAATGCCTTCGCAGGCAAACAGTTGCCATTGTAAAACGGAAATTCGGAGATCGCGTTTTACCAGCGATAATGGCGTCATCGTTAGCATCTGGACAACATTGTTCATCACATTAAATCCGAGATGATATCGCTCCGGGATATTACGCGCCGGGCGTCTACAAGTTCTGCGCCCCTCGCGCACTCTGGCCTATACGCGCGAGAAATCACCGTTTGAAATTACTGCTTTGTGATTTAGGTGAACGCTTAACCCAGTTGAACCCGGCTGCGCTGTGACAAATCGCGAGTCGCATCGCGGATCGTTTTTTTTTTCGTCTAAAAATATACTCGTTTTAGAAAAAAAGGAAGACGCAAATCCGATCGGCAGGATAATTTGTACCGATGAAAAAAATGCATCATGAAATTAATGATTGAAATGAAACAAAAGATTGTGGGGAGGGAGGCTGCAATTCATTCGGCTAGTATCAACAGTGCTGCGGGAAAAAAACCGATATTCTCATTTCGCTGAGCTATCAAATTGATTATACTATTGAGGAGTATCGAGTAGAGTGCGCTAACCGAAAAAAAAAGTTAATTAATTTAGGTGGATGCGGAATTTGGCCTCGCAGGGACGAGAAAATGAAAATGGAAACAACGTGAACTTACCGCATGTGTAAACGATTTTCAGATACGTCCTACTTTCGGGCATGCAGGGCTCTCCGAACGTCGTGCTGTTGGCAACCACCGAACATTTCCTTTTCCCATGACAGATCTGTATCACAGTTTCAGTCGCGTAGTTTGCCAAGCAATCTGCAAAATTCAATCGCACTGTATGAAATACATGGACCGGGAAACAGTGTAAGGTATAGGTATCATCCTAAGCGATTTATCTGATTCGTTCACATCAATTTAATATCGCAAATATTTTGTCAGATGTCGCACTCATTGTGTTTACTTTCAAATACGTTGTCATTTTTTCGATACAGAATAATAGAAAAAATAATAGAAAAATATATTCCTTTATCAGGTTTGTTTCATGATTTTTTTTAAACATTATTTACCATCGCGAAAGTTCAATTTCAAACGTGCATCTCTCGTATTTTTATTTTCATTTTCCCAAGTTGAATTATCGAGTGAGAAAATGTTCTGCGAATTGTTGGTAAAAGAATTTTCCATGATTGCAAGGGAACTTGAGTTTGAATTTTCCATGTTCAGTTTTCTTGAAATCCGACGAATATTTTAATCAATGAGTTTTAATCAAAAGCTGGATTTATCAAGCTTACGCTGCGAATCTCGATAAATTAATTTCGATCATCCGTTGGAATCAATTCGCCGGCGCCATTCCCTGTTCGACTGCATTTCCTGCGTTAATAAAACACTCTCTCCTCGGAGATGAATCATAAAATATTTGTGGATAACGCTGATCCGTCAAAATCGTAAATAATGCCCCGGCCGGTAGTTACTTTACGTAAGCAAAGCACGTTACCAGCTCTAAAACTCGGAGGATGAAATAAACGAAGGCAAATCACAGTTCAATTCGCAGCAATGAAACTGGGATGCTGTAAATTTTCGTGCTGCCAAAGAAGAAGAATCCGAAAGTGCGCCGGCTAAAAGTTTCGCGCAACTCATTCGTCGTTTGAAAAGCTTATTCGTATTGTGGAAAGCGTGTTCGCCGAGAAAACAGGCCAAGTCAAATTGACTGAATTTGTATTAGTTTTGCATTAGAAATGCCGTGGATGTATCGGACGGTATTGATTAATTCCGCGACAAGTTTACACGAAACTTAAAATTGTTAACAAGCCTCGGCTCTTTTATTTGAATTCGCCGGCGTCGCAATTTTTAAACAAATTCTCTTGATTGCATTGAATAATTTAACGCCGCGTGGTTTACGAATTTGAAATTCCCAATCATTCATAATTCGACCGAGATTCACGCTCAGATGATCACAGAGCGTATTTTTGGGCGAATCACGCCGCCGAATCGATCCGAGGATTCGCAAATTTAATTAGACGTGTGTCTCAAACTCTCGGCTTCTAATTAACTTGTCAAATCGCCGAGAATTTTGACACGCAAAAATAATCGAAGAAAGCGAGACACATCAAACTGTATTTCAAAATTGTTTTACAACTTTGTGATGGAAAGCTGTTCCAATTCGTTAATTTCATTCGTGCAAAATTAGTCGCGCTAAAATATATATCGCTTGGCATTTTATATGAAGCGCGATTTTCACTCCGACACTTTGCTTTGACTTTTTTTTTTATTTCATCGCGAATGAATCCCATAATTGAAAACGTCAAATTAGGAGAGCTTATGTACGGTAAATGGAGGGATATTGAATCTAATTTGAATCAATATTGGTTTTATTGTGTGAAAGACACGGGGAAAGTTATTTTTACAAAAAAAATCCGTCACATGTTTCATAATTAAAACCGTCACGGTTTTTTCATTTTAAGCCCATGTCGAGATCTATCCAATTATATTTTCACGCAGACTATTTTCATCGCCAAAAAAATGTCCACCCACCACTGTCTCGTATCATTTTCATTGAATTTTGAGAATTATATTTTCTCTTTCATCTCATTTTCCACCGTTGCAAAGTATTCGCTGTTTTGTTCTCAAGAAAATAATATTTGCACAGAAAATTAACCCGGCAAAGTTATATCGCAAAATGTTTCTCTACACGGAAAATTTTTGAAGATTCAGATAATGACTCTATTTCCCACATTTGCAAGACAAACTTAAAGTTTAACAATCTTTCGTGACCTAATTCAATGATTGTAATTTTTCATTAAAAATTCATTTAGTTTAGTTTCGGTAATTTGTTGTTTTCTAATTCGTTCAAAGATTCGTAACGTAGCTTTGCATATAAATCACAATAACTTTCTTGTTCGCAGCTTTCAGCTCCTTCGACATTGTTGTCAGATTGGCGTCATATCTTGTCGATGGCTCTTTCCTCTAAGACGTTCTACGAATATTTCCATACAAAATGCGACACGACAAATGGATTTTTTCGATTCATAACGCAGAAAATGTGAGCAAAACATCGCTAACCACAATAATCAATTTCACTTAAATTGAAAAAGTTCGGTTTTAAAGTTTTATCAATAACTTGAAGCATTTCGAAAAATTCATTAGTTTCTATCAAGTTTCCATCAATCGTATTATAATTTCAAACTAAACTTACTCGCAATTTTGAGATCAACGAGAGAAACTGATTACTTAATTTTTTTTCATACATTCTTCATGAAGGTGATTATTGGAAATTAATGAACAATTTTCTTACAGAATGTCAAGCACTCATAATTAACTTTTTTCAACCCGATTGATCAAATTCCTCTCTTGAATGATTAGATTTACAAAAAAATGTTTCGAAAAAACATTATCATTTTAGTCATAATGCGATTCGATTATAAATGACGTTAAATCTGGTGAATGAATATCAATCATATCAAATATATGACTTTATGATTATGAAAAATAAACTGTCATGATTTTTGCTGGACACTTACTTTCTTCTTTGACGCCAACCGGTTGGGGGCATTGAATGGATTCGTATTCCGTGCGGCCAAATGTCGCACTGTAAACAGCCACCCGATGGCCTGGGTAACAACTCAGATTTATAGCTTCATTTTCGCAGGCCACTTTGCTCCTAAACTCGTCTGAAAAAAAAGCAAACAACAACAAGACTTGATAAATCAAACGTTACGCTCCTTCTTTGAACTAAACGTTGCTCGTTTGTTCAATAACATCTGACAGTCTAAAAAGTCCACATTTTATTGTTGGATTTCAAATGTTCGTCAATAACTAGTTAAAACTGTAGTCGTCGAGTTCATGCGGGGTCTGCGAAACGTTTTTTTCGCCAAGTGATTTTGAAAGAGATGTCAGATATGCACGAAACACGTGCACATTTTTTATCGTTCCGTTGAGCAACAAACAATGGTTGGTGAGCTACATTTTCAGCCATTCTGTCAACGAACAATCACGTTTGATATAAAAAGGAAACGTGTCCTGCTCGCGCGACCATAAATTTCCGAGTCAATAATGCCGGACGTAACACTTTGTCTCAGGTGTAAGTGTTCAAAATTGCTCTCTAAGTGCCAAAAAAGAACGGACAATTTTGATTCATGTCCCGAAAAATACTTAATGGAATCAAGAGTGATCTTTTGGCCCCGGAATCGATGTCATGGTTGGTGAAATATTTGTCAGAAGGAAATGTTTACGACTAAGAAAAAAAATTTTTCTCGTCGTTATAACAGATATGAAATTCATGAAACTGACATTTTCTTAACGAATTAAAGTCGCAGTTCTATTGTGAATTATTCAACCAAATTTGTACACATTTTTCGAACCGTAAAATAATCACATCATCCTTTTCTCAACTTCGCCAACTTGATATCAAGAAAAACGCTTACAAGAGGAAACTTATTACAGGTAAATGAACTGAGGAAAATGTTGCTGCTTTTCATTTATGCAGCGAAATTGAAAAGGGCCAAGCAAAGAGCACGCAAAAATAGGACAAAAATAATGTATAAACGAGAGTGTGTATGGACGTAAGTTTCGTTCTCTTTATTGGGCAGCTTTAGTTGCCACGAGGTAACATGCCTCAAAGTACAATAAAACGTCGTCGCAAAAAGAACTGTTTATTTTTGAACGTGCCTGAAAAGAATAATATCTTTTGGCCGACGACTTAACCAGCAGCTCTAGTTAGACGGCAAACTTTTCGGATTTCAACTTTTGTTTCTTTTTTCCACGTTACGCGATGGTTTATAATTTTTATAATTCATGTTATCCACTTTAGTTGGCTGTCGGATCCATTATAGACTACCGTGTCCTTCATCAAAAAAGATTCAAGTTTTTTCCTCCTTAACAATGTAATTTCAAACCGACACTCTGCTTTTATCTTATTTTCCTTTTTTTCTTTTTTTATATCTTGTTTATACGAGAAACAGTTATTACCGAGCATTCGTAATATCGTTGATTACGACCGTCAGCCCCTTGAGGGAAAATTTGTGCAAACTTTCTAATTTTGTCGGGACTGCTTGAACTACCTCTTCACAAGTCCGCATCCAAATGCAGACTTTTTGTTTATAACATAAATGTCTACAAATAATTTGAATACAACAAAAGTTTAATTAAAACAGCCAAAGAGGTAGCAAAGTTGTGTAACTTTGATCGTTCCGTATGTTGACTACTTTTTTTAACTCATTCGTGTATAATTTCCGACACATTGGAGAAAACTAATATTTCCTCAGAATGAACTTTTCTTGTGATAAAATAAAAACTCAACTTCTGTGGAATAATATGTACCTAACCATTGAATGGATTCTAATCAAATAGAACGTGTAATGAAATGTTTGTATTCTGAAAAAATTGGACGCAATGCTTTTTCATGATAGTCAAAGAAAAACACTGATATTCTACTGTAAAGCAAACCTTCCTACAATCAATGAATCAAACCATCACTTTGTTTCTGTCAATTTAATTCGTAAGTTTGACAATTGTACTGAAAACTAGTTTAAATTTAAAACTGAAAAATTTTCCTATGAAAAATCAAACTTTAGCACAGTGCTAAAAAAGAGTAAAATTCTAGGACACTATTTCTCTAGTTGCCTTCTATTTAAAAGTGGCTCTTTTTTAAAAGTGAAGCACGAAATGAAGGACGGTAATTAAATGCGTCTGCTCTTTTTATTAATTCGCTTTAGCTTGTTAAGCTGTGACAAAAAGCAACTTCAAAATGAGACGTCAGAAACTTTTTTAGCGCTAATATAATTGTAAAGTACTATAATTCGATATGTTAAACGCACAAAGAGGCTAATGTGCAAATCATAATTTCGACCACGTTCGTTTGACTACGGCTTGAGTTGATTATAATGTCATCAAATTTGAAAACAAATTAGCTGACATTCTTACGGCATATACACGGAAGCATGGTGGGGCATCACGTTTTAATAGCATCTCTCAACTGGACATTAACTTGAATATGTCAGAAGAGTAATTACACGTGTAGAACGTTGGATTACGTATCAAATCCGGTGCGGACAGCATCTCACGTGTCGTCCGCAAATTCATTTGTCTTCAACACGTGTCACTTATTGTGCTCACGGGCATTAAAGATTACCGTGTACACCTAATCTCTGCGGTCACCAGTGTCGAACATCGTTTGCATATTCTTGCATCTCATGTACGAATATACGCCACTAAGAATCTCATTTTCTTATAAAAAAACATATAAATATTTTCTTAACTTTGTGAAACTCCTTAAGGATAAGCTGCCTTAAGGAAACCAACTTTTCGAGATTCAATATGGCCGCCAATATGACGGGTCTCAAAGAAGTTACCCCATAGTTGAAATAATCATTTTTTTATTGAACTTTTATTTAACATTGATTTATAATATTGCTTATGTAAAGCTTTTACAAACTTTGAAAATAAGTTGAATTTATAAGTGGGGCGTTTTCTTGCATGTCTTGGATCAAAGGGTTAATTAAACTTTGACATGTAGAAAAGATGAAAAATTTTGTATCAGAGCTTTGGTGTGTGGTAAGATATTTAATATCAGACAAATACACTTGTCACGTTGGGAACAATCCAATTCACGTATGAGGATGCTTGTTTGATGTTCAAACTGAGGTTACAGACATCATCAAAGGATGTAATTCCACTTGGGTAAATAGTTTATCGTGAAATAGCCTGATCAATCATGAATGATCAAGTGGTGGATTTAAAACGTTCAAAATGTACGTTTTTTCTCAAAAGCTATCGACGAATTTGATTGATATAACTTCATTACCGGTACGGGGAAAAAGTTCGATCGAAAACGTTACATTTCATACCAAACATTTTTTGTAGAAAATAACTGGATTAAACTGACTAAATGCACAAAAAAGTTGATCACAAAGTCGAAACCAAATATTCTAGCGTATAAGTTGAAATTGGCGGTGATTTTCTGGCAAGGCATATCTGGACCTTTGTCCTGGCCGGAATTACAGTTGTTCCGTATGAACTCGAGCGACAATGTTGTTTTTTTTTGGAATAATACTGGTAGGAAATATTGTTTGTTGTACTTACGTGGACGGCATTTGTAAGCGACTTCAATATACTTGGGCAGTCCTGGACATGGATCCCGATGAAAAGATTCCGGGCTGGTGTTGAATTTGCACTGGCGCTTCTTTTGACAAATCTCGACGACTGACTGCAACAGAGAGTACTGAAATTTCGGTCAGTCAGTCTGTTCTTTGGAGGGCGAGTTTCGGATTCTCAAAGCGATATTAAACTGCGCGATGATTTCGCTTGTCCGTTCGGGAATTCTAGCCGACGTTATATCATTTCGAATGGGCCGCCATTGGAGAGTCGGCTCAACTATTAATATAATCTAGAACGTGTAATTAGATTGTGAAGTCAGATTACTTGCAACGTGCTATGGTTACGGCGCAATGCAGCCGAGAGACGAAAACGTTCCATCGAATATGGCGTTATTAGAGAAGCAATAGTATCTGAAAGCGGTAATGCATTAATTCCGCGCGAAGTAAGACGACCCCGGTCTCGCTGGCTTGAGCCAAACTTAGTAACGTTACTCATTAATTTAATACGAGTCACCTCCCAAAAGTCCGGTTTTCAAGGTCTCGCCGATGCTCCCTCAAAGGAGAAATTACTTTAGAATTTGTATAAGCAACAAATTTCCTGGAGAAAACCACTTTGGAAACTCCCACAACTTCGTCTCGTTCCATTCACTATAGCATCAAAAGTGCAGAATAACTAATTAAACCATTTCGTCCCGGGAACCTTATAATTTCATCCCGATTTATTTTACGAACAAGTATAATGAAACTATCCTTTTTTCTGACTCGTTACAGTTTGTTGGTTCGAGTCAGGTCTAACGAACCCATTCAAATGTTTCGTTATTCTTGCATTTTTCCACTTTCCTCAAATCTGATTTCGTTCATTATATTCCTCATCTTTATTCCTTTATCGATCGAAAGTTACCCTTTCATGTAGTCGCACAAACTTGTCTTTTTCTCCGGACATGAGACCGAACTCAAAATTAGGAGTTAGATTTAATTCCAATCGATCAGGTCTCGTAATTTGATCAGCTTTCAATTGGCGCTGCTCTCCCTTTCGGTCTTCATTGAGCAAGTTAAGAACCTCGGGAGCAGCATCGGTTTTGGCAGCCTTGAGTTGCAAACCGCAAATAGAGATTGCTTCCACTTGCACGATGGAAACTTAAAAACTTGTCCCGAACCAGAACACACAAGTGTTAACAGAATCCTAAAATACGATGACCGCAACTGTTAATGCAATTGGATCGCTGAATTACCAAGAGCCGGACGAGCCATTTTTGAAACGTCCAATTTGAAGATGAAACGCACATCCCAATCGTTTTGTCACCGATCTAAAAATTGCTGAATCCAAGCGCTACTTTCTGCAGGTCGTTCGAAATTGTTAGCGAGAGCAAAACAATGTATTGGCAAAATTTCGAGGAAAAATTGTTTCGCGTGTATCTACACGAGTTTAATGAATCGACAACTGCAAAATCGATACCAGCAGATCAGTATACGTTTCTGTAATCAACCCAGATGTAGGTCAGAATATATTGTTTGCATTCGAGATGCGCAGGGATGATTATTTATTGCGAGGAGGATTGAGAAAAGGAACGTTCAGTCGAACAAAAAAAGGGATCAAATTAAGTGGATTTTCACATTAGCCCGGGATACTTTACCACGTTTGACTAGCAACAGAAAGGAGAAATTGCTTCGAGATTCCACACAGGAACAGAAAAACAGGTAAAGTAAAAGGATGAAAGAAATTCTTATCTCATATGATGACAAAACAACCGACCCACGCGAGATAAGGCAATGGAGGTAGAGATATATAGGTTGCGAAAATGAAAACTGCCGTGATCGCTGATTCGCGCAGTGCTGTGAACCGACGTGTTGCAACATGACCCGAGAGTTTGAATTCAAAATTGTAACCGAGGCAACTTTGCCAGGATTAATTGCGGTTGCTTTTTTTGTGTACTTTTGCAAAAAAGAACTTATAATTTGTAACATCAAAACTTTCTGACATTGCTGTCTAATTAACTCCGCCATTTTGGGATTTACTCAAGAGGGATGCGTGGTAGAGAAGTCGGATAATTTAGATAAACTATTGAATGAAATTCAAATGAAGAATTAAGGAAAAAGAAACAGATGAATTCGAAGAATTTCGTTTGGACTGAAGTTTTGAAATCGTGTAGTAATTGATAAATAAATAATTGTTCTACTCGAGAGATTTAAGAACAGGAGTGAGATGAAGTGCGATGGAATTTATCTCAGGTGTTTCGTCGTGTCCGTGGTACGCCCACTGCAACCGCGACCTTCTTTTGATTTGATTTATTTCTCGCCACCGATTGTAATTTCGCTGCGGAATTTCCTGTTCCTTTGCACAGCGCGGTTAAGGGACGCAAAAAATACAAGCACAAGAAACGGTTTTCAAGCCACGGAAGATGTTTTATGAATTACGGCAGTCAGTTTCAAACAAAGGAGAACTTTTTTCCCGTCCTCAATTAAAGTGCATCAGATTCTTTTCATTGCTGGTCGAATTTTATTTTTTATCCCGGCTTCAAAGTTCGTTACTCAAAATTGTGTGTTCATGTTCCGAATCCGAGCATTTTTCGCTGCTTCACGACTTTTAATTGTTACGAGAAACGCGGGCCGGATCAATATTTATTTTATTCTTTTACTCGCGATGTTATCTCGGAGGCAAACAATCGTTCTGAATTACGCGCGACTTGTCGTCGATACATTCGCTTATTGTTTTTAAACAGAGGTATGAAATAACCAAACCCGATTTTTGATTGCGATGTGAATGTTGGCAAAGAAAGCATGCTTTCTAGACAAATGCAAAAAGCTAATCAAATCTTAGTAACCATATTTTCATCGACATTTTTTCAAAATTAAATATGTTTGTTATAATGTGCTTTTAAAAACTAGAAAATTAAAACACAATAAAAATACAAAAATAATGTCGGGTGAATAAATGGTCGAATTAAATCAACGACAAAAAGTAGAATCGTGTGCCTCACAACTAGTCAGTTGAATATAAAATGAGCATTTGAACGTGTCTGTGTAACCGTCACAGTCCGAGATTGGAAGAGGTACGTTTTCATGCGTGTTAATGCAAATTGATTTTTATTCCGAATCAACGCGATATCTCGGCCTGAGCGTCACCACCGTGATACGTTTAATTTCAATTGAAAGCAAAAAAATCCCGATCAATATCCAGTTCTATTTTTACAGTATCGACGGTTTGATGTAATATTGTGTAAAAGCCAGATATTGGCTTAAAATTTTACAATCAAATGTATTTGTAAATGTTTCAAATTTCTGTTTCAAATTTCTATTGCTAAGTTTTTGTATTCGTTCAAATCTCATCGTTTCAAAATTGAACAAGTTTTAAGAGTAAATCGTATTTAATTTTAAGATTGTATGTATTAAAATTCACCTGTATCTGTAACACACAATTTCCCCGAAAAATGTTGTTTCCATAAGGTTTTGCACAAATATTGATGAAATTTTGGTTTCGTAATTTCGCGCCATTGAAACGTGTCTCATCGGCGGCAATGAAAAACCGCTTCGTTTAGTCGCGTTAGCGGCGCGTCACGCGTGACAGGATGTCTTTTGTCGAGCTACCACAATTTCGAATTTCATTTGATACGTGATGGGGGTCTCGATCAGCAAAGTACCGGAAAACAGGAACGAATGGACGCGCGCGCAAAGAATATATTCGGCTTCTCCGGGTCGTTTAAAGAACCGCTAGATTTATCCGCCACTTTATTTCAATCCACATGAAATTCGCCAATTCATATACCGGAGTGAGTTATCTGTACACAACCAGCTTGACGGTTCTCCCAAACTGACCCTAAACGCTGGATGCAAAAATTTTAGAATTCAATGGAAAAAGTCTCGCAATGAAATTACAAACTAAAAGCGGAGAAAAAAATTATGCTAAATTACAATAAGTTAAAGTATAACAATTTATGTTAACAAAGCGGAATACGAACTGTAATTTATTTTCAGAAAGCACAACGAAAACTGTAAAAAAAGAAAGAGAGATGATACAGTGAGCGTAAAATGTTTTTAAAAAATGTGTGCTTCATTTTTGAAAAGTTTAAATTCTCACAGTTATCGCGGTTTGCGTTAGCATCTCTGGTGTAATACATCTGGTCGTTTTCTGAAGTCAAACTTTCACGGTATGGTTATAACACAGTCGATTTTCATCTGTTTGGCTGACTTTTCATAAATTTTATTTTCATGATTAATTTTTATTTGCGTTATACTCTACATGGATATTTGTATAAAGAAGCGTTCGAGGCATTTGTAATTTTAGGTCAAACTCGTGATTTTAAAATTTTTAAAGGATTACTTTGCATCTCTAATAATTGCGTTGCGCGAAAGAACACGTTGGATAATTTGCGTTATGTTTTTTCAGTTTTAACACACGATTATGAATTATGCAAAAACATGAAATATGCATTTGCTCATTATTTGAAAGTTCATTCATTAAAAGTCGAATTAAGCAAGAATTAGATACATAAACTTATATGCAGTTTCAAATTTAATCAGATTATGAAAATTCTTCTAGTTATTCTAAGATTCTTCGAGTGAAAAATTTAAAACATGACATTTAAAAGAATTAAAAAATGAACATAAATTTCATTGCTTCTTTATTTAATTTTCTTTGATAATCAAAAGTGACAAATTTGATGAAATTTTTCTGCAGCAATGAAATTTGTATCACAAATTTAACTAACAAACAAAAAGGCATTCTCCACAGAAACTTTCGTTGAACGTTGATTCAACAATTTCTTTCAGTAGAAAATGTTTTGCGTTTTTTGTTTGCTTAATTTTTTTCTTTAAACGTCAGCATACGTCTCATCTTCACGTGCAATTTCGAGCCGGAATGCAAAGCAGTTTACAGGGCGATGCGTCTGTTCAAGAAAGATTCGTTCGTTACATGTACTTTCTTTCATCTAAATTTGACCGCGGAGATATAAAATCGCAGCTTAAAGGCAAGTAGCGTGGTAAGCCGTCAGAAATGGGCATTGACCTGAAAGGGTGCTTCCAACATCTCCCTGAGCATAAAAAACAGCGAATGATTGGCGCAGCAAAGGAAATTCAAAAGCGTCAAGACAGCAAAATGAATTAAATTATCATGACGATGCATTTCGCCATTGTTATTAAAACTAAAAAACAAGACAAAAATGAAAAACAACCTCTTTATACAATATGCAGATTTTTCCACGAATTGTATTGCCGTTCACCAAACCGGTATAATTCATTATATTGTAACAACATTTTAAAATCACTCATCGGAACAAAATCTTGATTTTGAATTCATCTGTGCACAGTTCTCAAAAAACAGTTCTGTTCTGCGAAAACAATTTTCAATTGTAAGTAGATGTCAATTCGGAAACGCTTTTCATACCGGAATTCCGATTGTCAGTCATAAAACTTCGTAATGCGATAAAGCGAGACATATTTTATGCCAGGTAATGGAATTTTTCAAAATCTTAAACTATGTCGTCGCTGATAATTTTCGAATGTTTCGTATTCTAAATCCACGTCGAGCTCAATAAAAAAGTTTTCTTCAAACTTCGCAAGCAATATTAACAAAGGTATGGAATGTAAAAAAAACCGTTGTCGAATAGTAAAATTTTGAACCAAACGAATTGACTGCGAATTGACTGAAACATGTACATCCTGATGGAATATAGTCCAGTTATACTCCAGCGTGTATGAACGTTAACATTATCTGAAATTCAAATTCACAGTGACCTCAAAACATTAATATTCACCCAAATTTGCCTTAAAATATGTTTTGAAATGTTGCACATCATACTTAATTAAGGTCATCAACCGAAACGTTGACTTTGAATTCCTTATAAAATTGAATTAGCAACATCATTTCGCGTAAATTGCACATAAACAACAATTGTTTAATAATTCCTCCACAATGGTAATCGTAGTTGTTGATTTAATGATTCGAAATAATAACGTTGCGCATATGCACAAAGGCTGAAAACACATCTTGGTTAGTCGGTTGAAATAATACAGATTACCGTAGAACAATCAAACTCCGAATGTTTAGCCAACATAAATAAAACGTCAATATCACACATAACGCCGGTCCTACCTGCAGTGCATCCGGCCAGACACAAGTGTTATTTGGCTGAATCTCGCCGGTTACCGGGCTGGCTGTGCTGCACTTGCCCACGGCAACACCGTCAGCTCCTCCAAAACGTGCGACAGTAATCGAAATTTTGGTGCCCAGCGGGCACTTGAGCGTCATGGTCTCCTCATCACAGGCGGCTCGTTGGTGGGTCTTCAAGGTACCTGACAAAAGCTCTGCAACGTTAATTAACGTTCAGCATTTTCCAACACGAACAGGTTAGAAAATTGTGAGACCGAGAAGTCATGTCGACGCAGACAATTTGGCACGAGACAAAGATACCGCGTGCGATTGATCGATTTTGCGGTCGTTAATTAATGAGCGAGCGCGTTTCGTTTGGCGGCCAATAAGTTGATGTTATAGCGCGGGCGGCATATTAATGAACGCGATTACAAGCAAGAGTCAGTTACAGGTATAATTATGGCGCGTGCCAGCATGATGTTGCACCAACGTCGTTTAAATCGCGATGTCAATTAATTTGTTTTCACGTTTCAAGACGAAAGGTGTCGCAGATCCGTTTGAGCGTTTGGTCGTTGAGAGACGATCGTTGTTGTTTGTCGAAGCGGTGTTGAAAATGGCGCCCATCAGGTGTCCAAGCAGGTACATGAAAAATACAAAATGAAAACAGAAATTAGACGTTGATCTTAATTTTTGCAGAAATAAAATCACAACTTTTACAAATTGATTTGTAACAGTATTGGAATATTTATTAATTTTGTGACAATTTGCAATTAGAATTCGATTGAAAATTTTTCGTTTTCATTAGTTTACATTTCAAATTGAAACTTCGTAATATTAATTGGAATATTTATTAATTTTGTGACAATTTGCAATTAGAATTCGATTGAAAATTTTTCGTTTTCATTAGTTTACATTTCAAATTAAAACTTCGTAATATTAATTGGGAATGTTATGCTGGTTGTGTAATATGCTATAACTAAAAACTATTTCGATTGGAAATCAAATCAAAAATTGGCTGTGGGTATTCTAAATAATCTAAATAAAAGTTGAAAATGAATTTCTCGGTATGCATTCTCAATTCCTAATGACGAAAATCGATTAAATTTCCAAATGAAATTCATTTTACATGTGAGTGATTTAGTTATGTACAATAAAATATTGAAATTTACGTTACAAATTGGTAACATATATCAGAATAACCATTCATTGTTTGCCTATTGTATATTTACACGTGACGTGATTTACATATGCTAAATATTGATGGACAAATGATGATGAACAAATTACATTAATGACATGATGTTCATTTAATAATCATTGATAATTCTGACATTAACACGCCAGATGTATTAACTCTCTGATTTACATTGCATGCATCGTAAAAGGATCACACAACTGACAATAACTTGATAATTTTGCACATTCAAAAGTTTGCAGCTGACAGGATTGTTCTTTTTGACTTATAATTGTTTTTATAGGATTCCTTATAATTGATATTCACGGTGGAACGGAGAGCTTTATAATACCCAACTTTAGACTCAATTACAACAACAAATAACGGGCGAAAATCTCATTAAACAAAACTCTTCTGTTAATAGTACAAATGAAACGTTATTTTTCACACGTTACAATTTTCGGAGAAAGCAGAGTCGCGCAAATGTGCTTAGTCTGTAAATTTAAGTAAAATTAATGTCTCGATCTGGCACATCCATTTAGGATTTTCAGTCTCTAAAAATATTTCCCACTATGATGAAGTAATTTTTCATTTTTACAGTCCACGTAGTTATAAACGTTAATTGATATTTTTCTTCAAAAAAAGTTTCAGTTTGTTTTTAATGACACCGAAAAAAATGATAGCAAAAGCTGTCGTAAGTCGAACTGAATTTGTGCGTGATTTCTTATCGATTGAGCTTATTACGGGATCGCTTTTTATCGACCAGCATATTCTATCCGTCGTATAACTTGCGCTTAGATTGAATTTTTCGAATGCTGCTAAACATTGACATTGCACATGTATCGAAAGTACCATCACAAAGCAACAGAAAACATTAAACCGCTGTTGTAAAAAGAAGCTGAGCGTTTTTGTCAGAAAATACATTATTGGTAAGGCCACTATCGTCACAGTAATAAAAGTAAGACGGGGAGAAAAGTTGCAATTTCGTTTTTCATTCATGATGTAAAAACCATCGCGGGAATCCGAAAAGATTTATCGTGACATTATGTTAATTCGCCATAATATCGCGTGGTATGCAGCAATGAACTGCGTTATTTATGACAGGTATGAGGTAGTAACTGTTATGCAAGGTTACTGGTTTTATCGTCAACACAGCGTCCCAAAGTGAACTTATTGCAACGTGAAAAGGGGGTATCAATTTATCGGGTAGAAATTTATTGAGTTACCTTTCGCCATTCCGCTGACATGAAAGGAAACGTACCGGCTCTATTATTCATCCTATCGCTTAATTAGAATATAATAATAATTTCGCGTCGCCAAATCGACGAGAGTTTTTGTAACAAAATTCGCCGGGCAAAATTGGTTTTGACCAAGATGGTGTACAAAGGGAAGGTAAAATATTTGAAAATTCATCATACCTTTAGTCAGCTTGGATGATGAAAGATAAAAAAAGTAAGGTTCACCGCCTCACATTCGTTTGTATAAGTTAAAGAACCGCAAAGCTAGGTAATGGCACAGCAGTTGAAAATCAAGAATTAATTTCGCGAAGACCATTGCACTTTGAACTGCGAAAGTTTCCGAAAAAGGATTCACCTGAAGCTGTTTTCTCGATAGAGAGTTCACGTTTTACTCTATTTTCCGTATTCAGGATTCCACTTGCGTCGATGTGATTCAGTTTGCACGACGTGCCAAGCACGCTTTAAGAGGGAATAAGTGCACCGGTATCGAAACACTTTGAAAAGGTCTGCCTTTGAAAATACATAAAACGGCGACGTAATTTACGTGAAATTGCGTGATTTAACTTATTCGCTGGGCGGTTTGTTTCGATCGAAGGCGCAAGGGAGTGTTGTTTATCGACAATTTCCGTTTAATCAGCGCCTTGGCGACGTAATTAATTGGTAACCTATAATGATTATGATTGTCGAACAGGACATCATTGTTAGGAGTAAGCAATGTGAGGCGATAAAGAAAAGTTGCTTTACAGAGGATTTTCATCAGCGCGAAGCCATTGGCATCGTTATTGGTTCGAGCGTGGCGTCGTTTAAACGTATTGGATAACGAGAGCTTAAATTATAAAAGTCCCATTGAATTCATACAATGGGCGTCGTTTCAACGCCGATGCAGACAAATGACGATGGGAAAGGCTTTGCTCCCTTGTTTCCTTTCGTCGCGCTGTTCTCTTTGCAGTTGAACACGGCGAACAATTAAAAGGAAAACGAAAGGACAAACGTGGCAAGACTGTTCATTCATCGTTCAAAAGCTTTTGTATTCGACTTGAAAAATACACAAAAAAAGGTGAAAGTTGCCGCGCGACCGAGCCGATCACTAGCTCATGCGATCTGTAAAATACTATACAACGTAGTTGACGTTTACAATTAGACACTTGTCATCTCTGCTTCCGTTCACAATGCCAGTGGCAGCAGCGTCGAACTGCAACAAAAGCGTGGAATGAAATACTCATTGTTTTGTCGAAATAGGATATTAATAACTGTTGATGAGAATTAACGATCTGTATCGTAGCGTTTTTATAATTGTCATTAGAGAACTCACTTTGGTTCTGGTCAGGTGATTGACAGAGTCTGAATATCAATGTCCTTTTAATGAGCAAACTTGAATAGTCGAAAACAAATCGACGGTTAATGCTTGTTGACGCGAAGCACGCCAGTTGTTTGCTATTGTTTTTCAATCAAACTCTGCTCTAATGAACCGATGAACAGTTCTGTGGATCTTGTAAACAATGTTACCGGTGCCTGATTTCTACAATTTTTATTCGGCTGACCAATGTTGATTCATACTACTGCAAGAGCATGTAGTGCAAGTCAACCTGTGGTCAGCCGGATGAAAAATTGTCGCGTGTTCATTCTAGCGTTTCAAAAGAAAAAGTAAAAGAGCTTTCTGTTAAACTAATGAATTAACTAAGAATAGTTACAAAAATAAGTAGTTATATCTGAAGTAACTTTATTGTTGAAAAAAATTGTTCAAGTTTGCAGTGCGTTTTGTATCCTCCGTCGGAAAGTTCCTTTGCAAGACGTATATTATGTACGTGAATGTGATATCTATCTGTACACGTAACACATCCGTACGAGCGCGGAATTTCGTGAAGTTGGCAACTGCCACGAAATACGGTTGTCTGAGGGTGGAGAGCTTTGTGAGCTGCCTCGTAAGCAGGTCGCGCAGTACGACGCACGGCTTCCGGTTGCCGTGAGAAAAGGACATTGATCGGATCTTCAGCGAAAGGCTGAAACTATTGCAAGATTTCGAATCATCACGCACATTAATCTTGCCGCCGGTCGAGAACTACTCAGAGTTTCTATTTTCTCTCTACGAAGGACTTCCTCAACTATCGAACTTGACCTGACTTGGCTACGTAAGACTTCATCCAGCTCGAAATAATGGGCTGCGCGGCGCTTTCGCGAAAAAAAAAACGAATCGACCGGTACAGCTTTATTGAATTATCATTCCGGAGCACTGGCCGGGTGTTGAGATAAAGAATCCGGCACTTTTGGTGCTGCCCGGATGTCGGATGGGGATCCGAGTATGTTGACGCCGGTGTAATTAACTTTTTGCACATGGCCCGGGCAATCGAAAAGTTGTCGGACGGCAGATAAGTTGGCAACGCCGCCGAGTGTTTTGTTTAATATAGACCTGCGTGCTACCGATTTTACCCGACTGTTTTCCAGGCCGAAGTAATTGGAATGATTTTTTAGCGTCAGAGCGCGAGCGAAGTTATAACGCTGGGTGATCAATGAGCGCCGTTATCCGCCATTTCTGATCCACCATTTGTTTTCAGATATAAGTGAGCTGAACTTTGCGTTATTACTACGGTCATTATGGTTCTTTCAATTCCCAAATGAGGTAGTTGAACAAAGAATTGCAAACAAATGAAGTCGATCTTGGAGGGTCTGATTTCATAATTCCGGTTTAATTCATTCCACACTTTATAACGGCGCAAAATCTTTAATTCTAATGCTCAGCGTCTACAATTTCAACTCGCAGTTCAACTCTTTCTCACAAACAGCAAAAGTACTTAATTTACAAACGTAAAAAAGTGAATGTAAATCTCTTGATAAACAGAACAAATGCTCGGCGAAATGAAATATTACATTTCGCCAATATGACACCCGTTTTACTACGATGATTGCAACAAAGAAACACGAGTCGTTGCAAGGAATTATTTATCAGAATAGTTTGACTCCAATTAGTATTTGATTCGAGTGTTCTATAGCGTCTTGGGTTTGGTGTTAGTTAAGGAAGCGAAGCAAAACAGTACCACAGAATCGATAATGAATATGAACCCATTGTCGATCTTGATTAGGACAATTTACGCGGTGGAACATAGGGCGATATGCAATGGTTGCAAGAGATGGTCGGTGATCACAAAGATGGTCACCGGCTGACTCGACCCGACCTTCACTACAAGGCGTGACCTGTTTCGCCGCGTTTGTTGCGGACCTAGACGGCTTTGGCGATGTCTTCCTTCCGGAAACAGTTAGAGACTCTCCGATGAGTTCAAGATAACAACTCATGCAGAAAGTAACGCAAGTGAACCTCCTAAAAGGAGCGACTTCTATATGATTAGAACCAGCCGGAAACGTTATCTTTGACCCGAACTCGAACGTGCAACCGTTTCTTTCTTTAATTAGAAGATCAAATTCATTTGTTGTAGTTTTATTTCGCAGTTTTCGGGAAAAGGTACAAAATTATGAAGAACAAAAGGGAAGTTGAAAAAATGTTTTCGTAATACCGGAAAGGCATACAAATATGTAATTCCATAGTTAATTGAGATCTCGGTGTAACCTCGAGGGACAAAGTTTTGATATTCCCAGCCGGCTGGACAATTTTTTGTCGCGGAAAAACGAGAAACCCATTTCAGCGACCTTTGTCGCAGAGTCAGAATTTGATTTGGCGCGCGGCTTTAATTAACACAACAGCGTCGGGACAACGTTTGAAATCGTATCCTTTTTCTCCCGCAGGATGAAACGCTGGCGCAAATATAGCGAGGAACGTGCCGCTTTTTATTGGTCTCGCGCATTCTGCAGAAACTTGCCGACCGAAATTGCCTTTCGATGGACGTGTCATTTGGCTTAAAAAGTTGGCATGTTGACTCTGTGTATAATCAAGTACGATTCGTGTATAAAAAAATTGTCCGGAACTTGAGTTGTCTACGGACGACTTTTTTTTCCCTTCCTTCCGCCGGAATTGTTATCCCCGCAAGAAAAAGGTTCGAGTGCTGAATTTGAATTGCATCGTCGCGGGATATGTGCGAAGTCGCGACCAACAGTGCTTCTGCAGAACTTGTACTTGCGCTAAAACGCTACCTGTTATTCGGCCTCATAAATCATGTTTTACGCCAACAGTTGCAATTGCACGTTGCGACAGTTGCTGCGATACTTTTGCATTGTAATTTCGAGTGGTTTATATGTGTAAAACACATGTCGAGGGGAAGGCCCTCGCGAACGAAATTAAAATTCCAATAAAACCGGCGACACATCGGTTAATCGATGGGCTGAAAAACAAGTCAGTGACTCATCATTTTTCGGTCGCGAATTTTCGTCTCCACTTCCGTTACACAATTCGAACAAATATTGATCATACGTGGACTATCAAAATCAGTCAAAATGCAGCCACTGAATTTGCTACTCTCTGTTAGTTCCGTGGAGTTGAGCATTATTTAAATATGAACAAAAGATTAGTGAGATGGCGCGAGGGCGCGGATTTCGGTGAAATCCGGCGCGCCGTCAGCTTGAGAAGCTTGTGTAAATGTCAAAACAAATAATTCAAGTGGATTCGCGCAGACTGCAGTGATTGCGAGCGAGTACGCAAACGTTCGAACGTAAACAGGATCCCGGGTTCGCCGGAGCACATGGCGCGCTTGAATTTATTCGCAGGGGTCTCTTTTGCAAAATTTTTCTACCCGCAAAATCGCTGAGATCGATCACCCGCCGAACTAATACCGGTCAGGGAAGGTTTGAATTTGATTAAAGAAACGTTTTCTATTCTCGTACGTCTCACCTATGACACTTTAAGACACGTCGCCGATAATACGTGACGCGAATGCCAGCAAACGAGCGAGGGCCGTAATAGACCGATTTGATCGGGCGGAAACACGCTATGACAAACAACGTATCGGGTCGTCGTCATTACTTTAATGATTGACGTCGATCGCGATCTAAAAGAGACTTGTCTATTGGATTCAATCAATCACAATCCTGGTTTGCGTCAGCCGACGGCGTCATCTTGAACGAAGAAGATGAGACCGCGATATTACGAGCGCTGCGGCAATTTAACCGACTGATATCAAACGGTTCAAGCCAAAAGTAAAACACCGCGAATACACATTACGGAAAGAAAATGAGTGGATGTGCAGCAAAGAGAAAATATTAAAAGCACCGGGGTATATTTATAGAACGTGAAAAAAAAACGCGCAGTTTGTTTTCCGCAGATGTCATTATTCTGCACGGCGTAGTCTTTTGCAGGAGAACTCTTTAATTTGAACTTTGTTTTATTCCGTTTTTTTTTATTTTTTTTCGGCATGACCATTATTCACGTAGATTACGTATTGATAACTCCAATTGCAGAATCCTAATGATTCTTTCATGCGACCTATTTGCGTGTCGATACCCAAACTTCCCAGCTCGCGCTGCGAGCTCGCTGCGAGGGAGAGTCTATATTTTTGTCGTGAATCGTGATAAATTACGACGGAGAAATTACTTTATTAACAGGCAATTGGAACTACGTTTCAGCGGTGGATTTATGGGAGGATGATAGTGTTGAAATGCCATTTTGTTTTCGCGCCCAGAAATATGGTGGGTCTTTTCACGTTATGATTCAGTGTGATTTCCTTTTTTTTCACAATCGAAGCGCAGCTAACTGTAATTTCATATTTTTTAGTGTGGAATTTTTACTTGATTTTTACTTAATATTACTTTCTACTGAAAAGGATCATATCCTGTCCAAAAAACTAGATTAATAATATATTAATCATACATTCTATTCACAGATATGTATAGAAAATACAGAATGATATTTAGTTAATAAAATATTGTCCCTGTAATGACAATTAATTGCTAACAAATATATTCACTTTTCAATAACAGAGGTAGATGAAAATGTTTCACTTTACTATAATTAGCTATTAGTTTTCAATAGAAACATACATTTACGATCAAAAGAGAGGAAGTTGTATTAAAAGCATGCTTCTACATTATGTGTAACAATTTTCTTGTTAGTTCCCGATTATTTATTATATTAATACGTATAAAATACAACAAGGATTTCCTTTTAGAGGCAAAATTTAGAATGAACTAGCCCTATTACAGGTTATCGATTTGCCGTAAAAATAGACTTAGTGATGTACGTGTAAGCGATATAACTCCTAGAAAATTGCAGAATATTCTTATCAACACTATAAAGCTCACAAACACGTATTAATATTAAGTTTAGTATACATCCAAATTGCGCTTTGAGTAAGGAATATTTTGAACGATAAATTAACAAGTTCAGATGACGTAGTTCAAAAATCTTGCAAAAATACCGTTTGGTAGTCTGGCAGTGATGTGTTGTTCAAACTAGTTGCAATTCTGTTTAATTAATTTCGTGAAAAAGAGTAAATTTCAAGTCCAAATTGAACTGTTGTTGTTATTATGCAATTATTATACATTATAGGCGTAAATTATTTATAACTAACGTATTTCGTTGATTCATTTGCGAATGGTCGTGTTGGGAATGTTTTATTCATTTCGTTTCTATCGCACGTGCTGGTAATTTAACCGATATTTCAGCGATTGTATCGTTACAGTCAATGAATTTTACGCATGTGTGGTTTGAGTTAATGTGAAATCCTTAAAACTACATTCCTAAACGCCCTTTATGCATGGACAGTAATGAACACGCTGAGAATGTTCGAATTACAATGGTCATTGACGAATCTGCAAAATGTAGTGTTCGCCGCGGTGAATCGACGATGACGAAACCTTTAATTTCCATATTAACCTGAAACTGCGAATTTCGAGACTTGACAAAACAATTTGTTTAAAATCAAACAAACCGTTCAATATTTAACGAGAAGCTGTACGCACGTACGGAAACCAAAGTCGTCGACCTAATATGTTAAAAGTTCGACAACACTGTGAAACTACTTGTTCGTTATTGGAATACTTGCTTTTTGTCAGACCTTTTTTTGTCTCCTCTTGTTCCTATGAAGTTGAACACCTGCGAACTTTTTTGTTCGCCAAGGAAATCACATTTTCCACGATAGCCGCCTGATTATACGCTAAATTCGTCAATGTTCCTCGTGACACCGAACACGATGGAGTTAATTCGCTTTTTACCGCGTTTTGTTTTGCCCGTTTTATCGCCCTGTCGCGTAGACTCGAACAGATTCAAAAATCTGCATACGCCCAACGTTAACTGGCGCGGTCAAAATTACCTGCACACTGGGACCTATGTAAATGAATGTTTTATTTTACATTCGATTGTACCTATCTCATTGTGTATACGCCAGCTCCGAAAATGTTCGTTTATTAGAGTGCCAGCTTTTTCTCATGCACCGCAGCAAGAAGGAGAAAAAAAAACGTCCGCCCTCTTTCCTCCATGTTTTTGCAGTTAAATAGATTTTTATCGCGACGACCGAGCAAACTGACTGGAATGATATTCTAGTGACAAACAGAAATTTTGATGAGCCATTGAACACGAGGCATTGATTGCTCATTGTTATCCGCATGTTTACGACTCGCGCCAAAACTCATCGCGCATTATTATTTCGCCATTTTTATGACCTGGTTGCGAGCCTTAATTTACAAAATTTCATCCATCACACTTTTTTTTGCCAATTGCTATTGCAATAATAAACAAATGTTGCGAAACCAAAACTGCGGAACTGCGAACAAACATCAAATCATGGGGATCGATTATTGAAAAACTTTCATCCCTCGCCTATTATTTATCAAGTTAATAAACGTGTCAAACAGATTTCAGTAAAGTCCGCTGTCTAAAAATGGGCCGCGTTGAAAAGTGGATGCGCATTGTGCATCGACGGCTTTTGTTCAAATGAAAACACTTTGATTATTCATGCCAGTGGAAAAGGTCGGGGGAAAAAGTATATTAACGCCTCGAGTATTGTTGACGTCGCAAATTGTACAATTATGTTAAATTAATGCCGGCCAATTAAACGCGATGAAAGTGTTATGATTAAGAATCGCTGTGAGCGTGAACGGGGCGGGGCAAAAATGGATGTAATTAGCGTGTAATGAGCTTTGTAACGAAATATGCAACCATTTGGAGTAACACGTGGACATTAACGGTATCGACGTTGGCGATAAGCGCGCAAGAGAGAGAGACAGCGTGAGGGTGGCAAGTGACGACCGGGTGTTGCTCAAAAATGTACACCCGTCACGCTTCGCAAACACGCTACAAATATAAATGCAGATAACCCGTAATTACACTAACTCAGGACAGATTGCGAGAGTCGGAGAATCTGTTGCCGAGAAAGGACACTTTAATTTAATCGGCCCAGTACAGACCGCCTCGGCATGGTGCGTTGCGTTATTGCATTACAAGCGGTCGCAGAATAATTTGTTTGCCTTTATTGTCGCGCGAAGAAGCCGCTCGATTATTCAACTTTGCATACAACCTTGTTAATTAAAGATTCTTGACTATTATCACCGTATTATTTAACGAGTTGTAATCAAAAGAAATGACTTAATCGTCTTTTTCGGCTTACAAAGTTTTTGAACTTAAGGTACTAAAAGTCGCTAGTCTGGTTTTTGTAATGTTTTTCAACCATTTTTATCCTGGTATTTTGTTTTTCACGTTGGAACTGCAGAATAATAACGCATGACGAAACCGGCTCTGACAAAGCGCGCATCGTTGACCTGCGTCGAACCTGAGAAAATTTTGGTATATTTGTGGCTGAAAAATGTTTTTCGGTTAACGAGCGGGAGCAAAAAATCAGAAAGATGAAGAGAGAGAGAGAGAATTGTGAAAGAGAAACAACATTTATAACCCGGCGCTTATGAGAAAGACAAATGTGCTCCGGGAGTATGAGTGCTGGTTCGTGTAGAACCTGGAGATTTATGTGAGATCACTGGCATTGTATTATCTGCCCGAATAACAGTTTCTTCATTTCATTTCGTGAAGCCGGAATACAAGCTCAAATTCAGTTTTTTGATAGATTCTTTTTTTTTTTGGTATTTCAGATTTTACGAAAGCCTTGAGTATTTGCAACGATCAGGATAGTACAATTTGAAGGCAAAACACTCTTATTCAGCGCGCGTTTGCCACATGTTTTAACCCATCTGTCATAGAGGTTTTTTTTTGCTTCTTCGACACTTCATACTTTTTCCATTGTTATAAATTGCACCAGACAAAAATGACTTGGGATATTACAGGAGATTGAAAAAGCAATTGTGCGCGGGGTTTTGAATGCTTGGCGGGAAATGTGTCAACTTTACAATTGCACGAATCCTGGGAATCTTTAACTAAACGCCAGGAAGAAGTAGTCTCTCGTCGCGGCGTCAAACGAAATGTCTATTGGCTTCATTAAACATGGAAAAGCATCTTGCCCGTCAGGTCTCACTACAACCCAATCTATTTCGAACTGGATGGTTGGAAATTAATTATTTTGCATTCGGAATTAATTCACTTCCAGTTTTAATTGAACGAATTAGTCGGACGATTGTAAAAGTTGAAATGGAAAGCTGCAAAAATGATTATTTTTGTTTTTGTTTCTGATTAACAGAGAGAGAGTTGCGTAGAAAAGTTTTTGTATTTGAATTTGTTAACGTTGAATTGGACGAATTTCACAAACAAGTGCATAAAGCATTTCAAATCATCGGGCGCAATCAATTATTTCTTGCTGGGGCATAAATTGATATGATATCAGGAATTCACTCGCCCTAACATGAATCCATCTCCATATTCCCGCGTCATAAATACATTAGTCTCTTGGAAAATGTCTTTTTGGGGCGAGATCGGTATAAATTTGAATACGCTTGAATTTGTATGCCCAATCTGGAGCACAGAAGAGCTGAAAATATTGGACCATTTTTGTTTACCGATTTCGTTCAAGTTGGGAGAGAAAATGTTGCTCAGTGAAATATTACGAAGTTGTAAAACAAAAAAACGCGAACTCTTGTTGCATCTCATCATTTTAATTTGAAAGTATAATTTCATCACTCGGAGCATGCATTCAAAGTCTTTGGAGAGTTTCAGCTCTATGGAGAATGCGTTAATCAACTCGTACTTAGCTTCGAATAAAGGACCGCGTCACTGGCAGATAATCCCGTTCATTATTTATAAATGTCTGAGTTTTAGTAGCGAGATCGTTTGGCAGCAGATGCGTCGTGTATATCGTTTGGCTTTAATTAAGCTCGTCCCGACGAAATCATCGTCTATAAAAAATAATTAACTGTTTTGTAAACAAACCAAGTCGCACGTTGGATTTCGAATAAGCTTCATGATGTATACCGTCAAGACATCCGCTATTCACGTAACATATGACGCGCCGCGTACGTACGCCGTAAAATATGCATCCAGGTTAGAATGCAGTTAATGTACTCATCTTCGAAGTCCTGTCTCTCAGGTATTAAGTAACGAGGCGGCTGCTACCTATTATAGCGAAATGGAAATGAAGCGCGCCATATGTGTGACGGTCTTGATAACTTCGGTGACGAAAATGTACTTCGTGTGGAAGCTGCTAATAATATTTCAATATGACGCCAGCTTGTCACGCTGACACTGAAAATTGATATCTTCCTTTTTTTTCGTACTGTCATTTAAATTGCACGTCTGGCCCAGGTGCTGAAATTTTTTATATTTCTAAAAGGCTTCCAACTTGAGACTATTTTGTTTACCTTTTTTTTATACAGGACTTTAAATAACAGAAATGAATTCGTGTATTTGATTTTGAATGTTACTTTCGAATTTTTTCACTTCTTCTTTTGACAAATAATTTGCGAAATACTTTACATCATTTTATTTCGGAACCCCTCAAGTCAATAATTTTACGTTTATTCAAAAGTGATGTACTTGGAAGAGATTTAATAAAGTAAATAAGAATGTTTCTCATTCACTGATTTGTAAAAGAGATTGAGCGTTCTTCATTTTGTACTTGAGTTTACTCGCGAAATATAACTCGATATGCAACATTGATGTAATCACGGTATTCGACTGCGCCGAATAAAATCTAATACTTTCATGTATCTATGAACTTTGTGGTTGAATATTTCTCGAACGGAAATACATAACGAGTTTACAAAAACTTAAATAAAGTCTATAGGTTTACTTGCTTTCCAATACTCAGCTCTTACGACTGTACCAAACTTATTTCTCAACTTCGACTTCACTCCCAGCGGACACTTTTTCACATTTCAATTAAAAATGTGTTTTCCCAACTGTACGTCTCATTTGATAGCAAAACATTGACTTTTTTATTCCAATTTTTTTAATCGTCCGTGACAAACTAGGTTGAAAAAAGTTTCTCCATGAAAAAGTACATCAAAACGCTCAAAATTGCCCTGTAATTAGCAGCAATTAATAACTGATGATTCATCGCGATACGCGTTAACGAGCCAAATGTCGATAAGAAATGCACGATTCCAAAGGGTTTATTTGATGTAGCGCTATTAACCCGTACAATGGACAGGCGTCGAACCAAAACGATGGGCGACAGATGGTCCTTGTTGGATGATGGCCCTAGCAGTTGGATCCGTCAAGTTCGAATTCACTCGTCAAAAATTGTTCCGCATTCATTCCGTGTCGCTGACATCTGCATTTCAGCCGCGCTCCTTTATGTTCAACTTTGACACGCGGTATTCGCAGAAAAGTCGAGATGAAAAATTCAAGATCATCAGTTCCAGATATTGACACAGTTTCGAAAGCCGACCGTAGATAAATCCTTAGATTGCCTTGAGATTTAATTTTGTTTTTGATCGAGTTTCACAAAACCAAAAACCTGATTCAATAGTCGAGCCACCTATGAAAAGGGTAAATCTAAACTGCAGCGTGCAACCGAATTACAATTGTTTCAGTAAAAGAAGATCAACTCTTGGCAGAAATAAAGAGGTCCTCTCACTTACGAGGCAATTTTTCGAGAACTTCTTCACTCAGTTTCTTAATTGCTTTTTCCTGTTATCCGGTTGCGTCCGCCAGAAATAACACGAAGTGGGTTTCAACTGGAGCTGCCTGGACTCGCAAAACAATTGTGTAATGAAAATAGCTCGCCTACTCGTCTGCATCCGCAGAAATATGTATATAAATAAATCTTTTTTCTGTCTTTTTTTCCATCTCGCAGATAAACCTAGACGCTTTTGTTTCGTCCATTTTTTCGTCCTTTTTTTCATACAAATGCTTTTCATGTTTCTGTTTAATAAACGAGACAACACTGCTTATGGTATTCGAGAGCCGTGCGCTGTCGCGCAAGGTGTGTTTGTTAAAAGAAATAGTTGGGAATATTATTGTGATTTTAATTAGAGCATGAACCCGGACCACACTTTTCATATACAAGACACTATAATTATCACGAACGAACCAAGGGGATCTTTCTCACAGATTACGCGACAAGATGAAACGAAATTTTGCGCCAACAAATTGAAAAACATAAAATTCCGGCGGCTTTTTTGTCCCACGCGTAAGAGCAAACTTATTTTTCAGGATCGGGGCTGATATAATTGTTGTAAATCGTTTGGGTATCTCGAGAAAAGAGGCACTCGTTGCCCGTAGCTGGCGAGATAGATTCCGCATTGAGTCAGCGAATTATCTGGCGCTCTTCCAAGCTAAGCAACGTTCCGGCGAGGAAATAATAATCGAACGGAAGAGCCAAGTGGCGATCACGAGAGGTCGCGACTTTTTATTCAACTTGATTAAACAAAACAGCCGATCTGAAATCAAAATTCTCCGAGACAATATTCGGCGTGGAAACCCGTTCCGTTGAGACTGATGTAATATTATTTCACGACGAGATTTTAAGTCAACAGTTTTGTTATTTGCCTAGTTGCTCGAGCCATCGCCTCGGGCGACGCTTGAAACGTCGTACGGAAATCGTTTGCCGAGTGCGTATCCGGCTACTGATTATTCGTCTTCTGCTAATTATTCTTGTATAAACTCATATGCCCGAATTACTTCTGGAGCGGCGAACAGTCTTTGTGCGTGCTCCCACACACGTACAAAGAGGAGACTTGACTAGTAATTAATACTCGTTGTGTGTTTATAAAGCATTCTGCAGTTGGGTACAAACGTGATTAATGTCACGATATATGTGCTTTTGTGAACATCCTACAGTGCAAACTTTACGAGACAGCCGGATGAATAATTTGATACACCTGAGTGTGATTCTCCATGAATTTATTAATTAGTATGATTATATTAGTATAGGCTTCGAGCGACAAAGCGAGTGTTACGACTAGAGTGCTCCGCTGCATGTTTTCCTATAATTCTACCAACTATAATTGATTTCCTTATACTCAGAAGCGGGCTATTATCGTTACTAATAGCCTCGGGGAGCTGATAGAGGGTTCGCAAGCTCCAGCCCAATCGCGAAACCAGTGATTAAATATTTTGCTCAAATACGAGCTTCCAGTCTGTGCATTTTGATTACCGTTTATCGACAAATTGCTTTTGATTACGCACTGAAATGCTGACTGAAACGTTTCATCATTTTTTTTTTTAATATCGACAACTCGAAAGTTTGTTATATCACGATTATGGCCCACGTTTAGAGGGCATGTTTAAGGAACCATCGAGTCCACCAATTCATATTTTAATTGAATCGAGAAAGCGAGTTTCATCGTTTGCGAATTCCGCAAGTTTTATTACTATTCACTTGCTCTCTGTTTTCTAACTTTGCACTTTAATAGGTTGCCATTTTTCTTCACGGTTTATAAAAAAGGCTCCTCGAATGCACACAAATTATGCTCCAAGTGTGTCGGTAGAATAGGGATCAAGGTGGTTGAAAAACGAAAGCAGACCACTTTGTTTAATGATTGCTCACGTGGAGGGTGTGTGACTAAAAGTTGGCTAGATCTCTCGTACGTGTAATCGAACGATTAGAATGAGACATTGCGCGAACGTGAAAACAGAAGAAAAGTGGGGCACGAAAGGGCGTTTGTGAAAATGCAAGGGGGTGCATGTCGACAGGCATCGCAATTTGTTCGAGTGATGTACACATGTGGTTCTATGTCGTTGACAGGTCTGGTCCTGACGTTCTCAACTTACAATGAACCGAGGATTAAGCATCGCCTCTCTTGTAATCGCTTTCAAAGGTTTTGATTTAATGAATGTACGACGTTGACGATGTTTAATCAGATTGTCACTGTCGTGTTCACCATTTCGACACAATCTGTAGCAACGATGGTATCGCTGTGCGCTCAAGACGGAACGTATTTTATATCGTGAATCACTGTCTCTGAATGAAACGATCGTCCTCATAATCGCAATGAATTCTCGTCTGACGAAGCTACTGTGATTAATATCTTAACAGCAGATGTATAGTCGTAATGGTATTCTGAAATTGCATTTAAATCTTGAACGAAAATCATCTCGTTATCAAGTTGTTCAATAGTCTAGTCCATCTACCATCCTGTAATTGAATTCCATCAGTCAAAAAAATTTTCATTAATACCTAAGACGATTTGATTGTATCTACTTAGAAAAGTTTGCTTTCCTTCTTGATAAATAAATTCTTTTCATTTGAAAAAGGATAGGATAATAAGCTGTTCGAGTGAAGAAAATCGCACGTCTAACGTTAATTGTTGACCATAAAAGAAAGGAGTCGGTACAGGCAATTTTTTTTTCAACATTAAATCGTCGACTTTGTCACGAGCGTTTAAAAGAACAACCAACAAGTTGACAAAGTTAGCCCGCCTCCCGGCGCTATTACGGCTTAAATATTATAATCCTCTGTTGGGACGAGAGCCGTTCGCTAAGATAAGGTGTGCAGCGAAGAACAAAGTTGGCTTTTTAAACGCCTAGACTTGGCCGACGTTCTTCAACATTACACGCGGCTGTTCGTTTCGTTCGTCTTGGGAAATCCTCTGTATGCAAAAACTTGTTCACCGGATGCATTTCGTAATAAGTTTTATCCGGAAGCGTGTGTCCCGCCAGACGATTGTGGGTCGAAGGAGCTCAAGAGAATGCTTTCTAACCTATTGGCTACAAGCCGATCGATAAGCCAAGCGCCGCCTGCAAATATCTCCCTGGAGGAGAACCATTGGTTGAGTTCGCACAGACTGCTATTGTGTCGAAAAGGTGTAAGCTGCTAACCAAATTCAAATTCGATGCCAAAAATCAGAATGTAACCTTCTTTTTCTTTTTTTGATACCCAAGCCTAGATATTTTTTCAATTTGTCATCCAAATTCGCGGGTAGGTGAAAATTCGAATCCTGCGCCAACCAATATCGACTGACAACAAACACTCAGGCGTATGGATTTTTACTTAAAAATTTCCGTTCACTTTTTTATCGCCAGCGAATGGAACTGTAATTTCAAAGATTTTGTCTGCCAAGTAAAGTGTCATTTTGACGAAGAAAAGTTGTACGAAATTTGAAAACACGAACGAGGTTCTTCGACTTTCGTCGTAGTTGAATTGAAAATGTGATACATGCAGTGCGATCCATTTGTTACGACTCTACTTAGAGGGTGGGGCAAGGTAGTAAAGAGTTTTTTCAATTGGACGTCATAAATTTCGGCCGATGCTTTTGATAATTTCGTCACGTATAAACGCCAGATAAATTTCGGATTCAGGTCCCAATCGCGCCAGATAACGGCTGATGCGCGAATCAAAAAATTGAGTGTCAGATAATCCACCTTCGAATAGAAAGAGAGAGGTAAAATGAAGAACACTGCTGAACAAATGTTCCGCCAATTAATACGAAATCGGAATCAAAATTTGTCCACACGTATAGTCTCTCGCGCGTTGGAACCCGATTGAATTGAATTTCTGGCTCTGCGAGAGATGCCGCTTAATTTGTGGCTGCGACTTCTGGTGTAATGCTTCAGGATAGCGCTGGATTTTAGTTATCTTATCAGAGATTATTAATTAATTCAACGCTATAATTTACCGCCTGTCGGCTCGATGTGTGTCTTTCTGTTTCTCTGACAACGCATGTCCATTGAATGCGTACGATCATTAATGATAACTCGATCAATTTACTTCTACTGATGATAAACCATTCTAAACTCGCTCCCTTGATTTTCGAAGTATCTTCCAACTAGAAATTGGTCGATGAATTGTGTCATGAATATAATTAATATTTGTAATTTAAACTCTCAGAAAAAAACTTAAGTGAACAAAATCGAAAACAATTTCACTAGACCTAAAAAAATTTAGTTAGTTCGACTAAACTGTTTCCTGAATAAACAGGCTTTCTTCTTTTTACCTTGATAACTGCAAGGTTTGATTAACAGATTGTTGAAAGATTTCCAAAAATTAGAACTTTGCGATTTCTTGTCGCAGAGTTTTTTTCCACTTTCTTTATTTTTTCTCTCCATGCATCAAGTGCACCAATGCATATCGGGTTTTACGGTTCTTTTTGCTATTATCAATGTGATAGCTGCTTTTTCAGAAAATATACCTCTTGAACTTTGACCGCACGTACCCAGATAATCTACGAGACGATATTTTAACGCAGCCAATTTGATTTTTATGCAGCCGTTAGACTTTAAGTTTGTTTATACAAAGACCAGGTCACGTTTTTTTTATATCTTACCCTTTCAAGTTAACGAAACCGCATGTAAAAAGACGTAAAATTTTTTTCGATACAAAGTTGATCGATTAAAGTGTCACGTCGTAGACAAAACCACCGAATGTTTTTTTCGTATTTGTAACGCTCGAGTTTGTCGCGACCATAATTCAATTCGAAAGAAAATCAGGTGCGTTTAGAAAAATAAACGGATAAATACGACTAAGCAAACCCGGACGCTGGAATGTAACCTTTTATTTGAAGCTTTGTGTTGGCGCTTTGTGGAGCTTATTGGTATCCGCGAGCTGCATTGAGGCGTTTCTTTGTCGATGCCGAGGAAAAGAATATAACGCAATTGCCTGAGCCAGTGCGCCAAAAGGAAATGCACGAGATATTTGTGTCGGCGTGTATGTGGCATTCGTCGAAACGTCGTCGCAATATCATCGAGCCGTTTGTAACTTTGTTTTAGCGCGTTCAATATACCGCGTCATCTGTTATCAGTGACCCATCCGCCGCTGCTTTGTGCAATCTGAACGATTCATGATTTCGATATCGTCCAAGTGTGCGCGTTTTAACGAACGTTAAACTTCGGCCTGCTTCGCAAGTTTCACTCCAGTTTGCCCAATATTTGACTGCCTCTCTGATAGATGCCGTACTTTCTCTGATTGTTCCAACTGTCATATTTCCGGACAAACAAATAAAAATTTCTCTCTGTTTGTTCGAATTTTCCAAAAAGCTTGGCCCGTCCTCTAAAATATTCTTCGCGAAAGAATCGAAAATTCGTCTTTCCGTTTCGGTTGTTCATTAATATTATGTATACAAAGTTGGACTGGAAGTTGAAAAGCTAGTCAAATCAAAATCCGCACGGTAAGTCGTGCAAACTGTTTAGTCTTTCGTGTGAAATCTCTCGAAGTTGTAGAAAAGCCTTTTTTTAACTTTTTTTACATTCGTTTTGACTAAAACAACGTGATTTCAACATTGTAAAAATAACGGCCGAGCTTTTCGATCGCTTCTTTAATTATGTAACAACAGAAATGGGACGCATTAGATCAGGTGACTGGGATCTCAGCCTAGTGCGTCAACGGTTTGTTAACCACGCGATTAATTGATGCAGATGGTAAATCCTCTCGTGATGTTCGCCATTACCGCAACATCAATTTTGCCAGGTCGAAAGAGGGCAAAGGATCGAATCTTCGAGCATTACAATTAGTTGAATGGGATTCTTTGTTGCAAAAGATCGAAAATGTTCCGAACGCTCGGCATTATTTGATGGTAAAACTGATTCAGCAAGAATCATATTCAAATCTATATTATATCTGATAGGATTCATAATGTTATATGGCATCTACGAAGTCAAGCAACTTTAAATTCAACGAATTGCAATAAAATGATTAAAAACAAGATCCATTCACTGAGAGCAAAGCTCGTGTTCGCAAAATACGCGATCTCGTTTATTCGGCAAAAAAACGTATGAAACGAGACTACTTTGATCGCAAAGGTCAAATTCATAGAAATATGAACGTTTGAATACGAAATAATGCCAATTCGCTGATTGGCTTTTAATAAAGAAAAGCTCGCAAAAAGCCAATGTAATTCGCGACAGCAAAGATAGTCATTGATGCAAGGCAGATGTCAATTCTTCGGTCGGATGAACATTCTTATCAAGTTCTTATGTATTACCAAGTAAAAAAGTGGCGTCGATAAAAAAAAACGTAGAAAATGAGCGGAAACGTGGCAGAGTTCAGGAAAATAGGATCGCAGAAGGGAAACAACAAAAGCTGCGTCCCAAAAGAGATCTTCATTGTTCTGTGTGCATATGTATGCAGCAGCAAATGAGAAAAATCGAGGTTCAAGAAATTCGGTTTGGTCGTGTGCCACCTGCTCCTCTATATCTTGTTTGCGTTCTTTTATAGCCTCTTAGTGTCTCGTTCGTTTTGTTCTGTTCTTCGCTTTTACGATAGTTATCCTTCGCCGGTCTTCCGCACGCGTACTAAAAGTCGCCCCAAAAATAGCCGGGCAACGTGCGTTTGTACGCGACGCAACGCCAGTTATGCAGCCCGACCCTCGAACGCTATTCTGGCTCGAATCATCTTTTTCCCAGACTCGTTGCCGTTCGTTATTGTTTCTTTCTATCGACTCGTGGCTATTTGTGGAAATTGTTATTCGCCAGGACTAAGAGTGACAAAGTACACTTTGAGCGAGTTTATCTTACACCGCGAATATAAATAAAATTGCGTCTTCAAATGGCACATATTAAATCGTCTTATGAAATGGCCTGGAAGACATTTGTTCAAACATAAAATCAACATATTCTTAAATGGACGCGCTGAACAAAGCTATACTCTATTCTGTTTTGTCTTTTGAAAGCAACGATAAATAAAATGACAGACCAGAGAAGCCATTTACTTTTCCAATGAATAAACCTCTCTTCGTGAGGAGATAAAATGACTTCGCAATCCGTATAGCTTTTGCAAAAACCTTTTTTCTATTAATACGTCTCAGAAATGACAATCGATGTAAGTGTATTTATTGGATTCTTCTACCTCTCAATATCGCTTGACAAAAAGTGCATTTCTCTCAAATGCATTTGCTATTTGATTTCCTTATTGTTTAAACAAACTCCGATTACTTTGATAAAACCGCTTTATTCAGACATACCGTACTCATTTTTTGAACAAACTAATTACCTGATTTTCGCAAACGTTTTTTCCTTTCATTGTAATAATTGCAATCAAGCTGCATAGACTTTGTAATTTTCCGCGTCGTTGATTATGAAAAACCTGCGACACAATTGGAACCGGAGAAAAAGCTCTCGCCGAAATCGACAGATTGCCCTCTAATCATGGCTCTTTATTTTCCGCGGAATCGCGAGGTAATTTTAATTATGTTTTAAAGACCAGCCACAAGACTGGCACAAAGCGCGCGAATTCGCCTGTCACGATGTGGGTGAATTTTTGATGGCGCGACTTTGGTTCGCGAGCGAGTTGCATTTTTTACGACGCTGCCAAATGCGAGCGCGTTCATTAAATAAAAGCGTCGTTAGGTGTCGAGTCGGCCATTAGAACGTCGCAGCATTCCCGCGCGACGCGCTTTAATGTGACTGCGCGAGCTGCCCGACGTAATCCTCTTGTTGCCTTTCTTCGCCGATCTCACTTGGAAACGGCTGTCGACTATTCCCGTCGCAAAATCAGCGCCGTGCCATTTGCGCGCCTGCTTTTAATGACACTCATTGATACTTGATCACCCACCACACTAATAGTTAATAGTTACGAGCACCGTAATTCAATGCTACTCGACGCTTTTTTCCTGGCCAGAGTGGCGTTTTGTAAAAGTCGCATTTCTGCAGCCCGAATAAATATTTCAGCACTCTAGATTAATGTTCTCGGCCTCCTTCAACGCTAATTGAGAAGCACTCTGCAAAAAAATTACGCTTACTCGATTATGCAAAATGTGTGTAAAAAAGAATTTTCGTCTCGCGACACACAGTTTTGTATCAGAAGCGATGTCACAAAAAAAGCGTTTGCCTTGAAATGTTCAGGTAATGGAATTTTTTGCCGGCTCTTTTAAATTAATTTTAATGAAACATACGTTTGAGATTAAATTACACATTGAAAACATTCAAAAGACGAATGGAATATTCAAACGTTGAAAGTTTTCAGTTTGTTCGATTAATAATGCAATGCGAAATCGCTCGTTGAGGGGCAAATTCAAACTGTAACCGAATTCTGAGTAATTCGGACAATTTCATTATCTCACTTATTCTAACGCATCGCGCCATTCAGCAGTAATATGCCGCGAATAATGTCTAATATTAATTTTAACGGCGCACGGAAGATCCAGCGGAATTTAAAATTGAATCGACCCGCGGGATAAAATAATTAGATGATTTTGTAATTGGCTTGCATTGTTTCGTTTGGATTGGACTATGCAAATCGTCGGGCTATCCCGTTCTGCGGATTTCACATTTGGCAACAGGCCAAGCGGACCCTCTTTTCGCGTTAACGAAAAAGATGTACACAAGGTCGAATCGTATAATTGCAGACGAGCTCTCGTACTAGCCCTTTTAATGTTATGCGTTCATCAGATCGGAGACGAGGCCACGTGCAGGAGCAATCCTCTGTCTGCGACCAAAATACTTTACATTGTAACAAAACTAAAAGGGAAACAAACGAAAAAAAAGGGAAAAATTGGCAGAAAGTGTACAGACAATTGAAAAATTCAATTCGACATACGTCATTCGTTCGGGGAGCAGTGAAAACAATCAATTAAAAATGAATAAAACAACAAGACGTGATGGTAAAATACAGAACAAACTGGAGGAAAGTTCGCAAAACATATTATGTGCTTGAAATTTCATCTCAGGATATACATTTTGTTTTGAAATATCAAGTCTCAAACCGTTTCTCGATCGAGCTGTTATCCAATAACTTTTTTGAGCTGTAACGAGTTCTCGAAAGTTGAACAATATTGTAAAACAATTGCAATCAATATGTCGGCCCGTCAGATCCATCAACATCACGAAAAGTTTTGAAATACTGTAATGGATGATTGTGACTGTAATTAGCGGGATTTACGGGCGCGCGAGCTTGCTGTTTCTCCGCGGCCGATTTTTCATGCGACGACACTTCAAATTGCGCTGCCTTATATTTCATTTATAATGTGGAAATCTCCATAAATAATGCGCCTACCCCGGCATAAATAACCGTTCGGCGAAACGGTCGCCGTTACTCATAAAACGAAGCTTGCATGATTTTCTCGCGCAAACGATTTATTTGTTTAGCAAAATACCTGTTCCGTAGAGACACAGTTGCGGCTGCAGACTGTATAAATACTGATACATTTCCGACTTCGATTACGAAGCTGCGGGTTAACGCAGTCGTAGCCGCTGGTCGATAAGTATTTATGTGCTCCGTCGTATCCGGAACGCTTGCATTGCCTAGCGTTTTCCCAAACGTAATAAATAGTTGCGATGAAAAGAAAGCGCCGGGCTCCAGCCGCGAAAATCATAAAATATCATTAAATTCGCGTTAATTTTCGCTAAACTCGTGCGACGCAAATCTTTTTTTTTTCGCCTCCGCTTTTCAAACGTATTATCGTATCGCGTAAATAGACCCGCTCAGGTGATAAGCACGTAATACAATTATTTGAGAAAACAAAACCGTACGAGCTTAAACACGCATTTACAATGATATCATGGGATTATGATTTTAGTTGCGAATTCGAATTTGTGTTTCCTCTTCAATTTTTTGTTTTATTGTTGAAGAACTTGAACCATTGTCAGTTTATTCCCATTCAAATCATTTGTTTATTTACATAGAAATTATATGTTTTCATTAACTATTGATGCTTACAAAGTATGATGTTTTCACAAGGACTATTGCATTATGAAATTTTATTGATTTTGTTAGAACAAAGTTGGTTTGGCTGGTCTGAAATTGGTCGTGATAAAACTTGTTTTTGGAAGCCACAAATTTTGTTGTACGACGAGCATGTTAATCTACACCACAGCGAGTCAAAAGTTATAAGAGTAAAAACTACTGGAATAACGTTTGTAACTTGCCAACACAATGTTTCATGTGCGAAGGATTGTCTTGATAAAACCAAATCCTGCGAAGAGAGCGTGTGAAACGTGAAAGTCATATTACATGTTTGAAACAAGAGTATGATTACCGTAGAGATACTGTTTTGCAGCGACAGCAGTTGTAGCAAATCTGCTGGGTAATTCGACCTTTTGATATTTCCTATTACTTACGGAGGTTTTACCAGAAGATCGTGATTGTTGAAAAAAGAACTAATAAAATACACGAAAACAAGCCGGAAGCAAAACAAGGATCAAAATATTATTTTGAATTACTTTTGAGAGCCAAATTTTTTATCGCGTCTAACTTGAGCTTTATGATTCGAACATTAACCCAGTGAATCCCTCGGCTGGATATTATATTACTGTTATGTGATGAGAAATGACACTTTGTGTGCCGGATCTTTTATACGATTTTCCTGTTACTTTTTGGTTTGTTTTTAAATGGATTGTCCTACATTCGAAATGCCTAGTTTATTTACCATTTTCAAAAACAACTCTGCATATCAATTTGGCAACATTGTTTCAGAGCTATTTTTTCACTTACAAAAATAAATTGCAATGACAACAGTTTTTAGTCTGAAAATCCACGCAAACTTGTTTGCTTTATGAAGTTAGTGGGAATAACAAAAATGTTGTAAACCGTAAAAAAAGCAGACGTTGTGACTTTGCGAAAAAATGTGCACCTCCGATTCCAATAATGGACTCGTTCGCTAGTTAGTAAATACATCTTTTGATTTAATCTCCTTTTTTGTGATTTCTTTTTTGCCCTATAATCGGTACTTAGAACATTAATAAGTCGATTGAACGTTCGCTAACGAGCGTGGCGACTTTTTGCAAACGAATATACGAAGTAACTAAGAACGATAAAGTAGATGAAATGACGTATTAATCTTAGATATCAGCTGTCATTTATTTCTTGGGCGAAGTTATATTTCATGACAGTTTTCTTGATCTTGTGTTCAATTTGCTTATTCGTGCAAGAGAGAGAGATAACGAAACGAAGTACTTCATAAACGTTCCATAAAACAAGATTAACTCGGACCAGAAAGGACCAGCCATTTTTCGTCAACTGAAATTCACAATAAACGATCCGTTTTTTTTTCGCTCCGAAGCCATTAAATTTTGCACTCGCATTTTTTTCAATTCTCCAATTAATTTCCGGACGAACATGCTTGGCCGAACATTCTCATAATTTTATAATCGAGTTTGAGGAAAAGATAAGATATCATTTTTCACGACAAAAGCCAAGTTCGTCTAACGAGAAAATTCCCGCGGATTAAGTTCGGCAATTAACATTCTTTAAGCAAATGTTCGTCGATGATGGCGTTTCCGTTTCATTAGACGATTTTGTGATTTATAAAAAGCCCGCCAAGGAGGTGACGACAAACTCGCTGGTCGAGAATCAGAATTACACCGTCATTCAACAATTTGGGCCGAATTTTCAGCCGTTGGAACGAATTTCGAGGCACATAACTCAACACCTTTGAAAATCGGCGGAGAAAAAGACACAGAACCGAAGTTTTGAATAAACTTCGAAAAACGAAGTTATAGATAGACGCAAGAATTATATATAGCAGTATTTTACAATCGAAAGTAATGCTCTTAGCAAAGTTATCTGCTCCACGCCCAGAAAATATTTACAGAGTGTAATATAAAATAGACTTTACGAGCTCCGCCGGCCGTTGCATGCAGACGGTTTTGTCACCCTGAACGAACAGCTAATAGAACTTACACTTTTCCTTTTATCGGACAATCAAAATTCCGTGCTTGCAACCATATTCGAACTAACAAATTTCTATTTAGGTTTAGATTTTGTTATGACGTTTGAAGTAAACAATTGTAAATCATTAAACTTGAAGGGAATAAATAATAAACAAGAACTAATCTACACGGTTTTCAAATTGTTCAACTATTAATTTAACTTTCAAAATAGCAATTGTATTTAACAACGATATCGACGCAGCATAAACTGTGAGGGTAAATTTAATTTTAAAATTAGTCGCAAACAATGATTGACGTCCTCTGGCAAACTTTTTTAATTTAATTACGATCGTTAAGATGGGATTGTGTTCATGAATATTTATTCGCTGTTTCTTACTTCAGAATTAGACGATATTAATAATCAAGTTTGAATTAAACGCGCTCAGAAATTAAATTTAAATCAGTTCCGGTTGTGATTCGAATCAAGAAAAGGAATTATAAATGTTGCGTACTCGATATGGTAGGTCCAAAAATCGAGCCCACTTGAATACATTTTTCCAACTCCGCATCAACTCATCTTCATTTGAATCCAAAAGTATTTGAAAGTGCAGTGAATCATCAATGCAAATTCGCAAATCGAACAAAAAATTGTGAAACGAATCGGAAGAAGTAATGCCTAACATTATCTTTGAAATTAACCAAGGAGTTGATTCATGCGAAGTTATTGGGGTGACCTCGTTACGAACATAAAATTTTCATGACGTTTCGCAAGTACTTCGGCCGAACTTTCGGGGGCGTTTTTTTTATCGTGAAAAAAAGCGGCGCCCGATACGAATCCAAACTTTAGTCATCACGAGTTGGGAACATGGCCGAATGGTTCGTGTCTCTCGAGCCGAGTCATTACTATTCAATGTAACCGAGACGCAATCACGACACGTCGTCCTCTACTTTTGTCATCGGCTTTCAAAACTCGCGCGGCTTATTGCTTGATAAGAGTATCGAATGAAAACGGTTTGGGATCGTCAGGCAGAAACCATCTAGATCGATCTGAGCGACCTGATATTGTTCCGTTTAGGGGATCCCGGACCAATTTCGAAAATCCAGGCCAGAGAAAGAGTCGGGGGAAAAGCGTACACACGCGAAATCTCAACTTCCGTATGAATAAATACGACGTTGTCGAGAGGCAAGCTTTGACGAACTGTAACAGATGACTTCGTGACCCGCGAGCTTTGAGATGCTTTTTTCACCGCCGAGATATACATCCAGCGACGAAATAAGACGAATTTTTGTCGTTCCACTCCCAAGAGAGAATTTCGACGAACAATTTTTTGCACCGACGGCCGTAAGAAACACCGCATTTAATTACGATTCGAGTGCTTGTTTACTGCTTAACAGCTACGTTTGGATTGCTATCTCGCAAAGTTAATCTGTCGGAAAAAGTAGAATTGTTGAGCAAAAATGTCGTTCAACAATTTGCACAATGCAATTATAGAGTGTCCGACAAATTTGTTTAAACCTTTTTTTTACCCTTGTTCGTGCAAAATCGTTGATGAAATTTTTCTCAGAGCGCTTTGTAAATTGTTTAATTAAGTTCTGAGTCGTTGAAATTTTATTATACAGTGAGAGGCATAGTTTCAGGTTTTTGTTTACTTTTTTTTGGTTCAGCTTTTTTTTTAATTTTCACTTTTTCATTCGATCAAAGCTTCGCTTCTTTCTGCATCGATGAAAGTATTAAAATCAGTTTTAGTTTTCGGTTGTAAGGGTGTTTTGGAAATAACATTTTTCTCGTACATTACAAGCAATTTTTCGCAGTTTGCGTGTCGCAGCGGGATTAGAGAATTATCTTTGATAATTGTAAAAAATGACGCAAAACCATGAAACATTTCTAAGTAATGTTTACAGTTTGTTGTTTTTACGACGCAATATTTTTTATTACTTTGCACAATACTTCACACGAAGGTACATTTATAGTTATTCTTTATCCGCCAAAAAGTTTGTTCCATTGTTTTTCATCTGTCAAATCACGTTTCGCTGACTTGTAACTTTTGTAACAACACTGGCAGCGAATTTTGGCTCCAACCGCAAAGCGTTATTTTAAATAACTCCAATTACCTCACTTATTTTATTTATCATGCACGAAGAGTCTCGATATTATTTTTTGTTACATGTGTCATGAATTAAATTCAAGCGGAGTGTGGACTAAAAGTTAATTAACGTGATCTCAGCCAAATATGACAGGAATTTCGTCGGGCCATGTAATTAACAATTTTTGATTAAACTTTAAGGGTTGTTCAAATTTTATCTTGTAGCTTTCACTATTTATACAAGATGACGTCTTCCGTGAAATAATTTTATTTCAACTAATACACGTGTCGTATATATTTCGCTGCGTTTTATTAATTTGGATTTGGGTCAGGCGTGTTTCTAGTTACAAGATGTAATTCAAAATTATCCAGCGTTTAAAAACGCGACATTGCCCTGATATTATTTCGTTTTACCATATGAAAGCGAAATAATTTATTTCGTTCAGCCAGCTACCGTCTTAATAATAAAAATAATGTCAACACGTTCTTGCTGTAATTCTAAAATATCTCTGCGACGTTCTATTGGGTCGTTAAATTTTACGACATTTCATTAAATACGTATCCCAAATTGACATTTTATTATTATGAACATAGGGCAATTATATAAACCGATATGAAACGTACCGAGAATGAAACACGATAAAAAATCTCTTTGTACAGAAAAAAAAAAACCGGAGACAAAAATGTATATTTGGTATTTGATATTTGCTTTTCAAACCTCGCTAGTTTCCTCGCAACTAATGATATTTGATTGAATTTTTTTCTCGTTTACCGATCGTTTTTTCGGACAAATTGTCTTGCTATATTTTTAATTACACACATAAAACTATTTTGCTTCGCGAAACGGTTCGTCGCACTGTTTTGCAGGGACTGGTGTTTTTTTCCGCGTAACTCGAGGCGAACCGTGTTGAATCAATATTATTCGACTTTTAAATTACAAAATTCATTCGCGCGTTGCGCATTGTTTGTACTTCGAGCATCGTTTTTTTGTTTCCCGGAGTCTTCATCAATTTGCAAATCGACAATTTTTCGCTACAAGGATCAAAATAACAATTGCCATGTATTTGCGTTGCGAGAAATCGCCGACGGCTTTGTCGGCAACTAAACGACAACTTTACGGCCTGATAAAACAAAAGCAAGATCCCAGCGAAATTAATTCGTAACAAATTAAGTCTAAGAAATTGGTTGTAAACAAAAGGCATAGCAACAGAGAACGGTTACAAGATCGTTCGGTTTTACTATCGCCTTTTATAATACACGCAATTTTATCGGCAGGGTGAGTGCTATCTAAGCTAGATAATTTTTTTCCAATGCGAGGGCAGTCGTAAAACGGTAGCTGGTCGTTATCTGCTGAAATAGCGTCCGTTTTATTTGTACATAAAGTCGTCGTTGCCGTTTCCTTCACTTTCGCGACTACTAATTTTCGGATAAAGAAAACTCATTCCGCCTCTTTGTCGTCTTATATATATTTACAACACCCGGACCATTTACTGAGATCTATGTAAAATAAGAGAAACCAGTTCCACCTCTTAAATGAAAGCCAAATTGTTCGCACAAATCCAACAGGGACCGAAATATTCAAAAATCTGGAGACGCGATTTTGTCGCACGATTTCTGCGCTTTCCCAAACAGTGTACGTTGATAATGCGAGTCGAACGGAACAATGACCCGAGCTCTTAACTTGCTCTCTCGGTGCCATTGGAGGATTTAAGATCGCGTGAAGAGCGCAGGCTGTAGAACGATCTATTTAAATGAACGACAATGACACTTCAGAAGGGAACAAGCAAGAATCAGATTACCCACTCGAGGAAATCCTTCTTTCGGGCAAAGCGCGGAGATTTCTTCCCTTTTCTTTATTTGTCCTCTTTCAAGGCGCGGAATTCTTGTCGTCTACGTGTTGGCCCTCGCTTTTTTTAATCTCTCTCCATTACTCATTTCGTAACCGCGAGGGCGGCTCAAGTGGTCCAAGCCAGGCAGCCTTAACAACCCGGCATTGGCAGGCGCACAAAAGCGCGACGCCAAAATACTCTCAGTTCGCGCATTTCCTTTACACAAATTTCTTTTACCTTCCTGCGAGGATTGCCTTTTGCACGAGCTCGCATGCACACTCTGCTCATTTGGTTGATGGCAGCTGAAAAAGTCGACTTCTTTTTTCAGCTTCGTCTTTTTTTTTTTCGAAATTCCTTTTTTTGCGCCCACGTGTAAATGGCACGAGCAAGTTTCGCCCCGCTGATCCAGGGAATATACATTTTGGCGAAGTTTAAGTCGTTGGAAAGTACAGTTCCGCGCGACTTTAAGCCCGGGACACTGAACTCGCAAGTTGCGGGGCACACGCGCCGCAGCTCGTCCTGACCTGCACCAAACGCCTTTGTTTGCAACTCGGCTCCTCTCGTCTGTGCGACATCGAGTTATATGCGCAGCCACAATTCACTTTCGACACAACAAACAAACCCGAGTTGCGACGAATTCATCGCCGCGCTCAAAACTGAATGGTATCGTCAACTTTTATATAAATCTCTTTTGCCCGACAAATTTTGCACCGCAAAATGAATACGTCGCTCGCGCATTCGTCCGATCTTGTGCATTGTTTTTTCGTGCTTCTTGTAATTTTTCTTTTTTTCAAGTTCTAACGGAACGGTGTTTAATTTGCGTCTCTGGTAATTATGTCGCGCGAAACAAATAATGTTTCCTATTTTTGAAGCGTCGACAGACGGTCATAAGTATTGCCCGGTCCAGCGAGTCGCACAAAACGAAACGTTTTAACGAACGCTCTATTTCGGTTTCCAACTTCCTTTTATTTCCTTCTCACTTTCGCTCCGACCAACACTATTTCCAGGCAAAAACTAGAATCAAATTATGAATCGTTAATTTTTTTACCCGAAACGCAATCTGATGCCAATTTTTCGTTAGAAAAAACATAACAAACAGCAGAAGTAAATGATATACGAAATTGATTTCTCAGATTTCACCCCTGAATCACTCGGTTGAAAAAGGAAATGGAATTTTTCTGAATTTTTCTTATATAGAGGACGAAGGTTTTCATTGTGTCGATGTATCGTTTTTTTTAAGTGTGCCTGTGTCGAACAGCGTGTATGTGACATCACAAGCTGTACTTTAAGGTTACGGTTATATCTGGAATAACTTGAAACTTGACTGTACGAGGCTATTTTGCGACTGCGCCATGCTCTGTATTGGTTTCTCTGAGACCATTGTACGCTGCAATTGCAAAAGCGAAAAGCCCCGCGGATCGGGCATTTTATACTCCGATGTTTTACGCTGCCGTGATTCACTTACTGAATTGATAATGATCCTTGAGCATAGTCTTATGAAGGATGCTTGGAAAATTAGTATTGTATTAATTACGCGATGTAAACAGCTCTCGTGAAAGGCGAGACGAAGAAAAGAATGAAAAAAGTTTTGATTTTTTTTTTGCACAAGAGAACTCTTTTGTGCTATGTTTTGCTTTGAGAACGCAACTTTTTTTTTATTTTATTCCATATGATTGAGCAGTGAGATCATTAGCATTGTGTTTTACATTTCACAAAAAGACATTCGATAAAATTAATCAGAATATTCAGTTTCCGTGGATTTCAGCGAAAAATAACAAGGTGCTTGTTATAATGAAGCTTATTATACTTATTATTCTATCAGTAATGGATGGATTTCTTACAAAAGCGCATAGTTAATTGTAATTCATCACGGTTATCTGAAGTGAATATTTTTGTACACTTTTGTACTTTTTTTGCTTCTTGAATTTATCCGTCTACACAACTTTCGGTTTGAATAAATTGTGTTGCTATTCAAAAGTACCAACTAACATTTGGGACAAGTGAGATTCTAACTAACATCGGCTTTAACTTTTTTTCCAATCAACTTTATCGGACAGATTTTGAACAAGTTAGACGGATTAGTCTGTTTGGTTTTCAGGAATATAGCGAACAGCTCTGAAACGTGTCCTTCTAAAGTTACCAAAAAACTGAACAAAAAATCTCATCGTTATATAAATCGCTAAAATATATTAAAAAGAAAATGTTTCGCGAAAACATTGCGATAGCTTAAAGATTGAATTATGATTGCGCGATAAATCTCGATGCGAGTTCTCGCCATACCGAACCAATTAACACTTTTTTTGCGCCGCCGCTGGAACAATATTTTTGCAGCGTGACAAATGAGCGACATCTTACGGGGAAACGTTGATTTGATGGCGGGAGAAAAAAAAATTGGGCCAACGGGCGCCACGACAAAGCGTGCTGCGGCGCATTAATTGGAGAGGACTGAAAATAATTCATAGTAAGCCGAGGAATATCTAATTAAAGCTCGCGTGGAATCTCGGACCCTCGGATAAACCAAGATGTCGGAGCACGGCGCTTGAACGGCTGGAGCGCACTCGGCGTGATGGTTTAGGGTTCCGAGATACTTGTGTGCAAGTCAACGAGCCAGGGGACATATATTTGGTGGCATATTGTAGCGCGCTGTCGAGGTAACTGCTCTCGATTCAGCGATAATTATGCTCCTGGACCATTGAGCCCCTAATCAGCAAGTGACAATGCCGTTGTTACCGTTCGGTCGCCGCTCCTCGGGCCATTACAATTGCTTTGAACTCAACACACCACCGGACCCAAGAAAGGGTCCGGTATTAACGATACGACTCGCCAGCAAACCACTCATGTTTAGTGTTTACGTTCCCATAATACTCCAACAGGAAAGAATCGAAATTTATTTACTTGCTCGGCTGTTTTATTGAGACCATAATTTTTCTCAGAATAAAAAATGACAATCAAACTTCAGTTAATACAATTAGTTTTTATTGTGGTATTTGTATTTGCAAACTTGATTGTTCGAACTTATATACTGTGAAAAGTATTTGATGCTTTTAAAATTGTAATAAATATATACAAGTGAACAAGTAATTATTTCTGGCGATCGATAATTTGAGATTCAATTAGTTGAGTTCATTTAGTTAGTACCTTTAGTTGAATAAAGTAAATTTGCTGATTGAAATTTATTGGTTCGAATAAATTATTATTATTAATTGTTGTAACGAAATACTTAGTATTTACAATATTAATTAACGTTCCCGGCAGTGCAACTGGCTGCGAAAGCAATGATCAATTATTCAATACGTATATTGAAATCAATGATTAGGCATATACAACAATTTTTTTCCAGTGCAACTCAATTGGAATGTGTAACTAATAACAAAGCACGTGTTCATCAAAGCTAACGTTGATAATACTCATATTACCGTTAAATTCGTACGAACGAAGCAATCTAAGTTATGATTATAAATTATTAATGCTGAATCTCAAAACCGTTCCATTAACGATGTTGGATTCATCAAATATCGAGCATGTCATGAACATTTTAAGGCTACTCTCACAGAGCGAAGCATCGATTATGATGTTATTAAATTGACTGTTTGATACAAGCCTTCAAATTTATTCCGACGTTAGGACTGTCCCAACGAAAGTAATTACTTACTAAAGGACAAAGGCATTTCATCGAAGAGGACGAGGAAGAAAAATTGAAGCAGGGAACTAGCAAAGTGTAATGTTTCGAGGTAATGCTGATGAAATTGATGCGACGCAATTTGCGTCAAGCTATGAATCCCAAATTGGAAACTTGTTTAGTTGTGATAAGGGATCGCAACTTGAATGTACACTTTTACGCGCAGTTGTAGCAAGTTAGAAAGCTGTAATATTTTAATGAAACAGCCACTGTAACAATGAATAAGACAGGGGCGGGCGAAGTTCTCGGCGAAGGCAAGATCACGGAGCTCCAAATGAGTTTATGCGCCTTAGTGCATTAATTACGAAGACCACGCTATGTTGTATTATCAACGTAATTTTACCTACATGATTTCTGAGGCGAAAACTGAGATGAGAGAGTGTTGTATAATCACCAAGTGGTTTTCACGGTTGCTCGTGTGTGATCATTAGTATGCTGTTTACAACCCGATAGGGCGAATCATGTTTGGTGCAAGTTGATTAATAATACAGCACCATAAAAACTGCCAACTCATTTTGAATACAGAATTCGGATTATATTTTATAACAAGCCTCAGTAAGGTTTGAAATTCGAGCTCATTCTACTGTGATCATTTTGGATAACTTCTGAAGGGAATGTTTCAATCGGCATCAAAAAGGCCATACATTTCGCTGATTGGGTACCAAATTTACAATAGTTGGTCGATGTTCCGAAATATCAGGTCGTCAATTTATCGACAAACTGATAACAGTTATATATTATACCATACCGATGATCTCTTGGTTATAATAGTTATTTTCATGAAAATTTCAATTTGTAACCTACTTCTTGCCAAACAATAAGAAAATAATTTTGAAAGTTGCTATGGCCTAGATCCTTCTTCTAAATAATCCATAAAAATTACGATTTTTTTAAACATTAAGGAGCTAGATCAAAGAAATATTAAAAATTGACCTTTGGAAATGATGCATTTATGCACCAATGGCAAGAAATGGGTTAACGTTACATTTGGACCACTTACTTGTAACAAATTAAGGCCTAATTTTTTATGCAGATCATAAAACGTTGCTTACCTGAAACAGAAAAAAACACAACATGAGCATTTTAAAAATTTTTACCAAAATTAGCATAAATTAAAAAAATAGTACAAATTCAATCGTCGAATAAAACGTGTAAGTACTAATCAGTTTGAAAAATTCAACTGCTAAACTTGGTTAGATAAGTTTTTAAAATTTGTGCGAAAAACCGTCAAGGTAGGCGATTAGCCAGGGGTCAAATTGAATTCGATTTTATCGTCTCGTAATTAATCGTTGGTACGGTTCTTACTATCGAACTTGTCCGTAAGTGTGAAGACATGTGAATGATTCTCTTTGATATTCCAGTCGACTTGTCTTTTTCTGCTTTTTCTTCGACCGTTATTAGTAGCAGAATGGGACTCAGGAATGAATAGATGCAATTTTGAAACGGGTGAGCGAAGCTCATGTGGCGATCGATCATACACTCGTGTCACATAGAGAAGAAATTCAGCAGAAAATACGCAAAAAGTATCATGTCTTTTGCTCTTAGATTTGAGTAATAAATCGTCAATGTAATGACGGTCCGGGATACTCAGATGGCTTGCAAGGGTGCCATAACATTTGTATCGATTTTTCGTTTTAGAGCGCCGTCGCGAGAAAAGAAGCGAGTTCGAGTATTGCAAAATTCATTTAAGGCTGGTACTCCAACTTTGTACAAGGCAAATCTTTTTAATTAAATCATGTTTATTTTTTTCTTTTGTAATGAAAGTTCGACTTTTTTGTTAATTAATTTTTTTCAAATTGTGATTTAAAGTTTGCCAATATCAGCGTAAAAGAGATTGATCACGTTGAAATTTATAACATTCAAAGGGATTTTATTGACGATCTGATAAAAACCAAATCATTTTATGTTTTAATTTCGTGCAAGAACGAATTGGTAACTAAAAACTTTTTTTTGAATAAAAAACTTGTTTATATACTTTGAAAATTATTTCAATGGAGAGAGGATAGTTGAATATTTTGAAGCGCGTTCAGTGATTTTGTATTTCATTCGAAAAATGCTTGTTTACAACGAGATCAACGAAATCATAAATAGTCGTTGCATCGAACTGAAAGGCAAAAATTTAATATAAAAGCTGTGGTACATAAAATATCGAGTACTAGGGACGGTTAAAGCTCCCTTAAACGCGACTTTTTGAATACCGTGCACACACATATAATCGCTCTATAATCTCAAGTGACATGCTGTCAAGTTACGAACTACATTGTCTGCTGTGTAATCCAGCCTAGCCGATAAAAAAAAGACTGTTCAATATTTTATCCTAAATTAGAACCGCTGCCAAAAATGGAAATCAATTTTGAATGGAGTCAATGTTTAAAATAATATCATTTCGCATAGAAATTATTTTTTTAAACTTATTTAGAGACGAAAATTTGGGTTCAATAGTGTACATTGCAGTAGATTTTACAACCAACAAACCGAGATGGAAAGACGAAAAGTGAAAAAGGCTCTCTACGTTGGCAAAATTGAAAAATATACCGTGCTGCGTGTAATCCGACTTGACCCTCTCGGTAGCGCCCGCAGACTCGCTCGTTTTAATCGAATCTATAAAGCAGACTTGTTGTCATGCAAAACGTCAATTTACTGAAAAACGTTTTCAACACAAGTCGACATTTTAAACGCGTGCATCTTATTTTCAATGGCTCTGGTGAGATATTTTAAATTACACTCTTTACAATCGCGTAATCCAATAACAATCCCAAGAGGAAAAGTCGTTTCAAACTGAATATAATAAACGAATCAACCTGTCCGAAATGTTGGTGCAAAATCCTTTTAATTAAACGATAAAAGAACGTAGCTAGAAATTAAATATGATATTATACACGTATATGTTTATTTAACAAATTACTTACTTCAAGCTTTTGAAATGTGAAATTTTTAATTTCACATTTGAATTTAAGTTAATTTGCTGAACAGATATGAATTTAAATTCTGTTCAATAATTGTTTTAGTCATAATAATTTTCGACAGATTATTTTAAATTCTAAAATTGAATTACATCAAAGGTTTTAAGTTTTGTAACCTTCCATTGAGTTTAGTCAAAGTATCCTGAGCGTATCCTGAATTTAAAATAAAATAACGTTTCGGGGCTTTCCACGTTTTCGGTTTATTTTTAGATCTCCGGAACTCGGTATAGAATATATCCCATTCAGTTTTTATTAATACTGTTTCTTATTTTTCCGCAGTGCTTATACTCTGTTCAATGGCTGTAATATAAATCAATATGGCCATAATATATTTGAGCCGTTATTTCTTAAACTGGAAATTTTGTAAACCCCAAGCACAAAAATAAACTCAATTCGAAGATAAATTTCGATCGATAATTTCTGATTGATAAGCACTTGCCGATTTATCTCTGTGATTTTGCATTTTGAATGAATTACTCAGCAACCTGTCAGAATTGTGCAAATTTTATCTAGCTGGGTGTGCACAAGATTATACGACCAAAGGTTTTCGAATCGATCGAGACAACAGACGACGTTAGAGAGAAAAGGCACACAATCAAGATCGTCTGACACTGAGGAAACTCTTGCCAAATTCGTTAATTAAAATCAAACTAGTTTGTTCATTCGATCACTGGACCGGGGCAAAAGTTAAAAACCGAACTCTGATATTTCGTTCGCGTGACGAATTTGTTTGATCGAGAAGACGCGATTGCGAGTATTCGAATGCTCGACAAACTGGGACTCAAATTTTCCAAGTAAGCCAAACCTTATACTTGCGCCAACACCAGTTGGCTTCTAAATAATTCCAAAACCGGCTGCTCCCGACACAGACAGGCATTAACTTCGGTAAACACGAACATAATTCGTAAAGCACATGACTTTGTGCACATAAATGACTGTGCACGTCGAATCCATTAATCCGCGCTTTTTTTTCCCGATGCTCTTTTACGCGCCCTCAATCTTTCATTTTATCTTGACCACACCCAACCCATCTACTGATTATACCCATCACCCTTCGGTCCGTCCTGCGATCCCATCCTGCATACTTACATGCAAACCTACCACCCATAACCTTTTTTCACATCTTTACTGCGACCATAAATCACCATAACTTTTGTGAATATTCATATCTCGAAAAAGAAATTTGGAGAAAAATTGTTACGAGAAAAACTGGGATATTCGTGTTAGAAATGTGCAAAAAATAATACTACCCAGTGTGTAAACATCGTTACACCACGATATAATTCATCGCAAAGTTTGTACGCATCGAGCGTCATCATTATTCATTTTTTTCAACTAACCTTCTTCATTTATCTGAAATAATTCGTTCGCGTTTATTAGATTTACGATCTCGTTTTCAAGATGGCAATGCCTTCGCTGAATTTAAAGCACACTTCTTCGCGTCTATTTAATTCGTCAGCCAACGAGGTCGCGCAAAATGAGTCGAGCTCGCCGAAAGATTTCGCTAATTGCAATCGCGGAAAATTCAAATTGTTTGGTCGATTCGCGCCATGTCCGCGACGGCTCTGCGGTCGTCGTAATCGGCGCGCGAGAAAACCCGTCTCGTCATCGACAACACGTCAAACAAATCGCGAAATTTGTTGCGACGTTTACTGTCTGAGCTGAGTACCTAACGAGGGAAATTTGTTTGCTTAATTCGCGGCTGCCATTCAACTCGGCAAATTGCTTTTTGCAAAACGGATTTTCTCACGCTTTGACGCACCGGCGCAGTCGTTTAAAAGGCGGATCTTGAAGCGATTTCCGCGGGCATCTGCTTCTGCGAAAACGAATTTTATTGAAATGAGATTGAGATTATGATGCAAAGTTCTGTATACCGTGATATGAAAAGCCGCTGTACCGAGATTCCGCTTTAGCGATGCACCAAAAACCGTCCGTGTCAGCATTGTCATAAGAATATTGCCGTCCCTTTGCCGAGCATAATTTTCCGACTTTTGACTCAGCGATTGTGAAAAATTTATAAAATCACGTTTCCTCCGAGCTTTCGCTCTTCCATTATCAAATTTGTACATTTTTCAGCCAGTTTCAACTCTTCTTTGCTTAACAAATGCTTTATTTTCAATCCTGCTTTTCAAATTCGTCGTAAATTTATCTCAATATTATTCAATCAACTTTCATTTTGATCTCTTTGATTGAATTCAGTTCAGGTTTAGTTTTTTAAAGAAACACAATTCTAGTTACTTTGATACATAAAACATTGTTCAAATCACGATCGATTTTTCGCACTATCTACAGGTTTCTCACGCGATATTCTCGTCAGCGGTTGTCCGCCTGCATATTTGTGCGTATCACAGGAGTGGCATTCTCCATTAACGAAACCCGTCTTCGATGCTATTAGTGAGCCGTGTTGAAGGTCAACTTTCCGCATATAGGTATAACCGCTGTATAAATGACACACAGAGTGTCACTCGATGCCGATCATTAGTTTTTCTAAGTCACCTCTTTTCACCGTCACAGTTACCTCATTTCTGAAGTGAAACAATCACAAAAATATTCTCTGAGGGAAATAAAATTTTTAATTTGAAACTCGAAAATTTGAAACTCTCACTTCTACTTGCAAAATGCAAATACCAGCCATGAAAAATAACACCAAAAAAATTTCATTTAGTTCAGAAGCATCCAGTTTTCGGTTACAAAACTGTATCGAACAATATAATTGCTTTGAAACTATATATTTATACATTTTTGAAAGGTTTCTTTTGCATACAAGTGATGAGATTTTTTAATTAATAACAATTCAAAAAGTTGCATTTTGTTACAGCCTCCGTCTGCGTCGAAACGGAATCAAAAGTGAGCTCGGATTTTCCGCAAGTGAACAGATTGAAAATATCAAGTTCTATCCACAATTTAACAAGTATATGTGGAGCAAACAAGACACATAATTGTGGAGGAAAAAGTTTGCACAGTAAACCGGTCCGCGGAGAGCGACAAAGTCTCATGTATCTTCAGCAAATGGTCTCCATTTTTGGCTTAGATAGCTGTCTTTTAGTTCAGCAACGACGTTGAGAGGAAAAAACATTTCAGTGATAATAGTCTGTTAACGGTAAAACGTGTACCATTGCAATCGTCTTCGGCTGCTTTCGCATGCGGAGCGCGCTTCCGACACAAGTGACGACCTTTTCCATTTTTGTCTACAGTTTTTCCGCCGCCGCTTTCATTAAACGTTTAATTGCGCATATATTTTGTCCATTATTTACAACCGTCTAACCGAAACGAAATGTCCTATTTAATTACAAAATGAAAAAAATTTCCCCCTGATTGTTTACACTCGCAATTTTACTAAGATGACAAATGAATTTGACTTGGATTTGTTGCTTTTGCATGGAATGTTGGAATAACATTGTTCTTTTGCACTCGGTGACTTGACGAATAATGACTTTCCGATTGTTAATTCCAGAAGTTGTGAGAAATCGCTATTCATTGACCAACGCGAGGTGAAATTTTCCGTCGAATTGAAAAGCTGTCTGAATTGTTATCGCCGCTGACGTTATCAGACTAAATCAACGGAGGATGTCGAAGATAGCTAAGTTCATCTTAGAAGAGGAATTTATTTCCAGAGTGCTGGAATTCAAATTTATTGTAAACGCGTAACAGAAATTTAATCGTCAGAATTATCAGCGTGGAATGAAAATGAATGCAATTTTCTGGAATATCATGTAGTGAACTGTTATGATTTAGGCACTACAGTACAACAGCATATTTATTTCATAATATTTATCCACTTTAATAGTATAATTTGCTGACTTACTAATGTTACATTTTCATTTAACAAACAAACGAAAACTTTCCTCACGTTCGAATGTTTGTTTCAATTTAGAAAGTTTTAAATTAACTGAAATTTGTTTCAATTGATTTATAAAGTATTGTTGTTGACATAAACATTTTGTTTATTGTATGAATCGTCAGTGTAATAAGTATATAGATTTAATACAACTTTATAATTACTTCCAACACCCAACTTTTATTCGACAGATTTTGCAAATTAAAAAAAAAAACACAAACCAAACTGTAGTTGAAAATGTTGAATGGATGGTGGTGGCATTGTTTTATCGCCTGTACATTATGAGATACATGACATTTGCTAAATATCTCGGCACAGTAACAAAAGCTCTGCCTGTATCTTTGTTTAAAACATGACTTTATCAAAATAGTCGGCCCTGTGCGAACGTGTGATCATATTTTTGCCCGTACCTTTTCATCTCGATTCAATTGCAACAAAATTTTCATACAAGTCAACACACACTTTTATCAAAAATAAACATTCTAAAAATATCTATTTTGTAAATGCACTTCGAAGACATGTAACAGCTTTCATTATTCTGAAAGGATGTTTATTTTTTATCATTCGACGTACCTTTCACACTCTGCATTCATCATTTAGATTATGAATGTTATTTTCCAATCAGAAGTCAGATGGAAAGTCTTCATTGCGAAAGTCAGATTTATTCTCGACATGATGGAGAATAGACCAAAAGTTTAAACATTGTAGTTTATACAGCGTATGACAATGCCGCTGATGAAAATTCATGTTATCGCGCGGTTTGCAAACAAACGAGTTACCGCGGGACACATCGCCAATTCATCAAAGCTGCTCCCACAATGATCTCGCTGAAATGGAATTTTGTTTACGAGTTGCCATTCCTGTCTTTAATTATTGCTTGTTTTCAATAATCTCATTCTACACCAAGCCAGAGTTTCCACACTTGTTTTTTTCTTCTTCCCAACTACACAGGTTGTCAATTTTTTTAAAACATGGGAATATTATTTTACTCGCAAATTGTTACTCCGTTTGCGCTATTTGATTACTTTTGTCTTTTGTGCGAGCGGAAACTTTACATTCGAATCATATGTTATAGTTGAACATTTTGCAAGCATCAATTTAGTTTCACGTGAAATCGAAGTACATTTGATTTACGATTTGTGATGTCAAGATTTTGAATTCATGTTATTTACTATTATAATGACATTGGTTGGATCAAACTCGGTATTATTGGCTCCTCTTAAGATCCAATTCATGAAGTCGAGTTTCGTGGCACGAATGTATATATTCTGTACAACATAAAGTCCCGCATGCCGCTTAATCCGCAATGATTTATATGTGAATTGTTGCGGATGTATTACGACGTCGAAACTGGGATATTTGTGATGAAACAAGATGTAACGATCGCGAAAAGGAGCGCATCTAGCACATTCGCGCTTTGCTTTTACGGGTAAAAGACTATCGGGAACTACTTTAGCTCATGAATATTCATCGACCCATAATGCAACCTCAATCTCCGTAAGAACGCTCGCGCGTTTCCTCAGATTTGACATTTCGATTTCGATGATTTTCTTGTGTCTTGCAATTTTTTTCCATTTAACCTCTCTCAGCGGTAAAAGATTTTGCTTCTCCTCAAATACCGTACTTTTTTCTCGCTCAATGATAAATGCTGATAAAATGTGCAATGCGCAGTGGCGTTAACGACAAAATAAATTGAAACAAACAATACTTTACCTCGCGCGAGTATTTTCGTAAAAAAATTTCGATAACAATCAATGCCAAGCTCAGTTTTGAAGTTACGACATTAATTCCCTTGTTTTTTTTTATTCGAATTTAAAGCATTCAGTGTATTTTACAACGCTATTCCATAAAACAACTGATGAAATATTCAGTTTAATGCTCGGGATAAACATACAATTTTATATCGAAGCATTGATATAGAATGTCACAAATGAAACGAAATATGTACGTCGAATTAGGTTTTCCAAGGTTTCCCCGAACGCTTCAAAATGTGAATCCGAATAATTCCGTCTAATTGGAATAACTGAAAAGCATCATATTTTCACTGTTGATTTTGTACCTTTTTTTTCACTCTGGTTCCATTTCAAAGAGTGATTTCAATTTTTAATTTTTCGTCGACGAAAAAGCCTGATCTATGAAAACGTGATTAACATTTTTAAAACTGCCACTTAAACAAATATCGGTTTTCCGTAAACAACTACCGACTAACAACAATTTCATTGCATATTCCGTAAATAACTACCGACTAACAACAATTTTATTGCATATTCATTTCGTTGGATCACAAAATGCAGACTCAGGATGAAATTAATTTTCTTGTTTTTGAGCAACAAACACAAAATTGCAAACTATTTACTTTGGTAAGAAATAAACTTGGCTTTATAGATTCCATGAAAATAAAACGAAACAAAATTAATCATACCAGTCGAGAGTCTGCTAATCTCCATGATCAAACCATTTTCCGTTTCATAAACGACATACAAAAAATACAAAAAGAGGTATTTTTCCATAAACTATTAAAGTGTTAATACCGTTGGCACAAAATTGGAAGCGATATTGAGAGTGTAAAAAGAAGGACATCAATCCATCGTCGGAATAACGCGAGCGTCATTTGTGCACATTTTGCCGGACATATCATAGTGAAACAAAAGTGATTGGAAAATAGAGTGAACCGAGGGTGTTGCAAGCGTCACATGCAGCCACTCAAAGCTGACGAACGCTGGTCCGATCGACGCTCATAAATCTTGGTGAAGAGCGCCGCCTGCGAAACGCATGCTTTACATGTGTTTCGCATCGGAACAGGCCTTTCTTTACGATCGAACTCAACCGTCCTATTGAGTCCGACCATGTGATCCTGTGTCACTACCACGAAAATGTACGCCCTTTTCCGAAAAACAACAAGTCGATTGGTTTCGCCGCCGAACATCCGTCGGTCCTAAAATAATAACTAATTTTCAACGAACCAACTTTATGGGCGTAAAACGAGAATTTTTATAAATTGTTTTCCCTTCTTAGTATAATCCTAACTAAAAAGAACTAGTGAATTCAAAAAAGATTATAACTAATTTCAATATAAAATTTATTTTTTAGAACCATTTGTTAAACGTGATTTTACTTTTTTAGTAACGAAAGCTCGTCTAATGAATTGCTAACGAAACGTACGGTATTTTATGAAATGGAACAAGTTTTAAATAAATGATGTATTTACTAGATGAATCATACGGTGATTGATTTGTACTAAATCAAACATTAACGCAAGATTAATTATGAGTGATAAAGCGGAAGTTTAAAAATACCGATATTATTTTAACGAGATCATAAAAAATTTCGCTAATCAATTTCATTTATAACCCAATAGTTATTGTTTGCTCGTCTGATTAATGTTTGAAACAACATTCGCCCTTATGTTGCAACTACGCCCGTGCTCCAAATTAATTCCCGTGATAAACTTTTTTAGAGATCTTCAAAGGAAGTATGAATTACAGCACTAAATTTATACATTCTCCTATAAAGCACACTCTGCAAAGGGGCTCCGGGGCTGCGCGTTTGAGAGCCCACTTATAACATCGTCGGTAAACAAAAATTTCTCCACGATTAAAATCTGAAAAACTTAATTAAATTTTTCTTCGGAGTTTCGCATTTCCGGAGACTCGATATTTACGAGATTTTTTTTCCTAGCAGTTCAGAATAGGGATGCGAATAACCTGGGCTGGCGTAATGTCGTTACGAATTCTCGAAATATTTCTACGCTCTATTTTTAAGTAGAAATTTAAAAATAAAAAGTTTCAAGTTCTGTTTTCTTTTTTTCCGTGAACTAAATTTGTATTTTCGAACGATCTCAGAGCGTTTTTTTTCTTCAAAAAACAGGATTACAAATTGTTTGTCTATTATTCGGTGATTATTTAAAGACATCTATTACAAGCTTTTTACATAGTTCTGCTAAAGTGTTTCAGTTGTTCGATAGTTTTCCGGCGATTTCTGTCAGAACGTTCCAACGAGGATGTATCCCAGAACGACATACGCCAGAAGATAACTACGTCGGATCGTCTCATACAATGTAAGCGATATCACTCTCCTGGGAGTGAACGGTGGCTAGTGAATCCACTATCTCGGCATGAGATCACGCGAGTATCCGACGCTGATGCAGTCGACCTTTTACCTCCAAGTCGTTCGTAATACTTGGTCCTCTACGAGCAAACTGAGTTCCACCATGCTCTCCGAGACTCGAGCAAATAAATTCTCATGATTTTCATCGAACTTTCTGCCACTATAGATATCTATTTCCGAAATCTGTTACACCACTTTTCACCCTCATTATTATCTTGGACAGAATATTATTATTGCAAAGAACTGAATGAAATAAAAAGTTATTTACTTTGTCTCGAAACTTTGTTTAGTGTCAACTTGTGTGCTCATTTGTATTCATTTTATGGGGAATGTTTTGCCGGCTGAATTATGCCTGTTTTTAACACCGTTTCGTGCTTTGTTTCATTAGATCAGAATTTATGTTTTTTAATAGGGTATCGGAATTCGTAATGGGGATAACGAAAAATTATCGCCCGGCAGTGGGGCGCGGCCTGTAATTATACAACCATCATTTGTTCCACGGTGAATTTTATGTGGCGCATTAATACGATTTCGCATGTAACATTTTTTTTTCTACTTGCAAATTACGTTTGTTTGGTATAATTACGGCTAATTCGAACGCGCACTTTTGTCTCGACCGGTATGTTCATAATAATAAAGTTTCAGCAAGGGTTTTTATATGGCGAACTCTTTTTTTCCCATCCTCGAGCTTAACGACATTACAGGACTATTTTTATATAGAAAATGTATGACCTATGATTGTACCATTTGTACCTTCGAAATTTGTGAGCAGTGGAAAATTTACTGGTCATTTTCTAAATTGACCAGCACCTATTATAAAGAAAGGGTACTTTTCAGTTTCACGGCGGATAAGTCGTTCATTGTCTTGCTTAATGTTTTTCAAGATCTATGCTCCTTCTATTGTTTGAATTGTAGAAGTGCCAGGTAGACAATTTTCCTCAAAAATCTAAGAAGGGAATAAATCGTCCAAATCAATTTAGCAGCAGCAACGCTAGAATTTATCTTTATCTTTCATTGTAAAAGTGATGGTGGGGAATAAGAAAGTATTACGAAAAAAAAAAATGTTTTTCAATTTTCGGGTTTCCGATAATGTTGTATGTAGCGGAAATAATGCGCACTTACAATTCGTCACCGAATACCTCTTGTATACTGACATTTTTCGTGAATAAACAAATGTATAAACACGAAAGGCAGATAAAAGAATTCATTATTTCGGTGACTCGAATATACCTGCCAGTTAAAATACAATACGTACCTCGAAAACGCTATAAAAGAAATAAAAAAAGGGAATAGAAACGAAAAAACGTCGAATCGCGGATACGTTGGCATTTGTCTTGTTTATTTCCTTTCACCTTCCTTGAAATCATGGTAAAGTACATCAGAGTTGATGCGTCCTCGTCTTTTTACCTCATTCAAAATCCTTGCCTCGATATCATTTGTTCATTCTAGCGAACATTCTTATCTATTCTGAATGCAAACTTCTTCTTTTCCGTTTCTCGTCCTCACGCATGAAACGACTTTCGAGTGTTCCGAGAGCTCCAACTTCTCTAGTTTCGTATGCAAAGGAACTTGGCTGAACCGACCGACCGGACGTATACCTTGCTCGTTTATAACTCCGGATGGTCAACACGTGTGATGCAGTTATGTTTTTCAGTCGTGGACTTTACGACTCAGGTGACACGCCAGCAAACACAATTTATGTGTTTGTCACTCTAATATTTTATTCTAACAGGAAGAAAAAAAAACAAAAGTCATTGATCTTGTTTCTTTAAGTCGACCCATACCTTTTTTCCATCAATTTTCGTTACCATTTTTTTCTTAGAACAAAAAAAAGGAACTAAAGCAGAAAAAAATTCATTACGAAAGTGGCCGAGAAAAATTCTGAAAATTTCGCACATAATGCCGAGTTTTCACACGTATCTCAGCAGAACATGAAATTTTCACTGGCGAAATTATTTTTGAATTACAAATTGAGTCGGAGAATGGCCATTACCATAAATTTACGCGAAATACAAAACTGGAAAAGGGAATTATATTGTGTATTTGCATTTTTCACTTGTTAATATTCCCAAGAGCAAATGTTGTGGAGGTCTCTCCTTCGAATTCAGTCGGAAGAAAGTTACTTTTGTCACAGCATTATTGTTGCATCGTGATTTCGTATAGGATGAACAAAAAAAGGGTCTCTGAATTGTAACGCGCAACAGACAGAACAACGAAACAGAGTGAGAGAACGGGAGAACGAGAGAGAGAATGATGAATTGTAGACACACGGGATTGGCAATATTTTGTATCAACTTTTGTATAATTCGATTAGCGTCGTAACGAACGCTCGCGCGCTGAATGCCATTAATTAACACTCTAAATCAATTTTCCAACGCGGCAATCCCGGCTGCAGAATTTCGAGTTGGCATCAAACAGACGACGTGGGGCTGACGTTGCGTCAAAGCGAACGAGAGCGCAGAACGAGAGACGCCGCAAGATGCGAAAATGGATGTAGTCCCTAAAGGAGAGGCCGTGCAGAGAAATGCGTTATTGCATACAGTATGTATGCTGGTTCCCCGGGGGTAAGCACGCGTTATCTCGCATTAGCTACGGCGTAATCTACAATTACAGTGCTACCAAAACGTCGTCTTTAAGCAAGCTGTTGTTATTGACTTCCACACGTGGATACCCGTTTTGTATTGTCGGCTGGGTCTATCCGTGCATACCATTAATATATTCTATTTAACGTGTAAGAATAGACTTTGTAATCCAACCGAAATTCTCGCAACCGCCACACTCAAACTCCAATTAGAATTTAATAAGCACGAATACTAGATCTGAATGTTTGCCACGGAATATTTTAAGTTTCATGCGATTTCATCTTAATGTATTAAAATTGATTATCTTGCGAATTAATCAACGTTTTCTTCATTAAATAATGAAAAGAAACCCCGAAAAAAACAAAAAAAAACTGTTTTTGCGAGGCCAAAAACACAGTTTACTAAGCGAACAATGCAGCTTTCAGTTCGTGATAGCGTAGACAAAACGAAACTGTTTTGTACGAAAAATAGGCCGCGGTATTAAAGACTTTTTAGTCTAATTCACGGTCCCACTTCATTTAATGTGAATAAATCAATGCACTCGTTTGCTCGAGTGAAACAAAAGATGACAAAGCGCGCAGATGCAACGTTAGTCGCATGAATCAACGTTGGCACGCAGAAATAGTGGCCCTGTGAAATAAGAAAACAAAACTTCCTCTTTCCCGAGATTTGAGCGTTTACGGTGAAAATTATTCGCATCTGGTCCACCCGGTCCGCCTTTATGCATTGGAACCAGAAGTGCGCGCAAAACTGCACAGTGTTTGATGAATATTTGGATTGATTTTTTTCGCGTTGGTTTTTTTGTTCTGTTTACTTTATTGGAGCTCTTTGGATGCTTGAAAAAATTGCAACAAATTGCGCGGTTGTGACAAGCTGCAAAATACAATACAAATCATCAATGATTGGTTGTTGCGAGATATTTACGCAATTATGACGGTCGACGGTCGCAATTTCCGGGAGGCGAGCCATTTTAACAATTTCCATGTTTTATCATTTTTATCAAAACTCCCGCGTGGATGCAAACAATTTTTCCATTACAGCAATTGATAAACAAACATATTTAGAATCGCTCTTATAAACATCATATTGCAATTTTTCGTTGATACATTTTGGGGTTATTTTGCAATTTCATCATGCGAAAATCATGAAAAATGTTAGCTCAGACTTTTGTTCATTAATTCTGCGAAAAGCAAAGAGAAAAAATTGCAAAAATTACACAAAAGAGACGTTTTCAACTAATAGAAAAAATTTCAAAAAGGAATTTTCGTAAACAATTTTAGTACGTTGAATAAATCATTGTATTTCCGAGAACAGAAATTCCGAAATTAAATTTCTTTTATACAATTCGAAACAGTTGCGAGCCGAGTTTTTCACTGATGAGTGTTTAAATTTGTTGATACAAAAAATATTTCATTCGAATGTAAATTGCCACTCGTGTACATGTTACTGTTGCGGAGCTCATTTCAAATTGCATTTCAAATTGTTTGCAAGGAATCTTGTATTTTGATGAAAAAATTAATCAAATTCCATTGCATTCCATTAATCGGTAACAACTAATGATGAAATTTCTGTTCATCGTGTAAGCGAATTGATAAAATGAATTTAATTTAAATCAACTAAGAGAATCTACAAAGAGCCGCAAGCAGTGCTTTTACAATTATTCACATAGACGGCTAGCCAAACGCAAGTAATGTAAGTTTAAGTGACACAGGACGAAACTCATTACTCGCAGATTAAGAATCAGCATGAGCCTAGGTTATACTCGCAGACTGCTAGCAGGACACGAACGAGAGATTTGTTTTAAGACCTCAGCACCACTTTATCTCCACCGCGATAACAATTACAGTTTGAGATCAAGGTGTAAATCAAATGAAGCTTAAAAAAACAATTTCAAAAAAGTCTGAACTAAGCTGCGGATAAGAATTACAAACATTCGCCATAAAATATTTGCAAATAATTTTTCCGAAAACAAAAACAAAATTATTTAGTATAGTTTTGAAACTATTTGAAAATCAAAATACAATCTGAATTGTGTATTTTGTATTAAAAATGATTTGAAGTCGATTTAATTTGATCCTGTTAGAATTGAAAGGACGACGTTGATTTCTGTGCGGCGAACGAGCAACCATCAATAAAGTTTGCCCGGACTTGTGATCTGAAATTCAAAGTCCACCGCCTTCCACGTGACAGACGTTACAATTCTCTGAAAATATTTCAAAATGCAACAAAACAGCCACAACGCAAAATACCGAGTGCCTTTCTGCCTCGGCGAGTGAGTTTCCGGTGCAACTATATACACGGTCCGACTTCGGAAGTGTGATATTGAATTCCCAAATGTATTCACGCCGTAAGAAATACGACAACTCGTGTACGCCGCCACTTTTTTTCCGCGTCTGAAACATCTTTATCTTAGCGAGTGTACATTGCATTACGATGCTGCTCGTGCGATTGCTTTTTCGGCCACGAAACGTCCGCCATTCGAATTGCACATTACTTCCCACCTAGGTAAGAGCGATGGCATTTATATTCTTACGTCATGTAGCACAATTGCGAACTGAAAAAAAAAGCTTTAAATTCTACTCAGAAAAAAAAGTGTTTAACTTTCCGAAAAATCAATCGAACTTTTTAAGTTATTTGCACTCATAATTTTTGTTATTTTACTTTAACTATAGTTAAAATAATAGTATTATTATTTTTATCTTCCTGTTTATGTCAGGAAGAAATAATATCATGATAATTAAAAAACAACGAAACGTTTGAGACAATAGTGATACGACTTGGCATGTTCTATAGATGATCTATAGCTCTGTTTGAAACCGGTCAACCAATCCAAGCCAGTGGAAAAACGGATCGCATCGCCAAGAAGCAGACACGAAAAAAAAACTGAAAAGATCGAATTGGACAGGGACTTGAAATAAAATCCGACGACGAATGGACAACGAAATCAATTGGAAGCGATCGTTGCCGAGCAATGTCACGATGCCAACTAGCTTTGCGAATTTCAAAACGTTATATCATCTTATCAAAAACAATGGAACCCGAGGCGATGATTAAATTGTTCGTCCTTTTCTGATTTGCATTCTCCTAAGTTTCGTCCCATTTGATATAAAATAAAAGTCCAAAACTCGGCTGAATTAATTCGCAAAAGTAATTTAATCGGGGGAAAAAAGTAATTTGTCACGTAGCTTGATTGAGTTTTTCGATCAGGATGCTAAAGAAACTTCGGTCTCCAGGCGACTAACTTATTCCGTCGTCCCAAAAGTACAACAGTTGAAGGGGTCAATATGCGCCATATCTCCTCACATTGTCGCTGTGAATTTATGCGGTTTATTGAATCCGAGCCGCGAGCCTGAATTTACGAACAATCCAGCGCTCTGTTCCAATAACCTTTCCTCTCTTCATCGGCACATCCGTTCATTCACCCAACATTAAGATAGACTCTCGGGGCTTACGGTGTCGTCCTCTTTGGACTGGCCGTTCGCCAAAGCGTGTATCTATCGCCGTGTAAGGTCCTTCCCGGCCGCTCGAGGACCTCGCGCTTACCAAGCGAGCCACCCAACTTACGACCTTCCCGCTCCTTATCGCAACTGACAAATTTTACTGGGTCCTACGATTTACTTCTAATCCGCCGAATCAGCGTTTCCGCGCGACTGAAAAAAATGTCAAGTTCTCTCGTGTCGGGAACTCCGGTGATCCCGAAAAAAAAAGAAACTAACTCGCCGTGTACAAAGCGTCCGTGGGATCAATGCGGGTCAAACAACCGAACAAGGCGGCGTTTTTAATTTACGATTCAATATTTTTCAGCTTTACTGCGAACAATAAACTTGGATAATGGCCGATCATTGTTACTGCACCCCACTAAGAAGTTTAATTTTCAGGCGTTGAACAAGTTTTATTTCAACTTTCGAAACATTATATTTTTGACCTGGATTTTAATTTTTATAATCTCGTAACCGCAGTTTGCATTTGCATCTTGAAGAGGTTCAGCAATCTTTGATGTGAGCAAATATAAAACGCGACAGAATGGAAACACGTACCATTTCGAACTTTTATGGACTGGATAGAGCTCAATTTTCGACTTTTTATGAATAAAAAAAACGTTTATTTTGTAGTTTAATGGGCTTATACGGGAAAGTAGCTTTATGAAAATCGTAAAGTGAATTACGATAACGAAGTGTACGTTGCTTTTAAGCAAAAAAAATTGTCCCTCCAAAAGTGTATAACAAAGTGTATCTATGAAAAAAAACGTGGAACCAACTAGGGAAGGATATAAGAGCACACTTTACGCTCAAAATTAATATAATAAAACGTTCTGTCTAAACTTGTTAACGGCGGGGTGAAAAATTCAATCGCGCGTCGTGTTTCGCGTTTTGCTCGCGCGGCAGCGTCGTCACTCCTCACTTTGCTCGCCCGCATGGCTTCTTCAAAACACTTCCGACTCGATGGACCTAATATAATGAGGGCCACGCAAAGGACCGCGCGATTTCCATTAAGATAATGCTTGCTGAATAACTTTAGTCATCAATTCCCACTGTGCAACGGCAATTTATATTTTCCCAGTCGAATAATAGGGCGATCCTCTTCTTTTGGGCGTCGCTCTCCATTGATTATCTCGCGCAAACGAAGGGATTCAATTTTTTACTTTCAAACTCGTTATTTCAGGAGACTGTTGCCTATTACGAGCACTCCTCTGAAAGATTTACCTTTTTTAAGAAGAAAAAAAAACTTCAATATTTCACTTTTGTATACTTAAGATGCAAGACAAAACAAGCAAGACCGCTGGTTTCAGCTCAGAAATATTGCTTAGAAGTGATGAAACTGAAATTAGATTAAATTGTTGATTGCAGTGCGAGCGCAAAGTTAATTAACATATTTCGGGATTAAAGTAGTGAGATATATCCTTTTATGTTCTCAGCTTGTCTGAATCACAATACACAATTGGATGAAAGAAAGAGATTCTATACAATTGGAATCGTGTAAGCAGTTTAAACGTCCTCGGGGAGCTACGTCTGGTATTAAACTTGCTGACCATCTAGTTCAAGTCAATTTGCTAGTTTCTAACAAAGAGCAAAAAATGAAAGAAAAAAACATTCTGACGTTTCCTTTGACCGAAGTGCAATGAGTTGTTATGTCATTATTATTGTAAGAAGTCGAACAATGTTTCTTCAAAAATTAAAACCTTTCGTTATTTATTAGTATACGAATTTTGTTGCACGTTTTATCTGAGATAATAATAATATTTCAATACCACGATTAAATTTTGCACGAATTTCTGTACAACCGAACAATCGCTCGAACAAACACGTTACGAGTTTTTGAAATGATATAAATTCGAAATACATTTTAAAATAAGCATCAGAAAATGTGTTAAATTGCAGTAGTAACGGTAGAGAAAAAAATCGACGAATAAAGTGTCAGTAATAAAATTGGTCGTTGTTTCGAGATTGGACAGAGAGTGTGAGTCTTTGCACAAGCTCATCCACACATCGTAGCACGAATAATTGCGCTAAATCAGAGACTGTACGAAAGCGTTGTGTGTATGAATTTGTTATCGCGTAACAACACCCGCGTTGGATACGGCTGTAATGAATTAGCCAATGCGATTGTTGACTCTGGTAATTGAGGAAAAACAGTTCCATCCAGTGAACTGACACCGCGCTGGTCAGCCAGTTTTCCTCGCGAAATAAAAAGCCTCGAGAGGGAGTGTGGGCGCAATTACGTAATTCGCGTTGGCAAAACGCTCGGGTGTGTCCAACCACTTATGCAAAATCGGATTAAAAATTTTGAAAAACACCCAGAGACGTGGACTACGAGAAAAATGTTGCTCGGGGCAATATGCAGGATGAAATTTTCGCCGCAGAATCTCGATACCTAAATCATCCGTGTTATATTCGCCGAAAATCGCCGCGGTTGAGAAAGAGTCTTGCGTGAACTTTGCCGCAAGAGAAAAATGTCGAAACGGAAACTTGGCGAGATATATACCACTCAACGTATTCGGGTTATTAAAGAATCACGACCGGCGCTTAATTATGCATGCGACGCACCGGTTAGCAAAAGTTCGCTCCGGGTATACATTAAGCGCGCTGAACAATCGAACGCGAGGCTTTCTTTTTGCGCTCTGTCGTTTGAGCTTCTTATTTCGTTACTTCTCTTTTTACACGACTTTCCGCCGCTTCCCTCTGTCGTAATTTTTTCCTTCCGACTGATCAACGAGTCGGCCAAAGAAACCCGGCAGATTTATTTTAGCCGTTTCAGCGACTCGGGCGCATAACAAATCAATTCTTTGAAAATGAAGTAATTACCGGGACCGCTCGTCGGCTTAATTGCCCGCTCAAAAATGCGAGCTTTTTTTCGTCCTCCCCCCTCTCTCGGGCTGCGACACGAAGACGCTGAATATAAAGTGGCTTTTAAACACGCGGATGCGTTGGATGCAAAAAAACGAGCAAATATTAACGAATTCAGAGTGGCCGTAAAAATTTTTTTAACGCCGCATAAGTAAAAACTGTTTCGACGTTTATGGTTCATAAAGTATCGCGACTGACACTTCCGGTGCGCGAGCTTTCGGAAATGTGCAAAACTGAGTTAAAATCTTATCGCCGCGAGTTTGATAGTTTCAACATCATAAGAGAGTGCGTATGAAAAATATCCTGACTAATTTCACCACCTGTATTGCAACGCTGATTATTTTTCCCTCGCGACGACTTCGCAGTTGCGAATATATTTCGTGCAAAGTTACTGCTAACGGTGGCAAAATTAATTACACGTGGCTAGTGGAAAATCACCAAGGTGATTAATTATGCATACGGCAGCGTTTTGCACGTCTCGAAAAAGCTGCACGTGTGTATTTTTGCGTATAAATGACTGGGAATTGTCTTTGCCGAAAAGCACAATGGACTGTCGTTGAGCAGCGTGGTTTTATTTTCGGTTATGTCTATGGAAAACTCGGCGAAACAAAATTCGCTTATTTGAAATGACTATGGCAAAAAGTTTTTGAAACTGAAGAGAATTTCGCAAACCCATTTTAGTATTTTTGAAGCAGTTTTTGTCTACGTTTTGGTACGAAATCTCAGTTTTTGAAACAATTTACGTCTGCGGAAAAAGTTAGCCGTGCGGAATTGTTATATTATTGTTATAGTTGTTTCAAAATGAGAAGATCTTTGCTGTAACTATATGATAAGGGAAGAAGTTACCAACTACAAACTGCAATATTTTCTAACTCGTTGAAATTTAACAGCTGGTAACAGCTCATATAAATGTCAGCTTAGAAAATCAATACTGAATATTTTGGTGCACTCTATAAATATTCTACAAACTCGGGGCAATATATTCTTTCCGTGATAAAAGTATGAGTTGGTTGCCCAAGTAATAATCTGTAATAAAGAGATATAGTTGGCTGAAATGTTTCAATCCACCGTCAAAACCAAATCGAAACACCAACCAAGTAAAAATGACGCATCGCTTTTTTTTATTCTTTAACTTTTAATATTTTAAAAACCTATTTAAGGAGTCGTTTAAACAAGGGATTAATCTCTAATTACATTTTTTGTTTTGAGTAATTTTAGTTATTTGGACTGAATATTGAATATCGTCGTGAAAAAAATGTCTTCAGCTAATTTTCAACAATGAATGATGTCATTGTGAGGAAACTTCGGAATATTATACAATAAAAAAACGATTGTTAATGTAATAAATTTTACTTTCAAGAAGATTAAAATTCTCTTATCATGAAAAATGTCGAATTTATAATGTATTCGAGACTTTGCTTTCTATCGGTCGCTCTTTAAGGACACTGATAAATGATTTGTCGCGCGGAATTACGAAGGATCAATTTATCACTCAAAAACACGTGTCTTTAACAAGATACAGTCAAACGTCAATATGCTGTTGAAAACATTTAAAAACCACCCACTTTTTTTAAATGCTCATCACAAAATTTTTAACTTCATAACACAACTTTTTAACTTTTAATGAAAAAATTACCACAAACTTAGAGTTAATTAACTGCAAAAAAATATTGTAACATGAGATAAAAATCATCGTTTCAAAAACGTCCGACTTCCGAGAAAGTTGTGAAAAACATTTGTTGTTGCATAACAAATTAGCAAAAGCGCACGAAAATACTCAGAACAATCGAGAACGTAGCGACCGGAAAACCGCATGCCGCCTGTAACTTTGTTTTTCTCAACATTGCGACGCACGTTAAATATTTCAACGGCTGTTTTGCCGAGCCGAATCGTGGACCGATACGTGCGAACGGCACACACAAAACCCGATGGCTAACGCCATGCCCTAAAACGCACCGACATACGAGAGCCCCGAACTTTTGCAATGGTTGCAAACTTTTGCGGTTAGCCGCTTGTTCGCAACTCATCGACCCGAGTCGGTCGTGAGATTATCTCATGTATGTAAATTTAATCGTCCGCCGTTTATCTATTCCGGCGATAAAAAAATCTCGCTTTTCCATACATAAAGCGCTGCATCGCGCTGTTTCGCGTCCAATTGAAAATTCGACAGAGTTCGCACTAACAGCCAAAGTATAAATTTCCAAAGCGTGCACTTAATTTGTAGATCAAAACCGGGAAATAAAGATAACTCGACTCACTGATTAAGCGGATGATTAAAACAGTGCAGAATTAGCGAATGAAGATATGAGAGCATAATTACTGGTATTTTCAAGTTAAGAAATTTGCCGACAAATTTATTAGTTAGTCAGGGAAAAAAAATCAGAAAAAAAATTTCAACTTTTTTTCTGACGGGTCGATCGAATGAAGATGAAAATATTGTATTTGTGCAGGTTTGATTGGACGAATGAATCTGATCGCGATAAAAACTAATAGTCGTTTTGTTAGAGGATTAGCCGGAAAGGAGGAAGCGTCTGAAAATACAAGATAAAACAACAGATGATAGCAATAAAACAGGGTCCTAAATTCTCAAAGGCAGTTCACGAAACGAACACGATCGAATGAGAATGAAATCACTTCGCTTGCGGTTTAAGTTCAACGTGATGATTCGATAATCGGTTTTACAAATTGAATAACACTTTTTGCCCCTTTTTTCCTCTGTGATTTTAAGAAAAATCATCTGATTACGATTCCAGATAAGAATTCAGTACGAAATTTCGAAGTTTTTAATAAAATAAATGGGAAAATGAAAAAAAAAGAAACAAAATGGAAGCAGCGACAGTTGATAAGATTGGTCGATATGTTGGAGCAACAGAGTATACTCTGCACATAATCTACCTATCTATTTATCTGCCGGTTCATCCCTTGCCAGAAAAACGAAAGTGCGCTAGTCATCGGCGTCGTGTACTTTTCTAGTGGCGCTTTTTAATCCGCTTTTTTGCACTGGCTTAAACGAGCTGTCGGGTAGATGCTATCCGTAATTTATCGACGATTTACCGTGGAAATGCCAAGTTTTCAAAACTTTACACTTGAGCAATGTCTGGAATCGCAATTCACTTCTTCCAAATTCACCAATTATAATAAGAATTTACGAGCCACTCCGCCGGTAACTGCACTTGCTATCGACAAACCGTCACTCCGGTCAGAAAATCAGACGAAAAAAAAACTCGGATACTTTCCAAATTCACAACTGCTTCGCCGATTGGCCGACACCTCGGGTGTGATCGTTAATGACGCATTGTTTTCCACTTTGAAAGAAGCGTCGTTCGTTTGTGAGCCGCAGAAAAGCGACGCTTTGCACCGATCCGAGAGCGAAAAGTTTGTTAGACGCAGTGCATCGCAAATTGGATCAGCCCTGTGTTTTCTCGCGGTTAAGTTCGAAAATAGTTTTGCACTGGGGTTGAGTGTTACGAAGATTTGTTCCATCGAATTGACGAACTGCAGACTCCCGCGGCTCAAAATACTCGCTTGTCTTCAGCCCAATCTTAACGAATCCGCACGTTATTTTGGTAATGTAATTTTTTGCTTAAACTTGTGCAATCAGTTGTTGCGCTCGACAGGTCAGGGCGTCCATCAAAAGAATATATTAAACTCGCTCTCAACGCCGGGTTTGCGGTCATGAAAGTAAGTACGAAAGTAAGTATCGTAAAGCTGACAAAAGTAATGAAACCCAAGGGATTAGCATGTGGTTTCAGTGTAATTTCGAATGGATATTCATGTAAATGAATTTCGCGCGAAAAGTCTGTTCATACGGACGAGGAAGAAATTGTTTGTGCAAGTTTTTTCCTTGCGCTCGACGAAAAATCGCTCCTTATAAATAACAGTCCCGAGTTACAATGAGTAACAATTATGTCTTACAAGGGCAACTACGAATTTCGTTTTTATGTCGGCACTATTTCATTGAACGGACCGTTCTTTCGTCCGACTGAAGCTACTCCGCGGATCCTTAATTTCACATAAGATGCATTACAAATAGAAGCACTTAGAGGCAGTTTTATTTACGTCCGCGAAACTAACGAGTATTCGTTTATTCCTCCAAATGCTACCCGAAGCTATAAAGTGCTTGGTTCTATTATAATTGCTAGCAATATTCTACAAAGTCTGATGAACAACTTTGGCCAACAACGCGAAACTGTTTTCTAGAATTAACGGAATTCGATCTGTAATTAATTTTTTTCCAACTGAAATCAATTCAAATTTCAGACTGGAAGACAATCAAAATTCACTGTACAAGTACTGTTCAAAATCAGACTGGCGAATATCTGGTGATATTTAAATATACTTGTAACCATGTGATTTAAATATTTTGAAGGTAGTTTGTAGGGCTGACACAATTTTGGTACTCTTTGACAAATTTCACGAGCAAGTTTGTTGACATTTTTTGTAGCAAGTGGTTCGGTGCACAAACCAATTGGGTACATGTTAACTTTGGCGAAAAAGAATTGTACACGGTCCATCGATGTAAATCAATAATGTAGAGGCTCTGGGTTCGAGCATTACCGATTCGAACGTTTGCTGTAAATCGGACGTTTCAATTAAATACCAATAAAACTCGGAATCTAACTTGCCAGGTCGTTAATCGATATAAACAAGTAACAGATCGTAACTCGCATTTCTTCTCAGATGTAACCTAATCTTACGCCAATCCTGCGAGCTCGCACAGAACGCCATTAATCATAAACAGCAGAATATTCCAACGTAAGCTACTTAAGCGCCGAACAAATCTGTATTCGCGTTCGCAAAGAAAAGTTTTGCGTTGATTCACTTGGGAATCAATCGACTGCCACTGTTTCTACTTTATATTTTTTCTTCAAATTTAATTTCTTGTAAATTCTGTTTCTTTCTTCTTCAAGATCAACTTAAGAAAGAAAAATTTTAATTTCAAAACCTTCCTCCCTGTTCATTGTTATGTTTACGATTTTTAACTCGTTTCACATCAATTATCTGATGATGAAATTCATCGTTCGATATGTGTCAGGTCTGATTAAGTTATTATTATTATTATAGAGCAGTCAAATTTTGATTTTAGTGTTACTGACTATAATGATGAAATACATACTTGAACTGATTAATTAATGTATAGAATTTGTTTTGAAATTTGCTCGCGAATATATATGTATATATCAAATCATTAATATCAACACATTGCACTAAAATCAAGCCAGGTCGAGCAGCTAAATTTGCCAAAACCAAAATAAAAAATTATATAATACAAGCTCAAATGATTTCACATTTGGATTCGCCAGCTTTGAAATTTGACCTCTTTTTCTTAACCTGATCCTTTTTATGGAATTTACCAGCACTTTTGATTTGATGAGTAATTTATTAAATTATAAAAAAATTGCAGCAAAAAGTTGCGTTTGATTGGACGATGTGAAAGAGAGCACGTCCATATTTTCAAATGAATTGAAATCAACTTGTTCGGGCGCACGTAACAAAACATATAAAAGTTTAATGCATACACCATCAGATACTGACGCACAAAGTGAGCACACGAGATTCGACTTTGATACAGCTCGCCGACGACAACTCCGTAGTGAACTAAAAAGAGAAGTTTCCATTTTGAAAGCTCTTAGCAAACGTTAGGTTTTTGCGTCAACTCAAATGAAATACTAATAAATTACATCGATGTTTACACTTACGTCAAATGAAGTGACAGAAAAAAAAGCGAGCGAAATTTCGTTACTCATTTCTATAAACAATTTTATATCATCGCGGATGTAAAAAACGAGCATCTTTGCCGTGACGAGTCGGCGTAATTATATTTCGAGCTCTTGTTTTCGAAGCGTATCAAAAATAGTGTCTGAAAAATGTGAGTTGTGAGGAAAAAAAAACAGGAGAAAATAATCATAAAAAGATCACGTTTCGGTTAGCATTATTTGCTTTTCCATTTACGAGTTACAGTTACGCTGGAGCATTCGCATCCATTTAATCTGCAATTGTAAAGTTTCGTAACAAAAATATCTTGTAAAAACAAAACACTTTATTATATTTTTGCGACCATCCGGTAATTAATGATTACAAGTTCATTAATTCTGAAAATTAAAACTCGCTCGTTGGCCGAGTTTAGGCTACGCCCACACATTGTTCGGCCTCGTACTTATGCGAGATCGAAAAGTGCATTTGAATGCGCATTTATATTTCGCAGCAGTTCAACTCGAGCGTGCTTATCTGTCGTCGAGTGTGACTATTTAAACTAACTTTTGTTTAAGTTAACACACCATTATCTATTTCTGCTAAGTTCAATTAAACAGCGCGCCCAGGTCGCGCAATTTTGACACATCTCACTCATCCTGTCGCAGCTCGTACTCCAATTGTGATTAATTTTCAACTGCTTTCATGTCCACACATTTTCGCGCCAAAACTTTCCGTCCCAATTACCGTGTCAGTTTTGATACATCCAGTTGCATCTCTTATAATTCTCATTTTTCGCCTCATCGAATTTAAAGCGCCTTTGAATTCGATTTGCAAACATTGGCCATTTACATGCAGCGATGCACGTAGAACAATGTTGTTGAAATTATTACTCCCCCGTCCATCTCTATTTGCATCTAATTGTTTAACTTGGCATAGTTTTGTCTGATTAAGCTTGCTTGCGTTAAAGTCTGAACCTCCAACAAACATTGTTCCGACCTGGGGCAACTCCGTCATAACTCTGCGCCAAATTCTATCAATATTCCACCGATATCTTGATAAACATCATAATTGCGGTCACAAACAGCGCCCCAGTTTTGTTGCCTTTTGGATTTGATTATGCTCCTTCGAAATGAAATAACTTGTGTGCGAGAGATTGAAAAAACTTGACGATCAAAAAAATAGCAGCCAATAATTTACAACGCGAGAGAACTTTGCGCTATTCGTTTTCATAAATTTTAAGCGCATTCGACGTGTAATAGATAAATGTTTATCAGGTGCGATTTATTATTGAAACAATATTCGATGTTTGCGAAGCAATCGCAGTTCAAACTCGAACATTAATAATGCGATGCGCCGTTTGGAAAACGAATCGTCAACAGTTTTTGAATTGCGATTATGCGAAGTTTATGGATTCATTTGAACAATTTTTCTAGTCCCATTCGATTCGGTGTTGTAAATTAAATTAGATTTGATCTGATCTCGTTACATTATACTCAAGCAATTAATAAGCCAGCTTGGTGAAATATGAAGGTAACTTGCATAGCGACATATTCGTAATTATCGTAACTTCTAAGACTGCCAATTTATCAACTTAGTTCTCGTAATCAACTTCCGCGAATTATAACAAAGTTTATGTGTTAATTGTTACTATGCGAGTAATAAACTTTATTATTGACAGGAGTAACTGTTAAGAATGGTTTTCGCTAATGCTGGAAGAAATTTAGTTTGCTCAAACTTTCCTGCACAAAATAAATGCTTGCGTTAGAAAAAACATTTCTGTTTTTAAATTATTAAGTGTTGCTGTTTTCATTATTTATTATCTTTATTTATTATTCGTTTCTATTCCTTCATTCATTATTTGATTTGAAAATAATTATTAATTATTTCGTAAGTTAAACTGATTTTAGTTTATTTATATTCAGTTTATTTTGTTAACAAAAGTTGTGAAAGTTTATTTAATACTGAGCAATACTTCGGCACACATGTTTAAAAAATACTCTCACGGCCAAAATAAATTCAGGAAAGAGCGGAAAAATTAAACAAACAAAATTTCTTCTCAATGGGAATCATAAAACACAAGTTGTATACAACATGTGTGTTCAATGCCCAGTTTTGTAAACGTTCAATTGCACGATAATAAAAACATAAAACTCAGTCCCAAGTAAAACTACATGAAAGAATGATTTGAAAATAAACAGTAAATGAATAAAAGTAAAATTCTCATACAAATTAAAATTTCATATAAATTACGATGTTTACACGTGAGATAACAAAATATGAAAACAGTCATATTTTATTAAAAAGTAAACACTTGCACAAATGATTCAAATTTGTAAAACAATGAAAAATTGTATAATTTATAAAAATCTCTGTACGTTGTTTTTCATGTAACCTCAAGGGTTTGTTTTTCAACATGAGAAAACATCCTCTAAAACCTGCACCGAAACAAAACTGTTTATCTCTAAAAAACGTTCGAAAAAAAAAACATAACAAAGGGTTGCTCGCTAATCTCACGCGATCGTTTATAAAACTTACCGAGATTATCCGCGCATGCAAAACTCAGTGCGAAGAGTATGAATGTGCCGACAAGCAGCATGATGGCTGATAAAATTGGAGCAAATTATCTGTTGGCTGGAGCCACCCTGCGCTGCATCCTTATGCACCAGACGCACTGCCAATCACCGTAACACCAACAATCGCACTCAATTTTTCCTGTCACTAATCACCGATCAAACGAACCGATCGCTCGGCAGCATTTATTCGTAACCTTTTTTTTTTCAATCACTTTTCAACAGTCCCGCGACAGTCACACTTGTAACAAGTTCGTGAGAGAACGTGCCGAGATGAAAACACGACCGCATGGGAAACGTCGCTGCTTAATCCACGAGAGACCGATGCGCAGACCACGTGCCTTCTCGGTACGACAGCTGGCGCGCGACTGAGTCGGATTTCGGAGCAGCCGAGGCGTGACGTCACGCCCGTACGCACTCGCGCACTTTGCCAACTTCTCCGGCCCTTCGGCCGACCAAGACCGAAGCGTGTGTCCTAAAAGCCAATTTCGTATACGGATTGCCCTCTGTCGTTCGGCGCACCCTTTGGCGACTGCTCGTTGCGGCTTACTGCTGTCAGAGTGCCGGACGCGGCTATGACCCGCGGCTCTCTGCATTTTCACGTTGCGCAGAAACACACACCTCGGATTGTCCAAGAGGCCAACTCGCTTCCGTCGTTTTTGTTGTAACAATTTTCGTCGATTTAACTGAAACAATTTCAAAAACAACTTAAATCAATCTAAAATTACTGAGAACGTACTTATAATTAGAGTGTTTAAATTTAAATTTTTCGGCGACTAATGTTGTTGACAATTTGACGAGAATGAGTTAGATTAGAAAATTAATTTTGTTTGAACCAATATTTTGTCTTCAGATTTATGAAATTTTAAATGCGAAGTTTTAAAAATAAATTGAAACATCCAGATAAAACAATGTCTCGGAGATTAGTGGTTTTTTGTTATTTTTTTAAGCACATTCCGCTGTTCATTCTGATCGTAATTTTCTGCCTGAGAAAATAGGGTTCAGCGTCAACTGTAAATTATGACGTATTTGATTTTGCATTACATTGATCATCATGTTGGAAATGATTGATTTAGTGAAACAGAGAATTATCCCCGCTACGATTGAATAAATCCTGGACATTCATCATGAATACTGATACGAACAAATTTCATATTTATCATCCCTCCATTCTTTTATATCCGCGTTGTTTATCAATCATTGACATGAGGTCCATTATCGTGAATAACTTAATAACGAACCAATCTGTAAATTATTTACGGTAATTAAATGCGTAAATAAATCGAATGGTCACATTTACTAATGCTTATGGAACATTTACAAATGTATTTCACAAAACTCGACTTTTTGTTTAATCAACGAGTTTGCCCTCTGTGCCACACGGTTGTTTGGCCCACGGATTTCTTTGTGTATTAGGTCAAATCGTTCATTTGCCAAGTTAATGTCACGGAAATATAAACGAGACTGGTAATTAGGCAACTTAATCACGTTTTGCTTACCCACCGTATCTATGCACGATCAATGAAAAATCGATTCCTATCATTGATGTTATAATTCTAAAAAACCTGACTGTAGTCGTGCTTGACCCAAAATTTGTACATCAAATACCTGATCATTTTGTTAATTAACTCGTCTTTAATCTCGAAACTATTCGCAAATTGAAGTAGTCATTATTTCCTAGTAAGTGTAAACTTAAACAAGGTAATCTAACCTCTCAAACGGTTATTATCAGCTTTTCATTTTGGATTAGGATTATTCTTTTAACAGTAAATTTCTGGGTAAACGTAAGAGTAAAGAGAATCATCAATATTACTCATCCACCATTGTTTTTGCTTTAGGGTTTTGGTGTGCTGAGATTATGTAGTTGAGTCTTTGGGGCAATATATTTCCTAGTTAATTCAAAAGCTGTACGCAAATCAACTTTCAAAGAGCTTGCAGAAAACATGTTACTTCAAAAGATTAAAATTATAATTCCAATAAAAAGTAGAACGAATATTCTTGTACGATAAATAAAACAATTAGCAAATTATGAGGTCAATTTTTGGTATCAATGAGAAAGCTTCTGTTGTTACAATAACTCGTTGGTCTATAATGATAATTTGATTTAAATTTAATTGTGAAAATTATCAATGGCTGCAACTGTTTGTAACGTTTGCTTTGAGAAGTTTGCGCATGATGGATACCCTGAATATTTTGCTTTTACAAATCAGCACAACGTGAACGTAACAATTCTTAAGTGCTCTATCATCTGCGAATTAGTTTCGTTAGAGATATCACAATTACTAGTTAATCATAAGTCGGAACAAAGAATCATAATTTCAGTTGCCATCCAGAACGTTCATTAAAATAATTAGAGAAATTATTATCACATGATGAGATGATACCAAATGGCACTGGATGTTTGATGAATAAATTAGTATTTCAGCAGAAGATACTCCGGAGAGTTGATCTGCAACTTTTTCTGTAGATAATACTAGTAATATGAATTTGAAAAAAAAACTGGCCATTCTGTCAACTAAATTTAATTGCCCCAGTTCTCGTTTTGCAATTATAGAAATTTTGAATTGACATTTGTATGAAATCACAAATTGTTACGAGCCAGAGGACCGCAAAAACGATAATTTTCCTATCTCCCCCTGGCGTAAAATAATAATTTTCATAATTACTGTAGTAATACTTGACTACCGTCCATTGTTTACTGTCATATAATATTAACACATTTCCAATTTCAACTTTGTCTATTATTCATATTCTCATATGAGAAATCAATTCTGAATTAAAATTTTTTATATCACAATTTCTTTGCAACTACTGTTAAAACTGAACAAAATTGGTTAAAATAAAAGTCTGCATATGACCTCGTGTCGATTTTCGTTTCAATTTTAGTTACTCTTTTAATCTTATCTCGCCGTTGTTTAAGCAAACCGGAGATCTGATTCATAAAAAGGATCGAGCGTTTCTATGCTAGAGCATCATTTATTTAGGTTACGAAGGTTCAACTAAAAACTCTATGTGCATATAAACTTCATACCACGCGAGCATCGTCAAAAATCAATAAAAACGAGAGAAGGCGAATTTGAACGGTCAAACTGTAATCATTATATTGATATTAAAACAAAGGACCGAGCCGAACGCAATGTTTCAGTTTTACACTGCTGGAAATTGAATTGATGTTTTCTGCATATTTAGAGGTCTTTTGTAATTAAAACATTTTGAGCACAAACATCAAGCACAGAAGAATGTGCGCAGCTATTTATCAAAAGCACAAGCTGCACCTGCGTTTTTGCGAGATGATCATTCGTAATTCAAGCATAGAGATTAGTCAGTTAATTTTGCTAACTCAGATGAAGTGAATTTTTTTTCTTCAACGGTGTCAGATAATTAAGAGTGAGGCAACTGCTCGACTACGCGAAGAAAATGCAAAGAATGCCGTCTGGTAGTTATTTGTTTAGAAGTAAAAAAAGACAACCGGAGACACGAGGAGAGACTGGCGTTATTTTATCAAAAAGACAATGCAGAAAAAAAACTGACGAAAAACAACAACGTAATCGTAAGAACTAACGATGAATTAAAGCTTGTTGGAGAAACCAAAAGAAGCTTAGGACATTCCCGTAAACAGTGATTGCTCGTTAAGAAGTTTTTATAATTTGCTTCATCTTGAAAACTTTTCGCTTCTTTTCACAATTGAGCTTAAATATTTACAACATGAAGCACCCAATTGAAATCACGACTTACTGTCTGCTACGTTTTCGGGCTTTATTTTTTAACTGAATTTCAAATCATTTTCTTCCCAGTTTAAAAGACAAACATCAACTACTCATTTCGTTTTGTATTTCTTTCTGTTTTTGCTCGAAAAAAAAAATTGTATCAATTTCAATCGGGGTTATTAGTTTCGAGACGCATTGAAGTTTCAATGAGATATTGAACCGGTAGATATTCGCTCTGTACGAAATCGGCGAGCGTCGTCGTTAAGGGAGCCATGTGCATCAAATATTAAACACCGCAGACACGAGTAAACCAGAAATACTCGAGGAGCCTTCTGTTCCAGATAAAGCGACTTAATATTATTTGTTCGGTTGCTGCGACGATCTCGAGCGTTCTTATTCGGCGCACCCAGAGAAGTCTTATTATTTTTTTGCCGATCTCAAATTAGTACCCACAGTTTCACGTTTATCTACTTGATTTTGCATACTTTAAAGTTCAAATTCTATAATTGTAAATTAGTAATTTGATTAACCTTTACAATCTCGAATTATTTGTATTGATGGAACAAATTTTTTAATCGCAAAACTTGCAGAAATAGTTTGGCTTAGGAATATCAATTTCGAGGCACGAGAAACGACTTTGATCTCGCAGAAAGATTTTAGTAAGAATTGGATTCGGTTTTGCGCGGACAAACCCACCGGCACACGACAAATGTTGTTTGCTTTTGAATTGCAAAATAAAGCAGCAGAGGGGCTGACCTATCGCGAAAATTCTCCTTCATTAAAACTTGCAACGATATTTTTTTTTGCAGAACCGTAAATTTTGCTTGGTGCATTTTTTTCGTCCTTACAAAAGGAGGGACCTGAAAGAAACGTTTTTATCACAGCGATACTAATTCATCATAGTTAATAATTAAAAAGTTCGCACATTTTTAAGTGATGCTTAAGATATCAGCGCTCATAATGAGAAACTTTTGGTGTCATCAAAAACCGCAATGTATCTCTTTCTTTTGGCTAATAATGAATTGCTGTCGCAACTTGTGCCGCGCGATTCGTCGACGCAGAAGGACACAGCAAAGCGCGGGCTAAATAATCACGCGGCGCCACACTTTACGCTGCAAAAGTCGCAGTAGAATAATCGGCCGGTAAAACTAATTCGCAACGTCAAAGTTGCGCTCCATCTGGCAAAGTGATTCTCTTGATTCATTACGATCGGGCTTTATTCAAATACGACAAACGGCGTGCGTTCAAAATTTGCACGTTCACGTGATTATATCAAGCTGCTGTTTCATCAAACGATGAACCCGATTAGTCACTCCGAATGATTAGGTCTCAATATTGGACCGAATTTTCTGTGAGTGCTCATGTCCGGTTGTGTGCGAATTTATCCAGTTTCAACCGCATTATACAGTTGAAAACTGTCCAAAATGCTGTTGCTGACATTCATGGTCTTGCGTTTTCCGATAACACGCGGATGTCAAAATTTATGAGCTCGAAATCTCATAATCAAACCCTCGACTTTATTAAATTTTTTCCTATCCTGACTCTTAAAATGAAAAAGCAACGTTGAAATTGTGAAATTTCCGATTTTGACTTACAATTTTGGATTATGCTATTGGCAGTCTGCAACCACATTGAATTTCGAAATTTTAACATTGTCAAATATTTCGTAGTATTGGAAACCATCTTATTGCAGATAGTTTAGGATGCTGTGGCAGTAAACTCAAATATATGATATCAAATCAAGACATATTAAGTAAGGACGAAACAGAGCTTATATCAAAAATGTTCTTTAAAAAGTTACACGTGTGCATTCGGAATCGAGAGTGGTTTTTATATCAGACTATGTATTTAATAAAAAATTCTATCACGTTTGCGATGATGGCATTAAATAAGCAACGAGCTTTTACAGAACTTACACAAACAGAATGTCGAATTACAGTCGTTAAATATGTAAAAGCACATCACGAACAGGATAATTTTTTATTTCCATTTCTGTAATTCAAATTTTTTACCAAATTTCAAGTGTAAGAGCATTATACTATTCGAAAAATTGAATGTACTTTTCAGTGGTTCAGGGAAACACTTTGAAAAAGTTATAATTATTTCAATTCAATTTAAAAATCAAATTCGATATGCAACGTAGAAAAATGACAAAAATGCTATAACAACTGTTGTCAAAAAGTCTCGGTTTTTGTTTTAAATTGTAAATTATTATTGTGTTATATAATTTACGAACCAGTTTGATGGTCATTATCTCTATTATCGGTATTATTATTGTTAGTAATAGAACTTTAGTTTGACAAAAAATGAGTTGTTTTGGTTGTATTCTGGTTGTATTTTGGAATGAAATATTCAAGCGTTGTACAGAGAAATCAAAGGTGGTCTGCCCTATGACTCTGATATGAAACCACGCAGCAGAATATTATTTACCATGCATAGTGCATGGATTAATTTGATATTGTATGAAAGTATCCAAACTTGTAGTTGCTGTTGAACTCACCATCGTGCAGCGAGCAACTTGAGTGCTCAGAGTAACACGCGTGCAAATCTGTTCAAGTCAAGTTTGTCTCGAATACAACATTGGATGCAATCTAGAAATCACAGCACCCAGAAAGGTCAAGAACTTTCAATCGTTTGTACGAAATGAGAGCAGCTTATGCAAATTCAACGTTTATAACTTCAAATTATCCGTCCACTTTTCTCAGGTGTACTCCAAATTTGTTCAACAAATATCTCATCCAACGATGATTAGATTGAACGTACATCCGCCGAGTGAACTTCCAAGCACCAGACCTCTTCTCCATAATGGAATCTTCAGTAGAACGTCATTTAAAAACATACAGTAAAAAATTATCTAAACATTTCTCTACTATCGTGAACGTAATTACGTTTACTTTATGAAAAGAGTGCAAAGTTCATGTCAGAGGATTTTTTTTTTCAAATTTGAAAGTTCTTTGAGAATTCAAAAGAGTAAAAATGTGAAACTTTATTTGTTTTTGAAAGTTCGATCAAGTGGTTTAATGTAGAGTGTGCGTAACAATGCAAATAAAATTTGAACCAATTTAGACGACTAGCATTGGTTCTACGTTTTTAGCTCAAAAAGGGAACTGGAAATAAAACACTGGGTTTGCTGTAACGCCATTAGCAAGCAATGGCATTTAAAGCTGTACACTCGTCGTGCTTGTTTTACCCCTCATTAAGTTGGCCGAAACTTATCGTCTCGCGTTGCTCAAATGTAAATTTCACTTTCGATCGCTTGTTAAACGTTACCAGAGACTGACTTTGTAATCCGGTCATATTTACTTGCGTCTAAGTACCTGTTCGAATGTTTGAACGCCTGAAATCGTTCGGTGATCGTTCTTTTGTTTCTGCGAACCTTGCACTTTGTATTCTTTTCCGATACAGAATCCAAAGGCAAACGTACCTGATCGGAAAAAATTTACCTTGCATCATACTGCACGTATCGTTTCATATAAATGGAAATGAAGCTCGAAAATTCCAATGTGTACGTCCTGTGAATTTATTACGAATGCGTTTATGTTTTTATCCACGCACATTTTTATTCCAACCTTTGGCGAATATGATAGTGCGAGCAATCCTTTTGGTACGCAAATTCCTTTATTTTTTTTTTCGATTGACCATTCATCACTCAGGCCGGCTTTTTAGCCAACTTTTTTTTTTATGACACTTTGTTTTTTCACATTGAAAATGATTTGATCTTTTTGGACTATCATAAATGTTCCTAGATTTAGCGCAATATCTGTCAATGTTTTTCTGGTTATGTTTTTAGAAACGAGGACTTGCACGAGTGAAATATTACTATCCTCTAGAGAATACTTCCTTCAATTTTCTTTAAGATGCTGAGGAACAAAGAGATTAATAACGTATATACACACCGTGCGCAGCACTTCATTTATCGTTGATTTTTCAAAGATTCGTGTTGTACGTCGTGAAAAATAAATAAAATACTCGTTCGTCAAATTTAAAAGCATTTCATATCTATTCCTAACAAGTTTATCGCGACGCGAACGTTTTGATCAAAAATTAATATGAAATAACAGAAAGTGCAGAGTCCAATATACCAAAGCTTCAAATTCCTAATGTCATGATATAAGGTTCTAATTTTAATAATACAAAATCAAAACAAACACTTCCCGGAATTTTTAATTGTCACCGCGAACAGATCATATTTCGAAATAGACAAATGTTTTCCACGAGATGCTGAATGGATGTAAACAATGCCAATAATCATTTTTGCATTTTTTAAGAAATCAAAACAAACACTTCCCGGAATTTGTAATTGACACCGCTAACAGATCATATTTCAAAATAGACAAATGTTTTCCACGCAATGCTAATTAAAATGGTTGTAAACAATGCCAATAATCATTTTTGCATTTTTTAAGAAACCAAAACAAACACTTCCCGGAATTTTTAATTGACACCACCAACAGATCATATTTCAAAATAGACAAATGTTTTCCACGCAATGCTAATTAAAATGGTTGTAAACAATGCCAAGAGTTATTTTTGCATTTTTGCGAAAACCAAAACAATCACTTCCCGCCATTTTTCATTTTCACCACCAAAAGATCATATTTCAAAATAGATAAATGTTGTAACGCGACACTTGTTGATGTGTTTTGAATGTGATGCCCATCAATGTTGTTAAATTTTTTCAAAATTTGTTTTCGACTTACCCTTTTCGAATCCAAAAAATAATCCCGATCGTCCCTGCTTTCTCCATCTTGATCTTTCTGCGATTTCTCCTTTCTTTTTCCGAAACTTCTCACTCACTCTTTCACTTTTCCACTATTCGCTTTAGTTCAATAACCAATTTTGCAAACTCGCATTTAAATCGAATTGTTGAGAAAACAAAGAAAAACAAATAAGATAAAACGAAAACATTCAAATCAACAATCACAACAACCGACAAGACTTGATGATATAAGCTCTTTGTAACACTCGACACTTACATTTTTATATTTTTCACTCTTTACTTTCAGTCAAAACCCGAAATCTCAACGCAAATCTCAACTTTGAGTCTTGAAAAGAAACTTCAAAGGAGAAATCCCGCGAGCGCGCGCGAACTCAGGGGTGGAAGACCGGCGACTGGAGGGGGCGCCATTTTCAGTTGAACTGCGCATGCGTTGGCAACGTATGAAATTGGCTGTAATTTTTTTCTAGTAAAATTTTGGACATTACAAAAATCTTGACGCGCCGCCATTCATAATCGTATAAAGACGATTTTTACCTTCAATTTTATATATAGTTTTGGATTATTTATTCAAAATTGTTTTCAGTTGAACAATTCCATGCTGACTTCGCATGCGCAGTATGACTTAACATGGCGTCCTCTCCAGTCGCCGGTCGCCGGTCTTCCTCCCCTCTGAGTTCGCGCGCGCTCGCGGCGGGTTTTCTCCTTTGAAGTTTCTTTTCAAGACTCAAAGTTGAGATTCGCGTCGAGATTTCGGGTTTTGAGTGAAAGTAAAGAGTGAAAAAGTTAACAGTGTAATTGCTGACAAAAAGTTGAAGTGAATAATACGAGGCTTGTTTCAACACATCTTTTCGGTTATTGTGATTGTTGATTTAGATTTTTTTGTTTGATCTTGTTTGTTTTTCTTTGTTTTCTCAACGATCCGATTTAAATGCGAGTTTTCAAAATTGGTTATTCAACTAAAGTGAATTGTGAAAAAGTGAAAAAATGAGTGGGAAGTGCCAGAAAGAAAAGAGATCGAGACTGAAAACGCAGCAGAGAAGGACGATCTGGATTGTTTTTTGGATTCGATAAGGGTAAGTCGACAACAAATTTTGCAAAAATGTAAAAACATTGATGGGCATCACATTTAAGCACATCAACAAGTGTCGCGTTACAACATTCATCTATTTTGAAGTATGATCTTTTGGCGGTGAAAATGAAAAATGGCGGGAAGTGATTGTTTTAGTTTTTGCAAAAATGCAAACAATAGTTTTCCAGTGCAAAAAATGAAAAGAAAAAGTAAGTATTATATATTCAATATAATTAAATTAATCTATGTACTATTTAAACAATAGCACAATTTTCGGCCATGAAAGTTAAAAACAATTTGGAACATAATTTGTTTTGGTTTTATTTATATATGTGCCGCATGTAAAAACGTAATTTGAAAATCCACTGAAAGAGGGCGCCCGAGAGTAAGGTTTGCTTTGTTATTGTAATATCAGTGATGGTGTTGTGAATGATTGTTGCAAAACAAAACAAATGATGCCACGCAATAATTAGCTTATATTAAACACTTATCCACACGGCAGATAAAACTAAACAGGTATTTCTTTCATATATATCAAATGCAATATGAAATAGTCTCTGGTTTGATTTTTGAAAAGAAAACAGAAAATCTAACCCAACTTTAATTATAAATTATGAATTTACTTTTTTGGACTGAATCATTTATGCTAAAAATGGTTGTTTTTAGGTTCCCGCCATTAACATTTGGATTTGATAAGAACCTTCGGATTTGATAAGGCTGAGTTTAGACTAACGAACATACGTTAAGATGAGAAACGAACGAGAATTAAGAGAACAGTTACACCTGAGTACACTTTTACGCAATAAAAAGATTTAAAAAACAAACAGCAATTTTAAGTACCAAAAGAATAGTTGTTCAAATTTAGTTATTTGTATTTGATTTTCAGGCTTATGATCAGCATAACAACTGTAACAACCATAGATATCGACGAAGAAACGTACGAGGAAGTTTACAGAACAACCAAAAGAAACGTCCCGATGCTTTTTGTTCGAGGAGACGGTGTCATCCTTTTCTCACCACAGAGCATGCGAGCAGCAGCATAAAAACTCAACTCGACTTTCTGGCTTCACACTTTTCTAATTAACTAAAGTCATTGTATTTCTAAAAGATAGGGTAGTTAAAGAGAATCTGGTAATAACTTTGTTCTAAAACTACCGGTTACAATTTTTAGTTTATGTTCAGTCCGACAAGCTGGTGGTACCGATTTTCACGCTCCAATATTCGTTGTTCTCGATGAAAAATTGTGTTTTCAAGGCTAATAATTTTGTCTTGCAGTTATTCTTCTTTCTTTTTCTTCTAGTAGGTATAAAACATTTGAAAATATCAGTATTCCGATCAGAATAAGAACCAGAAAATCGTTAAAAGAAAGATTGAAATCGCGATGTTTATGGATTATTTATTCATTACAAAACTTGAATGCAAATCTAAACCCTATTGCGCCATAAAAAACTGTAATCATTTGTTTCTGAATAACGTTGTTCGAATAATTAACTTTTCTGTTAATAAGACGTTTTTGAATAATTGATTTTTACGGATGACTGCAAGTTTTCCAAGCCCGGAACAAAGCATATTACAGCGCAGAAAAGCTGCAGCAGCTGACATCGGTACTCATCAAGCAAAATGGAGCAAGTTTCAAGACATTGAATATAATTTCACAAATAAAGTGTACTAACACAGAGTATCCTCTTTTGTCTGAGTTTTCTCGCGTCTGAGTATCTTATTTATATCAGATTCTTGTTGCAACGTTACGTTTTTTTCATGTTGCCTTTTCCTCTGATATATTTCTCTATGTTTTTTTTTCGAGTTGAATCATATTACGTCTTCTCAGATAATGATCTGCAGGCAGCGTTTCTAAGCTGAAGCTTCCGATGTTTTTCAAAATAATATGAAAATGTGAAATAGAATTTCGTGATAATTATCGTTATCCGCTATTTTGAAACGTCTTCTTTCAAATTTTTGTGATTGTCAAACATTTTCTACCAATTTTACCAGAAAACTCTTTATCTGCTGTTTACAGTACATGAACTTCGGCTTCGCCACAGAATCAGCAGGTACTTTGTTACATTTACATTTCTCTGCAGTAATACAGCGGTGGCGTCTATGGTATGACTTGCATTTGCGAAAGAACATTTTCTCGCAGTAAAAAATTTTGGCACGTCCTCTTGCAAATTGAGTGCTTTCAATTTAGAACAAAAACCAAAGATGTAATTACAGTTCAAAAATCAAAATCGAAAAATAGCCATTATGAGATTTTGAAATAAGTCTGTACAGTCGTTTTGCAGGATTTTTTCATAAGATAGAAGTTATTTATAAAAGTTACCTATTTTTTCCTTGTGATTCGTGGTCATTTTTAATTCTGATCATTTCTGTTATTGTTTTCTCGTGTCTTTGTACACTTTTCACTACACACTATTTGTTACACGATCTAAAACTGTCAATTAAAAAACAAGTGACTAACGATTGTCAGTTGTTTAGCAAGTGACAGTTCGAATCAGAGCATTATTCGATGTACTACAAAAAGTGAAAAAAGTAAAATTCAAAGGAACGAAAAAACATAGGATTGAGAAGAAATCACAATTCATTTATTGTGAAAGAGGTACATTTGCAATGAAACAAGTAATTTTTATTTGCTCAACCAAGTTGAACTCATTTTATTTCAAGTACACTCGTGTAAGTGAAAACGTAACTGAAAATAACTGCGAACTCGCGATCAAAACAAAAAAAAAGTCTTAAGTAACTAACAGGATTGTTTTTTTTCTTCCTGTAATTAGAATACAATCTCTGAAAGATCTGACAATTTATTACCAGATTCTCAACGTGGAATTGTGTTTTTTGACCAATATCGAAATTGGACCGTGATGAGAAGTATTTTTGAGATGATAATTTTGCAATTTAGTGAACGAAAACCATGCAGAACTATCTGCCGTTACAGTTTACGGGAACAATGTGAAACATTATTTGCGGTGTTAAATTATTGATCGTGAATATATTTTCGTCCTCGTTAGTATGACATTCTATATCTTCGGTGTTGCATCTGAATTATTGACGATAGCTGTGCGCGGAATGCGCGCGCTTTTATCCACTCGTTCTTCGATTTCATTAATTGTGTTTAAACGAGAATAACGCCTCTTCCAACGTAATTCCATTCGAGGCAATGTAAATACGCCGATTTGTGTTTCATTAAAATATACTTGAGACCAAGTGAAATTCAAGAGTTCGCAGAAAAAGGACACCTGCCCCTTTGAAAATACACTCCGTGGGTATTGGAGCACGTGCTGGGTTTCGATGAAAGGCTCGCTAGAATGCTCTTTCCGAGAAATGAATTGTACATAAAAAATCAAAGTAGCTCCCTTTTTTATGCACGCAAAAATTCGTTATTCACCATCAAGTAATTCTAATTCGCATCTCCGCTTTGCTTTCAGTTTATTTTCATCTTGAAATTAGTTTCTGTATTTAGCCTCGTTTCCGTAAGTCTGTATCGTTTTTTCTTCACGATTGTTGGAAAATGCGTCGTAATGTAATGGTAAAGTGATTAAAACAGTGTCCACTTAGCTGAGTTTGATGATACTTGGCTTGTGTGAATTGATTGTGTCTTGGGGAGACAAAGTAATTAACGTCACTATTGTCAAGATGAAACGTCAGGATGATTCTATTTCCAGGACCAAGATCATGTTAATTGCTGAGGTTACTACCGAGCATTGTATATCAGAAGCCGGCGCGTTCAAACCCATTCAGAGACGTGTTCCAGGCTTTAAGATGGACATAACACGTTTTCTCACATGACTGTTATAACGTCATCCAGGGAATGTCAGGTTCTAGTGCAAGTTTCAAGCTCTATCATAATCGGACAAGCACATTTCGCCTCAGCAAAGCAAGCCAACTGTTATATCTTCAAGAGACAATTACGCGTCTTAGTTTGAATCAAGTCCGAGTTCATCAGAAGTGCATTGGGGATGAAATTTATTCTCGGACCTTTCTTCTTCAAACACTGTCAGAAAAAGAAGACACTCACCGGCACGACATAATCCACCGAGTTCAACTTAACTCCGCTGCAGCTAGTTTTTCTTGTAATTAATTTTTTGTCCGACAGTTTTTTGAGATTACGAATGGCAGCCATTAATTAAACAATGCTCCTTCAAGAAAATTCAATCCTTTTCGGCTACAATGACTGCTGTCAAGAGTTTGGTTTTCATTCCATTGATCTGTTCTTTATTATTTATCATCTTCTCAGATACGCACTTTTGACTAGGCTTGAATTGCACAACAGGATTATCAAAATCGATTTTCAAACTGATAAAATGTATATCAGGATAGAAAAGCTAAGATTAGAGTTGAAAAATATTTCCACCGTCACTAATAAGAAATAAATTATTCGAATTGTCAAAATGGAAAAACAGTAAGAAAGTCAGTTGTCAATGTTGAAAATTTGAATGTTAAAAAGCAAAATCGACGGACATTTTGACGGTAGCAGGTCGGAACGGTTGTCGTGACGTGTCTGTGCGAAGATTATTTTTAGATGTTTGTCAGCAGTTCGACGAGTGGAGTGGCGCTTTGTAGCCAACTATTTTGGAAAGCTCGAGTCATGACTGACAGGGACACTGTGGTATTCGAGTTATTGGCATGGTAGCCCGGCTGATATCAAGCGCGGCATAAGTATCCCGGCGTTCATCATTTTTCACCGACAGCATTGTTCCGGCGAAAGCACGCGAGCCATTGATCGCCGGCGCTCACTCTCGCGCATAGTTCCCGGACAAAATAAATGCACCGCGTGCCTTTGCGCCTCGTTGTGTACCCTGGAATACAAATTGAATAAGTCAGTGGCGCAAGCACGCTGCATCGCATCGAGTAGGTACTGTATAGAGAACACTCCGCCAAGAGTATACACACAACACCGCCTTCTTTTGAGTTAGGCCATGTACATTTATTCCGCCAACATAAGATTTACGTCAGTCTCTCAAACCCCTGAGAGCAGAGCACCTTCGCTCGAACTCGCGCACATATTTCTCGAGTGTTTGCGGCTGCCGTACTTGGCGAATAATTTATCGTGCCATTCGTTATTCATTTCTTCCACGCACAATCATACGAAATCCAGCTTTCGTCAATTGTGCGTCGTCGGGTAACCCGAATGCTTGCACAATCCGTCTGATTCGCAACGAGCGCCTGGGCCAACTAGGCACGTTGTATATCCGTGCAACGTGTAGGCACGTTATTGTAACCGCGATATCTTTGCTGTGTTAAATCGAGTATAAGGTATTTCGCTCTCTGCCGCTAAAGGATCCCCGATCCTCGCGGGATTTATCTTCGTTCGCAACAGCAAGCGGAGCGTTCTACTCTAAAGGCTTCTTACCGTTTAATGGTTACAAATGTTTCGATCTCATTCGCACATTTTACACAATGTTCCCTCGCATTACAAGATGTATAGAAATTACAAACGATTAGTATTCTTCGCGGGAGTTTATCTACGGCGACTTTCTTCTCGTGATATACAATGAGAGACGTTTTGTGCTATTTCGCCGAGCTCCTTTTCACATAACCCAGCGGAATAAATGAAAATCGTCGCACAAACTGTTAGTCGAAGTGAGCTTGGAATTGTCCTGCGGTTGTGTGATTGTTTACTTTGATCCCGGTGGATAATGTACGTACCAAATTCAACCAAGTTAATAAGCTCGTTTTAATTAACGGCAGTTGTAAATTTTGAACCTGAAAATTTAATTACACGGCATCACACGCTTGGATAGAACGCTCGCATCAATTAAACGCGTATGAACGAATCTGAAGATTCAAAAATATCTTTTAGTACGGTAATCATTTATGACGCCGAAGCTCTATTTGATGTTTATATTTAGGTTATCGCGCTCTATGATGTTATCCAACTACATCAAAGCACATGTGAGGTGCGGCGCATCAAATCGTCGCAAATGTTTGTGACGTACGAAAGGGGAATCGCGAGTTCGCGACGTCAGCCACTTTGCGTTCGGTACAACTTGCATCGATACCGCATAGTTCATGGTCAAGATCGCAACTTTTGATGTTTCACTAAAAATCATCTCCTCTCAATGACGACTTATAAATAACTCGTTCTCTAAGTGGTTCACAAGTATTCACAAGTACGAAAAGTTTCACTTTCGAAACGAAAAGTATGCGACTTGTGATACCACCAGAATTACCTGGAGAACGAAGCTAAATATTTCAACTCTTGGAGAAATCAATGTGACGGCTATTATCGTACGTGAGTGTGTGTTGAAGGGCCAATCAATTCGATCGATTAATCTTTACAATTCGCAAGCAATTAGCCGGAGCAATTTACTCGGCGTCACTCCGCAGCGTTCAGGTTTTAATCATAGTTGACATTTTGGTATGGCATTGATTGAACAACAAATACACCCGACTACCAAACAGGTATAGTTCGGCTCGAAGCATTTTGCGAATTCCAAGGGGACTCGGCGGGTACGTGCATTATGCGAATGCACTCTCGGACAATGAGTCATCTTACGCAAGTTTCCGTCCACGCAATAATCCCCAATGTACGGCCAACCTCGAAACCTCAAGCTTTAAATGCACCGTTTGTTCCAAATCAACCAGATCTCCGTCCAAACTTTGAGCCCTGTTGATAGCGTTCGAACAGCGTCGTCAAGCAATGTACACACGTTGTCAAGGGCTGTCCAAAATGACTCTCTCTCTGTTACTTCTCTCACTCCCATTAATTTCAAATGCGATTTCCAACGTTACACTATTCAAAAAGTGAATTTTCAACTTGGGAAATAAAAATTACAACCAAATGATGTGTATTAGGTTTTTCAAAAAAAAGGTTCAAATTGCAGACTCAATAAATGATTTTGGAAAAAAAATGATAGGAATTATTTATTATTCCAAAAATGAAAGTAGAGGTGACAAAATATTGTGTCCGAAAAAAACTGTTTTTGAATACAAAATGACTGTGATCGTACTCATCCGATGGCATATTGGGATGAAAACAGCGGTATCAAGATTGCTTCTCATCATCGCTGCTTCATAGATGCATAACGGACAGCGATTCTGGCATGTTCTTGAATAACGTATATACCAACAAGTTATCATGTTTCACGGTTTTCGCGCTAACACGCTCAGGACTCTTGCGAAGTAACTCATGCGGTCACTGTCGCATCTTTTATCTCATAAGCGAGTAAACGTATCACATTTTTAACTATAATCTGTGATAAACTACTTTTTCCCAGGCGTGAGCCGTTTGAATGTTAGCAAAAAGAAAGTTTTTCAGAGCGCGAAAAAAGTCTTACCAAAAACTGTCCGCCGAAAGGATAAATGATACGAATAATTTTTTGTCGTCAGGTTCACCGTGACAATTTTTTAAACGTTTCAAATTTAACTGATTTATGAGAAACTGTTTTTTGATGTTCTTTTTTGTTTTTTTTTTTTTTGAAATAAAATCTGTGCCGCTGCCGTTATCGACCATAGAAAATCAATTAGTGTGTACGTCCAATTATAATTGTTAATACCAAGCTGTAAAAAATCTTTTTTCAATGTTTGGCAAAAAGTAGGTTACCCGGGGCAAGGTAACTAAATTGCATTCCTTTATGTAATAGCATTCAATTATAGAGGCAGAATTTTAATTACCGCATGGCTTGGTTCCAACTTTTTTGTTTTCGCGAAACGCAATAACCATCTGGTAATGTAAATTGGTCGCAGTCGCACAATTCGAACTGATGTAAACAAAACGTGTCAAGTGATCGGGACGTCACTGCAGATGAGTGTTATCACGAGTTATTGCGTCGAGGAGCGTCAAAAAGAATTGTATTATGACGGGGTAAAAAATATGCAACCGCATTCTCCAAAGCTTAAGAAATGTGCGCCAAATGCGATAGCTCGAATGCTTCATCGACGGCTAGATTCAACATTTTCCAATAATCTTTCACCACATATTCTCGTTTCGCCTCCTCATACACGATCGCACATGACTGCGTCGTGTAGGAACACATGTTCTGCAATCTCTTTATTTTTATCACCATTGTGTATAAGCGATCGAATCGCACAAACGTATTCCGTCGGATCGTTTCGTGTTTTGATGTGTACTCTGCGAGTGTAATAATAGATTCTCATGGTTTTCCGTATCTCGGATAATAAATGTTGATTGCGCAATGGACAAATGTACAGAAATCCGCACTATGTACATAAGTAATATACGTAGACAATTTTTCTCCAGCAGTTCTCGTTTAGACTGTACTTTACGCGCTCACGTTTCTTATCTTGTACATTTTGGTGTTTGAATGAATTTTCGTAGCAAGAAAAATAGTCGAATAAAGCCAAGAAAAACGAAACTCTTAAAAATAATCATAGAAATTTGCTGTAGCAGAAAAGGTTGCGTGAGTTTTTGATGTTTTTTTTCTCGGAAACTCGAAAATAAGGCAAATAAACGAGATATTGACCAGTTCTGCATAATTAGTGCCACTTCAGAATGAAAATTGCACGGTGACCCTTCGTTGCATTGAATATTTATCTGTCAAAACGTAACTTTGAAATTTCCTGACTCGCGAAATCGTGAAAGTCAACTGACACATACATAAATCTGCCTTACATCCCAGCGACGTATTCAGCGAAAATTAAGAGAATAATTTTGCGATAACTACGCTTGACCGCATTGTGAATTGAAATTTCAGCTCGGATTTTGTCTTTCGCTAACTCATTTCACGCTTGTGGATTTTTCCCCCAAAATCCGCTCTATTCACAGCGCCCTCTTTTATAACTTGCAAATCAGCTCCTACGCAAACATGATTCGGTATTTACTATTTTTCATTTTTCAAACCATTTTTCATAAATGAATCTGCTTTTGTTCGGACAAAATGATTTTACACAGAAAACATTCTGCTATGCAAAAGCAAACGTCAGAACAAATAAAGTCCGAGTTTAAAGTAGAAACTCAATTGTTATACATTTTGTCACGGCTCGTTAAGGTAACTGATTGCAAATTTCCAACAAGCAATTCAACTTTTTAGAGATGATTTTGCAATTTTAAATATTGAGTTGGACATTGGAAGACAACTTTGCCACATATATTTTCTCTGACGTAATGAGATATAACGTATCCAATTCCATTTTCGATTAAAAGTTTGCCTTGCTTAGAAGCTATCAACAAGCGAGTGGTCGCTGTACCGTATTTGCGACAAAACCAAATGACCACAAATGTCGGACTGACGATGTACTTGAAGCTTCGAACAAAAAAAGCTTCTGATGAGCTCAATGACGTAACGGTCACATGGACATGAAAGAAAAGAATCAAGATCAAATGAAACGCAGATATCTCTCACCAACATCCAATCGAAAAATTCTGAACTAAAAAAAGTGTTATATACTTGTTTTTAAAACACCATTTCAAAAAAATCAAAATAATATATCTAAAATATTTAAAGTATAGTTTGCCAACTCGAATTCAAATTGGATTCGATTATAAGTCGCTCAGTTATAAGCCATATAGCTATGTAATTAGTAATATAAATTCGCATGTACGATAACTGTATGAGCTACTTATTTTGAAATTAGTAGACAACAACATTGCAATAACAGAATTCGAGTTTGACGCTTCGCGCGAAACTTAGTTTGGAAAGTAGATTTAAGTTTGATCGTCAAAGTGATGGAGAATTCGCAAGTGCGTTTGGATGGTTATGATCCAAATCGATCGATTTTCATACCATAGATTTGTGGGCCGAAGAACACGTCATGTGACCACGCGAGATCGATAATCTCTGGTGTGAATCTCTGACAGAATCATGCATCGGCTTCCTGACATAGTTCAACTCATTGATGTGAGAGTCCGCGTACCGTTGGAACTATTCCTATGAACGACTGCTATAAGAGAACAACCTGCCGGATATTATAGGACATTTGTATTTCCTCCTGTCGTCACGCTCTTATCACGGCTGACTTGAAAATACCAACGACATGTCAAACTTTATTTTTTTAAGACGCATTTGTTCGATACACATTTGCAACTTTGGTGAAAGAGTTGGAATTATTTTAAACATATAATTAGTTGAAATGAAAGATGGAGATTTGAAATATTCAATTGACAAACACCAAAGTTATGGCAAAAAGAAAGATTGAAAATGAGGTTGTTTCTGAAAGCTGCAAGAAAATTCGTATTGCCATGGATATCATTGAATTCATCTGCTAAAATGTTTCTATAATGTCCTATTCAATCTCGAACATCATCTTCTTAATCGTATTACCAAAAGTTCTTCAGACCAGAATCTCATTCGTATTTAAGCTCTGTCGTATAAGTTTTAATATCATCGTAATCGTACTTGCCATAAGGCTGTCATCCTCTGTAGATACTATAAAAGACCATGTTGTTCCATTTAATAATATTTTTCATTCTATCAAACAGTACTGAACGTAACTTTTCATCAAGCACTCTATTGTTTTATTTATGAATGAAACGAAATTTGTTAGTTGAACAGGATCACAACTTGCTTTAAATTTAATTACTTCAACGTAATAATGTAGTTCAGCTTGAATTCGCCATTTTTATTTCAAAAATTATATGAATAATATAATTTTTAACTCAGTAATGTTAAATCCTTTTAGTAAGTTTTATGAGATTTAATCATCCTTTTATTGTTCTAATTCGAATAAAATGAAATATTCGTTCGAATACAGCTGAATAGATGTAATATGTATATCTGGCAAAAAACGCGTCGACAGGCGTCTATTACAACGATTCCCGTTTCCTCCTCGTAAAGAACACAGCTGCCAACAACTCGGATTGCTTTAGTGTAACCTGTAATTGTCGGGCGACAAATGCGACATGAATTATTCATAACCGTAACCAGTACGTAATATTCAGGATGAAACGCGTGACCGACAATTATATCGCGAGCACTATTTTGCGTGCTCAAACATTTGTCGCGAATTGACTTGCTATTGAAAGTAATATCCACCCGCGAACCGTAAATAGCGTCAGAGTCAAAGCCACAATTCGTAATTTGCCCTATTATGATTTTAATTGAAAATCCTAGATAATTAGCCCGATGATTCACTGCGCAGAATTAGTTTGACAGCTTATTTGAACGGTTACAGAGACACGAGAAAATAATGACAATTATTCGACAATCAAATTTGTACTTCGAAACATCCATCTTGTTGGATAATAATACATTTTAAGGTGAGAATCCGGAACATTTGGGGCGATAAATTTACGAATCAACGTGGCAGGTCTTACCACGGTCAAGTGGTGGCCTAATGTTCCATTTAGTGTATAACCAACGACTTTGTCCACCGATTATAATTATTTGTCCAACACAAAACTGTTTTGAATAATGTTACCCCTATCAAAAAGATAAGCTGTGGTTTTAGAATGTGAATACCTATATAATCATTGTGAAAAAAGTACCACAGAAGAAACGTGAATAAGAGAAAACAAAGATAACGAGAGGAAATTCAAACGTCGGTGCTCAAAGAAATGATAAATATTTGCCGAAAAAAAATTGCAGGATGAGTTATAGCGGAGCAAACAAATTTGTAGATAGTATAGTTAGAGAGAGTTGATTGAACATTGGAACATTGACAATGGCTCAACTGAATTAGTTTAATTATTGGGAAAATTCGAAATTAACTAACAATATTGTGCCGTCAAGTGTAGCGTGATAAATATAAGTTGAACAATAAACGTAATTATGGAAAGCCAGTCACTTAGAAAGCATAGACACAGGCAAATATGAAGTGATGCGCGAAATTCAAGAAACCGCAGTCTGTTCGGTTGTTGGCGGAAATGGAAACTCGAGACACCTTGAGTTCAAGCGAATCGACAAGGCAGGGTCTTGTGTTTCGTGAAAGTTGAACGCGAAAGCCCGCCACTCGCATGACTTGAGAGCGCCAAAGGAGTTAATTGCTTAAGACCTCTGGTGTCGGTGGGATTTCTTTGTTCCACCGCACGAGATCACTCGAGTGCCAAATTTCGCATAACCAAAAGAACTCATCCACGAATTATTTCGCGTTACGGCTAATTGTGCGAAACACTTGACCGAAAGCTGAGCCCTGTCCCTAGTAAATAATCCGGCAAATTGCGACATTCACGCCCTTGAAAAGAAAGGCACATCACGCTCAATAATTCTTTGTTCTCGATCCAACTTGACAAAGGATTTTTCGCCCTCTGCTCTTTTTAAATTCAATGTTTTTGATTAATTTTTTGTTTCAAATTTTTCAAAGTTGATTAAATTTCAATTTTAAATGAAAGGTGATGTGATTTTACCCCTTGGCACAGAAACATGTGTGAAAAAATTTTCAAAATTGTTGACAAGCAAAAGGAAATCAATGTTTTATGTTGACATAGCATAAAAGTTTTCCAACTTTGGTGTGTTAACTATTATTTAAGTAGAATTTTTGTTCATGCTTAATTGAAGATACTCAAGAGACAGTAATTAGAACAAAAGTGTGTCGGGACAGACGGCACGTGTTGTAATTAGGAAAATAAGAGACCCAAGACTGGAAGCAAAGTATAAATAGAAAACAAGAATGATTTAACGTACAATATTTTCGAAACGATGCGTTTCATGACAAATTGATGATTGTGAATTTTAATGACTTGAAACGCGACGCCAATTTCAAACTAACAATTATGAAACTGATTTTCTATATGACGACGTCAACGAGAAATCTTTTTTCCATAAATCTCAATTATATGACGGATTCTCCGTTCGCGAGTTCATTTAAAAATAGACCGGTTTATCTGTCAGGCTTGACAGTAACGCTTCTTTATTATATCTAACGAATACCATCCTTCCCAATAAAGTACAAGCAGTGCACGCTGACTGAGCGACTTCGTTTCCTTTGCGCTGTGATTGCTGCGTTCGTGCATGTTTTTTTTCTACAAATCATTATCGATTTTTGAACGCTGATAATCTATCTTTACGTTTGCCTTTTAAATAAAAAGCCACTCTGCTATTCTTACCACCTTCGTATTGAGTCCATCGTTCTAGTTTAACGAAAAAAAATAACGAATTGTAATTAACGAAAAATTAAAAAAATATGAGTGTAATTGGAAGTAGTTAATAGAATATGAAATTGAAATACATTATCAAAATGTCCAATTTTCTACTAATTATATTGTGTTTGTTTACTAGTCAATATTCCCTGAAATTTGAAAATAAATCGAACTAAAATGAAAACTAATTTACAATCGGCCTCATCATTAGTTCTAAATTTATGTCGCTCACTAATTAAAACCTTCAAAGTAGTTCTCCAAAATAGGCGTTCTGGTCCAAAACCAGAATCTTGCATCTGTTGGTCATAAAAGCGAAAATACTCCAACAGAATATCTTCTTTTTCGTAGCTTGTTCTCACCATATGTAAAACGTCGTCAGATGTTTTACGTTTTTGCAAATTTACAAAGCTGCTGAAAGCGAATTCTCAATTGTCGACTGTATTTAAATTAACGGTAATTTATATTTTTCCAAAGGAATAACATTTTTCTAGGATAAAAAGTTGAACCAACCAAGTCTGGGATGTACGAGGTTGTCGTTATTACATAATGTATTCAAATCATTTCACACTGAATTTATGATAAAGTGAAACATCTTTTATGCAAACTTCATCACGAGATTAGACGTACTTCCCGCCCATCCATTTTCGTGCGCAAATAATTTGAAATTTGCCGATCGATGCGTTCCCGAGCAGCGCGCAACCTTTACAAAATAAAAAAACCCAGATGGATCATATTTTGATCTCGAATGCACGACTTAAATCCCCGTGACAAATATTCGATATCTAAATTAGGGTGTACATTTTGCTGGGCTTTTGGCTATTGTTAATAGTGACACGAGCTTCACTAAAGAAAAAAATGAGGAAAAAAGGATCGTCCATTCCGTAGTCATGGCGCGTGACATTTCTATGCATAAATTTCATTACATTTATCTTTTCTGCACGTCCGTGCCTCGCGTCAAGTGTACAAAAATGGCGAAATACCTCGGGACCTGCGAGCAAACACGCACATTGTGCAAACAACACTTTTTACTCCATTTTTGCGCAACTTTTTTCCTCCGTCTGCGCAAAATGATTTATAGAAGAATTGACCAAGAATAGCACAACACATAAAATATGCATAAACGCGTTTACATAAATGTTGTGAAGCGTCGTGCGGGACGTCGTTTCCTTCTCTCATGTGCAGTCGATTAGTCGCTTGGCTGAGCACAAATGACTATCGCCGGAGACCAAAAAGTAGATAGCGAAAGTTTATGCCACATTATCGTACTTACCTAGACGCGCGTCGAGCAGCTGAAGATACGAGCGTTGCAGTTACGTGTACATATCCAGTGGCGTCCCTCAAGTGCAGCCTGAATTTCGCATGTCTCGCGCATTAAACATCGTCCGACTCGGGGCTTTTAAGAGCGTCGTCAAAACTTTTTTGCACTCATCGGATGAAACGTCTGTAAAGAGGTGAATCGCTCGTTTGATGTGCCCGTTGAAAATCATGTCGCCTCTGTGCGCGCGTGCTCTAAACGGAAAAACTCATCACGCTGAATTATTAACACGAGCGCGACATGAAACTCCACTTCTGACATTTGTATCCATTGTTTTATTATCCGCAGGTGTTCTGAATGAAGATAACGCGTCTTAACTCGAACGTATTTCGTCGGATTACCTTAATTAAATGCGATTTCAGAGCGCAGTCGGTCTATCGACTTTCGTGTAGGTTAGTCCACGTGCCAGCGCTACCTTGCGAAAGCGCTTCGCCGGTTATCCCCGGCGTTGGCGGCATTTGAACTGAAATTTATCATTCGAAGCAATTTCACGGAGTGTTATCCTTTTCAACCCTTCTCCGTCCTTTTTTGCATTGATTCGCCTCGTTTTCGTCCTACTTCGCTGCCACCGCTCCCTTACATCATGAATAAAAGATAAAACAGAAATTGTCGCTTTTGTTTTTTATCAACGACCACCGCAGACTGGTCGTGATTTTTCGTCTGTTAAGACAATCGTTTGACAAAAAAAAGATTTGCAAAAAGTCACAAAGTCGCGAGGATTCATGAACTTTTTACAAACTGTCCAATCAAAATGTAACTGCTTTCTTGAAAGCGTCCGTGTCTTGAGAGCTTTTTTATTTTGTAAAATCAAGTAATGAAAACCAAATGTTCATTATTTTTCGCGGCAAAACTGATTCAAGATTGGAATATTTTTATTCCATCAGCGAGTAAGGAGTACGCAACAATGAAACGACCGAGGTAAAATACGTTTCATGAAGAATTCAATTTTCCACGTGCTTTAGTAACAGGGTTTGATAAATATGAATACATTTCTCTCGCGGCAACGTCAAAACCAGTCAGAGTTTTCACCCGCAATTGACCACCATTATTCATAAACATATCAAAGCATCGTTTTTTACGCTTGCACAAGACGTGCTACATATTTAAACAAAACGGCAAGCTCTTAGGAATAAACTTTAGAACGCTAAAACTCTTGTCAAATCTGAGAAACGTGGATCAAATTTTGATGGCCGCCAAGTATCTATGAAAAATGCACGCGACATTAGTGCCATTTGTCAGAAGAAATTATTTAACCGGAAATTCAACTTGCAAATTCATTTTTTCGTGATTGATAAATAGAAGCTCCCCGATAATGAAACATAGAAATCGTTTTTTAATTGACGAATAACAATTGTACAACGAAACAGAAAAATTCCAACTTGTGAATTTAACCGGTGCCAGGCTAAGAACAAATGAGAATCTCCGAGATCATCTCGTTGCGCTCTTTATTTTGTCCTTTGGAGAGAACTTTATACATTTTTCATAGCGAAACTAGATAAGCAGAGGGGAGAGGCAAAAAATGAGAATGAAACAGATCAATAAAGACGCACAATTGAATGCAGCGTTTGAATCATCCACGTAATTATAACTTATGTGAAACAAGGCGGAAATAAGTTCCTTGTCATTAAAGCTGGACTTGTTCCAACTTCAATCTTCTTGCACTTTCGTATTATCTCGACATTTCTTTTCCTTTCCCTCGGTCTGGATGCGAAGGCAGCGCCTCCTCTTATTGGATCTATTCAAAAGGATCATCCGCAACTTTTTTGGACTTCAATTACTTACATTCTGCCCTGCCTTTTAGATTTCCAACAATCTCGAGTTCTCAAGAAAGTACTTAGCAAACTTTGAACCACAATCGAATTCGGCTTAAATCGCGAATGCTTTATTAAGTCACATTTAAGACAAACGGAATGATCTATACAAACACGGCATGAAACAGGATTACTTTGAGAATTAGAAAGCAAATTTTCCACTTTCTGATTCTCAACTCAGATATAAAGTAAAATTTAACCCGGAACAGGAGCAATGAAGATTTTATGTTTACATAAGTATTCAATTGCTTTCCAATGTGATATTAAGAGATATTGTAGGGAGTTTATGGAGTTAAGAAAATTGTAATCGCGCCATGTTCTGTGATCACAATGGCAAAGCTTACTTAACGCTCAATTTTGATTACTTTTAAATCAGTTTTAAATTGCAGCAACTGATACTCTGTCTAGTTGAACATGAGTCTAATTTACACTTTTATTCGAAAGATTATTCGGAACAAACTTTTTACGACGACCCCTTTTTTTGTAATTATAATTCGATTTCGAAAAAAAGAGTGCTCGGCGAACAATAGGATCACGAAGGTAAGAAAAAACCACGCACAAAAAGTGAGCACGCGAAACGGTGAAAAGCTAAAAGCACCTTCATACATAACGTCACGCAGTTTATGCAGATTCGCCGGTGCATATGCATACACGCGAGTTCATTTTTGCTCCGCGTGTCTTCAGTTTGGCAGCACGTAGGCAAACGTGACAGCGATACTAATGGTCTCGTTACTTGAAAACGGACACGGTGGCAACATTTGAGCCAGAGCTGCTGTAAAAGTGCTGAATAAATTATCGACGCATCTAAACGTCGCCGCGTTATAGTTTTAATTCTCGCGACTAAAAAAGTTTCACTCGAGTTATGGCTGAAAAGTCACCTATCGATCTCTGCACCTGAAAATCAAATTTTAATTAATAAACAAAGAATAAAAAAGGAGACAGATTAAAAATTGTTTATTGATCTTAATTCTAAATTTGTTTTTTTAACTTTACTAGTTAGAATTTTTTGAAAATTAACTTTACTAGGGTCGTTTAAAAATTTGTTTAGTTTAGTTTTTGGTATAGAAATTTAGAGTGTTTGACGAGTTTAGCGTTATAGCATCAAAAAATTCGACCGATGTCTAGCTTGTCAATTTGTTCAATGCATTTCTTTCTTATCGTTTCTCTTCGCCTCGGTTCGCCCTGCCTGGCATGCTGTATGTACACAACGTACATAAGACAAAAGGCGCTCACTTAATCTCACGACAAGTGAGTTTCGCGCCCCATCGAGTGGAATGATCAAAGTACTCGCCATGAAATATAATACAAGCTATTTTCACCAAAGTATAAAAATATGTAGAACAATTAATTCTAGTCTAAGTTTGTCTCGTATTAATTATATTGATTACAAGAATTATATTAATATTGTATCTATCTATTCTATCGACCTAAAAGTTAGGCGAAGTTTCACCGATCTTTGTTTTGCAAATACTTAATACTATTTGAAACACATATGACAGAATTAAATAAAATAATGGTACCAATAAACTATTAATAATATGATAAAGTTAATCGCGGACACTTGTTTAGGCTTCCCAAATACACCCTTGGAAAGTCTGACGGACAGTTGATAGTCAACTGACTGTATTCTGTAGCGTAAATGTTAATGGAAGTCCGAACAACTGTTATAAATTATACACCTTCAGAAAACTATTTGATAACTACTAAAAAAAATTATAACAAATAAATTTTAGTTCAAAAACTTAAAACAATTTATAGTTTTTCTGTATAAAAATACTTTTTAGTATTCAAGAAATATTCAACGCAATTGGCTGAAATATTTAATGAACACAAATTGCAATTAATCCTGAAGAAACCCCAATGCATATGTAAATCTTAACATGCACCACTCCTTTACTATGAATCGTGGAAATTTATTCGTTTGTTCTTTGCGGCGGCGCCGTTCGCCTCCATTTAGTCGCAATAAATGTGTTTGCAGATTATTCGTCCTACCAAAAGCTACATTTTTATGTAACGTGTGATATAAATTGTTCTTTATCATTGAGACTACAATTAAGTTGCAAAAAATCCGAACGACCTTTAAATGAACTAACAAATGAACACCCAATGAACAATTTAAGTGTTTCCTATCAGATAACAGTTTGTTCCAATTACAGCAGACAAGATCGTTTTAAGGATATACTGGATACAGTATGAAATCGATAACTCGAAACAATGAGCGAAACAAAAGAATAAAGCGTGCCACAGAATATATAAACCGTAAATCCGAACGAATTAACGAACCAAATGTTTTATAATTGTTCGCAACTTCGACAAATAGAAGTCCTCATTTAAATCATGCGCGAGTTTACAACATCATTTTTACAGTATTCAAAACTGTTTCGAAACTAAGTTCAGCTTTGTACAAAAGAGCAATTATTCTTGCCCCTTACCAGCTAGTTTCCACTTTGCATGCAAAATATTAACGCTTCCCCGATTTCAATCGATATTCTGATCGAAGTTGAAAATGGTCAAAATTTGACTATGAATGTGGTCATGGCTATAACATAAAATAAGTTATCAGTTAATAGGCAAAATGTTTGTTCACTCTATTTGCGATTATTAAAATAGTTATTTAATTTAAATATTCTACCAAAACGATTATAGTCTCCTTCTCATGGATAATTATAATCTTTTTTTCAGGCAGTTCGAGGGCAGTGTAAGAAAGTTGAAGTGTACTACTAATATCCGAAGATAACAATGGTTCAGCGAGTGTAAAATAAATTGTCGAAAACAGCTACAACGACACTAAGCAGCTTCAATCTTCTTAAGACCATTTCTCTCGACTGTAAGAAAAGGTTACACTCGCTGTATTTCGTATCACATTTCTCGAATTATAATAGACCGGCGATGTTGCGAAGTTGGATCCAACGATTCGCTGCCAAGGTAATGTAATTAAAACCTCATTATAACAAAATTCACTTAGCTTTCAATTCCTCCTTTAACGGCTGACTTTTTTCGAAACGGTTTGAACGAGCGTGCAGTCACACGACGATTGTGCCATTCAGCCTCTGAGTGTATCATGTCTTTGACTCAACTTAGTCAGTGGAAAGATATGAGAGTATCGAAAAACTTTTTCGCAGCCTTTCATCGGGCCTCTGATTCTGTCGGCGAACTTGCACAATCATTTCAAACTGATAGTCAACTATTTTCACAACAGAGTTTGATCAACAAAAGGTTTACTTGTCTGCCAAAGACTTTTACCTTGATAAGAAAGTACGTTATTAGAAAAATAACATAACAACTCAGTTGTTATCTGTTTTTCAATTGTTATTACTTTTGCTCTACAATTATTCGGACAAACGAAACGTGATTGTTTAGAATTTGTTTTTTTTCTCTCGTAGTGAAATAGTCGCAGGAATAGGAAGAATTTGTTGCACACACAATTGAATGCTACAGGGTAACCAATCTATCTCGAATCTTTGTCACGAGTTCGATTCGCGATTGAATAATTATCCGTTCTCTCCGTTCAATCTCCCCCACAGCGAGCGAGTTGATTCAATTTGCAAATAGTAATTACAATCAAATCGAAAACTTCATGGACTCGTTGCTTTATCAGCCATTAATTTACGTTGGGTATTCCCTTGCTGAGAAGTTGCAGATAATGTGGCTTGAAACGCATTAGTAGGTGGGAACCTTTGAAAGCAGCGAAATTAACTAAATTCTCTGATGCTTTTGAAATCAGTTTGGAGCAGCTCCGTGGACACGGTCGCACGTAATCAAGTAATCCGAGATTGTTAGGGGGGTTCCAACCACAAGAAGTTTGCAAGATTTGTGTACCAAAATCTTTGAGAGAGAAGAGTCGCTTCAGCCTGACCCCGAAGCTGTCCTTGTGCAAAGGTCACATAAACCTGTCACAATCTGGTGTAGAAATCGAAGCTGTTTGAGGATTCCGATTTCGAGAGTGCTTGCGCAAGTATAATCCCTCGTTCCGCAATGCAGCTGGATCTGCGCTCAATGGTCAGACAAATTTTCGTGCCTAATAATAGAGCTGCAAAACTCATGTCTAATCTGTTGTGCAAAAATATACAGGCAGCAGGGAAAATTCTCGAGCAAATTTACATGATGATACAAATATTCGTAGATTTTTTTTTATTTCTTTGTTGGAAAAAAATTGAATCTGTGAAATTGCGGTGAGATTTGAGCGAATGGGGAAGTCTGTATCTACTGCAAATGAAGTGGCTGATATTTTGGCTTGAATGATCAGGTGAGAATTTAGCATTAATTGGGAACGGAAACTGCCGGCTTACTTGCTTTGCTTCTGGCTATTGGCTTGACAAACTTTTGACTTTCTCTAATATCAGAGTTGAGCACGTATTCGATGAAGGTGGCACAAGTTGCACGAAATGTTACAAACAAACAAGACTCGCTGGTACAATTTGCAAAATAATTGTTACACGCACCCTCTCGAATGCAACTGCATTTGCAGTCAGAGAAATCAAATTAGCCGGTCGAGCCAGGTATGAAAATGAAAAATTAGTCGGTTCGTCTCGTTGAGTCTGCGACCGGTCAATTCAGCAGACAATTGAACCCCATTGTACTGCAGCGAGGGATGTTTTCGTTTATTCTTTCGTTTAATTTTGTTTTCTTAAATAAGAAACTTGATTGAAACTGGGTTCACCGAACAATTCTTTAATTAGATTATAATTCTGGTATTAAAAACTCCGAGGCTGATGAATTCAAGTGAAAGCTGTGAATAATAATGAACTGAAAACATTACAAAAATTCGCGATGAAAGAAAAACAATGTTCCAAACTATGAGGAAGTTGTGCTTATTCGCTAGATTCCTCTCTTTTTTAATGGAGTATTACAGTCGCTGCTTTGCTTCACCGTTTAAAACTTAACTTTAATTTATAAAAGCTTTCGCGAGCGTTTTTCGCGGAACGTTTATTTAGCAACTTAAAGTTTACTGCAATTCTGTTTGTTTGTACAAAGAAACGAGTTTTTTTAGCAGCAAATCGAAGCGAGTCTTGACAGGCTGAAGAATTTGATTCGAAGCTTTTTAACTCTCGAGAAAAATGTTTCAAAAAAACTGTTACACTCTTGTATGTAACAGCTACAAAGTGAGCGGGTGTTTTTTCCGTTGTTCATAAATTTTTGTTTGCAAATTCTGTCAAAATTGTACGCTGCTTTCGTACGGCAAATGGAAAACCAAATATTTACAAAGTAAAATGCGATAAATACTCTGACGGTAAATCAATCAACGTCGAATAAAAGTCGGCCCTTAAATACTTTTTGTAAAGGAAATAAGCGCTGCCGACAACTGTTGTTCGGTGCATCGAATAGCACAGCCGAGTCAGTTTTCCGTTTGGTTTCATCTTTCCAGCAAGCTCGGAGTTGTATCGCATCAGCAAACTTCGTCAATTATGTTGCATCATATAATACGGATCTGTCGCGCAAAATTTATTCAACCATGTTGCGTGCGAATTCCGGGTGATTTAGCATTTCGATTGTGCATATTATAAGGCAACAACTATTTCGCCGGCGTTATCAGACTTGTTATTGCGAGGGATCGAGCCCGACTTGAATAGCCGTGATAAAAAAGTTCGTCGCGAAAATCTTGTCGCTTATTTGTCTCAATTTGCTTATTTACATCAATCCTGGCACTGATCCGCCGCAAAGCTCATTTGCAAAACGAACCGTGACATCAATATCAATCAGTTTCAGTGGAAATCGAACGGTCCCCGCGCGCGAGCTTTATCATTATTTAACTTGCGGTGCACTCGAGTGCTCTCGACTCGGTTATGCATTAACATAATTTGCGGGGGATAATACACGCTCTCGTTCCAAAAGTCGGCTTCGCCTTTTCAGAGACAGCGGTGCTTGTTGTTTTCGCCAAATGTAATCGAATACGTAATGTAATTTCGCTAAGGAGATTAAGCTAACTGGCTGGTCGTGTTGTCGTTGCAATACACTTTCGCTTCATCAAAAGAAAAAGCGTCACGATCAATGGTTCAAATTGTGGCTTCCCATTGCGAGACACAATTAGGAATATCCGATCTAAATTCTGACTTCGATTGCTCCGGCCATCGCAACACACCGAGTTTCACGACTCGATGTGCTCTACGACCGCGAATATACGCGCACCTTATGCTATTCCACTCAATTGATATGACGCAATCAAACCCACTCTTTGTTTTCATTTTTGCCGCACTTGTTTTTCGTGTCACAAGCTGTAATGAAAAAATTCGCTCTAACGTACTGAGCAGGTCGTCCTCTTTTATGCATCCGTAGTATTTACGTGTCTTTGAAATTTAGAAAACTCTTCATAATTGGAATTTTAAATTTCGAAAACGTCCTAATAATAGACAAGAATACTCACGGATTAATATTCATTTACAACGATTCGACAAAAAATGTAACTGAAAAGTTTCATTGTTTACGACGTTTGATTTGTTTAATATGTTTCGTACAAATTCTAAGCCAAAAATCCAACTCCAAAATTAGCAATTTTCATGGCAAATTTTAATAACTAAATGCACATCGAATTTACAGACCTTTCGTTCAGTATGAATACGCTCGTTTTAATAAACAAAAGAGTCACAAAACTCTCTGAGCAAAAAATAGGAGCACGTTTGTAACATTTTTTATTCCGTTTTGCTTTTTCACTTCTGTATAGAATAATCAAAAAATCTGTTGACCAAATAGATAGATGAATAAAGTTAGGACTAGATCATAATAAGGTTAGGTTAATCAAACTGTCAATCGACAATTCTAAACAAAAACCTTGAAAAATGTTTAACGAAATTGAAATAAGTTTTGACTGATTTCTACCAAGTGCATCTACATAAGCAAACCGATCTCCTAGTTGGTGCTTATGCTTGCTTTTCAACATCTTTGTAACTCAAAAATAAACTCTCTCGTTACGTCACTATTGAATCTGTTTTTATTATAATATTACGGTACACGAGTGCATGAATTTTTGTTCCAAGCTTTTTCGAGAAAACGAGCGCAGCTCGAAACGCAGTGTATCTCTCACGAATGATAAAACTGAGGTATAACCGTAGAGCTAAATTTCGATTACCTAACTAAATCAAATAAATTGCGATGTCTCTTAAACAGAATAGAGGAGCGGAATCGCTTGAAGAAATATATAAATTGACGTGAATTGGATGAGGTGAGAAGCATTTGCGCGGCTGTGTGTTGTGCGCGAAGTAATATCCAGAAACGTGGCTGCGCACTTACTCCCCGTGAACCAATAAAATTTCGCTATCCTCGAATGCAGTACTTGCGAGTATATCGCCAGGAGTTTGGTAATGGTATATACTTTTGTGTTTCGCCGTGACGTGCGTCCGCATTCAGCTCTCGAGAAGTGGCCGGGTGAACTCGACATCGCAATCCCTCGTTATATACGCGCATACAAATTCAAATTGAAATGATGCCGTAAAAAAGGACACGAAAATGCAAAGCTCCCGAACAAGAAGCACGTTACGCTTCGCGCTCGGCCTACTGAATCTTGCACACTTTTCGCAATGTCTCGCGTTTCTCTGGTTGCGTCCCATTCCATTCATCTGAGACTGACCATCAGCGGCGATATTTTATCCTGTTCGAAACTGGGTCGCACATAAATTCACTTGAGCGTATCAAAGTTAAGGGCGCAACAAATGTGCATAGTTGCGTCAAGGTTATCAGCAACTTGTCGCAAACTTTTGATTAATACTGCTTCAACTCGCGCGATGAAAAAGCCAAAACTTCGATACTCCTGTCTATTCACAACCGATAAAAATGGATCGAAACGAAACTTCGCACTCGCGTATTTACCGTCCACCTCGGTCAACTTTGTTCGCGAGATGGTTTTGCAAGTTTCGCAAAACAATTTTCAATCTCGATTCGAGCGAAAAAAATGCACGAACCATTTCGCTGATCTCTTCCCCCCCACTGGTTCAATTAATTTTCGTCATTAAAGTTGGAGCGAACGTATTGTCGGAACGGAGGCGAAAAAAAAATAAATTTGAAAAGTACATTTGAGGGATTAGGTTTTCCAAGGCATGTGGGTGTCATCAAAATGCTAATCTCGTTATAATGTAAATTTCGTCCGTCGCGTCGACTAAGGCTGGTATTCTTTTCCACCGAGTTTCGTCAGAGGAACTCAACTTAACGAGAAAGAATAAATTGCGAACCAGCGGAATTAGGAGCGAACGATGAGTCTGGATAATGGCAGGCGCGTACACGTAAAGTGCCTCGGGCAAAAAGAAAAAGTGGCCGAGACAGGATCGCGAGACGCTTCGCATGTTTTGCGTTTCTCGGTTTGCACGAGTGACGGTCCGCGTGATTGATCGTTTTTCTGTGTTCCCTCGGTGGAATCAGGACCGTAAAAGTTGCGTCGTGGGCCACGAGTCGGGACGTTGCCCGACGAGTGAATAATACCCCGACAATGAGCGTCAATGAGAGGTGAAAGGGGAACATTTATCTACAACGCCAGGGACTAAAGCTGTGATTTAATTTTGTCCCTCATGCTTCTGAGTTATTGTAACGCTTTTAAAAGAATTTGAGAGAATGAGTAATAAGAACAGGCGTTCATTGTCGACCCTGGAATGATGTTTTTAGCAGTGGCTAAAAACTGCTCTCTGCATGGAGAGCTTGGCCTTTTTCATTCCCAGCATTCTTCTTCGCGCTGTTCAATGACATTCTCGGCCGATTCACCGTGACAAAAAATGCGGTATAATTAAATTTCTCCGAAGATCGAGCGACTTAATAAGCAGTCGATTTTGCGACTCGTTTTTGATTCGAAGTTATGTGCTGGTCACGAGTCTCTGCGTATGAACTCACTCGGTCACTGGTTCGCGGATTCACACAATGGAAATGCTAGGCGGACTTGGTTTAATGAAATTGTGATGTAATGAAATCCTTTTCGTCCGTCGGCAAATTGTAGTCATGATTATTTACTGCAGAGTATTTAATAATGGCGATTTTAATTTTTTGACGTCAGTTTCATTAACTTGTTGGAGTCACGAGTGACAGGTTACTTCTTCTGTCCACGCAACGGATTATGAACTTTCATTAAACCACGCCGCTCAGTTTTCTGCGAATTTCAGCAGCCCCGCGGTCGTCCATTCTTTTTTGCTAACGCGTAAGACTGGAATATTTGGAATGTAATTGTCGCTGATTGTTCGAAATGAAGCGACATTCTCGAGTAACAACGCTGCGAATGCGTTATCAACTTCGCTGTTGTGGAAACTGAATTAATAGCTTATACACCGAGGCCTTGTTTTATCTGAACATGTACCATTGATCAATAGCACGGGATGATATGCTAACAGGTCACAACAATCACACTGCGTGCTGTGGAGCGTGTAAAACATACTCGTACTTCTCATCATCTCGGTCTCCTGATGCTACTGCATGCTTCGTTCGATCTTTGACAAGACGCGATTGTCTCGCAAGTTTGAATAAATTACTAGTCAGTTTACGCTGTTTTATCAGTTACTAGCGATAACAGTTGCGCAGTGAGCCAAATATTCACAAGCAAATTTATGAGTCGCGCTTTTTATCACGCAATTGCAAGTTTTGGAAATTTTTTAAAAATAACATTATGAAATACTGCGTTAAACGGTCGAGTACAGTTTATCACCGGGACCATTAATTTTTTGTTTGCTTTAGGTACGAACATTGTTTTTCAGCTAATGAGCACTGGTGGTTAAAGTCCACAGATGATAACCGCTCGATAAGCAGCAAAGTCAAACAATTAGATGCTCATGCAACGTCGTTGCAATTTATGCGAAATTATTGCGCGTAAATTAATGTTCATTTTTATTTATATGAAGTTGAATAAAAATATTACAAGATTCCGCGAGAATTCGTTGGTTTTGAGGCGTGTCTGAAATGCGTCTTCTCACGTCTACGACGTCAAAAGCATAGCGCAGATATTATAAATTCCAAATCTCATTGGCGAGGTGTCGCTTGAAATAATGAATGTAAATGAGCCCGGAGAGGTGAAGCGCGATTGCCGATTATAAAGTCCGTTGAAATTAGCGATCGCCAAAAGATTTCAATTGCAATTTGTATGCAAAACGCGACGCAGCGTTGGCATTTTAACATACACGTATGCGTCTATGAGAAGCCAAAGCTGCTTCACGTACTTTCGATCTACGATTAAAGCTTTGCAGTTTGCGGTCCGCTGCGGTCAAACATTTTACATATAGATGGGCAGGCAGCCTTGCTGTGAACTATGCAATCGATACGTAATGTTCAATCGAAAAGTTTACGAACACTTCAGAATACGTCTAAAACATCCATTTCAATGTACGCTTATTCATATATTAGAACTACTAAAACAGTCGTTCTAAGTCTTTGAAAACGCAAATAGTTGGAATATTGTTTCGCTGCGCCAAATTATGTACTTACGCTAATGTTATTACGCGCTTCGTGGAAAACTTTGTTGATACAATAAAACGAACAAATTGGTTGTTTTCAAGTTGCATCATTTTGAACAAGGATTTGTTTTTGGATATGCAAAAGTTGTTTTTTTTTAAAAAAGCACAAAAACTAGTCGCGCGACTACTTTTTTAGTGATCAAAAGTGCCGAAAATGAGCGGAGCAGTGGCTAACCGAGTGACAGCAACGAAAGCGTAAAAATAATATGAACACGTCGATGGGTTGTTTGCTTTCAAGCTCAGTCGCTGATGGACAACAGGAACCTTAAATTTTCTGCTTTTCAGTTGCCCGGCTCGAAAAACTGTAGTTTAATTAAAGTTTACTATATCGTTTTGTTAGTTTGTTTTTGTTATTTAAATAAAACCAAGTTGCAAACAGCGGTTTGTATTGTTTTGAAATCCATTTGCACGCTCTCGATACTAGTATCATTTTTTCTGTTTTTTTATTGTTGTGAGATTGGATGTTAATAATGGCAGTAGTTATAATGGACTGAATTAAATTCATTGTAACACGATGAATCAATATTTCAGCGTAATTGAGCAGCGGTACTTTGCAAATTGAAAAGGTGCTTTGTAGAGATAGAGAGGGCAAAAAATTGCGATTTATTATCAATTAACGGACGCCGTCATTATTTTCGGGGATAAAAGCTCGGTTCATAAAGTGATTGTCATTTTGGGATTCCGGAGGAAACGGGCTAACCGATTTCATTTCCGATGGATTAACCGCAGATGAGTCATTTTAGCGTGACTTTGACAAATGGTCAAACGGCGAAGCGCCGCGTATCGCATTGGTGATCGATGTAGAAACTCGAATTACATAGCAGAAACGGCCAAACGAGTCACTGTCTGTGGCTATAAGCTCGCCGCACTTCGCGTGATTTATTGATCGGACCCAAAGGGATTTTCTGCTTTGTGAATCGCGATGTTCAAGCATATTTATTTACCTGAATGTTTGTACGTTATGCGTGATGAAGGATTTGTGCGAGAATTCCCATAAGCCAAGGAGATTTCGCTGAGCTAATAAATGTCAAGAAATTCGATGCAGAGCCAAGTCTTTGCACCATTGCCCCAATAAGACTCCGTCGAATTGAATCCTTTGCAAATCAAAAAGTGTGCTCAGTCAGACTGCGCTGCAATTGACATACACAAATTTAATCCCCCGGATGTAAAGGGTACGAAAAAAGCACAGAAAACGTACTTGCATTTTTGAATTCTCATTCAATGAGATTTACTTCGTCCTTGACATTTTTGGAGCTTTTTGAAATCATCATTATGATAAAAACGTTAGAATAATTGGTACACCTACGGCGAGATCGGTTTTAAACCGTGTCGGTAGTTTTGGTATTTTCAAGAGCATGGAAAGATGGATGGCTAGTTTCCAGTGATAAACGGTCAACATCTCGTTCATACCCTATTCAGCTTCAAAATTTACTGCCGTTAAATCCCGGGTATTATTGTATGAAGTGCCTGCGAACGCGAGCGACTAAATTTAAATCAGGTTTTCGATATTATTAAACAGTATGAATTGAGTAATCTTGTGTTTAAAGCTCGGCCGATGTTTGCATTCAAAAAGTCGTTGTTCCAATCAGGGAGTTATACATATGTTACGTAAACTTTGTGTAAGTACGATTTGAATATGAATAGCGGTTTTAAAGTGGAAAAAAATTGCGCGATTTGTTTAACTTTACTCGCGCGTTGTTCGACCGAAAGTATACATACATGAGTCAAACTGAAACAATAACTTAAAATTGAATAGAACGCTGCATAGAATTCGGAACTTCTAGATTGACAAATGCTGTTTTCATCCTCGCGCTGAGCAATGTATTGTTTAGCATTACGTGACATAAAATAATGACTGAAGTTACGAAAATTGGCGCTCAGACGACGCAAGCAGACACAAATTTGAAACTCGTAAAAGTATATAGCTACTGCGTCTTTCAATTGGCAGCGTAGGTGTGACCAAAAGTCATACGAATCAGCGATAAAATCACTCCCGCTCGGTGTTTATTGCCGGTACACACGGTTATCGTACTTTACGACTGGCGACGAAGAACTACAAATTGAGTTTTGCATTGGCTGCATGTCACTCTATATGCAGAAGTATTTCATTTATTTATGGAAAAAGCTCTTTGGTCAAATATTTGTTTCTCGTTTATTTTTTTTTCATAAAAATGTTGCATTCAGATTCGTTAGTAAAAACACTGTCGGCGTGAAAACGTAAAAGTCGTTTTAAATTACACAACTTGATCATTCGTAAAAGAATTAGAAGGTACTGAGTTTAAAAAAATTGATTAGTTAAATTTATTCAATAATCATTGAAAATTTGGTGTACATAAGAAGTTTGTTGCGCTGAAAACCTTTTTCGATATGATACCAGGGTCTTTAATAAAGCCGTAACATTCGAGCGATATCCCAGCTAAGCTTCTAGATTATGCAAATGGTATGACTATTTACCATTAGTTTATGACGTTGCAGAGTGGGAAGTCTAAATCATTGTCACCTAGTCAACTAATTAATGTTGCTCTTTGTTCTGATTTTGTCAAGTAATACGACCCGCGCCGACTTTTCAGCTGTAATTGCGCGCTCCCTTCGAGATATTTATAATGGTTCTCTGATAAGTCGAGAAATTCGACCGAAATAACGCAGCTTGTCTCGCGCACAGCGTTAGGATGTCTTGTTAAGGCGTAAACTTGATAATTAGTTTCATGGTAACCACAAATAACTCGAACAACCGGGACAGTGAAGCAAGGCGCGCTATTATTCATTTGTCTTTCTTCTTCCTTGCAAACGTAATCATAAATCAAGGACCAGAGACGAAAACCAAGTGCCTCCGGTGAGAACTACGTCTAGTCACGATATCTCAACGTGTGACTAGCTCAAAGATATTACCCCGCAATTGTAAGCTTTCAAATCGCGTGTGAAATGACAACCTTTTTGCCACCTCACACTTTTCCTTCCAATTTTTCGACTTTTTGCCAATAAATCAATATCAAAAAACAACATTTTGCGAGATTTACCTTTACCAGGTTTGTTATCGAACGTACGATTTTTGTAAAGTAGAAAACACTCGATCGTTTTTCTGAGGTGTGATTATTCAAACAAAAGTAAGGTTCTAATTACGTATGTCAATATATTATTCAAGACAGGGATAGTGCATTAAGCTTTTTCATTATTATTTTTATTTTGCGAATAAAAATATTTTTCGTACCGTAGAAAGTATCAGCAGACGGTCGACTCTTACGTAAATCTGGAGTCTTATGCTTTTGGCAACCTTACAAATGCCGTTGCACTTAGGATACTCTTCGAATTTGTCCTGTAGGTAACTGCGTTTTATTGTTCGTTCGCATTTACGACTTGTGGATGTGATTCGAGCATTATGCTTTCCAATTCAAAATTATGAAATGTCATTGAAATAATCTTCGCAGTTTTAAAAACCAGAGCGTAAGTGCGTCAGTAAGTCAACGTTATTAAAGGTCAAAAAGTGGTTGCATTTTTGCAACCAATTTGACTGACCGATTTATCGCTAAATGCGATGAATATGAGAATCCACTGGGTAATGAAAGCAATTATGATAAGAAAATTGAATTTCATATTTGTTTGATTTGATTTCGAGCAAATTAACATAGACTTTGAACGCCGTGATGACTGAGAGATAATGCAAGAGACGTTTCGTTTGTCATAAGACCATCAATCGTCATACCCAGTTCAAGCGAAATTTGCATGAGGCATTTATAATTATTCAATAGCAGGGCCGGGAAATATATTCAGTTTGCATAAAAAAATCGCCGAATCTTTTATTAAAAAATGTCATTCACTGTTAGCCGACGTCATCGAGGTGATGATAAGCTGCTTTATGAATGTGTGTATTTGTGAAATGAGATTCAGTAAAAATGAGATGCACGTAGCAGTGTCATGACTTTGAATTTCATAAAGCATTATTGCTCTCGAATATGCGCTGCTCGATCTGATAGAAGGAGGATAGCACTTGCAGGTAGAGAAAGGCGGCAGAAGCTCGCTCATATTACGGTCTGTTCTTTTTCGCTACATAGATCTTCGCCAGAGGGCGCTAGGCAGGAGGACTTTGAAAAAGGAATTATTGTTCCGCTCTTCCGTTCGTTCGTTTCGTTTGCGAGTGAAATGAGCGGGGAAAGAATTATTCTGCGTTGCAAATTATACCTCAGATATCGTCAAACGGACGGAGAAAAAAGTGACGACGCGGGCCTAAATAATCTCCCATGTATGGATATTTTTTAAGGAACAAATTTTTCTCAAACTTAGTAACACTGATTGATGACCAAAATATACAAATTGTGTAAAAGATACGAAAGTAAGATGGAAAACTAAGTTTTTAGTAAAGTAATTTTAGACGTGATTTCAAAAGCTTATACACTGAAATTGTAACAAAGGCTCCTATTGAATTTTTTTAGCGTTTTTAAAAAATGGAGTTTTGATTGACGAGTTACAAGTAAGATTAACGTTTTTCGTTGTTGCTGACTTACTTTTTCAATTTACAAATATTCTGTTCCCAGATGGAAATCTGGTTTAATATTTTAAATTAAAAATTGCTGCAAATTATGGGAAGGGTATTTTCATTCCAGAGAGTTCAGGCGTCTTTTGAGAGAACGGGACAAAAGTTTTCTTTTCATTTGTTAAAATAGCATCTTACGTACCACATAACGTATGTGACAGGCTAAGGAAACATTACCGCGACATCTTATACGCTATATTGTAATATTGTTAAGGTACACCACTCTAAAAAAACAAATTCAACATAAAAAAATTAAAAGTAAAAAATTTCTTATAATAAATTTATAATTACGTAAGCATATACAAATTATAATAATAATTTGTGTATTAATATTTTAGGTGTTATTATTCAGATTCTAAAAGTGTTGATTATGAATTGTTGATTATTAATTAACGGTAGTTTGAACAAATAATACTCAAAACAAGGGGCGGAATAATAGAGTAATGCCAATATCAAATTATAACAATAAAGACAATCACGATTGAATCAATATCAGTTAGGCGATAGGATTCAACATGACTGCTTTATAAGTTCGAACTATGAGATCATTAAATCGGCAACGAGGCATAAATTGCGTTGCGTTTGCGTAATTCAAATTAACAAAAGAGGTTCTAATTAAACTATTTCAACACGTTTGCGTATCGTTTGCTGTGTGTGTATGGACGGAGGGTGCTCTGTAGCATTTTAGGGCAATCAAATATTAGAGTACAGAAGATCCAACATTAAACTTGATGATCATGTAATTAGCTTAAAATTGTGTAAAATTGGCACAAAACGACAAGAAATTCTACCTAACTGTTATATCATCGTGTTTTCGTTGCTTTTTTCAAAAGAAAACTAAAAATATTTTCTGTTCAAAAAGTTTCAAATGTTGATTAGCGTAAGATTGGCTCTGATTTGTTTCTGACTAAATATGATAAGTACCAAAACTTAAGAATGTGTAAGATCGTTACACTTAGCAATTTTCGCAAGGCACATTAGTTCGAAGATGTCAAATTTATCGTATACAAGTGCATTTTACAATCACTGTTGCAAATTTTGCTTAACGTATGTTTATGAACATATATGCGCCACTAAGCGCACCTGTGCGTAACTGTAATGCATCCGCATAATTTATCTACTTGCATATTGCCATTCTAATTTAGAAAACCTGCCACACTGTTTCGCGTAAAACGCCTAAATGAAATTCACTAATGTTGCAATAATCAGATTTTGTTCGCAAGCTCGGTAGTCATTTTGTTTTCCCGAGTTTTACTTGAGGTTCGATTTCGATAGATAGCAGTAGTGATTGTCAACCAAATGTATATCTGATTAATGTAAATTATGGCCTCTGTTATTCTCGCATCCATCATTATAGACACGACATGTGATGACGTGAGGTAATCGCGGTCTCGATCATATGGATAAACCAGGAAATTCTTTTCATGTATGAATCAGAATTTTCAAATTTTGATACAGAAATTTTAATTAAGCGATCTTTTCCATCCTGACTGTTTTAATTAATATGTAGAAAGACAGGTCGAACAAATTAATTTCCATTTTACATTTATTAATATTAAACATGCAAGTTTAATATTGAAACAATACTTTAACAATGAATGTGAAGTCCGAATTTTTTACATAAATCGAATTAAGATAAATTTTTTCAATCAAAATTTTACACACGGGATTGTAACGAAGTATATGTAACATTTATTGAAATAAAATTGAAATTCAAATACCATAAAACAACAAAAAAAGCAATTGCAATAATGAACAATTATAAGTAATGATTTTCATTCCTATTTTCTATCAACTTTGTAGAACAAATTGGACAGGTTGGTCGAGTAAATTTTTGAGTCATTATTCTATTCCGTGCGTATGAACTTCGTTTCTGTAATAGACTGTTGTTACATAAAACGTATCAAATTTTCGCAAAATCAATTTTAGTTGCAATTAGTGTAGATTAGTGTACTAGTTGGATGAGTGGAATTAGTAAGAATAATTTTATATTCTTTGATTTATAATTATTATTTGAACACTACTAAACACAATTTAATACTGCAATATGGAACAATGTTTAAGCATTTATTCGTTTCATTATTTGCGTACATCAGAATATTTTTGCACATTTTTTATACGAGTCAGAGAGAAAAAACGAACCATAAATCATGCACTTGATCTGTTTGAAAGGTGTTCAATATTTTCAGCGTCATTCTTATTTGTCACTGAGAACGTTTTGCAAATGATCCTTTAGATAACGATATGGCTTTGATGAAAATTATAAGCAATTATTTAAATGAAGATAAAATTAGTTGAAAGATAAGTCTGAGATTTTACGAAGGAATTACAATTTTATATATGCAGTGCTTTTCATATAAATTGGATTCAACGTTGACGATTTTTCTTATGATTAAGCAAGTATTCCTTGAATTTTGCAGAAATCTCTCTCCTCTCTACTAAAATAGCAATCTAACAAAGTTAAAATCTATTTGATGTCGACAATAGAGGGTTATTTATAATTTTTTCCTTAGAATACTTCTTGATAAAAACTAATTGCTATTGATAAATTTATGAACAATACTTAATACAAAAATCTCTAGTTTAAGGTTACGCAAAGCTTGTACTTTGAGAGTAATTGTAGCTAGTACACAGGAAGATACACAACTTATGGAACGGAAAAACCTCTTGCATTTCAACTTTGTCATAAGCATAGGACTTTACATAGAAATAATTTTAAAGAACAAGACTGCGCAAGATAGCGTTAGAGCTCGTCTAACGAAGACAAATAACATTTGTAATAAAGCGCGGCAGGTAGAGCCACATAAGCCTTTCGCAACGAGGTGCAGAAGAAAACTTGAGGATTCATTTCATCTCAGAAAATTGGCCTCTTTTTGAATGGTCATGCGCGAGCTACGATTACGAGATAAAACATTTAAAAAGATATCTACGAAGCATTAAAGGGATCATCTGAAAATGATTGAACTTATTTTCAAATGTGTCCAGTCCAGTATAGTCACACAGGCGTCTTTGATGATCCTAACCAGTCATGTTCTAAAACTTTTATATCTACAAAGTTAGTAACTCTGAACTGAAATTAAGGAATTCTGATCAGTGATTGAAAAAAAAATTAATGTTGAGAGTTGATACGCCTGTAATCTGTGAATCGATACATGTCAGTGTAAAATGCTGAATAAAATACTTTAATACGGAACATGTGACAGAAAATTCAACCATCGATTGCGATAAGTCAAGCCGCTTTAGCGTTATACGATGACCATTATCGCGTATGCAATATGACCTATTAATTTAGATTTAGATTATACTTGGTTCACCGATTTCAATTATTCAAATGACTGGCGAATTCAGAATTTATTGTTATCGTGGCCACAATTATTAATCATTAGCGAATGAACTCTGAATCGTTGACTAAATTGGTTAAGGTTATTTACGGGCCATTGTGCGTTGCAATTATTTGATGATCGGGTAGGTGAGATCGTCGTGAAAAAGAATCGTGATAATTCTCCAAGAACCGTATAAACCGATTACTATATCGATGATTTCAGATATTTTGAATAAGTTTACTTTCACCAACCTCTTTCAGTTGAGTGTATCTTGTCAGTCTCGACAAGATCCAAAACTTGAAGTCGAAAAAGTGAGAATTGTTGAGTGTCAGGTTGCAGTTCAAACTTTGCATCTTTTGTTTTATTTCTTTTAGACTGGTTCCAAACTCTGAAATCGCCCAATAAACGAAGTTTAAGATAAAGTCCAAAGTGTCAATTTGATGTCACCAGAAAATTTTCTAGTCTAATTACTTTCATTCGTTTGTTTTGCTTTTCCTTTTTGTTCTGTCTGTATGACAAAGACGAACAATTTTGCGAATTCTTTGTATGACAGAACTTCTTAGTTCAAAAATACAATTTCTTTTCGAATACAAACAACTTTTTTGATATTATTTGCAAATGATAGGTATTTCGTGGCTTTTTCAAATACGTTCATCGGAATAGTTCGTAATTTGATACAACACAAATGCAGATGGCAGCATGTTACGGGGGTGAAAATAAAATTTGGTAGTTTCATATTGTTCTCATTTTTCATTTGAAACTTTTTAAAGATATGAACTATTTTTTGCAACATCGGCTATTTTAATTCGGAAATATTGAATGAAATTAAATTTATGAGGTTTTTCGATTCTCATTCCTACGGTATCAATGTTTTGTAGTGCACGACAGTTGGTATATTTGGAAACTGGTAAAGTAGAGTATCTCTTACCCCTTGAATGTACCAGCTGAAGGAAATCCGAGCATCACAACTTCGTGACGTCATTACCCATGGAAAGTAATTTCATGGATAGTGCAAATTGTCTAAAAGCATCATAATTATCATCAGAAGTTGGTTACCAGCCATCACAAATGTAGTTTCGAAACTGAAAATATGCAACAGTTGTGTGTGAAAGTATTTCAGACATGATATCATGACGCTCAAATGTTAACTAGACTTTATCAACAGTCTTATTTTTTCGAGTCTGAAAATTTATTTTTGAATACTTTCACGGATCAAATATTATACTTGAGTGAAAAAACTTAAAATTCTTTTTCTGAACAACTATAAAACTAACAATAATAAAAGTTGCTGAAAGTTACTATTAAATGCAGAATTTTTAATCTTGATTATAATAGTTTTTCCGCGATTGGTTTAGTTTAAACGACTAAGTAAATTTGAATTTCAGTACTATCGATTGTATACTGGATCGTAAATTCAGGGTGTCAAGATATTTTCAAAATTATGCTTATGGATGAATAGAGAGCATGACTAGGCAAGTGAGGGATGTCGGTGTCACATGTTAAGAAATGTATGGCTTTTATAAATTTGCGTACTATTTTAGAATTCATAACAGCAAAGCTTCCACTCAGTGGATCGAACAGGTTTGTTCAAATCTCATATCATGGCTGATCATTCGAACTATAATCTTCGAATTAGCCGATGTCAAATTGATTTACTAAATATAACAGCTAATCACAAAATAGCAACAATGTTTCTTCCTTTATGCTCCGTTATTTAGCTGAATCTCAAAATATAAGTAAAAAATTTTACCAGAATAAAAGTTTCATCAAAGAATTGTTACGTTTTCTCGTTACGTGTTACTCGTTTCCTGCAAATTTTAAAGTAAATTAAAATGATACCATGTGATGAGAAACATTTTCTAACTATTTCTGAACATTTTCTGATAAGCCGTTAAAATTTTTCACGAACTTTCATGTTTTGAATTTTAAAAACCAAGATTCGTAGAGGGTGTCGTGGAAACTAAGAAACGTTGTTATGAAACCGATCGAATTCGTTACAAAAACTCGATGGAACAAAAGTAAAATATCAATACTTTTTAATTGTTCATCGTTGCAATTGTTATTTTAGTGAGTTTTCTCATATTCGAATATTTAGGTCACCATTGGTTAGTGGAACGAACTTTCTGAATTTTTCAAATATTAGAAACGTGTACCTGCCACAATCCTATCAGTACGACTGTAATTTAAAAGGTTTAGTTTAAAAGACCACTTGCTAACGTTTAAAATGAAACAACTGAATGGGTGGAAAAATTTTGTATCAAAAAAACGCGGCACTCTTGTAACAGAAAAAAACTGACCTACTCCACAAGAGCACTGCTCTTCTTGCTTTGGTCTCGCGTATGCCGCATTTGTCAAAATAGGCGTGGCAATGCGTGGTTAGTTCGCGCCCGTCTAAACTGAGAAACTACAGTGACAATGACGTCTCCTACAATTGATGTACCAGACGAAGATATGAGTGTCACGTATAATGCAAGCGTTACCGTATAAAAGTAGCGCAGACTCAAAAAGTGCACATTTTCTTGCGTCTGACAGAGCAAGAAAGTTGGTCAAACTTTTGCGCTTGCAACCAGAGCGCACGTGCTCGGCTGCGACTGGTAGGGTTGAAAATGACTCGGTGTTCAGTCGCCGCCCGAACTTCGGTGCGCACGGTCTCCGAGAGGCAGTCTTGCTTTTTCGGCCCCCACCATCAACCCCGATGAGACTCCGATTCACAGAGTTGTAAACTGATTTGACAAGTTAACCCAAATCAACAATGATGATGACGATGAAAAATCAGATTTCTTTATTCAGTTGAAACAATTTGCACCGAGCCGATTCATAAATGATAAGCTGCAGTAAAGTGAAACATTTATTTGTGCACTGCAAAAAATTTGACCAAATTGTTATTCGTTTGCCGCGCTGAGTGTGCAAGTTTGATGCAATAGTTTTTGGCAGTTACTTTCAAAGTGTTGCTTTGTGTTGACGAAAAAACTTTGTGCAAATATATCCAATTGATGGATTGCGGTTACCGTACAGCAGACGATTTTTTGCAACATGTGAGAGACCACTTGAGAAGCTGAACACTCGCCCGGTACGTGATTGAAATGAATTTGTCAATGTGACAGGTCGACCGAATTTGATATATCGCAAGTCCAGCTCGCTGGGTCACATTTCTTATAACTTTTTTTTCGTCGTCATAAAATTGATCGCAAACACCGACACAAATGTTATTTCTTGTTCAAAATTTCGCTGACCTTTTGCATGTGATTTCAAATGTCGCTGACCTTTTTGATGACTTCAAAGTTCAGCCAGTAGAAACATTCACTTTTTTATAATTCTACATTCGATCAGCACGATCTCGTGATATTGATTGTTGATCGCGTACTAATTTATTATTTTATTTTATTTTTGCGATGATTAGACGGTGTGAGAATAAACAATTGGTGCATTGTATTTCCGAGATATTACGATATACAACGTTTATGAACCCGATAAAAGCTGATGAAGTAGCTGTTACTTAACGAATATTGATTCCTATTATCTGTTTTGTCTCGTAAAAAAACAATCAAATTATGATCGATTATGATACTAGCAAGTGCATTGAAAGCATCATCATATTATGTGCAAAACAAAGGCAATTTCAAAGAACTTTTATTTTGTAATTGCCTTGAAAAAGGTCATTTTCCATTCAGTTTAGACGAGCATGAATGGATCATGCCTTTGAATATCTGACTCTGAAAAAGTGCATACGTTGTAACGTTAACTTGATCCATTTTTCAGAATAAATTCTTGATCAAGGGGAATATGTCGGCTACATTGTAACGAGTTTTTCAAGTCATGGTAATTTGTCATCAGGTATTGAAAATTTAGCAAAAATTAGCTGAAAAATGAGTTGCTAAAAGATATAATTGCAGAAAGCAAGCAACGATGAAACACAATTTTTTAATGATTATTTTCTAACATGATGGATATTAATTATTCAAATTGTGTAATGAAAGTGTCAAAAGAATGCTTGAGCATCGCATCTGATTTTCATTTATTCATGTTATAGAGACCAAGCGAGGTGATCAATCAAAAAACACTTTTCACTGTAGCAAACAAACACACAAATTTCAATTCAGTTACATCCTTTGCGAATCTCACCGCGAATTTCACGATATCAAGATAGGAATTTTTTAATTCAAAATTGATGGAATTCTGCATCTCTGCATTGAAATTTGACTCGCATTTCAGCTGGTTGACAATAATTTAATAAATGTTATCAATGAATGACTCGCATTCATTTGGATGCTGATGTTTGAAAATTTAGTGACTTTTATTATGATTTCAATCGTTTATTATTAAAGTTCATATTTTAAATGCTGTCACTAAATGCAAAATGAAGATGAAAATGTTCAGAACAGGAAAATAGCAGCGAAACATCAAATGAATTCGTTCGGGCTTTGCAGCATTCAAAATCAACAAAGTTTCCGATTTGTTTCGAACAAAATTGTCAATTATTTGAATTGAGTTGAAATTTCAAAAACTGAAATAGTAAAGTGCCATGAAAACACTCGAAAATACGACCCTTGGTGATTCACAAAGCCGGTGATGATTAGATCAGATTCGTTCACTGTTTTTGAATCATCTTTTTGTTGTTGCTCATTTTTTTCTCTCTAACCACAAACTCTATTTTTGCGTTGACGTTTATGTGTTAATGCTTCGATTGTCGCTCTGCCACTTTTGTTCGGTAAAATGCAATTGTTTCGCGTTTCACCCAGGTGTGATGATTTTGATTATTTTTTGAGGGATGAACGGTATACATAAATATCAATGTACATTTCATGCCCCGAGGAATCGTTTGTGTTGAAATGTTTTTGCAAACTTTTCATCGTAATTCAATAAAAATCTCATTATCAGAGCTTTCATACTGCGAAAAGTTTCGAGTGCAGAACTTATTACACCCTCTGTTTTGACTTTGGACATTCTATGAATGCTTCCGGTTTTATAATAAAAAGTTTCCAAGTAATTATGAAATTTCATACAAATTTTTTGTTTCAAAATCCTGCAAATTATAATTGTTCACTAGAATTTTTATTCGCCGGAATAAAAGTTTAGTCAATGGTAATAAATAAAATTTATATCGTGTCGGAAATTTCCTTTTGAATCAAACGAGGGCTCTGCAAAGTGCCCTGTACTTGAAAAACGTGGTCGATTATGAGTAAAAGAAAACCGTTTCAACAAAATGAATCCAAACGTTTGAAATCAACAACACGGCAGAATCCAATTGTGTTTTCTGAAATCTATTTCGGCATTCTTAAAGCGGAAATACAAGAAATCTTTTGCAATTACATGCAATTTGCAAAAATTTTAGTTTGAAGAAAGTAGATATACACGCTAATAAAATTTGTTTGATATTGTCTTACATCGCGGATTTGTTACGATATTTTCCAGACTGTAATTTTTTGTGTTCAAATCTGACACATTTGATGAAACTCTTACAAGAATAGCATAAAATGTCAAGCTATGAAATTCAAGAGATCTGCGTTAGTCAAACATCATACACTCCTTGACAATAACTTTACACCGACTTGCAACCTTAAACATGAAAAGCTGGAAATCACTCATTGGGCGTGGATTCGTATTGTAAAAATCTTGCGCTTCCTAGTTTCCGTCTGCCGTTTTGTACCGCAGACATATACATATACATGCACGAGCGAAACGCGTACGAATCATGGATCTACGATACGTGCCATATATTCTCGAGGAAATTTCTTAGGTGGAATACTGGGACAATTGTATGTCATAAAATTACTTCGGGATATCCTCTTTCGCGAGAACGAGGTAATATTTTGTTATGGAAGCAAGATGTAATCGGCGTAGAAGGAACTGGACGAAAGCGTGACAATTTATGTTTCTCGAGTATCGTGCCAAAGTCATTTCAAGTTCTTTGACATCTTCACGGTATCATTTTCTAAATGAAATCGTTTTTCTGGCATTAAAAGTCGGTGGAAAAAAAAGTTAACCCTTTTTCGTCGATGAGTTCACTTTGAGTTGCGTTTTTAAGCAATACCCTTTGCTGGACCGCAACGTCTTCGAGAAGCTAAATCAAAGTGACACGCCAAGTTGCGTTGACTCGATAACTTGTTCGTGGACGGAACTGCCGTCTGATGGAACTCATCCGGATGCTCTTTGGGGCAAATTTGCTAGTCTCAGATAGAATATTGGTCAAACAGTCAAGAAACTTGCAGTGGCATTTTTGTGCTCTGCATTTCAACTCAACTCAGGATCTGTTAGCATCGATCAACTGAAAGAAATTAATAACGTGATCCGAAAGTAGGTAATCCCGGTAAAAAATTGCATCTGCACGATGAAATGATGGAACTGCACTGTGCAACGAAAGACGGACATGCTTTTTACTTGTCCAGATGAATCTACGTTGTAGAAATTGCAACGTTAGTTGGATCTGGCTCGGAGGTTTGCGAACGAAATTTATTCTAAAAATCATGTCGCTCTGAGTACTGTTCAAGACTATTTCTTATGCTTCGAAATCGGGTTTTCAGTAATTTTGTTTGTTGCAACTTGACTTTTTCAAAATTGTAAAATCAACAAATTTCAAAATCGTATCAGTCACAAGATTTGCCCGAAAACAAAGTCAAATCATATTTATTCGAATACCTGAAATTCTGTTTAACATTTCATGAGAAACAACTTGGTTCTTTGGTGTAGAAAAAAAACGACGTTCTACTGATTCAGTGGCGAATTAAATTTGCCAATCGAGTTGATAAAACCTCCATTCTCCAATGATGACAGAACAATAAGAGGTAGTAAGAATTTAATTATTTCTAAAACGTTTTTATTTACCTTTGTCGAAAGCAGCTCGACGTTGAAGCAGAATAATTATTTCCACATGAAAGTTGCCTTTGGAAGGAGTAATTTCTGACATATGAATAATATTATTCAAAACAGATTGTTAGAATAAACGTTCAACTCGAGCTACAATGTGGACAAAGAAAAAGGGGTATTCTAATTGACGTCAGCAATTACAAAGGCCCTCGTATCTCATGAGTTAAGATTGTTGTTATGCTTTATATTATAATCGTGGCAAATTCCGTAACGTGCGAGCGTTTCCGGAAATCTCGGTGAAGTCAAAACGTGTGCGGTTGAGGAACTCATTTCAATTGGAAATAGAATGCATTTGCTGGCGCGTATACATACGATCGGTCTTCATGTAGAGGCTGACAGTTGGTTTATATGGTATCCCAAAATGGGTTTACGAGATAGCTCATATCAGGGCCAAACCAAGTCCAGTCAAATCTTTGGCTAACCATCATATATCACTGTAACGTTGCAAGACTATCCCATTGTCTTGATAACACATTTGCATAGCCATGTTACACTGCGAGAAACAATTTTCGAAGTATCAACACAAAAAATCAGTTTGACTCAAAAATGAAAAGTGTAATACTGCATTTTTGAAAGTTATTTTCGAATAAACTGAGCTGCATCTGTTCGAAGGATATGCAATCTGCTCTTTTATCGTTGCGATTTCTAGAGCCAAACTGTTTTGGAATAAAAAATATGGACGCACTTTTCGCTTTTTCAAAAAGTTTTGAATGATCGAATGTGCTCCACGTTTCAAACCATATTTGTTGCGGAAAAATTGATGTCGCGAGGCGGCTAAAATCTATGATTAATTCTCTTGAACCGATAAATGATTGCTGGTAATAAATTAACAGATCTGCGAACCTTAGGAATTTGGAAGAAAAAAATAGTGACGACACGAGCAGGAGTTATAGCTTCTATCATTTCATTTCGGCCCCATATTTTTGGCGGTCTTGGCGATTAAAGCCCGAGCCGTTTGACCGAACAATGCCTTTTACGGTAGATGTATGCATTGGGCATGTGTGTCGAGGCGCGTGTGTTTCGGCTGTCTATAAGTTATTAGACGTCGTTTTGGACTTGATCCAAGCCTGGCAAATCATAACAGTTCAATACTTAGCCTCAGACACGCGTCGAACTTTTTGTGCAAACGCGGCGCGCAAGTTTGATTGGTGTCTTTCCAAATGAAACGGTACGAGTAAAAAATGAAACGGCAACTTTTCTGAAATGACACTTCTCATTATGAGAGAAATTGGAGTTATGAAAGTGGCAAATTGAAGACAGTTTTTGCTGATGCACGAGAAACGATATTAGTGTCTGCCGGCGAATCGGATTTGTTTACAAGTTTCGGCGAAAAGAGGAATGAAGATTAATGGCGCCATTAATATGTTGTCGGATAATCAAACGTGACTTTCGTCTCGTCTGATAAAAGATTCATAAACAAGCTCAATCAAGCCCTTGTCACCGAACATTTCAGACAAAAAATCATCAACGATTCAACGATTCTATCACAAAATGGAATAATTAAATGTAAATCGTGGATTCCAATTTGTATTCAACAAAATTTAGATCGTCAATGTTTCAGAGGAATAATCATATGATTTAATCCGAATATTAACTTTTTGTATGAAGAATCGAATGCGGGTTGCATCAAACTCATTGAAAATGAAGTACCTTTGCTTCGTTATATGAACAGAAATAGCTGGTAATTCTGTATCCTGTTTTAAATTGTGGAGTATTGTTTTATCATTACGTTTACATGTAGCTTCAAACGGATCATAGATTCGTTAATGCCACTCACGAATCAGTAAATTTAAGCTTCAAAGCATTGATAAATGATAACGCCATTATTTCGTGATGACTTCAAGTGATGATTTCACGAATTCGGTTTTTGTTATTTGCATTATCTGAAATTTTAACTTTGCAAAATCTGAATTAGGTCGTACTACCTAACCGTCTGATCACTATTCGAACCAGGATTATATGCCCAGGATCCACCGAAATTTTTGATTTTCTGATGATTGCTTTTTTGTTTGAATCAAAGTATTAAAAAAATGCAGGTGATAAAAACAAAAGAAAAGTCTTCTGTGAGAAAGTGCGAACTTTGACAGAATTGAAATCTTGATTAAAACTTTCTTTGCTAATAAAAATATGCAAATAGCAGTTCACAAATTCGAATGTGATAACGTGGTAAAGTTGGACAGTGAAGATTAAATCGTTATAACTTCATCAAACTTCATCTGGGAATTTTGTTATTATTCGATCAATAACAAAGGAGTCGCGTCAATTGTCTGTTCAATTAAAACATCATTTTTATTATCCCCGTTGATTAATACAACGATCGCAAGAAAAAAATTAATCTACTAAGTTAATTACGCGCTAACTTAATTTCGTTGTGACTGCATGATGGATTTCTCCCGACCATTTCCATAATTCAACCCCTTTAGGTCGTTTTTAATTTTTGCTGGATGCATTCTGTGGCTTCAATATCTTCGTTTTTAAATTGAAAAAAAGAGTAGTTTTTTTTTAATATCATAGAGATTGTTTAATCACACTCTGATTTTATATTGGTACAGCGTTTAAAAAAATCTTATTAAAAACGCAAACTCACTTTACAAAATTAAAACGGATTGTAAAACAAACTTGGAAGACTCGATACTGTTAACTTTAGATACCAAATTGAATCCATGAAATAAAATTCAATCTCCCAATCATGTAATCGCTAAACTAGTCCATCAATTTCATTGTGTAATGCGAGAAGCTTTCAAGATTTTATCCAACTCAAGGTCCAGCATTGTCTATCGCTCTGAATTGGTCTATCTCTAATGAGAGTCGTTCGAAACTGACAATAGAAACTGAATTATTACTATACTGACAAGATTTGTTGTCAGTGTCAGATTGAACAACATTGATTGAACATAAATCAAAATATTTAGTTACTAATGACAACCAGATATTAAGTGAGAATTAAATTTGTAAAAGTAATCAACTGAAAAAAATAGTTTAAGAATTACAAACCGAGATATTTATTTGAGATAAATTTACGGATCGAGCATTACCAAGAAAAAAAGCGGAATGGAAGCACGTCTTCCGGGACCATTCATTCGCACTTATTTATGAAAATGAGGGCCTATCTGCGATAACAGCCAGTCTAAGTAGAACAGTTGAACGTAGAACAGTAGCTATAACCATAACAGCAATACAGATGTGTATATTTCAGTACGTAGAGAAAACACGACTACCTTCTGTGTTCTGTGAATCAGTTCCATCTGTATAAGAGCGCCCGCGCTCAGATGCAGAGCGCATTTTTGAAAATCGTTTCCCTTTTAGACGGGGCTCAAAGGATTCTGCAATTGTAATCACACTATTACCTACAGTTGACGGAAATGAAGCACTACGAATACAACAATGAGGACTATGCTAGTATAACGCCTGTTACGTCGCTGTGTAAAATACTCAGGCGCTTAAACGCGCTTTGCACACGTAATTCAAGTCTGCATGTAAACGTTCACTTGCAGTGCATAATAGCCAAGTGATACTGGAAATTAAGGAAATCATTCGTTAATTAAACGTAGATTCGTCTCGAATTGCTTCAAGCAGACTTCGGTTAGTAATTATAAAATGATTGTGACGTTTCGAACTATAGTTCATATCAAAAATACACTCAGTTTGAAATTTACGTACCATTACTATGGAAATGCCGTATTTTGGCGCATAGCAAATAACAGGATAAAGTAATATTGTTCCGAGTTTGCGTGTATTTAGAGGTCAACCGAATTGATGGAGCGTTTTCGTTAACCCTACATTACATACTTAACATTAATCATTCATCTGAATAGAGAAAAGTCACATGAAACACGGGCAATATTTCTCATGTGACAAACACATGTGCTAGCACGTTTGGTTCTGAAAGTATGAAGATATATGTACAAAGCCGCGTTTTATTATCAAATTCTCTTTCTCTTTTAGATAAACCTGAATTCATAGAAAACAATGAAAATCGAAACCACCGTTAAATTTATATGGCCAACAAGTCAAAATAGAAAGGATGTTGAACGGTATGTTCTATATTTCATTTTGACAAAAAAAAATTTACATTTTTTTTCTGAAATTCAGTTCTCAAAGTTCACGCTTTATCCAAAATAAAATTGACCAATCATTTAGATGAATATTTCAATCTAATCTATTTGCACGCAAAGTAAGGCTATGAAAAATATTGTACCTTAAGTTATTACTTCCGAAATTACTTTCCCAATAAAGATGTAAAATCGTTGTTCTACAAGTTTTTCTATTTGCGATGTTTCGACGGAAATTTATGAGCGGAAAACAATTTCCATATGGCTTATCTTGTTTCAAAATAAATGCAAAACTCTTTTTCTTCAAAAATGGATGGACGGTCTCAATGGATGAGTCCTCTCGTGTAGATGAAGTATATTACTCAAGGGAAATCTTACAACATATAAAGTAGTCGACGAGCTCTCAGCTGCACTTGAAATAACAAGTAGATGCTATATTAGATGTCTTGATTATCGTTTGTAGGTGAGCATTCTACTTGCACGCAACTAACGACGTAGCCTGGCGTAATTCCTTCGAGATGCTCTTTAATTACTCGAAAAAGAAAAACTATCCCATTATTGCAGCCCCTCCCAAATAATAGAAGCCAATTTAGAAATGCACAGATATTTAATCGGCTCAAACAAAGACAACTTTTTCTGAGAATACATTTCGATTTAACAATAGAAATTCGGAATTCAACACACAATCGTGAATGATTTATCATTCAAAAGTAGCGAGTTTTCTGTCAAAAACGCATTTAGAAAATCTCAGATAAAATTTAATCCGAGAATCTAAGTTGAGAGTGAATAATAGCTAGGACAATTTTTGCGTCTAAGACACCTTCGGAGATTTTTCTGCTTTTTCTCTGCTGATTTACTCTGACTTGCTTTCAGCTTATAGGAAAAATCTGACATTGCACATATCTGCATTCCCCAAGCTAAGACGCTTTGAAACTATGGAATACCTTTTTTCACGCAGCCAAAAAGTTCTTTCGTATTCACCGCACGACGATTCTTTCAAAACACGTGCTTCAGTGGCACGTTCATCGATGAAGTACCTATCCTCGCGAATGTGATACGGTAAAATCTTGACGCGATAAGGATTTTAAGTAGAAGATCTACTGCATAGGGTGAAATTCCAAAGTTGATTGTTACAATAGCAAAAAATCGAAGAACAAAACAATTGCAAAACATCGATTTTCCATTTGCATTCGAATTTTCTATCAAAATGTATTGTGAAAGAGCTTTGAGTATGTTGTGATTTTACATTTATCTGTATGTGACATCAAACTCCCGTAGGCGTTTTTTTTCATTCAAATTCGCCTGTCATAATTTTATAACAAATTATATTTCGGTTATAACGATTAAAGTTGGAGACCTTTTTTATTACACAATTGAGTTTCAATGCCTAGTGCAATCGTTTTATATTGTGTTACAAATGAAATTTGTTACCAATGTTTGGAAAAAGACTGTTTCATGAAAAAATGTGTTTTTGCTATATCACATTTCGCGAATTCTCACTCATACTAAAAATTATTTGAATTATTACTTGTATCAAATGGTGAGTTATTGTGTGGTATAAATAAAAGTACCACTTTTTTGTCAGTTGTTTAAGCTTTTTTACATTGTGAATGAAAATTCTCATGCAGTATATTCGAGTAAATCAATCAAATTATTTCTCTGATGTTTGCCAATTCATGATAGACGTAATCTGATTTTGTGTGAAAAAAATGAACGTGACATCCATCTGTATATAATAAAGTTATAAATAACCCTATTACATTCATCGTCCAATTAAATTGCCACAATAGTCGTAAAAGCCTTTGCAGAAAACGTTATATGCAAATGCGTCGCCCCTAGAGCAATTTAGACTGATAGAGGATGCAAGTTCATGACTAAATTAATCAAGATTCTGCAAAACTCTTAATAGATGAAACGCACCATTTATCAGAGGTTCGACACGTCAAAATTCCGTCTCTAGTTTCTAAATTTCGAAAACAATTTCGAGTTTGCATACCTTACCATATAAAAGCGTGTAACACATTATTATTCAAGACCTACGATGTGTTATTATAGGAACATTTTTGAATAACGTCTCTTCGAACTACTATGATTTTCGACTAAAATATTTTCAAAAAGATAAACCAAGCAGCTCATTTCATTTTAGCTACAATAACTTTGGTCCATAATACTGCAAGCTCCGTCGTTGATTCGAAATTCCGGCCGTGAAATAGTTAGGGAACAAAATCCGTGAACTAGAATATCTATTTTATTATTACGCTTTGTCTGTTATATTAAAACTGTCGAAAAAACGCACAAAGCCCATGGGATTAAGAAGAGCTCAACCATTTCTCATTATCATTTATCTTGATACGTCAAATGCAGAACCGATCGAACCATGTCAACGCTGGCTATTAATCAAAACAAAATTTTAGCTGTACTGGACATATTCCAACTGATTCATACTAATATAAGAAAAATTCACAAATACCTTATCGAATTTATATCTCTTGCATATCCATGCAAAAAGTCATTAGCGATGAAAAACTGATAAATATTTAATACAAGGATGAAATCTTAAATTACGACTTCCATTTTATTAACCATTGTTTTACATATTTCAAGAACGATCTCTAGTAAGTATCGTGAGCTTCTCTAGATAATTAATAGCATTTGAAACCCTTAAGCTTTCGGTGAGCTTTAGTCGAGCACAAGCATTTCGTTAAATTTTGAAGAATATGCATGGTAAAATAATTCGAAGCTGTGAATCAAAAACAGTAATCTTACATGAATTTAACTTTATCTTCGTAGGAAATTTTACCCTCAATAAAGTTGTTTTTTTATTTTGCACTTCTTTTTGTTTTGCCAAAAATAGTTTATTCCAAAAATGCAAGACCTCGTGGTTGAGCTTAAACTAACGAATGTAAACTCAAGGCCAACCACTTTGTTTGTGGTTGTTAAACAAAAGATGTGCCGTGCAAGAAGTACGTGCGCATTTTCAACTATTTCAAAAATTTGCTCACGCCTCATTGGATGCTGTGAAGTTGTATACGTACGAACGCAATTATATTCGCACGTAACGATAAACCATTGAACGTGTTGCGGCATTTGAATAGCAGGATTCGCGCTAAGAACGTTAATGAAGTCAGATTCAATTGTACGCAACATAAATCGTTATCATTGCCTATTTATTCTATTGGTCCGTTTTGACTTCACTGAAAATACTTCTTTGATCGACAATTTTCCTCTGCCTTAAAAAACTCTACTTTGATTGTTATCGTTGTAGATTTTGAGAGAAAAGTAAAAATCAAATAAATTTTTGTTAACGTTGAACGAACATTTCCATTATGCGATTATCTAAGAGTACTTTGAAATAAAAGGGTCAACAGTTAAAATGTTTTAATCCGAGTTGAAACTCGAGGCAAATAAAGATATCAAACATAAAAAAGCTATATACAACAACTATTATGGCTACTTTCCAACCTACGCAGAGGCTATTCGTAGGGGATGTTGTTACTCCGGACATCGTGGCAGGGAGTACATGGAATCATATATCTTTTGATAATCGTTTGGCATGGATGGTATCACTTGCAAAAATAATTCCACGTATGTTCATTGCATAACAATAACAAAATAATTGTTACTGTTCAAAAAGATATGTTCATATGGTCCGATTACAGTGCAAAGTCAGATTTTACATTGAATTCATTCAACTTATCTCGCATAAAAAAACTTTTTATTAAAAGCAAAGAATTTTCTTTGCAAAAATATCAAGCAAGCCAGATTTTGATATTTTCTAGTCTCTTGAATTGATTACTCTTAGAAATTCGTTTTATTTACAATTTAAACATTCATCAACAAAATCACAACAACGACACGTCGAATGGAGCGCTCATTCGAGTCATAAAACTAAACGTTCCGAATAGTTTCTTGCCATAAAATCGGGGGATGAAAGTTGGCTAAAAGCCGTGCACGAGATGTGCTTTATTTCGCGATGCGGACTTCACTTTCGAAGTGGTATAAGTTTTGTGCAAGCTGCAACGTCATTTTTTTTTTTTTTTTCGTTCGCCGGTCTGCCTCGCGGTCTGTTAGTTGAACCGTAAGCATCCTCCAAGGTGCGCTGGGATCTAAATTTATTCTTATTCAAAATGAAAAAGTTATATCCGGACTGGTAAAACCTTTGCAACCGCGTAATCTCATTTCGTCCGCTGTGGGAGAAGAGCGGACTATACTGAAAGGAGAATTCGTCTGTTTGCTTTATACGCCACTGGATGGAAACGTCGCTGGTGAAGCGCACTCGACCAAGTTTTCACACCGCTGGACATTCTAAGCTAACCTTCGTGCTTTCGAAGTTTCGATGAGTGCTTCGGTTTAAAGGAGACCCTTTTGGAACCAAGCCCTTCGGGCTACACATGCGACAATATAATATATTGTTGCAAATAAGTCCTACTCGAAACAAATACAGTGTTTGTTTTCAGTAGGGCTTTTAGTGTGGCTTATTTGTACGGTGGTTTTGACTGTGTGCGATCAGGCTTTAGTACGAATCTCGTTCTTCTAATTACAAGTCTGAATAATAACGTAAAGAGAATACCTTTATTCATTTCGTAGACGTGAACGTAAAGTTCAAATTACTTAGTTCGAAAATGTAGCTCCATCTCAAACAATGCACTCAGAATGAAGTTTTCTGTCTTACGCAATCTGAGAGAACGTTTTAACTTGAAGTTCAATTTTTGTCTTTTGAATTAGAACGAATATGAAATTGCAATTGGAACAATCTTTGAAATATTATTAAAGCAATTTAATTTTGATTGACAATAGTTACACTTCATGAAAACATTTGATAAAGTAAGAAAGTAGTTTCTTCAGATAAAGTATGACGTCGTTACATAGTATGAGAAACTCCTCTTGCGGCTATCTTGTAGTTGTCACGATAACTCTATAACAAGTAGAATTTGACAAAACAACGGGAAACTAGGAGAGGCAAGTTAAATTGCAACATAATCATAACAATTCACGAATGTTTAGAATTATTACTGCCCATCAATATTTTAAAAAAATCTGATCAATAATCGTAAATTGACCAAAAAATAATAAAATTTGGTATAGACACTAACACATTCAATTTTTCATGTCGAAAAATTCGGCTTTTCTGGAAAGTACGTTTTCTTCATACAATGAAAGAATAATGTTAGTTTATAATTCTGCGATATTTTGCAAAAAGTTGTATACTTTTATCGTCGATATCATAATACAACAATATCAAGAAAGCTTATAGAGCTATTCAAAGCTTGTTAAATAGAATACAATGTTCACATGCTCATTCTGATGTACGCTCGATGGCACACTTCCCCATATCGGTGATGTAAAATTTTGTGGCACACAGCCGAGAAGCTTTTTACGACTGAGCTTAGTCGACGGATCGGTAAATAGAAACTTGATGCAGGCCATAATTCTGTTTATCAATGCTTATAACAAATTGGAAATTCAAACTTAACTATCAAATAAGTGGTATAATTATTGTCCTTAATCAGTAATGACTGGCCATAATCCAATTCAAATTCGATCGAAAATCAAATTAAATTTTTGAAAACAAACAAACTGACGGTTAATTATATTAATGCGCTAATCTTTTTCGTGATGTTCAAAAGACTGCAGAATATCTTATTAAAGGGGATGATTCAATTTTCAGTTTCATTTATTTGATGCTGAAATCAACTTAGGAAACAATCTCTTCAAAAGAGAGCAATTACGCAGCAGTGAAATCAAGTTTAACAAAAACTTTTACGTGCGATTGACTTCGAATGACCAACAAAGCTAATTTGAATGATCGTGTTTTCTCGAATACGGCCAACTTTTTTTTCGAATCGACTCAAAAACATGTGTGCCGCTAATGAAAGCGACACCACTAATTGCCGACGGCTCAACAACAAATACTGTACTTGACTTTCAGCATTGATTGCCATTCTCGTGTTCTGGACCGATGCGTTTGCACACAAAGTCGAATCGCTGACAGCAGTTTGCTTGTGAAGGTGCGCGTAGACGGAACATTATGCAGAATTTCCGTGATACCACTATGTACCCGACTAAACAGCGAGATTTGATACGTCGTGTACTCCGCTCTGTAAGCGAAGGATAATCATTTGATTTATGTAATTGATGTTCTCTCATCCTAACTTAATGATTCTAACGCTATTTTAACGACACCTCTTTCTGTCGCTGCAAATAACAAAATTTGTTCCGAAACACGTAGTTCGTGATTAAACATCGTGACAACGCTTCGATGCAAATTTAATTATTGCGCGAAAAAAGCGTCGAATAGGAAACTTTTTAACCCGAAATTAAAGTTTCTCTTTGTTCGTGAAAATAAACTCGTTTCAAGCTGCGAATAATAGATGCGTCATTCTGTAGTTGGGTAATCTAAGTGGGACTGTGGCTCGTAAATACGTAATGCCGTCTCGGCATCTATTTACAAGCGTATTGTCGGCCACCATTAATAATAAACTAAGCTAAACAATAACTCGGTTATGATTTAATATCAATTAGCGTGAGCTTAAATCGAATTGCTCTTTTGTTTCGCGTGGTCTGTTGTAACAGTGCGGCTGTATTACAGCGTGCAGAATGTATTCCGGCGGTTACCAAGTCGTTGCGTGTGCAACGATTGTTTCGAGAGCTTGTCCCGAATGCAGTGAGGGCCGTCCGTTTAACGAGTAACTTCGAGCAACACCTTATGCTTGAGCACAGAATCAGGACGATCTCAAAATGACTAAGTTTATCTGTTGGACGAAAAGCTCAACGCGGAAAGACGTTCACACTAGTTTCCAGTAGATTTAACGTTCAAGTTGCAGCGCTTAGCTGATACGAAAGTTACTTTCGACGGAATTGATTTACATAGGTAGTACCGCTCTGTAACGCCAATTTTATCCCTCTTACACCGTAGTCTCCTGAACTAAATTACTATCAAGTATGAACAACTTCTAATCAGTCACAAAGATTTCTTAGCAACGAACTTCGCTGTACTTTGATCCACTGGAACGTGACTTGTAAAATAATATTTAGCATATCATTTACACTTACATGATTTCAAAACTAGATTAAGAAAGAAAAAAAGTTGTTTTTCATGGTTTGTATAACAAGAGTTTACACATTTCAAACGAAGTATATTGATCTTTGTCATGTTACTGATGCCACAAACTCAGCAAGCAAGGAGAATATTTGATAGTGAATGTGTACACATCAGTCCCAGGAACTACCATCTGCTGTTCGGGATACCTGAGTTTGCTCACGATAAATCAAGTTATGAGGTTAGCCGGAGTTGAATGAAGGGAGAATTATATATATGCTGGTTAGCTGTGAGTGACTCTTCGGCGACCGAATACTTTAAAGCTTATTTGAAAATTCTAATCGTGACGCGCGTGTGTCGGAATTCCAATCAATTCCATAGTCGTTGGATTATTGGTATTTGAGTTATTCAGTCAGAATAAAACGTAAACAAGTGAGTTCACGGCGTAACAAACTTTATTGCAACCAACTTTCGGAGCCCATATTGTTGACTCTGTTGTTTTAGCACGGACAAGTATTTGAGCAACGCAGGTTGTACTAAACGATACATTGTTGGACAAGTTCCGGTATCAGCAATGTTTATTATCCCATTTAATCTTACATTATTCACAATAGAAGAGATTGCATTGTAATTTATGATTACAATAGATTTTTTTCAGCGAACTTTTTTTTTGTTATAAACGATATTAATCATTTTTAGTAATGGAGTTTTATCACTTTTACGTGAAACATAAAATTTGGATGCGAATTATTTTAAAGAATTGTAGCTGTAAAAAATTTTTAGAATCTTCTAGATAACTGAAGTTTTTGAGGCACGATTGGGACAATATATACTCGAGACTGGCTTTAGATCGTTGTGAGTAACTAATTCTAAGCTCAGTTCTCGAAGTACTTGTCGATATACAATCGAGTGACAGAACTTGGAGGTCTCCAGAATCCTATAAATTACGAAATTGTGAACCGAGAAGCGGTCGGTTGAACCGAGAAGATATAGTATAATTCATGTCCCAGTCGACTCTCGCATTTTTCGAGCACGTTCTTTTTCTTCGGATGACGTTTGAACAATTTTCGTTATAAATTGCGTCACCTGCTGGGTGTTTGTTCAAAGAACAACGCGCAATGCGATTCATGCATTTTTACCGCGACAGAATACACATGCACTTTATCATTAACCCAGTTATCGTTAGCGCCCTGTCTTCGTCCCGCTTTTGCACGTACGCTAGACCAAGATTCCAGATGCAGTTCTACGAAAAAATTCCGGTATTTTCTGAAACTCTTTCTCAGAATAGTTAGCGTCAAGATTTTTACTTCATAAGCACTTTCCTCAATGGTCTTTTTTTGGACGACTTAGGTCGCTCATAATATAAACAGGATCCTGGAAAATTTGCATCGTTTTATTTCACCTTACCTTGATAAAAAAAGCATGTAACACATTAAAAGTCTAGAGGATTGGTTGAAAATTTGTCGCGTGTACATAGTTTGGAAAGTATTTCATGAAAGTTTTTTACCGCAAAGCTTCGGTAAGAAGACAAAGGTGTTGCAAGCCAGAGGCGCGGCATTTCCTCTTGTCCTTTACACTGCACGTCATAATTTAGCTTACTGAATTTTATTGTGCGAAAAGTTTAGAAAAAAAGTCAACATGAGAGTATAACAGTGGGGTATGGCTCTTTTGAGATTTTTTTGCAATTTGCGAAACTAGTTCAAATTTTTTATAATGTATATTATCGTGCTTTTCATAGAAACCAATATTCGATTTAAAAACTTGTTGTTATACACAAAACATCCTTTACAATTCATTCTTTAACAACGATACCAGTTGATTAAAAACTTTCACTGAACACGTTAAGTGGATATCCTGTTTTTAAATTGTTACGTTTTTTGAAAACATTGAAACGTGTCCAAACTTCAAAGTCAAGTTATTCATCAACGATTAAAATTTATTTTTAGTTAGTCATTACAGTTTCTGTATTAATGAGAACATTTGCGATAAATGTTTTTTTTAAAAAGTTTAAGTATACGCGCAGTTCGTGTTTTTATAATAAATTTCGATTAAATAATGTCAATCAATACAAGAGGCATTGCATGTAATAGCAAATACGCATGTTCGAGGAATAAGATGGGCACATAGACATTTCCGAGCATGACAATGTACTAATTCTGTCGCCACTACTTAACTGTTATGTACTGAAGACGAGGTTAGTCGCATCTATTTACGTATTGAACATTTCGGAAATAGAAGGTAATTATTTACCAACAATGACGTCCTGATGAATTAACCAAAGTTGTTTAACAAGTTTAGAGAATTACTGTATTAATTTTTCTCTCTTAGAAGACTTTGACAATTATTCGACAAGGCTGTCTTTCCATGCGTCTGACCATATGTCGATCGTACTACTTGAGCTTTCTCAGACAATTTATTGCGAAACCATACTGCGACATTTTGATACGAGCGCAGATACGAAATCTGCCAGAATTTATGTTTTAAAAAAATGCACCACACAGGGTAATCAACTTTATATTGATACATAAATCAAAATTTAGTTTACGTTACCCGAGGCAACCAAAACTTGTGGATGCGAAACAGATATCCCGCATACACAAGCTATGCGAGATTACGTCCAACATTTTTATATCTTTTACCAAACCTAATATTTCAGTTTTAGCAATATGACATTGTTATGTTATTTGTATGTTCTGTTTGAATTAAACGAGATTGGCAGTTTTTTTACAACGGATATTTTACAAATGAATAACGAATGGGCAGTAGTCATTGGATAAAGTCAAAGCGATGATTCTTATTTATTTAAAGAAAAATTTCCGAGGTTTCACTGGATTCTTGAGCTTTGAATCATCTAGTCCATTTTAGTAAAGTTAATTTCGAGAAATTTCAATTGTTTCAAAACCTTGAATATGCTGGCATACTTTCTGTATCCCGTTCAAATTTCGTTAAAACTTATAATTTGTTATTTTCACCTTGGCAACGACAAACCAAATTGAAAATTGAGAATTTCACAAAATTGAAAATCGAAAATTTTCCAAATCGAAATTTTGCATGACAATCTAATTACATGAACAATACACTAAAACATGAAAAAAATCTATGTATGTTTCCAGATTTAATAACCAGAGTAATTTTTGATTGAAACTGAGATAATTTTTCATGATAGTGGAAACAGTAACATAGAATTAAAATAAAATGAACCATACTGATCCGATTACGCTTTGCGTTTTGCAAATTTGGTTGCATGAAAATACTTGATAAGAAATGATATTGTTTCCATTTCAACAATTTTCTTAGCAACCACAGAAGTCTTGGTAAGACGCGGATTAAATCTACGTGACACGGGAAATACGCAGAAGGCGACTTTTTCTTTCGTCGTCGCTTCGGAGAAGTTATGTTTTCCCGACTTGCGCATAAATTCCGTTTTAATTCTTGTTCCAAACCGGTATTTAAATGAATTTCGCTTAGCTCAAATGCCCGTTCGAGTGTCGAATTTCAATTGTAAATGATCTCGAAGACGAAAGAATAGGTCACTTGAGAGAAAACACACTGATCTCTCATCTCTTTTTTTCGTTTGACATTTCAAATCAAAGCTATTATGTCGTTTCGTTTTACTGTCTCATCGGTAACTGGGAAGTGTAATGGCTTCCTAAAGTAGATGCCCTGAGGAAAACTACATGTACCGTTTTGCGTGCTTATTTGCCATCCAATTACTTTGCTTCATACAACATGAAACATCGTCCACGACGCCTCCGGTAAAGACCCGGATCCATAATTGAGATTTTATCGTCCCGATAAAACCACAAATTTTCCCTTTCGTAACATAATTTTCACTCCGTTGCGGTGTAAAACTACCCGTATTGTGTACTTTTTGCATAGCTTCAGCACTTAACTTGTAACTTATTAAACTGATGTTTAATAAAGAAATTCCTTGATAATATAATCTAAGTGGTCTATAAAGACCAAGTCTGCTACAGTTCGTCATTCGAAGTAAATTCATAATTTTCGACGACAAATTTTGTACCAATAAAAAAAAACTTTATGACCTCTGAGTATAATTTAATCAAACTATCACCACTTTGTTAATACCATGGCCCGAACATCCCAAGTGCAACTGAAAATCAATATTTATTACTCGTTTGTAGTAAATGTTTGAATTGGCAGTTTAATTACAAAATAATTTACGTATGTGTTGTACCGATTAGATGTAATTTTCGCACATCCGTTTGATTTAATATGTTTGATGGAAATTTGATAACGTGCTTCTTGAAAGATGTGGTTGTCTGAAGTTCGAAAATTGGATTAATTTTCAGAATCCCGTGCAAAACCAAAGGCTTTCGGCTACGAGAAATGGTGACATGGAAAATCAATTGGAAGACACGAGGCAGAATTGGTAAGTTTAACTAGCGAACTCAACTTGTGTCTGAACTAATCAATTTTTATATAATAATTCCGTCTAACGTAGTTTTATCAATTCGAAAAGAATTGAACGATCCAATTTCGTCTGGTACTGATAAAAACGACAACAATTTCTCGCCAGCGCGGCTCACTTAATAATCGCGATATTGAATTGTGTTTTCCAAGCAAACTGCTTGTGATTATACCCCGTGTTAGCAGAAATTGTAGACAATTTTGTATTTAATATAAAAGGTGTATTAAAAGCACGAAATTATGAGGATGCATTTTTATACGATCTTCGGATATAACCGTATTGTCTCATTGGGCGAATTAAAATCGATACCGTCGTGATGACGCTGTTACGAAAACGTAGCAGCGTCGTAAATTTATTTATTTTTGCTCTTAAGGAGCCTTTTCCCAAGTCGTATCGGGTACGTGAGTTACTATATCGCTTCATTAAACATTATATGATCGTTGACGTGCGTAGCCACGTGGGCAAATGATGCGAAATATTCCAGCTTGTACGATCGTCAATAATCAGTTATTTGTGTTCATGTTACAGCCACACTTTCGTACGTGTTGCGTTATCACTTGTCCGAGATAGAAATAGGTTAGCAAATATTATGATTGATGACAAACAAGGTTTACGCGAAAATTCTTTTCTGATGAATTCTGGCTGTGGCTTCTGTTTAGGTAGCGCAATCGTGTAATACGAATATGAGTATAGTGGTTTCAGGTTTCTGTTTTCCTGTTTACGAAAGATTTATTGATAAGAGTACCCGTCAATGTCCAAATCTTCTCGTCAAATTACGTGAAATTCTAGAATTTGCGTTAAATTATGAGTAAACGTTTGTGTTTTTTTTCGGTTAGAACTTACGTCTGACTGTGTTAAAGTTTTACTACTTGGAGAAATATCTGTAATAACAATGTTATTATTAAAACAATTTAATCAACAGTACACTTCAACCAGATGTGTAATTATCAGACTAAAGATTACACCTTTGTTTCATGATTAAAACGTTCGTTTAATGTAACCAACTTTCTCGACTAATCTCCTTGAACGAAAAAACCAGTGGTATTCAAGCATCGGAATGAGAAGAAAATTCCGATACTTAGGAGCGCAGACAATAGAAAAAAAGGTACTCGTGAAAATCTTTTCTCCATCACACATGAGAGGAAAATTGTAATTGTAAAATTGTAATTGAAAGAGGCGGATAAATTTACAGATTTGCATATGCTTGGGTAGTATTCATCACAAAAATTAAAACTTATCGATAAAATATGTATTCATTTATAAAAATTTCCTCCTCCTTGAACAAATTGTTCGCTTTTTCTGTCTTCAACTCATTAAGGATTCACGTGAGAGTGAAAAAAATTAATTTGCAGCTGAGAAGGAGATGAAGCGAACAAATTGTTTTAATCAAGGTAGAGAAAACAAATGTGAAAATATATGGAAAAAAGGTAAGTGAAGTGTAAAAGAGCGGGAAATCACGCTCGTTGGCAGCGTTGATTTGTCTTCGTGGAATATTCAACGATCAGCGAAAACCGTGGCCGCGTTGAACCGCACCGATGAATAAAGCAGTCGACGCTTTATCCTAATCTGCGAAAGAGGCAGCTGCCAATGGGTGCGTTGTAACCGTCGAGGATTTCGACCACGACCATAAAGGAGATCACGCCTGGCTGTGTCTACCTTATGTTGCGTAACGTGTTCCATAATTCAGGCTTAACTATTGGCCCCGCTTCTCACTATTAGTCTCGATTAAATACCAGGCCTGATATATCTGCGTCGACCGTCTTAATTTGAACGTGAAGAATGAAGTCAGTCTTGCGAATAAAGCAGGCCGAGCGCCTATTTCTCCGCGGACAAGAAATCCCACTCTTGAGAAATGGGGCGCAAGTTTTTTCGCTATTATCGGCACTTAACGTTCGAGAAACCGCTCAGCCATGAATTGCCTTGCGTTAATAATACTAATACGAGCATTCGATTCACCCACTGGAAAGGGACTTGAGAAACGGAGTTATTTGAACCGAACGAACCTTTCCACTCGAAACACAATCGTGATTCACGATCCCATGATCCTGCGAGTTCAGCCCCGCTCGTGTGTCGCGCAAACTCCAACCTTCCGACCAGTGCGATGGTCGCTCGTTAACGAAGGTGACGCTACAGAATTTATCTCAAATATTTGTTACCATTTCATACCGGCCATTTTTTTTCAATCCGATGGTTTCATGAAGTTACCAGCCAACGTATATCGAGATCAAAGCTCTGAATAATGACACCAGCTGTTGGGATTGTACCTCGTTGGAAAATATTTCGAATTGTGCCCGCATACTTAAATATGTTTTGCGTATCAAAAAGCGGATAAAAATGTGCATTACACGGATTGAGAATACAAGATGGTATCTATTTCCTTAAACCGGTATCACGTGAACAGCAAATATTTGCGAGAAATCTATACGTGACATATTATCCACGTAAGTCGATTTCCTCAAACTCCCTGCAAAGTTTCCGCAAAGTTTTTCTTCGTGCATAAGTTTCTACCAAAACATCTAACAAGGTCACAGATGTTTTAAAACCTGTCTGTCTACCTATTGGAGAAATATGTCTCAAGAATGTCAATCGATGTCACTCCGATGAAAAATTCGCAATTCAAAAAGAACAAAGTAAACAGTATACGGGATGAAAAGTAAGCAAAAAACGAAACTAAAAAGTCATCACTGTTTTGCGATCACAAAATGTTGTCGCTTAAAATATAAGCTTTCATTTTTGTGTTCCTCGTTTTTCCGGCGAAATATCATGCGCGTACACGGAAACGCGCAAACTTTCGACAACTCAATGCAAATACTCGGCACAGTTTGCCGGCAGCAACTCGCCCGCCACGGAATCCAAAAAAGTGTTTTATTGGAAATCCGTCCTGAGACTTAATGAAATTCCACGCACGGAAGAGACATTTTCCTCGGGCGTTTTATCTCGACCTGAAATTGTCCTTGGCGGTGTCCGCCCTTTCCACGTTCATTTGAACGAGTAACTTTCGTATCAAAATAATTAGCCGTTCTGACGCTTTAAAATTATAATTAATATCACATGTTATTTTGGAGCTCGTTCGTGTGTACGGCGATATTCAAGTGCGTCTAGTTGCAAATGCGAAAGACTGCTAAATTTGTCTGCAATGAGATTTGAACGGTCACATTTGCAGGCATTCACAATGTGTAGCGTTGATTAGATTTTCCGCAGCGGTCAAAACTAACTCCCGTGCTGATTATTTGAAGTAACTATTCCGACTCTTTGCAGCTCAGCGTTTTCCGAGTTTAATCGTACTTCAAATGTATCGAATTACAAATCAGCACTCCAATCATCCGCGGTCTCTATTGTCAAGAGTCAGCGCGACTTTTCTAAATTAACCGAATAGTTTGCAAGTGCGATGGAAAAAGCTAATTTTTAACTGTCTATTTTATCGCTACAATCTAAAAATTTCTAGAAAGAAAATTCATGCATATTAATTTCGTGAATTATTTAAAATTAATGACGCGTGTTAAGATAAATTATTTGTTTTTTTGAAATAAAAATTAAGAAAAACAATTCTGAAAGTTGTTAAGTCTGAAACATAATATCAAGTCGGTTTTTTACACCGATTCCATTATTTTTATTCTAGTGCACACAATGCAGCGGTCGGAGTAACAAGTAAATTTCCAAAATGATCACGAGCGCATTCATTAATTTAACTGTCCGGTAAGTCTGCCGTCGCAGCGAGACATACGTGTCCCGCAGATTCCAAGTTTTATTGTTGCAAAGCAACTTTGTCTTTTAAACTAACTCCCGCGAAACATTATTTCTCCTGTGCCCAGCTTTTCAGTGTCTCCGAGAGTTGCTGAATGGTTGCACAACCTCTCGTCTGTCGCCAGAGATGCAGCATCCTCTGGTTGTCGCAGCTCGACAGTAGATGCATATGCATGCGACCTGCTGTGTCCCCGCGTTTTGTGTGTGCGTCGCAACCACGTTATACGCAATTGGCACGCGTCAAAATTTGCTTTACAATCTCGAATCCCGCATCTGAATAAACAAACGCTAAATCGCAACTTCGTTATTAACATTGCCGGCATTTTCACTTGTTGTCAAACATCATTTAATTGTAACGTTCGAGCGGGATGTTTAACGAACAGTTTTTTCAGTTTTTTCGGTGGTAAAAAAGTTTGAACGGTGATGGTAAGATGTACAAATTTTTTACAATTTCAACTCGTTATCATGTTGCGAGGATTTTCGTTTGGGAAATCTTTCACCTTTTTATGTTATCTCAAAAGTCCGTCATTAGTCAACAAAAAGCTTTTGCCGTAAATAATGAAGCTTTGTAGTCAGAAGAATTTCATTAAAATTTGCATCATCCCTTTTTACGTGCCATGGTAGAATCCAAGTTGTATCATTGATTCTGCTAAACTTGAATCTTGACAGGTTTCAGTTTGCAGCACAAAAAGCTCGCTGATTTGAAAGGCGTGCTGACGAACATAATTGCCAGCATGTCTAATGTGAAAAATCGTTGCTGCAAGACGCCCAGGAGTTGACGATGGAATCAATAAAAAAACGTTTCGGCTTGAAATTGAAGTTACGCGAATTAATCTAGCCAGTTTCACTCCAGTGATTGGAAAGCAAGCTCGCAGAGGAAAAAAAAGAAGTATCCTCTTCTGACACACTTTCGTTCCAAGGAATGCGTGGGCATGCTAGAGTATCTCTGCTGATGAAAGTCAAACGTCTAAAAGATCCGCAAAGAGAGCAAAAATCATCAAACAAATCGGAATGTAAAATTATTGACACACAATTAATCGAGCAAAACTTGCGAAGGCACGTTTCCGACTCGTGTATGAAGTTTTCGGTAAACTTGTTGGTAAACGATAGACTTGGCTGAAAAAAACTGTAATATCATTAAAATGCGAAACGAACGTTTCAAAGGAATCCTAGATTTTCATATATTTTTCTCACGAGCAATACTAATGAGGCAGTCGTTTGTCTGGTGAGGTATTCGAGTGATACGGAAATGTAAATTGGCTTCTTCAGCCGCGCAGTTATAACAGTGGCCAATTACACCCGGAAAACCGGAATCGCATTTGAGATTGCAAGTTACATTTTATCTCACACACATTTATCATTAACCAATTTCCATTTCTGTGGGATTAATACCTCCTTTTTTTTGCTTTTAAATATTTACACTCATTCGGTTCGCACAAGTTCGAATCTAAGGCTTGCTCAATTGCCGAGCATTTCCGGCCGACGTCAATTATTAATTACAGCAACTCGCAATTACGTCCGATCGCGTAAAAGCTCTCGGAATTAAAAGTTACTTTCTAAAGTCGACCGCTGTGCCGAACTATCACAGTCAATGATCTATCGAATGGAATCCGAGGTCCACGATGCGTATAACGAGTTGATGCCAAATTTATTCGAAACTGAAACACTCACACGGGGTTTTATGGAACATTTTGCGACGGTTCATTTGTTATCTGGACGATTATATAATGTGGGAGCGCGAGTGCGTTGCGCCCTCATCTTTGCATTATTAACCAAGTTTATTTTGGGGTGGTTTATCAGAGCTTGATAAAATCTGCGCGACAATTGCGACAGCTGCGAAAACGAAATTTATTTTTAATTAACTCGCAGTCTCGCGTGCATCGTTTGATTAAGCGCTTTTTGCACTCGGTGCAGAAAATTCATTGACGTATTACAATGTATTATGTTGCTCAGAAACAGTTTGGACTGGCGCGGCAACTCCGACTTCAATGAAATCTCGTTTCAAAGCTTATTGCTCTTATTGTTGAGAATCGACGGAAATACAGGGTCCGATATATACCTGCAGCCATAAATATATATAGAACAGACTGTACATCTGCTCGAAAATCCTCTTACGATATCAGTCTCACAATCTCTGCGAATGGAATTTGAATTAGAACAAGATTGATGGGTATTTTAAAGTTGCGCATTATCATTGTGCATCGCCTTTACAACTTATTGATCACGCAATTGTCTGCAAGTCGTTCAGTTAATTTTGAAAGCAACAAAATGGAAAACAAACACGTCACTCACTCTGCATTTTTATACCGAAAGGTAATGCGATATCATTTTGCGAATTTCACCGCCACAGTATTTTGTTTCAGTCGGATTCAATAATACGATGTTATTTTTCTGCGACTGACACAAATTGGTAATTAAAACATCCCGAACAGTTGCCACACCGCAGGCTGAGGGATATAATTTTTTGATCAGGGTTTTTTTCTCTAGATTTTCGAGACCAAGATTATTTGCAGATGAATATTCACCTCGGCCAGTAATCGTACTTTGGCTCTAATATGCGATGCGAGGTTCGCAAAAGGCGTGTAATCTTTGAGACTTGATGAATCGGTGGATGCTGAAATGTCGGATTTTGTAACATAATTTGGAAAGTTTCTTGATTAGAGCGCTGAGCCCATCATTAGAAGAAGTTTTGAACAAAACGTAAGAGTTGAAAGCTGCGAATATCGGAAAGCCGAAAATCTTTATTGATTCGGGGCCATGGAAGTTGGACACAAAAGCATCGCCGATTACATTCACTTGACCACGCGTTTGGGTATCTCTGCCTCGATAATCCCAGGATTAGCGCGTTAGCAATGTTTTCTATTTAAATTCGACCGATCAACGCTTTGCTGTTTGCAGATAAAATTGCAGGGCACCTACGTATAACTGTGAATTACGCTATGCGCTTTCATGAAATGGGACTGAGTTTGATTTCAGAGTGACAAAGTCGACTTGGCGATTCTGTTTCAGTTTTCAATCTCAAAATTGATCAATTTTTAGGTTTAATGTGAACGAATAATGTACACAGCTAATTGTAAAGATAAAACGTTAAGCTGATTATGCTAGTGGAACACGAAATACATTGAATACAATAATACCATAGTGATTTCTGTATTACTGCTTCCGAACTTTAACTAAAGTGATAATTCAACCAAATAATTTGTTTTGTTCAAATGGCATCGTCAATAAATCAAATAGAATGGTATAAAATTTTGACTAAATGCTAGTTTCGTTATATTGTTTTCAAAATTTTTAAATTTAAAAGTTCTGCAATCACCTTATGAGAAGTTTGTATTTTTGAGATTTAAAAAAACTTCCTCAAGATGAAAAATGAATAGTTATTGTTAAAATTATTCCATTCGGATAAACGCGACCGTCATTTTTTATCGTTGAATTAGCTGCTACGAGAGGTCACTGTCTTTTTCGAAGAAAAAACAGAGTGAGCGCCGTCTGGTATATTTTATCATAACGTTACAGCCAGTCTGATTATACGCTGCCACTTTTATAGTCAACTGCTCATGAAGGACCATATCATTTTAATAAAGTCATAATTAAGCCTTTTATTAGTCGCACACTTGTCTGGTCACGATTGTGTGGCTCCACGAACACACGAAAAACGTTAAGTTAATAGCGCTGCCAACATTTGTCTGTGCTTTCGAGCGAATATGAGTGCGGTTTACAGAATAAATATGCTAAGCTTAGCGGAACCACGTTTACCATGATAACGATGACTGATATACTCATTTGCAGGCAAAAATACTCGTTTGAATAAACGAGTCAATATTTCGTCGTGAACAATGGCCAAACGATCATAATCAGGTTGACATTGCGAGCGCATTTATTCAGTTTGTAATTTTCGACGCATTTCAATTATCGGCGCTACTTAATGAACTATGGCGTGCACCCCACCGAGAAACCTATATAGTACAATCCGGTGCGAATTCAATTAAAAGAATTACTGATACCCGAAGTGATGAATTTCAGCTCTGGCGTCTTCGCGTTCTCTTACAAACACTGCGATTCAATAATCAATTTTCTCGCGAAAAGAATCAAAGCTTGTAGAAAAATCAAAGAAGGACGACTCACAGTTCCTTCAACTTACAACGTCGTGAAATTTAATACTAATCCGATATGAAATATATTTCTAATCGTGTTTGTTGTAATTAGTTTTGTGGATTAATCTGTTTATCGATTGTGCGTTTGGAACAGAAAAATTATTTACGGTTGCGCGAGAGATTTCATCAATACACTTTTTGCAGCTGTTCGTGGCGTGGCAAAACTTTGCGACATCAATCTTTCGGTCCATTTTATTTGAATATAACTTCACAAGTGCGAGAATCCAAATGTAAAAATAGATTAAACCTTTCAGTGCGAGTGCAGTTGACGCAGAGTAAACGATGGATGTAAATTTAAAGGGCGTAAAATTGAAAGTTCAATACAAGCATGAAACAATCGTGATTTTACAGTTAATTTTTCGTTGTGTCGCGAGACAAAGGTCGCATTCTTATTGAACGCGAGGTTGTTATAATTAGTGAAAATTTAAATTGTAGCAGAATGAAGAGTTGAATGTTTGCGTCTCATTATATTTCGCTTGTGCGCGAGATTATCGCCATAAATTACTAGCTCTCAAGCTTATTATGTCGGGTTGAAATTTGCGAATTAAACTATCCTGATAACGTATTCATATATACTTAATAAGACTGCATATAGCGTATAACCGGAACACTTATAAAACATAATGCATCGTTAAAATGTTCATATGAAATAGATCTGCAGTGGCACACCCTTTCTCTTGCGACCGTTTGTGACTTTCCGCTCCGTTTAATCCCTTGGATTTGAAATTTATAATGAAATTTAATGACGCTTCAAGTATTGTGTGCCCGGGGTGCGACGATTCGAATTCTCGCAGATTAGGAATTGGTTCGGTGCCAGATTTTTTTGAAATAATGGGCACACCGAACTTCAAGTGATATCGCTTTTTAATTAAATAAATGCGCCACACTTGATCGTTCATTTCTGAATGGAAAACGCAAGATGGAATCTTATTATCTAAAGTGAACGTGAAAAAATCGTCCTGCCCGACAATTTAACAAACTAAAAGATTACTGGCACGAATTCAGCATGCAGATGAATTTCTGACCAACAAAAAGTTCCCGATCCGACAGTATTTTAGGTGGACCGCAAACACCGACAGCTCGTACATCCTCGGCCTCTTAGAAGTTCTTGGCCGGACAGATGAAATTATCTCGTTTTTTTTGTCATAGTATCAATACTGCTTAGTATGCAATTGAAGACGATTTTTGAAATGGTTAACAATTGCAAGATTCCTGTCCACATTAATATGTTAGAAACGGCCGAACGGAGCATTGGAAGCTCAAAACATACGAGAAGTACTCGATATCGATTATGCTTCATTCTGCTTTATTCGCATTGGACGATTACGACAGTAATAGTGTCGTTACAAATGCACCGTCTTTGCAACGTTCATAAATCTTATCAGGAAACTCTTAGGCAAATCCGGAGTCCGAAGTATGCATGTTACGATATCGACAAATGTAAGTCCCTTCTAAGTTTAAACTTTGGGACAAGTTTACCAGTGGAATCGAACGAATTTGGTACTTGGCGTGTCATGGTTTATAAATTTTGATTCACATTCTAGATTCTTTGATTCTTTTCACATTGAGTGAAAAATTTGCACGGCCCTCGAGCCATTTTTTACATTATTTTTGTCGAGCGAAATTTCACATGTGAATGAAGGAAAAAAAGTGATATTATGTACACTGAAAAACACGAATGTTTTTATAAAATTTGTATCAAATTGAAATCACTATGTTCAAAAACCTGCAGCAGGAATTCAATTTCGCTGCATGTGAATGCTGCGTATTATTTGCGGTATTCTATCTTCTCCTATGATAATATAAACGAATAACTTTTTTCGCAGACTCGCCTAATTTATCATTCAGCTTTTTGCTTGATTGAATTTGAATCTCATATTTCACGAGTTTAGCTGTATAGCGAGCAAATTTTGTCCAATTTGGCAACTTTTCTCCATACAAGGTCACTTGAAGTTCGTTGAAAAGAAGATTGTCTATAAAAAATGTATGAAACATCCGCTTCATCTCACCGTCCTGATTCTGTTTGGCTTTCGTCAAACTCAATTTAGTATACGAACAATTTTTTGTCAGCTTTTTTTTATTAAAATTAAAGTTTGGCATACAGTCACAAAATGTTGCGTAACGAATAAAACGTGAACTTTGACTTTTTAACAGAGGGAACGCGTATTGTTCCATCAGTTTTATTGTGAACAAACGAAGCCACATTTTCAAGCGGTACCAACCTTTTTTAATTGTCTTTATCGGATTTGTCAACAATACCCGTCACGGCGAATATTTTGTTGCGTTAAATCATCAGCAATATCACGGCTATGATTTTTTTTCAATGATAACGTGGAAAAGTATGCTTCGTGTAAGCTAGCTGTTCTTTGTGCAGTGTATAATGAAATTTGAAAACTGTCAACGGTTGAAACGTACGGTTGAAAATTGCAAAATGAAAAGTAACATTAAGCAAATATAATTAAATTCTGTTTTACGCTTGAATTATGTGACAACAACCTTGTGTTTTTTCCTTTCAAATTATCGGCAAACATCGTCAATTGAGGCGAATAATTAAATTTAAACATCGTTTAAATGCAGTTTCTGTTATTTTTATGCGAATGTACTTTGTCGCTATTTTTGCACTCATTCAATCACTCGTCGTATTTTTTAAATTAAAAATAACAGTGACTATGCTGATCAAATTTGTATACATTTTCTGTTTAACAACGGGCTATGTTTGATGAAAACACAACACATTGTTAATTAACACAGTTATTTGTGCTAATAAGTCCGGCGTAAAATCCAAGTAAACTTTATTAAAATTATTAATTTCCTGGAAGAGTATTATTCGGTCGTCCAGTTTATTTTGCAACGTGCGATTCTTTTGAAACGCTTTATAATACTGCTCTCAACTTCGATACAAATTTATGATACAAAATAACAGTAGTAAAACGATCCTTTCGTCAGCCCGGCATGAGCACACCACGGTCAATATATAAATATTCAGTTTAAATGCCGGTAGAAACTCATCATCCGCGAGACGACATAAATATGTAAATGAAGTTTGCACTGGACCCCGCAGACGACATAATGAGATTCGTGAGATTCGCATATGTAACATGCGCACGTGTGAAGACCGCAGGCGAAATTTGCTGGAAGTGTTAAAGCATTCGTAAATGCCGGAATGTTGCAGCGCGAGAAAAGTTTTTAATGAAAAAACTGCGCGAACAAAGGACAAGAGGCTAGCGCGAAGCCAAAGGCTTGGACCGAATCCAGGGTCTGTGCACGCCACGTTGAGACGACAATGAAACCACGAGTGGATAAATGAAAGAAAAGCTATTATTTTCATTCAATAAGCCGTCAGAAGCTGGCCGACAAAATGACTCGGTGTTGTGCGATCTCGACTCGCACTATAGCAACAACTTCGATCAAAACCTAATGAGTTTTGTAAACACCGTGACGAGGGGCAGACACAAACACAAATTGCTTAACTTTTTTCAGACACATTCTTAATCGTAGGAGCCTCGGTTCATCTTTCATCGGGTTCTATTACACTGATCAAATTAATTTCGCAGATGCGTCCAACAATACTTTTACGATTGAAATTCGTTGAAATTAATAATGAAATTACATGAACCTTGTAATTAAATCATATTCCAAGAAAAGAAGCATGCATTTTTTCTTTGAAGCTCACTTTTTTTAATTAGCTGCGAAGCCATGGTTTTTATGCTGACTTTTAAATTTCATGAAACTCAACTTTTAACTCGGATTCCGAAAACTGGAATGATGAAGTTTACATCATATTTTGTGTTTAATCAACAATCTAGAAAATATTTAGCTGGTACTAATTTATTTAAAGCTTGAATCTTGGGAACAATATTTGCGTTGCGCCATTTTAATGCCAATTTACTTTGGCGCCACTTTCGACACTAAGTCTCTTGAATATAGCTTCCAATATGCATCACATCGTGGCGATGCTAAGTTATGACTGTTGCAAGCTCGTATGAATTGTTCCAAAACTTTCATTTAAACAACGCTATTTCTGTTTCTACCACTTAATGCAGTGAAGCCTGCAAGGAAATGAGTTAAATCCCCTTTAATCTGACAAAATTTCAGGCTTGCTATCTTATTTTTCAGGCGTTTAACTTGAACTTGCTTGAAACGTCTTGGCTTGAAACAATTTCTGATTCTCTGATACCAGATTAACTTGTGTGATTTATTGTTTTTGCTATCTAATCATTAACAGAGACACTATATATTTTTTTTAAAATTGTAAGTTCTGATAATTTACTTAAAACAAATTGAAATCACAATTTTGACAGTTTTTGACATCTTTAAATGTTCAACCAGGAATTCAAGCTTCAGTAATTGAAACAAATGAAAAAACTGGATCTTATTTTTTATTACATTTGGAATTCAATATTTGACGATTCGGTGAATTTTCCTATCTAAACCGTTCCCGCATGCTAGCAGATGAAAAAATAATATTTTATACAATAACGCAGTTTTTGTCGTTATTCTCCATGATCTTGTGTAGTTTTAGTATATTTCATGTTTTTTCGATCTGACTCGTAACATTTTCGCAGACGTCCAATATTGATAGAGAATGTTAATAAAACGGAACATCCTATCATAAAACTGAGAACCAATAGCATTTCATAAAGTTCGCAGATTGACCGTGAAATTACGCATCAGAAAACCTTCAAATATAACGTAGCTCCTTACAGTTGGTGCACGACTGTTTCTTCAAACTTTCTATAGATAATATTTCCCCGAGAGATTAAGTTATTGACGGTATACATCTTTATAAATAAATATGTCGGCCGTAGAATTTGTTCCGAATCGTCGAACAATTTAATACTTTGCAATTGAACCAACGAAATTGCGTTCTATTGATCTCAATGTTTTCGGCGAGGTAGAGTGCATTCTATATGTAGGTTTCAAAAAAGTCAGACTTGAAGTATTGTTACACACAGATATATTTTACTGTATGCATGTATCTATTTTCTTTGATAACTTTCAAGTCATAATAAAAATTCCACATCTAATTTTACTCAACTTTAGTTTTTCGAATTTAGTACTGATACAAAACAGTTAATTCAAACAATATTTTGTAAAACATATCTTGTATGATTACAAAAAAAAAGAAATTAAAAAAATGTTCATGAATATTATTAATTGAATGTACAGTGTCGTCGCACAAAAATGTAAGACAAAAAAATAGGTCAGTTTAAACTTACCCCAGGATATCGGTGCCAACAGTTTCCTCGTTTTTTCGTTGAAATTACTTTTACCTTGAGCGCGGTGACAGGGGCGTTTTTTTATAAGGATCATATTTCCTGACAAATCCGTGAGGGAAAATAAAGAGCAAAACGTGGCTGAGATATGAAGGACAAACATCCCGTGGGATATTTTCGTGAAAAGGCAATGCCAAACGAAGGAGTAAAAAAGAGCAACTTCCGATTAGAGCATTTCCGCGGAGAGCCGATTGCACAGTTTCAAAATCACGATTCAGACGATCCTAAAAAACTACCAAGTAGATGCAAATTCGGATGTTTTTACTTGAAACAAACATTGTATATGTAATACTTTAAAATTTACATTTCAGTCAAGATTCTTACACCGGAGAAAAATTCAATTATAATCAAAAATTCGTCAAGTGACACGATACGCTGTACATAATAAAAATCAAATTTTCCAAAGCCCGTTCACGAACACTGTAAATGTAGTTTTGTTTAATAATCAATCTAATATCACTTTATAAAGAATAAAATGTATCAAGTATAATGTAAAAAGAAGCGATACGACGTGACGTAAAAAATAAACTCGGAGAACTTTGAGTCAGGATTTATTGAAAGGTAAAGCGGTTCTTCTTTGGCTGAAGTATCAACGAAATTTAACTTAACTTTACATTAGATTACGTACAAAAATATCGTTAGTTTTTTCCCTCGGGAAAAAGCTGCGTAAAAACATTGGGACACACAAAACGAAAGTGAGTTTATATGCAAATCGGTGTACAAATTTGGAATATAATCGCGAAGCAAAATTACGTAACTTATATGCTAATTCTCGAGGATACATGCATTAACAGACACGCTGTAATTCAACTAAATTATCATTTTTCATAAACGAAATCGCATTAGATACATTATTCAAAATAAAACGACATTCATAACCGATTTCAATGTACAAAAGTTGAAAGCAATTGTTTGCAGTTCGACGTTGAGTATTCATTTTGGTTTATTTTTGGTTCGTGAAAATACATTCACTTAGAGACGTGAATTAATTCCGTATTTCTTGTCTATAGAGCTTGAATAAAAAGTAGCCAGCGAATTTTTTGTCGTGATTTCTTATTCTTAAGAACACTTTTATGAATCACTTTTCAATTCGGTGCTCCATTAAAGTTCAGAGAAAGTTAAAACTGTTCGGAAAAAATTTCTAAATTAAAATCCAAACTTAGCCCCCGGAATACGGACTACGTTTTATCAACCCAGTACTTCTTTCTACTTCTTCCTACTTCTGATGCTACTCTTAAAACATAATTCACAAAATGAAATTGAATGTCATTTGTAATGATTTCGTGCTCACATAAATCAATGCACATGAAGAGCATTTGTTTTGCCCAAATCATATTCAACTATTCCGTAACGCAGAACCGTTTTAACGCCGTAGACTTTCTATCCATCAATTTCTCGAATCAGTCAAATAACTTTCAAACATATCAACATCAATCTTCTCGCAGGTTATTATCATATGTCTTGTGCGATACAAAATAAGTATCAACAATTTCTCAGAAAACGCATCTTTTGGCTTCGCTCAATTTAAATAACATTTTTGCGATTTTAAAATGTATCATTCCGATATGACAACAAATATCCGCACACAGCCGACAGTTTTGACAGAATGTAAAAAGAAAAATTTTAACCTAAATTTGTTTCTCTTTGAGGTAACAAAATTTCAAGGCAGAACAAGTTTCGTTTTTCCCTGACATCAATTTTTAAAGACGCCGTGTCTCGTTTTGCGTATTCCACAGATTGTCCCCGAAATGGAGATACAAGAGTAAACTGCGCCCGATGCGACAAGCCCCGTCACATTGACAGACAGATACGCCTGGATGAGCGGTTATAAATCAATGCGCGTGTTTTCAAGAATCGCAAGCGGATTTCTCGTCTTTGTGGCAACATCGTTTTTCATTTGGGGTGAACCACGCGAAGTGTTTTGTGTTCGCCCGTCTGTATATACTTCTTCATGTTCAGTTTGAGTCGACGTAAACTTTCGTCGTCTGCGTTAAAATGGAACTTGCACAACTTTGCATGCGCGTAAACTTGGAATCTGTTTGTGACGAGATGCTCCTCGGTCAGCTATTTAAAAAGTTGTGAGACTCATGTGCTTCGGAAGAATGAAACCTGAAAATTTGAACTCTTCCCCGAGGTGCGAAGTCAATTTCATGCGAATGTGACAGTTGGTTAAATCAAAAGACGCGCGATTAGATAAGACGTTGTCCTGAAATTTCTTTGATGGCATTTTAATTACGTTTTGTCGTGATTTTGATCTGTCAGTTGAATCAAACTCATGCCTAATGTAACGTCACTGGCACCTGTTTATTGGATTCTGCAACTGATTGATTATCATTTGTAATGGCTGTAGCGTTGTTGCAACAGCTCCGAATGTTTTTACAAAGATAATAATAGTAATTAACATTGTTATACTATGAAATCCACAGATCAACAAAAATCATTTCAAAATCAATCATAAACAACGCTAAATCCAGTTTTGATGAATTCGAACGTTATTTTATCGAAGATTAATTTCATTAAAAATTGAACCAACAAGTTTTATCATAATATATGTACCTACTAAATTTGTACGTACATAAAATTGATGATTTGTTCAAATTCGCACTGAACAATTTCGAAATTCATAATTCCCGATATTTCATACGTAATACGGTTCCTATTTAGTTGCAGATTTACATTTAATATTATATTTCGTATCTCATTGATTATCAGCAGTTAACACAATATATACGTACTGGATTTGAAATTCCAATATATTATTCTCGCGGAGTCAAACGTACGTATGATCAAAATATTATTACACTTAATCTAAAGAGACATCTCCGAAGCCAACTGAGTGCTTGAGATATACATTTGGTATAATTTGATTACTGTATATTGCCAGTAGTCTGATACGAGACTATGACAAGTTTGATTTAACTATTCAATTAGATGAATAATGTCCTAATTTCAATTTAGTTTCTTTAAAAACAATGTTAAATTGTAACAGCACATCTGGATTCAGAACATTGTTTTCTGAAAGATCCTTTTATGCTCTTTTTGATAGCTCGTCTACGCATATCATATTTTGATAACCACTTGTCACGACTAATTATGGAAAATTGTTCGCACATCTTATTATAAATTTCTTAAACATGTATTTCCGTAGCGACAGAAGATGTAGAAAGTTTGGAGCTCTTCTACTAACTTAATTACTGTACGAATGGATGCTGCAATCTCGAAACTGAAATACCCGAACTTACACGTCTATGCTTATTGCAGCATGCTTTACAACTGCAAAGCTCGAAAGCACGCTAGAGGGTAGTCCCAGTTTATGACGCAACATTACTTTCCTAAACGAATCAGTCGATTGCTCTCTGCAGTTTTGAATCCTGTTCGAAATAATTCAAACAAATTCAAACAACAATCATATGAACATAATAGTCAAAAATTACTGAAAAATCCCAAACATTCTAACTTCAATTTTCCGATTTAAGTTTCCTCGTACTGAAAAATAAATAATCGTCCTTGTCGTTTGAAGAATATGTTTGCTGTCGTGATAGGTAACGAAATGTTTACATCACTCAACGCGATTGCAAAAATACGGCTTGGGCAGTGCGTTTATCATAGAAGTAGGTTAATGTACAAGCGATATAATTGCAAGAAACACGTTTAGCATGTAGCTAGCAGTTGAAACAAGTGAAATAATGGGTAGTCATTTTAAACCCGAATCTTAGAACATTTTCGTTTTCTGTTATTTTTTTCCAATTGCTATTGTGTTGTTCACATCAAGCGAAATGTTGAATGAAAACGAAGATTAAAAACAAGTGCCACTTACAGCTGCGACTGTTCAGCTAGATCCGAAATAACACCTCTGACGGAAAAAGACGGTGTGTTTTAAAATCTAACAATCGTTTGTTAACTAATACTTTTACAGATATGTTACTCTAGATAAATGGATAAGTTTGATAATTTAAATAATAACATGATCTAACGATACGTTTGAATAATTTTTTGAATAAGTGATTCACTGAAGCAAGTAATTTTGAAATTATCGGAGTGATGCTTAAGTAACTCTTAAAACCTCAAAGGACGAAACTATTTTCAAAATAATCAGAGCAGCTTGGCTTCAGAGATAAATTTTTCAAAGTTATCTAAGCAAAGGGAGAATAATGGTTTTATAAAGGGGTGAACCCCTGATTTCTATAAAGAAGTATACGGCTGTAACTGAGGGTGACGTTATACTTAGCAACGAGAGAAAAATTGTGCTGCTACAAATAGTCGAACGACTTGGTCACAGATATATTTCAAAATTTTGTAAGATAATCACTCCGAAGATCTACCAAGGTAGAAGCTCGGACCATTAGTTTCGTGGATAGTTTTCCCACGGTTGGATCTGAAGTAGCTTTTGTAATTGAAAATACTATTTCAATACTATGATGGCTGTGATTTTACATTTCCAAGTATCGGAACCACTAACTAGCCATGGCTAGTTAGTTAGTAAAAGAAAATTAACTAAATTTTCATTAGAAATTGAATTTGTTTTATAATTTACTACACCGTAAAAAAAGAGTTTAATTTTAAACCTCGTTTTAGAGCAAATTTGCTCAAATTTTAGAGTCGCAATTTAAAAGTCAAACAAAGTTGCTGTAATTTTCAACTTAGAGTTTGAAATCTGACCTTTTCACTTTTTTGATCAGATTTTCAACTCTTTACTGGAATTTTATTCTGACAAGAAAGAACCTAACCTCGAACGTCACACTGAAAACACTTTTCCTTTGTGATTAATTATTTTTTTTTATGATTTTTTTAGATTTATCGTTGTCGAAGACACTTTTGAGTAAAGCTGGAAAGAACTGCAAATAAAGTCGAACCTTTTTGTTTCAAAACCTAAATTTCTGTTTAGCCTAAATTGGATTAAGTTGGATTTTGAACTTCGACTCTAAAATTCGACCAAATTTAGTCGCAACTGAGTTAGAGCAATTTTGCTTGAAATTTCTACTTCTTTTTTTACGGTGTACCTTGAATCACTAATAAGATTTCATTTACTTGATTTTTTTCGGTTTAATTAATATTTACCTAATCATGCGGTTGGCCTTAGCGTCGTTTAAAACTTTTGAGGTGCAAATTTTTGTGTGCTATTAATTCACAGGCGAACGAAATTTGGAACCTCACGTCCGGTAAAATGACACATTCATTCGACAGACTAAATTTACATCCCTAGGGCGCACTCAAAATGACGAAGAATTGCAATCCGAAAACAGGCATAAACGTATTAATTTATCGCTGAGTCTTGGATTCTTAAACATGAAAACCGTTTAAATGTTGCTCTGTAAAAGAGCTCGCTGTAAAATCTGCTCGATTGCAGGTTCGGTGTTTTTCCGGGAAATATTTTGCCAAGTGCTTCGACAGGGTCGCTGTTTCATTTAAAATGAAATCGCATTTTTGTGGGGCAAAAAAATTGCAGAAAAAGAACGATTAAAATACACGCTATTTGAATCTCGAGCCCCACTACTGGCTCGTTTGTTCGACAAGCTATAAACTATTTCTAATCGCAATGAAAAATCACATTTCATGTACGAGATAGTTATCAGTAATTGAAATCCGAGCGCGACGCAGGGCCGCAGTAATATTTGCAGATAAATGTTGGACCGATTGGGTTTGAGCAATTAGTGATTAGGATTATCTAAAATTAATTGCGTGTGCCGTGATGTGGGTACAAGCAGTTACAATAACGATGCACTAATACGCAACTGGCATGTGTCGTGGAACATACGGCCGGTCCCTCATTTAACCATGCGAGCCTATCGAAGATGGTCGAAAACTACATTATAATCTCGACGATAACTCAGCTTACGGGTTACATCACGTTACAGTATTTCATGCTCGTTGGGTGCTATTGAAGTCTGGCTTTGATTAAATCAAGATCAGGTCATTAGGGAAGTAAAAGGACTGTGCATCGGTCAGTTCTGATGTACTTGTCCTGGACGTTTGTCATCATGATTAATATAGGCGTATTAGTTTCGAATCGAAATGCGTATTACAATGATGAATTTTGAAAGCACATCTACCTATTACTTATCAGACATTGATATCTGCTATTGAATTTCATACTTGCATCCGAGAGAGTACGTTAGATGAAAATTAGATTCGGGTTACGTTTGAATAGCTAGCACACACTCATTAATATTAATGATATTACGTTTTCATTAGTGTATTTAATGGGCTAGTCGTTTAATGATTCATTACGGTATCAAAACGATGTAATAAACGTCAAACATCAAGCGGGTGATTTCTAATATTTAAAACAACTTTTTTTTTTGATACACCGATTTGAGTAGGGAAACTCATAATAACAGCTTTAAACATGAACAAATTGCTAATTACGTTTTAGCTAAAACGCCACTGTTTCTTCGTTATCAATTACAATTTAATTACGAAATTTACATCAACACAAACATTTTCCATGACGTAACAACGCGAGTAAATTATACACATGAAACTTTTGTTTCAATGACAAATTTCATTCGCAGATGGAATGCGCTGTAACATACATGCAGCGATGCATTTCATTTTCATAAGTCTTTTGTTTGTAACGTTTACGCAGTTTATTTTTTTTTCTGTTGAATGTATATTTCAGTGTTTGCAATCGTGCATCATTACCCCGTACATTACGTCTGATTTATTTTTTATTATTATCAAACACGATATCTACTACATTTCAGAATTATTTTATACCATATAAAAAATGATTTTACGCGTATAATTATTTACTTTAATTTGTTTTTTCACTTTTATTATTTCTTATTTATTGTTTAAATTTTTATTTAAAAAATAAGTTTGAACGAGAACTGTTGTGCAGAGATTAGTTCGCTTTTGAACTACTGAAATCCTTGTTCAAAGACGTTGTAGAATAATTATAGGTAGTTTGCATGTGGAAGTACTTCTGCAATAAACTCAGAATGATAAAGTTTGACACTCGATGATCATGTTATAGATCCGATAAACACGCTATAATTATTGTTCAAAATAACGTTTACATTTTGCGCTCTACAGCAGTAAGTGAATCAGTAATAAAGTTTTCAACTTGAAATTGCTTTAGTGCAATTGACCGCGTTCAAAACCACGTGTGAATAATCATAAATATAAAAAGAGAGCTTTTGTTGGAGTTTACGATTGAATTGCTTTTACATCCCACGAACAATACAATTTTTCAATGTTTTTTCATTGTTCTTCTCTGAGTTTGTTGAAAGCTGGATGGAAACTCTGAGTTATTTGCAAATAAGTTTAGGAAAAGCGAAATCGTAAAATTATCTGGCAGTACTCGCTGCTCCACACGATTCCAGGTTTGGGAACGAAATGACCATGTATGGCGTTAAATTAATGATCTGCTCGATGGATGGTACGGTAAACTGACCGATGGCTGAAGTAATCTGTAAATGGGAAAGTTCAACACTGACTCCAAATTGGGACTATGCAATTAATGTCCTAGAATATAAATTCGACCGCGCGCATGTTGAATGAGGTAGCCTGCTGAAATCATCAAGCTAGTTCTTCACTTTGGTTTGCTTTTTACATCGACAATGTCGATATTTAAATCAGGAGTGCAATTAAGTTTCATAGACATGTCAAATATTTGGTTCCACTGGCTAATATCGACAACCACTAATTTGCTTTGTCAATTTAATATTCATCTGTATTGATTGTTGACACTTCATGTTAAAGGTTTCTAATTGGTTTGTAGAACCATTTGCAAAGTAAAACATGCTCCTGGAAATGATTGATGGAATTCGACGAATATTAGCTTTTGTAAATTCAAGGTGACTATCGGAGAACTAACAAATGTCTGTCGATATTTCATTTGTAATTTGCACCAACTCGAAAAAAAACAAAGCTTAAATGTCAAAACTATATTTTGAATTATTCCAACTGCATTTTGTTAAATATTCTTTTATAGTTGCACAAGCAGTGAGAACTTCTTGGAGTGTAATGTACTTGAAAAAAGAGTCGAAAAATTCTTGGCACATCTGAGACTATTCGTTTAATGGATCTGCCCACAAACTTACCGAGGAAAATATGCGTCCGATTGATCATAAACAGAAGGATCATAACTTTAGAAGTATTCGATTTAGCGATGAATTCCGATTCCAGTCGGTTAACCCAGGAAGATGAAGTTATCAAGCTTTACATAGTTTCGACATTGTTTCCCATTCATTGGCACAATGCCCATACCTTGCCTATTATACACACTTAGGTATATACACGAATAACGAAAGCTATGACGATATATTTTGCACGTCGCCACTACAGAGTGCTGATTCTAAAGTTCAGCGTACTAACTCACCGTTCATAAGTTTTAATTAGCTCTTTCGATTTGTAGCGATATGTCATGAATTCTAAACTTAACAAGTGTCTCTATTGCGCACCAGAACTTAGAGTAGATTGGTACAAGCTTCTATGAGCTTAATTTTGACTTGAGGGGTTAGAATTTCATTTTATCACTAGTGGAATATTTATATCTAAGGAAATTGAAAACATAAAAAATTAAATCAGTTCAAACTTCCAAACTTGTAAAAATTGTATACTTCTATCTTAATTTCAATTAGTTAATCAGACAATAACCGTAACTAAATTTAACTATTCTGTTATACAGTACTTCACAGTAAATTAATTTGAGAAGGTATCTTTTCACGTATATTTCAAAACCTAATTTAGCGTGATGAATACCTGAAAAAATTATAATTCCATTCTGTACAATATTTTCTTAGTATTTCGTTTTTTTTCGCACTATAACATTATGCATAATTTATGCAAATGTGAAAGAACGCATGCAGAAACAAAAACTACTTTCTTAATGCCACCCCATTAGAACAGTTCAAAAAAATAGCTCGAAATTACATAAACCAGTTCTAAGTGAAAAATATTTCACACATTAATTAACGTCGAAACCACGTTCTTTGCATATCATTTCTATTAAGAAACTAGAACTATTTTTTTTGCCAGTCTTGCATTTCCATACACAGCGAGATACGAGGATAAACACAAAAATACATTACTCCGAAACATTCTGTTCGATATTTTTAGTACGTCTCAATGTACAAACTACATTCGTACACATTCGTAAAACAAACATCTCAATTTGGCCTACAAATTTGTCAGCAAGGAAACATTTGACGTCGTTTCGAAGTTCTTCATAACAGTCACATGCTCTTTCAGACGAATGACTGGCTCTGATCACTTACGATGTAGCTAGACTCTTCTAGATTTTTACTTTTTGTTTGAAAGCTCGTGAATACGCGACACGATACAATCCATTAAGACTTTTTCATCCAAACTTTTGCCTGAGTTTGCTTGTGTCTGAGTGCCAATTGAGATATCGACGTGACGAGTGCGAATCGGCACTTTCTGTCGCTCGTTTTAGCCACCGTCGAATCGGTCGTCGTCTATCAAACGACCTCGATTCATTGCCTGCTTATGTGCGTGCACTTTTCCAAAAGAAAAATCTAAGTATTGCTTCTTCTACGAATCTGTTGCATCCAACAAAATAAATCTTATTTTTATCGTTTCCAAAAATGTATACTATTCTAAAATACTCATAATTTATCATGTCGATTTATTTTGTTCTAATCAGAATAAAATCAGGAACAAGCAGGTTTTTATACTAAAAAAAGACAAGAAACTATGACATGACAGGTATAACTCAATTAATCGTCGCTTTTTCGTGTCGGTCGTTTATAATGATCGTCAAAATGATTGTTGCAAACTAATAAAGCTAATGCCGATCGTACGCATCCGTCGAATGATGCAAATTATACGGCATGAATTATTCAAAGATTTGCGGTAGGATTATGTCCGGAGTTAATGTTTCGATTCTCGTCTCCTGCGCAATGATGGGTGCTTGAATTTTCCCAGTGACTCGTTCTCAGTTCATCATTACTTTACAATAAATGTTAAAACGCGAACCTGCTGCTTTCCATTTTGCGTGGTTTTTTCGGTTGCCCGTCGCTCGTGACTGGGCGCTTTTTCTTCTAATTAATTTATCGTCAAATAAATCAGCCGACTGACCTCTTTATTCATTTAACCGTCAGATAAACAAATAATTATAATTTTTACGAGATAGTGTTCGCGATCGTGATTTATATCGCTGCGGGCATTTCGTTGACAAGAAAAATGATTTACGCAGGCCAACTGAAAGAAGCGATTCGTTAATATGTGCAAAACAGCGAGCCGAATTAATATGAACCGAGCGTCATTGTAAAACCCGCTGGGTGTAACAAATTACATTATTTGTGCGTGTTGCCGTTTTTTTTTTTCATCACATAAATATATTTTGATTTATTTTCCCACGGCGGTTTTTTGGGACGGATTTCGAAATGTTGGCATTCATTGGACACATTAGATATGATGCGACTTTTTATGTTCACGATGGATAGCAACGTTCAATATTGTTACAATATTTATGTGTATCTTTAGTTACAAATAACGGTCGTTTGTAAGATAGTGCGAGCTTCGAGTGCACGAAAATTACCGCGTTAAACGATAATGTCAGGTGGTGTGCGGTTAGTGGGTAGTGACGTCTTAAAATGGTCCGACTTGTCATTATGGTCTACCGGGAAAGCAATTGCAACGTACATCCTCGTTACTTTCGTACCGTAGCACGCGTTACAGAAACCTTATTCGCAATGTCATAATTTTCCTTAATTAATTGACAGTTTCGAACCAGAAAGAGTATATCATCTACAAAATCGGATATCATTTTTAAACTCACGTTTATAAAACATTGTTTTGAATTTTTCAAATTTTAATTCAGTGACACAAATTCAATAGCCAATTTTATAATACGAAAAACTGTGGCAAAACAAACAAACTCTCGGATAAAGATTTGCTACATTTTAGTGTGAACATATTAAAGAAAATTGTTCAAGGTACTGGATAAATTTTTTTAGCAACACTCTCTCGGAAGTTGAAAACTTCAAACCTATAGAGAAGACAAGCGAAAGACAGCCTCTCTCTACGAATCAACAGCTTTTGGACCAAGTGCAACTTCTATAATGGTATTAGTTGTCATGTCTGTCGTGAGAATTCGTTAACTTCTAAGAACATTTTTCTGAAAGTAGCTCAGAAGCGTTAAATGAAATGATGTTTTTCCTTTTTTCGCTCATTTTGATGCTCGATTTAACTTGCCACCTCTAGTATTTTTCATTCAATAGAAAGAGAGAGAAAATGATTAACTAGCAATAACGAACACGTATAAACAGAACTGACGTTTTTATCGATATGAAAAATATACAAAGTTGAATCAACATTTGAAAGTTCTACGACTTCAGTCAAAGATGTCTGTATGGTTTGCTTAGAAAATGAGACTTTAATTTAAACATGCCTAACTAAATAGCAGCTTTTGATGTTGGCTTGTTTCCCAGACTGCCACTTTATCGAAAATGTTTGATGATGTAAATTGTAAACCAACACAATTTGCAACGAGTAGAAAAAAGTACTTGTTTAATCAACAAAAAATCAAACGTATCCAATTTCGCGGCCACACTGTGGACATAGGAATGAATGTTGCAGCTGTACGCGAGCTAGGTTTTTGGCTATTGTGTTTTTTTAAGAAACCTGAGAAAACTTTTGGATTTTGATAAATCAACAAAACAAGATCAATTAGAAGCGGAAAAATAATAAGTTCAATTTCGAAGTAGAGACTTAATCATATGTTCTTCCTATGATGAAACGGATCATACATCATGCTAGAAAAATTGAAGTTTAGATTTTAAGTGAACCCGTGGCGGAGTTGAAATAAGCGAGATAAAAAGTTTCATGGCAAAAGTATAGCGCAAGTTCCGGCATCAGCGGCTTGTTTGCGGAGTACGAAAGTAGTAGCTTCTGAAAGGAAGTCTTTATAACTTTGAGTACATCCGTCGCCGCGACCATACAATATATTCATTACCTCAGCACACGGGTATTAGCGGGAACAAGCGTGCCGACGGCATATAAGCCGTAACGATATCAGCGCAATTCGTAGCAGTTTCCGGACGAATCTCGGGTTACCGTCACGCTTGCAACTTTCCAAACAAGATTCGCCGCATTCTTTTATTTGTTCCAACTTTACATCAAAGTAAAACTCCAACATTCATCTTTTTTGCAACGAAAATTAATACATAAATGTACATCATTAGACGTCTTCACGAAGGTGAAAAATTCTCAAGTATTCAAATTGAACTGTAAACATAAAATCGATTCAAGCACATACACCTGAATTCAAAAATTTCACAATTTTTAAATTGCACTTCAAAATGAAAAGTACCGGAACTTTAAACCGAAACCAATTTTTTCTCGAAAATTCAACTTTTTGAAGTGCGCTTGTTAGTTATACTAACATATTTCAACAAATTTTATGTGAACTGAATCAAATAATATTTTTTTATTAAAATTTCGTGAAATTATAAGCCGGAATGTTGTGCGAACGATAAAAAGCAAACATTGAAAATTTAAACACAATTTTAGCAAAAGTAGAGTAAGTACCAGAAAAAACTCAAAATTGTATATTTTTAAACTTTACAAATGAGGAACATATTTGGTAGAGAGTTTCTTATTGGAGAGGCCAGTCTGACTAATTGAAATGTTCATCACTGTCATTTCTTCTCAGCAAATTTTCTCGTAAAAACCGAAACGCTGGTAATTGGATTAATTTTGGATCGAGAAGAGAGCAGCTCGCAAAAATAAAACAATGAGCCTCGATTACTCACTGCAGTTCTTTGAAATCATCCGACGTATTTTGAACGTAACCGTGCTCCAGTTGGAATTAACACGGCTCCCGGCGCTAAATGTGCAAAATGATACGAAGGAAAAAGACACAAACATGGTAACCCCTAATCGATAATTCATCTCGCGAATGGTTACGGGAGTAAAAGCGCCCACGCATAAAAACATCTCATTTACTAATCGTTTTTCCACACAAAGTGAAATGTTTGCGCATAAACAGTTAAAAACAATCAGAGTGAACTTGGATGAGTTGTCATAAAAATTCGACTAATCAGATTTAATATCTCAGTCTGCCAAACAATTATTATCTTAAAAGCTGTAGAATGATCTTACCATCTTCAAAGTTTTATCAATCCTAAAGTATGAAGGGTTTGAAATTTCAATTAATTACTTTCTCAGTTCCTATTTTGAACGAATTTATGACCTCAACGACAAATTCTTTATTCTGGATTAATTTGATTTCAATAAATCTTATCAACTCAACACTCTCGTTCCAAGTTTTCGATCCGAACTAATTCCAAGCAAATGAGTCTCGGAAAAAATGCTTGTTCGTACATTCTGAGACTGTGTAGTGATTAAACGAATGACGTTGCAAGTTCGAGAATTCTTTACATTGCAAAGTGCATTAAAGTAAAAGTACTTTCCGATCCCGTAAGTCTATTTTAACTTACACAACCCGATACGTCGAAACTCATTAATTCTGCAAAGTAGAAGTCTCAACTGAGCGTGCGAGCTTTTTTTTTGTTAACACATGATTTCCTGTTGAACATCATTTATTAACTTTAAATAAAGCCTGACTTTTTTCAATTTATAAATATGTCAAAAATATAAAATGTTCATTCTTGTCATGAAGAGCAATGCTAATCTTTGATCGTGTGTAAAGTTGAAAATTGTTCGAAATGAAAAATCAGTTACTAAACTCTATTTTCTCATTAAGCCCAACTCTCTAACTCAGAACTATCGAACAAAACCATTGAGCTGCCTAACCGACAGGAAAGCACTGAAATCTAGACTTCCTCTTATGTCAACTGCTCACCACAAGCCAAATTTTCATTACCACAAGTGGCATAAGTTATGACAGAATAGGGAATGACGTTTTGCTCAAAGTCTAAATTTTTTTTTTCAAACAGTTTTCAATTTCAATTCATGAATAACAGTTTATCTGAATTGAATCAAAAGTGCCAATTTGTGATACGATTTAATTCAACTAAATGTATTATCTTCGTGCAGTCATTCGTTGAGTTCCGAGGTTTATTGCATCGTGGGTGTTGTTCACCCTTGATGCAGTATTTACAGACAGATAAACAGCTTAAGCTTGTTTAACATGTCGGAGATCGATCTATATGTCGCTCGTAAAGTCGTGGAAATTAAGCACATCGGGTCACCCATCCAAACACTGGACATGGTGCATGCTGATTAACTCATCCTGTTTGTCTCGGAACTGCATAATTTCACTGAGAAGGATTTTCTAATGTCGCACGGTTACTATATGACTTGGATAGTACGACCTATCAGTACTCTATATCAAGCTCCAAACAATCGTGTTAATTTTGACTAAAATTCCATAAAATCACTCTACTAGTAATTTCATAAATTATCTACGCTCATTTGTTTCGAAACGAGGTTTGTTTATTTCGTGGTGAAAATGTCAATGAATTCGTACTATTTTGAATGCTCAACTAAATCATTTTTATGGCATTTATTTTGCAGGTCGAAGATGAGAACGATGGAGCAAACACCCGAAGGTTGAGCCTGGTTTTTCAAATCGTGGACATGCAGTTATCGACCTCGGCAGTGGGCGTCATCGCCATTGTATCAGTTATGATTTCAGCCATGACAGGTACACTGAAACATATCAAAGTCGATTTTTATGATAGAATCTTACTAGTCTGAATTTTTGAAAATAAGATATTTTCAAAGCTGCTTCTCGTTTTTCTAACATCTCCATTATTGTATTCTATCTTGCTGTTTAAAGATGAATAATGTAAAATTACCCGAGTATGTGACAAGTTTTGCGCGGAATGTCGAAAGTTTGGCAACTCGATCAACGAAATTGACCGCTAAATTTAACGCGGTGTTAATGAAGTAGATTCGCCGTCAACCCAAATACTTAATACACTCTCGAACATAACGCAGCTACGCAAATTGCGGGCGGTCTGACGTTATCTAAGACGGTCTCTGCAGATTGTAGAAAGTTACGCATAAACCCTTGGTAATGACCGTACTGTTTGAAGTGGATCGATTACGAGGCACTCAAGCTGAAATTGCTTCTGAGCAAATTCAACTTGGACGCTGTCAGAACGGCAATATTGCGATCTTGGAAATGGCAAACTAGTAAATATCTAATTTCACATCAAAAACTACCAATAAACATCATAATGCATTCACTTTTACTTCAGTCCTGGACATGATTCCGTTTTATTATCACTCGCAAGTGCTCAGCAACTATTGAACGCGAACCATTCAGAGCGTGGCGTAAATCAACTTTTTGTTCGTCATTTCGATAGAAAGCAGAGGTATGAAACGACCTAAGAAAAAGACGGTCAAACACGGAAAAGTTAGACGACGCAGTTTTAAGCTTAGTAGGCTGTATTATTTCAGTCGAATAATGTGTTTCTAGCTTATTGATTTTTTTATATATGAAAAATTATTGTATAAATTGCGATAACTTGTTGGACATAACTAGACCACCTAACATGACTCTCGTAAAACCGCAAACCTTACTGACAAATTTTTCAAATATACTCGATCAAGTTTTGTTTCAAAAGTATATAGTACAGCTTCAAGTTTCGGAAATCTGTACTCGAGAGAACGCTGCCGCAAATGTAGTTTGAAGACTTTTGAAAAGCAAAAAACTTTTCACCGCAAAAAATATTACGCGAACAAAAAACCAGCTATGAGAATGAGCTCTCACTTGATTCCTGAAATTGCACCTATAAAATTATGCTCCAGTCTAAGTCTGAACGTTAAATATTGATAAAATAATTCGCGCAACTTGAATGAGTTTGCATTAGTTCCTAGAAGAAAATCTATTCAGAGGATAATTAACCGTGCCAAGTTATAAAATTTCATTGTGATAAATAATTGTCATTTTGAACTGTTCTTATGCAACTTTATGAGTTTCATATACAATTATTTTCTCCTCATTATGTCGAAGGGAATAATGTACTATTCAAGCCGACAAATAAACTACGACATTTGCAGTTAATTTCTTACACCAGCTCTTTCTTTGGGGAATGAAACATCGTGGGAGCAATTGTGCGTCCAGGAACTTCATTCTAATTTCGGAAAATTTTAAAACCTTTTTATCAAACCAATTAGGTTTGCGCAATTTTTTCGCTGCTCTTTTTGTGTTATTCATTGTGGAGTTGTAACAAAAACCCGTGATTTTTCACACTCACCATTCGACAAATTTGTTTCAAGAACCATTAGGCTAAGAGCATCATAATGGCTGTTTACATTTCTTCTTTCCGATGCAGAAACGGAACGCGGCGCCGCTGAGCTCGGCATCAATCATGCTGCTCGAAATCCGGAGGACGGGGCGCCGCTTGCAAACCTGAGCAACCTCGAAGACCAAGCAAAAAATGTTACAACTCAGCGAGTATTTTACACAACAACATCATCAATTGCCATTGTGAAATCCTCCACAGAACCGGTGACGACTCTGAAAAGACTTGTGGACGATAGAGACCAATTACAAACAAATATCCAGAATGTCAAGTAAGTATAGAAATAATTGGCCACTTTTTTAACAACCTCTGAAAAACATGGAAATATTCAAAGCTCGAGAAAAACAAATTCATTCGATGAGCTGCATTTGTAGAGTTTTTTTTGACTAATTATTTAAGCTCCATATGTATGACATGAAAAAGTTTTTATGCATGATATCATAAATCGTTTTTATTCAAGCTCATGAAAAGTGGACATTAATCAACGAAATCCATCAAGTTCTGAAAAAAATATCCCTGCGTACAGTTTGTTTTAACATTTATGACTTCTTTATGATTGTAATGGTATGTCCATAACTACTTCATGAAAAATAACGGGCCAATAGTAACGCGACTATAGTGTAGCAAATGTAAAACAAAAAAAGGTCATACAATATGGCTAAAGAATAATGGCAAGCGCGTATAAACAATCCGGGTTGAAGCACAGCAGGAGTTAAAATATCGTATGCTTTTCAGTGTGACCTCGATTTCCAAGTATACACGTTTTGCAAATATATCAGGAAGTAATTGAAACATTGTACCGTGACTCTAGTTAGTACAAAATGATTAAGATAATGTTGTTCTTGGGTCTGGTTTAAGAAGAAATTAAAGCAATAAAGTTGACAACTCAGAAAGAAGTCAAAAAGCCAAGGCATTTTCTCGAATACTTCTTAATATAAAATGAATAATCACAATCTTCAATCTGTGTCGACATTTACTTAAGCTTAAAATGCTGAATTGCGAAGCGCTCAGGATCTGAAATTATTCAAGATTTACGAGAGACATGGTTACACTTTTAAATTATCCAACGTATGATTGATACGCGATTAGATGAAATTTTCCAAGTAAATAAAGTGGCTCGAAAAACGCTTTGAAGCTAAGGAGAAAATGAATTTTAAAATATGCCATAAATATATAAAATTAATTTCTTTGAACGTGCGATACAGAACTTTTTCCAGGGACTTTTTTTACCTGTACTTGCTGTAACTCCATTTGGTTCAACTTGGAATGCAATTTAATTTATGTGGCGAAAGTTGTAATATCAAAATTTTTAAACAGAAATCTACGAGTCCAAAAGTTTGTCGTTTTTTGGTGCCTTTACGCCTGACAATGTTCTATAATTTCTTGCTTCATTCTTAACAATCATTATTCATCACAAGTTTACTAAAATCTTGATAAATCTCAAAACTAGGAATACAAATTCAAAAAGTATGTATGCATATCACATCAAATTTGTTTATAAAAGGCAGTTATCTTGCCAAGTTGCTAACTTTGTAATACACAATGATTCCATTTTTGTACTGATAAAGTTATTTTCTTCTCGTTGACTTGAATTTGATAAAAAAGTTACTAATATCGTAATCAGAATTACTAAACTTTTCGCAAAGATTTCTCCAACTTTTTGCTAAAGCTTTGTTGCAAGTTTTTATGCTATTCGAACAATTAAACAAGTTTTGGAATAATTAAAAAAAAGTATAAAACGCTATATTATGCTTTTCCTTGTTACTTTAGTCCAACCTTATTAAGTTTATTCAGAAGTCACGAACATTCAGTTGATATCTGGAAAAGTCAAGAACAAAATATTTTCTTATTAAAAACACGACCTTCATGAACTCTTTTGTAAGTTCGCGTTGTTGGTAATTTTGTTAGATCCGTCAGAAAAGAATTCGACGAACTGAAAATTTATTTAACTTCGAGAAATTCCTATTAAAGAAAAATTTTGCAAATGACAACAAACATAACACTGCTAATGGAAGAAAGGAAGAAATGATTCATTGATGCTCTTTATTAATACTAATTTTTGTTAAAAACATGAAAGGAACTCCTTTTAAAAAAGTGACAAGAAAAACGAATAGAAGAATATAATGTTTCGTTGCTTCGCTGAAAATTATTTTTCTGAGCTGTCAGCAGCTTGACAATCTAGATGTTATTTTTTCTATTACAAAAATTGAAATGAAATCTCGTTCTTTTTATTGCAGGAGTGAACTGAATGGGGATACACGGCTGGTGCGACACCTCAAAAATGATCTCAAGAGGGACAAGAAAACAAAAGACATCTTACAATCAGATTTCTCATCCGAAGATCTTTCCAACAGCGACGTGACTGATACAAACAGCGATTCTTTACAGGAAAGCTTGTTTTCAGAAAGCAGCGTTTCCAACGACAGCGAAACGTCGAGTTCAGTGCAAAACATTAGTGATTTCAAAGTAGGCGTCGGTAGGGTCGACGAGTCAAGAGAATACGTTACTAAAGGTGCACAAACAGACAACGAAAATATTTACTTTTCGAGCTCGAGTGCCCAGGTGTCAACGATAACTGGGGCCACGTTCACGACTGACGATCGCGATGCACAACTGGATCATCGATCGACAAAAAATCAATCCACGAAATCAAGAAAAAGCCAAACGATTAGAACGTGGAACGAACTCGGCAGCGGAAAAATTTCGGGCTCAATATATCCGCGCAAGGACTTTGGCGATAGAATAGTACAACCGAATATAACAAGTGCATTAGGCAAGTACGCCCCTTTTTTCGAGGACGGCGACCAGCCGCAAAACGTGACTGCCAGGATCGGTACGACTGTCAAACTCAACTGCAGAATCGGAATGCTCACGAATAAAACGGTAAAGTTTGACATTTATGAAGAAACACGCGTTCCCAAACTACGTGATAACGTGCATTTTGTAACGAGCTTCATCGCGGTTTCAAAATAAAAGTCCAACAAAATTAGTATCAATTTTAAAAGCCAGTTTATGTTTCAACTAAAAACGCATTATATATTTCTAGTAACGAATAAAATAAACCGATGTGAGCTGACTTGCGCGATTCTGAAACTGTGAAATAATGAAATTAAATATTAACATTTCAGGTAACGTGGCATTATCACGGGTCTGACGATATACGACTTTTAACCGTAGGTAGACTCGTGTTCAGCCTCGACCAAAGGATTAATCTTATATTTCAGTGAGTTACTGTAATTATTCTAATAGTAACATAATAACCTAATGTAATCTCGAAGAATTCATCGTAAAGTGTGTCGCTTTCAAGCTAACTCAGCTAGAGCTCGGGAAAAAGACTGATCAGTGCACTTTTGATTAGCTTCGTTAGAAATTACACACTTTAACTGGGGGAAAAACAAAATAGAATAAAAAATAAATCCAAGCAAAAATGACAATTTTAAACGCAACGAAAAGTATCTTCTATGAGTTATCTTAAATATGTAATCGAATCTGAGCTGAACGTTTTAAATTTCGTATAATATTTCAAATCTCTGGGTAGAAATCTAATTCACGAATAACATTTTTCCATTTAGATATCCCACAAACTGGGGTCTGCGAATACAGTATGCATCTCCACGTGATTCTGGTCTGTACGAATGTCAAGTCGCAACGTTCCCGCCGTTGATAAAAAAATTTTACGTATTAATAACAGGTATGTACGATTGCAAATAATTGTTACTTAAAATAAAAACAAATTCGTAGTTCAAAGTTTGAGAAAGTAATTGTACGTGAAAGAGAAGTGAAATGAATCTTGCAAACTTACTTAAAAATGGACCAAATTGGAAAAAAGTAGAATCGCAGTAGCGCAATAGCGTAGGGTCGAGATCGTTTCACTTACGAAAGCGGACACAACGGAAATCCGTTCTTTTTCATTTCCATTCAGTCTGATCGTGAATCCAATGCGGAAGGCACCCGCATTTTCTTGGTCCGTGAACGTTCATAGCTGGCAATCTGATCCAATTCAAACAAGATCGTACGGAACAAAGCCATCGAATTAGGGCAGACGGAATTCAGAGCATCTCGACATTGTTAAATTTTCGCGATCGTTACCTAGTGCTCCGAAACCTTTGATTTCTCGTCCGGACTCTTAAAATGCCGCTGCCTGAGCACCTTTAAGCACCAGTCGACAACTGTGCATACAAACCGCGAATGAATTAACTTGGGACAACCCTTTGTGGTGAGTCAAATTCGCATTACCGGCTCCTTTCAACCGTCCATGACCATTGGTCGGCACTTTAACGATTTAATTGGTCTCTAAAGCGATACACCCGACGGGTCAAAGAATCGCCGATCACATTTTCGGACATTAGAATTCCTTTTAAGATTCCAACCGAAAGGGAATTTTGTTCAACTCGAAGGACTCTGTGAAATTTGATATTCTCAGAAATGTAACAACAAATTTTTCAGATCTACTAGTTTTTTACAATTTGATACTTACAGTTTTATTACAGACTAACATTAGACTAACAAATTCGATTCAAATAACAATGTGACAAAAGGAAATGTAATTGTAATAATTGCAAGAATTAAATTAGAGTAACGCAACAATAAATTTACTTTTTTTTCTCAACTTCAATTTTAGAGAGGAGTGTTGTTTTTAAATGACATCGTTAACACTCAATGATAGTGAAAAGACAGTGATTCGCAATTGAACAACTTAATCCCCTCGTTAGTTGGAGAAGTAATTAAACCTAAATAAAGACGTTACCGTCAGAGTGGTCGAACGTATATATAGAATCACATGCCAATTAACCGTTCTTGATGCACGTAAATGCGATATATATAACCTCAATAAAACGTTTCATCCGGTCTATTAAAAAGCCACTATCGATTCTTCTGACAAAGAGCCACGAAATACAACGAGAAATAAATGAAAAAATACATAAATAATTGGTTATTGGGAATTCCTTTCTTTAGATTCAAATAACGAAAACATTTTTCATAATAATTAAGGACCATCGAGGGTTGAACCATATGAACTCGCCCTGTGGTTTGTAATAACGAAATATGGGGGGAAAATTATAAAAAAACTCCTACAGGATGTAAAAAATTATACACGTTTTCTTTCGTACATGCGGAAATGAATATTCCAACCAGCTGATTCTATTTCATACTACATTTAATATAGTTATACACGAAATTGAACATTTTATATGCATATTTTTCGGTGCTATTATTTCCGTTCACATTTGCAAAGTGCAATATTATTCATGCTGAGTTGTAAAAGAAGCCAATATTATAAAACGGAAAATGACAAAAATACGAGACAAAAAAGTAAGTTTCCACAATGATCGATCAACGAAATCGCATTGGAAGGACAGAAATGGCACAAATTGCGCTGTGCAGTACATCGATATTTCAAACTCTTGGACTAGCGTGAATTAACGAATTATTCATATTATCAACTTTGTGTAAGATCGAATACGCTCGTTCAAGAGCATTATCATTATCAACGTCTGACTTGGCGAACAAATCGACTTGCTTTTTTCAACTGGCGACGAAGATTTCTAAAGAATTCTCATAAATTTCCATCGTTCGGTTTTTCCGCAAGTTGAAAATTGTTGGAACGTCGACTGCAAAGACGCCATCTGGGAATAAAAGCAGGAACAGAAAGCGATAAGATAGAGAGTACATAAATAAAACAAAAACCTCGTTGAGTACACACTTTTGTGCTGCTTTGTAAACTTTCTTCTCAACAATTGCACGAGAAATGACGTACGCTCATGTTACGAATCGATATGAATCATGCAAATCACAACTCCTTGCAATTTCGCTGGCTTCATCGCAATTTCATCAATCTGAAGCAATGCCTTCAACCTTTGATTTGTCAAAGTCGAATCAGGAGATTTTACAATCTCAATTTTTTTATTATTTTATTTTTTACTTTTTACAACTGAGAACGACTTCAAACTACTGCCAAATAATTTTAACTAAATGTTAAATCCCGGTTGTAATATTTTTAAAGAATTAAGGTATTCGGGAATCCCCTTAACTAAACAACATACCTGCGACGAAAATCTTTGGCGCGTTTATGTTAATCGTTCATTTTGTTGGCACTAAGACATCTTATGAAAGTTCTGTTCCGCGTGTGTGCTAAGTAAAAGTACGTTAGAGCATCTTCTTATGTAAAGCAGGCAAATTCAATTTCACATATCTTTCGTCGCGCATAAAAGTAACGAAAACGTCCGGGTTTCGTTGCTCGATTGCACAAAATGTTGATGAGTTGGCACAGTAATGAAAAAAAAAGGCGATTGAATCTAAATGGGAAATTATTCAAATGTTTTATCCTAAAATTTTTCAATTAAGACAAAACCAAAATATCGGTGAAACGAAATGGAGGAGAGTTTGGATGAAATCAAGGGCCATCGATTAAATTCAAATGCGACACTTTTGCGTACCAAATTGCGGTTACAGAAATGACATCGTTCGAACCCGGGCGGCGGGGCCGTTGATTTTATTGGTTTTCGGCTCACCGATGAAAGACTTCTTGCACTCCTAGCGCCACTATCGATGAAGTAAAAGTCGAAGTAGAAAATAAATTTGAGCGAGCACACGGAGATCATGTTAAGTAGGTACATGCAATCCAATTTATAAAATCCGTCCCTTCCTTCTCCTCCGCTCTGAAATCACCTGTTCATTCTTCGTTCATCCTATGGTTAAGGGAAAAAATGAATCCACGGTAATCTTACGAGTCGTGCGACTCGTAAAACAAAGACAGAAACGATGCAAAAAAAGGACACAATCACGCGTCTAAGTCGCACTGTTCGAGTCATTCGTACAGTGATATCGAAACAACAGATATCGCGAAACAAAAATACTCATCATTCTGAATGCACACTTTGTCGCGTGTCTGCTTTGTCTACCTCCGAACTAATCTTTCTTTGGTTACAAAACAATAGCGAAAGAGACGAAAAGAAAGAAAAGAATGAAAACTATAAAATAAACATTCCCCAAATTCACGGTAAGCAAATATCCAGCGATTTCGCTACCGAACTACTTTTTTACGTTCTGAATCTCGTACATAAAAGATTTTCATACAAAAATGATTGATTCCTGAAAGAAGTTCGAAGTATCTTTCAACAGATACATATTTCTTTGCGTGAATTTATCAAAATGTGTATTCTTGATTGACATTGTTGGTTTTAAAAACGTTCTAGAAAATAAAGAAAAAAGAAGAAGTTATTATATGAAATCAAATAAGACAATGTTTTACCATGGTGGTTCAGGAATATTTTTTACATTTCAAAGATGAAATTAGGGAAATCAGTAGGAGACTTAAATTTCATGCATACATCATGTGCGTCATACGCAAAATATCCGCACGCAAAATCGTTGAAGGTGTTATTAGTGGAATCAATCAATACAAACTACATCGTAAGAGAAGTGTTAACGACGCAGCAGCAGTGACGAATTACTCGTCAGTGTCATTTCGGTGATCCATCTGTGTGCCTTATTACACCAACGACATTTATTCTGGCGGTATGACAGTCGGTCCTACGCCATGCTTCTTCTTTAATAACGTTCTCTCGAAAATGAATTGGCACCACTTTTTACGAGCCAGGCAAGAAATGAATTGCTTCATTGAATTTCTTCGAATGATCACATCCGGTGATCCGATATGCGCTGCAAAAAAACCGCCCTCGCGCCAGAGAAGGCAATTAAACTCTCCAATCTTGTCAATTAATTGCCCAGTTTAATGATTATTTCACAGATTTACTGACCGGCGAGTTATTAGCCTTCGTTCTCTTGTTAATTATGGGCTGCAATATTCAAACTACACTTTTTACTACTAGTCAGACACGCAATTACTTTGTTATGAGTTTTCTTCGTTTTGTTTTTTCATTGGTGTTTTCTCCTTGTTATTATTTAAGTTTGACTCTTTGATATTTCGAGGATCAGTAGTTATGTCAATTATAAGTCAGCCGAATCGAACGCGGCCAGTGTTAAAACACGAGAAAGAATAATTCCCATTGGAGATACACAATGTCACGCTATCACGGCATGGACTGCAGATCAAAAGAAAACCATCAAATTTACATAGTGGCTGCTCGCAGAATGGCAACTTGGGTGTCGCGTTGCATTCTAATAGCAATCCCGCCATCCTCTCCTCGGGCTCGGTCTTCTTGTTCTGCGTCTGTGGAAATGCGCTGTACAAAATGAAAGCGTTATCTTTTGGTCTCACTGTTATAGCCGAGAGTAGTACATTGTAAATGTTTTGCACTTCAATTTGTTTACGGGCTACGTGCCGCCTTTCAATCAGCGACTCACAAAGACTTCAGCAAACTGCAAAGTCGAGAACAAAACAATGGCATTTACGAAATTAGACTCGGGATGAAATGTATGCAGGGCTTGATAAAAAATGATGAGGTACAACGAAAAATTGACTGATAAATAAAGCTAGCTTAGGAGAAACCGGGCGATGATGTGCATCAGGTTTTGAATAAAAAATAATTTTTGTCAGGATAAATAATTTTTATTGTAGTTTGAATTAGATTGTTGACTGATAGGTGTCATGTGTTCTCTGTTTAAGCTCCAATTCTAACCATAATGGACGATTCGGGACGAATCGTGTCTGGGGAGAGACATTTGAAAGCTGGTAGCGCGTTAAGACTGAAGTGTGAGGTCAAAGATATTCATAACGAAAGTGTGCTGTGGACCAGGGGCGATGAAACCCTAACGGAAGATAATATCAGGTTGGTGAATTTCGCCTTGTCTTTGAAATTTGAGATATCTGTTTAGTTCTGACGTACAGTTCTCTGACAGGTGTTCTAATAAGATTGTCATAATAATTTTGACATAATTAGCATCATTCAACTAATTCAACTTGTATTGACAGATTATAGTTATGATTATGAGAAAGTTTCTAGCCTGAAAAAGAAAAAATATGTTTGTTATTTTTTATAATTTGTTTTTTAGGGTGGAAATAGTTTTGCACCAACGATTCAGAGCATTTTTAATTATTATTTCTTAGTTTTTCAATTTGTTTAAAATCTTTGTAAAATAACTTTTCATTTTTTTTCGCTTGCTGGATATTTGCTGACAAACTTTGAAGTTAATTCAACATGTAGTTTTTTGGCCACGTTTGAGTTTTCATGTAAATTTTTCTAAAAAAAATATTCATACAAATATTCAGCAAAAACCCGCGAACACAGAATGTTCCACCGTGTATTTTTTAAAGAAACCATTTGACATATGAAACTTCAAAAAACTTTTTTTGCCATTGCCCCGTTGCTACATTGTGACACGTGTCAAATCGTTGATGTGAAAGAATAACCTGATTAATTAATTGCTGGTTTCTATATTGTGATTATTTTACATCAATCACATCAATTTACATCAAGCAGAAATTTCACATTATTCAATAATGAACCATCATGAATTTGATCTATTTTGAACATATCTTCTCGTTTCAATTTTCACATGGATTTTCAATCAAAAAGTTCAATGTTCGGTATAAGCTTCTCATTGTTATTAATTTCAACTAACAATTCAAATTAAGTTAAACCCACGTTATCAAACATCAGCTAACGAAATTATACTCCACTTTTAAACATTAAATCATTCCGATCATTCAGAAATCAACGCTTATAATTATACAGAGCACCATTCGTGATGTGCAATTTATGAATGAAATTTTAGATTTTAGATTTTGTAATTGAATTTATAATTAATTTTGAGTATCAAAACGGTTGCGTGTTTGCTGAGAAAATGGATTACTTTCTTTCTGTTACGGGATCAAATTGTTGTTTTTTAGGAATAGTTAGAGAATAGTCGTTGATAAATAGTTGGAACGCGTTAACAAAAAAGAAAAGTTTCGTACTTTGTTTACGATTGAGTTGACCATATGGGCACCAATGACGAGTTGCAAATTGAATTCCTTTGTTCCAGTGAAAATAGAACCTCTGATATTTTAGAGAGTAGAGAAGTACAAGTCGTCGTTAGCACCCTTGTCGTTGAAAGAGCTACGCCAAAACACGCCGGGAATTACAGCTGCGTGGTGCCCGAAAAGGCCAAAATCACAGTCGCCGTGCACGTACTAAATGGTGAGTCTGCCATGTCCTTTTTCATTATTCGTACATCTCTCGAACTCTCCTTGTAATTTAAAATATCTGCTGTAAACACAAAAAAACGCGCAGTTTATTGACTAGTCCAGTTAGCAAACAAACAGAAATGTCGAACATTTTTCGTTATCTTGCGGCTTATCAGGATATGCATAACCATCAATATCCATATCTCAATTGTAACAGAAGCACACGCCGACAGATATATCAAAATAGTTTTATCTCGTTCGATTTATCAAAAATGACATTTCAATCAATTAATCAAAAGATGAAAAATACGTACAATTGAAAAATATCATTCTTACGTTCATATTCACGTCAATGCATTAGGACCTGAAATATTCACATTCCAAGATGCAAATAAACTTGCACACGAACATTGATCGCTAAAATCAGATCACATTTGTTTTAAAATTCATGAAAGTATCGAGGAATTCGAATTCTCTTTTGGCAATACATTACTATACTTCTTTTGAAATTAAAACTTTGAGAATAATATTGATCACAAAAACTTTCCGATATGTCTGAATGACAAACACGACTAAGAGAATAAGAAAAGTGTACTTTGTGCTCTTCAACTTTGGTCCGCAATTTCCTTTAATAACGAGCTGAAACTCAAACGTTTAATTACTGTTCTTAGACGTGACAAAGAATACCGTCTAGTGGAGTGGCTATTACGAATTCTACCGAAAATTGTTGGGCGCACGAATCGATATCGGATTGTAATCAGTGCATATCAAATTCCTCGATAATTCGAGCCACGCACTTTAAATAATACCGGTACGGCCAATTATTCCAAAGGAAGGTCGCTATTTTGAGACAAAAGCCGATACCTTAACCATGCTGTATCGTAAATCTAATTACTCGGGAAGACACTGCGGACTACCCTATAATTTGTAACTAGTTTGTCATTCACTTTGTTTCTCTTGCGTGACACATCCAACGGCTGTTTTCCCTTAGGAACGACGTTGTCAACTTTTTCACGGCTTGATCACACAGCTTTAACGTTGCGAGGTATTAATAGAAAAATGTTACGTCTCTCTGAGCAAAAGAATAATTTAATAACATCTCTTGGAAATTCTCTGCAGAGTGTAATTTTCTGAAAACTGTGTTATTTTGAAAAATATTATTTCAATTGAAATGACGGAATCAATGGACAGCAATCAGCATTGTCAAATTATTATGATCGAATTATTAGTATGGAAATATTTAAAAGTAATGGTTACATGTTGACGGAGCGATATCTGTGAATAATTATTGAGATAATAATAATTACAAACGTTGAATAATTGATGGTGAATGATGGTGGATATTGTTGATCGTAATTACATAATGATCACTTTTTTTATATTAGTGGTATTCGAAACATCAAAGTGGCAATTTCGTTAAACTGTGGAATTTATGAATTTGTACATTAGCGTTGTAGAGAACGAATACCATTGAGGCATGAACAAATCGGAATTTACAATTCTGTCGAAATTAAAGATAAGAGGATATCAGTTCAAAAGGCTCAAAACGAGCAGTAATTGTGGACACTGAATTAGTTGATCAGTGAATTGACTGTAGAAAGAAGAAGGATATTCAAAAATAGAATTCAAAAGTAGGGACAAATGATGACATATGTACGAAAAACGAATTCAGAGATAAATTGTGGAGAATTTGCGATTTTCTAAAACGGGAAAATTTGTGTAAAACCGGAATCGAACGAGATGTCGAAATGCAAAGTATTCTTTCATCGATTGCTAAAAGTGACAAATTTTGAGGAGATTACGCAGGAAACGTAAAGATTTTGGTCATACAGTTTCGCTGATAATACGCTCCCGCAAAGTGCTCCCTGAAAATCTGTGAAATATCGACGGGGCTGAATGGTTTTGAGGTTATCCAGAAGGCTAACCTGGGGAACTCAGTTTGGTGCGTTACTCGAATGAGGACTCGACGCCGATCGCAGTGAAAACCCTTCTATTGTAAGCTGATTTAGAGTTAGGTCGTCTTCAACATTAACGATATTCACATGATTGCCTACCAAAATGGCGGTCCTGTTCTAATTAACATTCACGTTCAACCTTTTCATCGTTGAATGTTGATTAATCCCGACATCCAAGTATTATACGAGATGGTTTCCGCTCAAAAGACGTTGATTAAAATTGCACAACATTAAACGCATGAGAGCAACCAAATTGACGAGCTGCACAATTTCTTTCCAGCTAAGTTTATATGGAGCGGCATCAAACTGTTCCGGTTATTCTTCGTAAACTCAAACAATCTTTTGAGGTTGTCGTTAATCTCACAGGTCCGTCATTATTGCCGCAGAAAAGTGACATGCGCCATATCTGACGACTTTATTAATATTAACTAAGCCCTTTTTTTCATGATATTCTGGTTAGAGTACATCAGAAAATTGAAACAATGATTTTTTCATATTAAATCTTCGCATAGGTTTTCGCATAACTTTATCATTCTCGTTTTCGATTCTATTTCATTATTCTGTGACTTATGAATCCTTAATGACTTTTTCATGAATATAAGAACAACCTACTCTCTTGTAAATACAAAAAAAGTTGTCGTTTCATTTCATATACGAAATTGTTTATTCTCAAAGCAGTTTAATTCCATTATAAACTTAGCATAAATAAACTTGCGATGATGTCATATTTTCTAAGATTCTGAAGACACGAAGAAATCCAATTATATTAACAAGATTCAAGTCTTGGTATTAAATCTGATAATTATTATTTAATTGCCTCGTCACAGTTATTTACAATGATTATATTTCTTTGTTACAAACGTGCAAGTTAAAAACCGAGTTACAGATGGAAAATGAACGGATGAAAGGAAGATAACTGTGATTTGATGAGCCGTATAACACATGAGACGAATACGTAGTGGAATTTCTCGTCTTTTGGAATTATTACGGCCTTTTTGGCATTCCTGGTCTTTACGCGGTAATAGCATTCTCTTAATGTCTGTACTAGCGTGAAAATGCGAGCGTCGAGCGAATGCGAGACAGCTGAGTCGCGCGTTATCGCCACCGCAGTTTTTTGCGTCATTTGCGACTTTAACTGTTGTTAAGGACGCACGTTTACGGCGTATGACACCGTTGAATTTCCTGCCACACTCTACAACAAGAGCTTCAAAGCAATCCGAATAGCCTGCAGCAAATTCGCTGACACACATTTATTTATCATTCGATGCGCATTACCATCTGCTACAAATATTTTGACGCGTATTACTCCGAAAATGTCCGACCAAATTTTGTTCCATAATTTTCCGTTCGTGTTTTGTCCGTATTTCTTCCTTTCCATTTTAATTACGAAAAAATTTACCTGTCGGTACGCTTTTTTCCTTTTTTCTCCGACCACGCTGTACTCAATCCATTCTAGATTTTTCCCTCAGTTTTGGCTCAACGTTGTCATTTTTGACGGATAAAAATGTTAATCCACGTTTGATCCGAAAATTCAAATCGTAAATTTCATTTCGTTGCAATTCGAATATTTTCGATATGAATTGAAGTACAAATTTAAGGATGGTGGAATCTAATTACTTTGATTTTTCACTCGGTTTTGCAAAACCAGCAGAACTCAATGGCTGATTTCATCTCTAAATATGGTACTTAATGATGTGAAAATCGGAAACCGTCAGAATAATTCAGACGGCGTAGAATAACCCAAGCTTCATTATTATTTTTCAACTGATATTCAAGCATTCGTAAAATCGATAGCCGACACGTTCATCAAAGAGAAAAATTGCGACTGTGAAACCGTGAACACAAAATAAACGAGGAAAGACGGAATCATAAAATACGACTTTGAGGTGGAGCGTTTTAATTACTAACGAGTGAATGCTTGATATGAAACGACGCGCGAAACAGAACAAAAATAAAGGCCAAAGAACCTTGAGGGTTAACGAATAGACGCATTTAATGGAGCATGAGGCTCGCAGCACTTAAGTTGTTTCCTCGATCGTGTAAATTCGTGTAATTATCATCGAGTGTGACAAGAAAAAGCCATTATGGATTGTTTTAACGAGGATGCTCTTTTTCTCACGCTCTCTTATCCGCGCAATTGCAATGCGACAAGTTCGTCGAAATACTTGGGAGCAACGATTTTGCGAGCACGCCAAACATTCCTTTGTGTGTTTCTGAATTATTCATAATCTTTCATTTAAAACTTTGGCCGCTGCGCATATCAAATTATAAATGTTTGAAAGCCAAAATCAGAACCCAGTTTTAGTGACAGTGCAATCAAATTAATGATTCTGTTTTCGTTTTTGTTCTCAAAGTTGAACAGAATGTTGACATTTTTGACGACGGAATATTTTACCATCTACAAATACAAGCGTCTGCACAAAATAATTTTTCCCCGCGCAAATTCAGCTTGAATTATTTATTCCAAACTGGAATTAAACCCCTGTTGGAATGCATAAAATTCGAATTGTTATTCGTGAACGTGATCTTGAAACTTCTCACTCATACCTCAGATTTAATTTGTCACCCGCGAGTTGTTCAAAATAAGCATGCTTTCTAAAAGCCGCTAAGCCTCTCATCTACGTAAGACTCACGACGAGGAAGCCCCAAATGGTCGGTGTCCCAGAGACGCCGAAATCTGCAGTTAACGAGCCCGGAAAATTCAGCGCATTTATATCACCTTTCAAAATAAAGTCTCAGGCAAACTTTTTGTCGCTTGATTAAAGTCTAATATCATCATTCTATCCACTAATTACCAAGACATAAAACTCTAAAATTACGACCTCATTATTATGGAACAAAGTTTTCCCTTCAACTTACAAATTACACAAAATGATTTACACCTGGTTGATTAAACATGACATCATATTTTTTCTGTCCTTTTTAATGTGATTTTAATTAATCTACATCAAATTGTCACATGTCATGCTTCCGTCATGTCGCTCCAAATATTGACCTGCATCACTTAAAACATAACTCGTTCGATTTTTCCCTCATTCATTCATGAAATAAACTCTCACACATACGTTTATCGATGCCGAATTTACACAAACATGAAGAGCTTATTCCGTTTCCTTCTCATCGTTAGTTTTTGCACAACCGAAAACTTTCATGTTCTTGGTTGAAAAAAATTGTTACGAAACGGAGAGTTTCATTCTTTTCTCGTTTGGTCGGCGCTCTTTCGCTTTATCATTCGATTGTTCTCTCCTTCCGCTGCCGTCAAAGCTGCTCATTGGCGCTTCGAAAGGTAGCAGACCAAACGAATGTCTGGATTAGGTCGAGTAACGGGGATTTCAGGATTTCTTGACCTTCTCTTGCTAAGTTAGTGAGCGCCAGAAACAAAACGAACGATTGACAAATTTTCTCGTCGATCTTTGGACGCCGGCCAGCAATCTTTGCAACGGTCAAGATTGAACAGGGAATAAGGGAGAAGACGGCCGGAGTGGATTTCTGCCACAAGTTTCGAATCCTGTTTTTATTTTACGCAAGTTGTTGATTCAAAAAACCCAACCAAAGGTAATATCGGTCTGTTGGCGTTCTACTTTTGTACACTGTTTGATACGGTTAGACCAATTTCAATCGTAAAAGTAAATTGAAAGAAAATTAAAGAAAACTAATAAGTAGTACAAATCAAAAACAGAGCAGACCTAAGTGTTATTCTAGGGTGAAAGGAAAAACGTACAGTTGAGACAGGGAGAATACTTTTAAGTGATGCTAATCAATGTGTAAAGTAAATGGAGTGGCAGGTAATGAAGTGTTTTATTTGGAAAATGAAATATTTGCTGTAAGACATCAATCTCTTTTTTGAAATTTGTATGCAGAGCCATGCACAATACGTAAATTTGTACTTCCAGAGGAGCAGTTGGAGAAAATCTGCCACTGTATTCTAAGTGTCAGTGATAAAGGATAATGCGTTTCAAACTTGTAACTAACTTTAAAGTGCGCATGATAGTAAAATGTTGGCTTCGCTTTTTTTGCTGCAGGAGAACTGCCTGCGGCGGTGCACGACGTAAACGGAGTTTCGAGATCCGTCCTCAATCTCTGGTTGATTCAGCTAACTGTGAGCTACGTCTTCTCCAGATGACATTTTTAAGGTGAGTTTAATCAGCGTAAGCACATATCAACATCGATCCAACCAAACTTAACGAAACTATGACAAAGTAATAAAAAAAGAATTGTACATTCTGTCAGTCTACATCTTTCCATCGCGGCTTTCAAAGTAACAGGTTTGAAGTCAAACATAACTTTTTGAAATAAACTTTCCATTCCTTTGTCAAAGTAACATTTTTGCGAACGAAAAATAACCCTTGATCTTTGAATCAAAAAGTAAATTGAACTCTGTATGTATTTTGTGCTGTGTACCGCAATATTCTTATGATTGACAAAAAATGGATATTCGACAATTTTTAGAACTGTTTGTAGCAAATTTTTTACAGCGTAAAAATGAATCAGAATGTTATTGCAATCTTTTATAAAGGATTACTTTGTTTTTCGTCACGGTTAAATGGAAAAATCGTACGATGGAATTCGACAAAAATTGGAGATTTGCTATTCAATCAATTTTCAAGAAACCAAATTGTAAGAAATGTTTTAAAAAAGCAGCGTCTCACATTTAGGGATTTAGCAAATCGGTCTATTTTTCAGAAGATACACAATCGTTTTTAATGTCTTATGCGGGGTGCGGTTGAGCACCAAGTAATCAGGTGCACAAATCTTGGATGAAAATAATTCTCGAACTTGAAGGTGTAATAAATCGGTATGGAAAACTGAAATCGTGCCAAAAACTTGCGTTTGGTCGCAGTCACGTATATGTAATTTTACTGACTATTAGCGCGTTGGACTTCTTGTTCTCGCCAATAGCACCGATCCTGAAGGTGTCCTAAGAGTCGTTGTAGTAGTTACAGCCATTTCAATACAACTTTTTTTTTCGCTGCCTAGTTCTGCTAATCCAAGTTTAAAATGAGTTCGCCAGCGAGCTTTCGTAATCTCATGTCGACTTATAAAAATATTGAACAGAGACGGGATGGAAAAGTTTTAGGGACAGATGTGAGCCAAGATCCTGCATGACAAAATAAAACAAAACTTCTAAACCGTTGAAACCTATAAAATTCAATTTGCTATTGCGCAGTTGCTCATCAACCTGTACCTAAACGATTCCTGAAAAAAGTGAGAGATCATTTATTAAAAAAAATCTTGCTTTCATGAATAAATAACGGGTATTAAAAACTTTTTTGGAATAAATCTGTCTTACATGAGCTGTATCTGTTCGTTGTAAGTAGACATTTTTTTTTAATTTCAATGTACAATTATGATGATTTTATGCAGCCATTCGATTTCCACCAGATTATCGGATTTCGTACACTGAAATGTGTAAGGGCGCTGCTAAATCATTAATGAATGGTTTAATCGTTGCAAAGTTATAAGGATAGTTATGAAAATAAATTGAAACTTCTGCGATAAATCAAACGATTATTTCGAACAGTTGCAATGAGAATTGTGTTACCATTTATTTCAGGAAATGCGATACCGATTAATATTTCAAGAATTCGGTAACGATTACACAAAAATCAAATCTTTTTGCACACGAGTCTTCATCAAAGCGTATGATTGATGGAAGTATTATAGTAAAATGGTTTTTGATAAAAATTACAACAAATCAGTGAACATATGTTATTTGATGAAATAATTGGATAAAAAAGTTAATATAAAATGAATCAAATTTCAGAATGGTTCGACGTTCGTACGTAAAAATATTTTATATTGAGTAATAAATGTAATAAAATTGAATAATCTATAAAACGAAAAAAAATTTTTTTTGTAAAAGTTTATTTAGAATGGAATTATTTTTAGTTGTTCATGTAACAAAATGGATAAAATAACAAATATGAAAGGTACACAGAACTTTTCGTAAAAAAAAAATTATATCACTTTTGAAAGTGGAAATATACTGACTAAGAGAAGCGTATATTCGTCGGTTGTGCAATTTACGAAGCGCGTCGGAATAACATAAATTAGACGTATTAATAATTTTGGCTTTTATCTTGTCGGTAGTGATCCCCCATTGCGAAGATTATTTCACGAGTGGTGTGCTAGTAGCAGGCTACTAGTGCATGTGCGTAACACGCGAAAACGTGACGGAAACTACGGCATAGTTGCGGTTCTAGTCGCGTACCCCCGTATCTCGCGTATGCTTTCATTATCAGGCTCCATAAATCATGCACTCAGTTCTATAACGTAACATCCGTCCATCGCTCATAGTTCACAGCAAAACACTGAGACCCCCGACTATGCGCCCGACTGGTAAATATACGAATACAGCAATAAATGAAATACAACGAACTCAACTGGGTTGGCAATAAGTATAGGTTGTTTATGAATAATCTTCATGTTTAGAAAAACAAAATTCAAATGGATTTTTTGAAAAACATTTAAATCTTTAATCTGATTCGCATGGAAGCTAAATTTACCGTTCATTGACATAAACACACTTTACTGGAAAATAAAGCAAAAATCTGTGTTGTTTTAATTAACTTGAGAAAAAAGTAAAAACAAGTTGACTACTAAATTTTCACATCTGTATGCAAATTTTGAAACCGTTGCTGTATAATTCTATCATCTTTCGTCGCGGTTTTTTAGAATTAGTGAAAAGTTTTCGTATAGTCTCAAATCAGCCTGGTTGTTAGAAAACGGTTTGAATTGTTTTATTTCTCTAAATCATGTCTAGATTATTATAGAACTGCGTATATCACTGATATTGAATTAGTTTAAGTAAATATGTCATGTAATAGTCAACACTCATTACGGATGACACATTGGATATTATAAACGGTCGAAACTTATGTTAAGATTCCTCTGATGATAAGCTAAGTTATCAGTTTCGCTTAAGCAACTTAGTTTCAGAAGTGCAAATTTTTTTACAAAATAAATTCAACTGATGGGTGATAATTGCAACATTTCCGAATTCAGTCCACGTCGTAACCGTATAAAATCCACATCGCTGAAATCAGATTCACATCTCGCTTAACTTCAGAGTTAACACGTTTAAAGTCACAACTCTAACGTTTCGATTTTAATTTTAATAGATTTATGCAATACCGCATTGCTTCAAAGAATTCAAATGCCGTGAAAAATGTCTCTTCCAATTTCGCGGGTCTCAATGTTTCTAAGAAATGTATTTTCATTCGTACATGTCACTTTTTAGAAGCAATTTTAAACGTGAGCTTACAGGATACGATAAAATGACATTTAAAAACAAATTTTCAACAACGAAACTGCCACAAAAGCTTTGAAAATAAAACCACAATGTAATGACAGAAGCAATACATTTATATATTATTATCAATTGTTAACTGGATATTTATTCATTTATTGCGAAAAAAAAGTTTGATTGTAATCTGACCGTCTGTAACCGGCAGATTAAATGTCACAAACAAATCGCCGGAGATTAGAAGATTAAAAAGGTCAATTACTCGAATTATCGATCCGTTTCGTTAATCGCTGATACAGAGCTTGTTAACACCACTTAAACTTGCACACGTAAATGCAAATCGCACCGAACAAAACATTAACAAAACATCATAACAAAAGAACGATGATTATAACGTACCAATTACCGCGCCATTCAAACAGTTTTTTTTTTTCAAATTACCGGACGAAAGCATGTGACCCATTTTAATGCGATTTTCCTTTTCCCCATTATAAAACGAATCACAAAACGTATTATTTACTGACCTACATGGCCCTGTGGATGAATTTTCCGCCGAACTCAAACTGATTTTCCAATAAATCTAAAAATTTACGCTGTAATCACTTTTTCATCGCGATTTACTCCAATACAAAACTAGTATAGAATGTTGAATGTGGGGAAAAAACTTATTGAACCAAATTAAAAAGCCATCGATTGCAATAATGTCATTCATTTCGCAAACTCATTCAACGCGCAGCACGGAAAGCGTGCACATAAAAAAGCTCTCGTAAAATGTAATGAAAGAATTCGCTGAAAAGCAAAACTGCGCGAGTATCTCGCTAACAAGTTTACTATACTTGGACAAAAAATAATACGACGCGTGCAGTTGCATTTATTCATTGCGCTGAACGAATATACTAACCGGAGAGTGCAGCTCCTGTGCTGCTTTTCCGGAGCGAGAAAGATAAAATAATACCGATAGTCGATGGCACGAGCGCAACCTATGGCTGTATTTTCGGCACCGCAGAATGTAAATATCTATTATACCGCGGTGTCCCGGCGCACTTCCGCCCTCTTTCTCATTCCACGCGAGATATTAATTCTCCCAGAGTTGCGCGCCGATATAACAAACTCAAAATAATAAAATTGCTCACTAAAGCACGTTTTCACTTTCCCAAATTGCTTTGCAATTGACTTCGCCTCATAATTTCAAATTGTTTTGTTCCTGTTTTTGCCTGTCGATTTTGTTTTATTCCGTCACAACTGGCAGCGTGAAACAATCGTGAAATTCGATTGTGATACAATTTCTATTTTGCTGCACGAAACAAAGATCATTGAAATATTTTTTTATTTATTTTTCGATACAGTCTATTCAGCATATCACAAACCTTTTCAAAAGTTGATTCGTGTAGTTTTTTAAGTACAAAATGAGCTTTGTGAAGCTAAAAAATACTCAAATAAGGTGTAATTTTGCAAAGTTGCTTGTTCCAGTGTAGGGTTCAACATTACGAGAAACTCGACGTAAAAAGGTTGATCCTTTATAGTCTAGTTTGACACTGTAATATCAATCAGTTGCAATGCTACTAAATTCCAGTCTAAACAGTCCATCGCGAAAATTTGAGGCGAACATGAGAATATTGTAAACGTGATAGTGTCTTATATAATTTACAAAGGGCGTTATGAAGAGCATTCAGAGCGGAACAAGTTTCACATGGCGAAGCATAATCTAGTTCTTTATGCCAAGCAAAATACCAGTAGTGTAATTTTAAAAGTATGTTAATAAATGAAAAATCAAACTGGTCATCGGACATAATAATAGTATTAATAAAAACAAGTGAAATAATAGGATCAATTGTCTGTTTCAGAACCGTACTTGCACATTCTGAAAGCCGCAGCTGGGAGAGAGTGGCGCGGATCGCACTCCGAACTGTACGTACCTGGGCGAATCATTTGAGGTTCATTTAATTAGTCGCACCAACGGCCCGGAGTCGCGAAACGTATCGAGTGCATGACAGGCTCTGCAAAAGATAGGCATTTGTTATAGAAACGAACTCAAAATGATTTTCGTTCATCGTTTACATTCTCGGAAACTCGTGGATGGCTCGATAGGTTGTGGTACAAAAAGAAACGTTAGTTGTTAAAAAACGAGGTAACGAGGGCATATTTTTGGTCTTCTTTTGTTTTCACGCTTAGCCTCAAAAAGACAACGCGAATTGTCGTTAGCAATTTATGGTCCCGAGGGTAGTTCATTTTTGGTCATAAACCAGGCATTTACAACACAATTCCAGCATATTTATATGTTTGCACTGAGTTTGAAATGTTTTTTTCAAAAATATTTTTCCAACTGTGATAACATTCATTGTTTAATAGAGAATGGGATCGGTGTTTTATTGGCATGTTATTTAATTTCCCTTTAAACTCGTTTAGGGCGTGCGTTACAACAATTTTTAATGTCAAATTGTTATTCAATCAGCGGCATGAATAAGATGTCACTTTTGACGATGAAAATTTTCTATGTTTCATATAAAACTACGGACTTCATAAAGTTTATGCGCAGAGTCTATGCGATTGTTGTAAAATTTTAAAAACCCCTCTTAATAGTTACTGTCCTCGAAACACTTTGATCGAATATCAATCATGATCCATTTTTTATCGCTTTGCTCGTTTCACTTTTATGAGTTGTAGCTGTTCGACAAAAAAAAACATGACTCGTGTTTCAAACCATTGTAATATAATATTTTCCCCATTTAAACTTTTCGCTCGTTTTATAAACTACAAATGATTTAAAAACTAATTTGCACTGTAATTGAAGTGGGCTCGGAATGAAAAGGCACAATGGATTTTTTGATAGACTTAACAGTCAATTGATTACAATCGATCAAATTTCAACTCAAATTCCAGCCAGCACATTGTTCGCACTTTTATTGTAATTTCTACATTAATTTATCAGCTACATTTTTTTCGTATTTATCACCTCACTCAGTTTTGAGATAATTGAAAGTTCGACACGCTCTTTGATGATAGAAATAAAATACGAACAAAATTCTGTACATAACTCTTATTATCACAAGTACAGTAAATTTTTCTGCTCCACTGAAGGAAACTGGTAACTTGGTTTGAACCAAAGTTTACTATCAAATTGAATAAACATGTAAATATAACATTTTTATACTGTTAAAAGTGTTCTAGAGTATCGCATAGATTTAGGGAAATCCTGTAAAAATCGTGAACATTTTTTCTTATCATTGAATTTTGAATATTTGTTTTCTTTAATGGTATAACAATGTCTATAATTGGTAGAGCAATAAAAACGTTTTCCGACCTGACGTATCACACGTTTTTTTCTGTTAGTTTAGACAGTAAACTTACGTTTGCGCTTCGTTCAATCTTATTTGAGCCATCGTGACGATCCAGTTAGGATTTTCTTCTGTTGAGTCATCAGTTGCACAACAGGGGAACATATCAATGTAAGTTCAGACATCGTGACTAGAAAATCCAACTCCGTTTGTTAACATTACTGATGTACGAACGTCTGTTTTTTTAAAATTGTTACTCGTACGTTTTTTAATAAAATTCAGCGACTAAACTGTTTCGTTATTGAATACTGAAGTATCTATTTGCTGCTCGTTTTGCTTTTCTACTTGACTCAACGTCAGTTTTTGAAATTTAGGCAAAAAACCAAACGGTCGATGGAATCCTGAATGAGTTCTCACATAATTGTCATGTGCTCTTTTATCTTCATTCGGTCACAGTTCATTGCACCTTTTCCAACACACGTCTCGTATGTTACAGAAAAAAGTGCGAAATATCATCGAGATGCACTAGTGAGAAAAGAGTGGGCGTGATCAAAACCTCTAACTTCTAGGAAATACTTCTACTGACAAATAGCCAATCCAGATTGACAAAAAAAAAGATCACAAAAAGCGCCCGATTTGGCACACTGTAATTGCGAATCATCTAATCTTCCATTGACCGTCACTCATGCGACAAATTAAAGTTTTATACGCAAATATTCCGAAATATCCGATAAACTGTGCCAAAAGTTTTGATTAGAAGATAAATTTAAACTCCGCGATTCCGTACCGAAATTTAAGGATTAAACGCTTTGTGTACATAAAACCCATCGGATGTTTATTCAACGAGTTGAAAAGCATCAGAAATAAAACATTTTGCGTGTATATCATAATAACTCGAAAATCAAAATTTGTTATAAAGCTTTGTGCTTTGAACATTTTGTTTCCCGTGTTTGCCTCAGAGCGGCGTATGAAATTCCTTCCGTGGCTTGTATTAAAAGTGATTTCCTGTCTCGTAAATAAAATTCAAAAGAACCAGGGAAGAGCCACTTTTTGACATCGGTTCGAACGAATCAGCAAGGCAATTCAATTGGACGAGGTCGAATTTCCCCGAGTGTCGCGACACAATGTGATGTGCAAAAACGTATCAGAAATTGAACACTTGCTGATGATCGGTTTGCTAATCGATCGCATTATGAATACATCAAAATGATCGCTACGATTTCGTAAACATAAGCGTAAGCATAAACATATACGTATATATTTTTGTATGTACATACGAGAAATTCTTCGTTATCACCTTAAAGTAAGCGATGAGGCGCCGAAGAAGGCGGCCGCCAAAGTATCGACGTCGTTCGAATTTCAATTGAAAAATTCAACGACAAATATTATTCCTGCGGGTACCGTTTTCCTCTCTACTACTTCCTGTTCATCAATGCGCGCGTTATAATTTTCAATAAAAAACCGATTATATTGACATCGATTTTGACAGAGTGCGTTCGCGTTACCAACACCTGGCGCTCATTGTCTCGGTTATCACATTTTTTTTCTCACCCCGACGCAATTCGTTTCGCATGCCAAACGTACGAAGCAATAGCACGCCACACAGTTGTTGTAGACATCGTATGGATAGTTCCTCTTGTGCCGTATGCGACGAAAAAAAACAGCCCAGCAAATATTTCGTATGTTAACTTCCGATAATGTAATGTGTAAATGTCGAGTGTACTTTGCGTACAGCTGTAATAATGTGAAATAAATGACAAAGGTTGTGGGTACATTTATCGCGAATTATCAAAACCGAGCCACTTGCGGTTATAGAATTTTAATAGCAACGTTGGTACGTGTTTCGTTTCACCTATCGCTGTACATACGTTTGGCGAGTGGCCCAGTTCGGATAATTTGCTCCTCGAATTGGACCTGCGATTCGCGATTTTGACGCAGATTATGCAGCAAAAAAAATCTGTTGAGCTTAATTTATTGGGCCGACAAGAAGTTCGCCAAGTCGCGGCTCCAATTTGGGCGGTTTGTTTTTTATCTTGGTAAGAATAGTCAGCATTTGTTATATTATTATAAGAGATAAGGAAGTGTAAATGATGATTAATAAAACGACTCAAGTTTACAAATGTCAAGGAAACTACCATTTTCTGTGCTTCTTTCGCACAACGATCCTGATTACATTGTTCGATTTGTTTCGTGATTGGTCGACCCTATTTTTCGTCCGCCTCTGCAGTTCAATATTCCTCGCGTGAGATCTTCACCTCGACCGAAATCAGGACCTATGGGATTGCTCCTGTCCCTGCGCAAGTTATACGAACGGTAGCCCGCTGTAAACAAGTTGCAACTTTTTCAACGGTGATTGGAACACGAGAGATCTCGAGGATAAACAAATTCGTTTGAACGTCGAAACGAAAACTTGAATGTAACAAATAACTCAATTTTCACAAAAGAGAGTGACGAAGTAACTTACATCAACTTGATGTAACAAATTTCAGAAGCAAACTCATTTGCTTAACTTAGTGCATTTAAAATGTTAGTTATTTGAGGAAGCTTGTTTTGTTAACGGCATCACAATAGCGAAACAATATCTTTTCAACGTCCGACGCATTCTTAACTTCGACTGTTTTCACGCAGCGGAAATATCATTTGTGAAATGCAGCCGTTTGGTTCAATTATTCGAAACATTCAGAAGCGTTGCAAAATCAGACATCAAAGTGAATCCGGCTACGACGATTCGAATACAACTTGAGTTTCGGACATTCTTTAGCAATGAGAGGGACTCGCTCGAGAAGCAAATTTACTGTGTAATTTGAAGGAAAACTTTTAACCGCGTTACAATTGAAATTTGTAAGGAGCGCGTTTTGCGAGCGAATTTAAATGATTTATTGAACGTGACAGTGGCTCGTAAATCAAGTCTCAACTGAGAAACACAATATCGAAATTGTATATGGGAAAGTATTACATTTGAATTCTCGTAACCATGAAGCATGGAATATCGTCTATCCTGAGCGTCGAAACGTACACAACCGCTCGGGAGATGAGCGGCAACAGAAAATTACAAACATCAACAAAGTTGAATGCGAAAAAGAGAAAAAAAAAGACGACACTTTTTTCTGTATCAGCATTTTTCTTGTTTCCGAAGAGGTGAAAAGGGTGTAGAGCTACTGGGGCGAAGAAATTTCAGCTATTTTGTAATTTACGAGCGCGCCGGACACTGCTGTGCGATTGGCTTTTGGTTTTGTAGGTCGTGTTGAAAAATTCGACTGCTACAGCGGGTTTACCGATGTCCGGCGGCTCTCGACTGTAGCCACTCGTAACCGGATATGCAAGCCATCGACGTATTATTGGTCCGCTGATCCACGCAGATAACCCAAAAGAAATTCCTACTTTGAACACTTTGTGCGAATTAATCTCATGAGCGATCCAATTTAAGTGCCATCGTCGATTTATGTTGCATTACGAAACACGCTTCTGCAAATAACGCGGCCAAATTTAATTTCACTTTGTTCCCCTAATGAAAGCCTCCATCGTCGCAAAATATTTTGGATCTTCCGGATATTCCGTTCTAATTTTATAACTAAATTTTCGTTCATAATATTTTGTATAAAATTCATTATTGAATTCACCCTCCCACGAGAAGCAATAATAAATTGGATTATTCTCACCCTTTTTTTGTGGCACAATGAAGTGAAAATTTTGGTAATATGTATGCAAGCTTAAATTTTTCTGTTTTTTTAGCCCACGGCAAGAATTTATTATTGTACAGTCGTTAACTTTGAATTGACTTTTCTACTTTTTCTAACTTTTTTTACACATTTTTCGAACTTCAAAAGAGTTCTGGTACCTTTACACTAAACCGATTCAAATCTTCTTTTTTTGAAAGTATGTTGAATTTCAAAACGAGAAAATTGGCCTGGAAGAATTTTGATTAACCAATTTTTCAAGCAGTATTCAATAGTGATATAACAAAAGTTTTCTGAAGTTAGCTAGTCTTTTGAGGTTTTTTTGCAATATGTTTAAACTTGGAATTTTAGTGTTACAAAGTTTTTGTGCATAAAAGTATCTGCATTTATTTTTTAATCCAATGAAGTTTACGCGACTATGGTGATTTGTTTATTCTTACTTAATGTTGTGCCACGTCATTTTATCGTTTTAAGTGAAAAATTCAGCTTATGAACTCTTGTACACATTACAAACTTTCCCTCCCAGTTTACCTATTTGGCCCTTCAGTTTTAATAAATTAAAACTTCGTTCACGAGAGCCACGTGTAATTAAATTAATTTATGATACTGATTAAACTCATCCAAGTCTTTTTTCACGCGAACTATCTTTTCTTATGAGAAAACCTCTACAGATATAAATTACAAACAATTAACTTGTTCCCGAATTTATCGTACTTGGGTTGTACTTTAATATTGATTCGTTTTTTTGCTCTTATTTTCTCGCTTGTAACCTTTGTTCAATAAGTGAATCTGATTACACAATCTCCTCAAATGTGAAACCCCCAAATATAAAGTTTTCTTTCGGAAAATAGAGGCAGTAAAAAACCTGTACCGCAAATAAGATTGCTTTCACAACGAAGTCGCTCGAAAACTTTATTGAAATTATTTCCAGCAAGCACGTATATCTAGTTACAGCGTTCGAATTGTATTTCGTGTGATCTCAGGCATCGCGTTGCAAAGCGTTTGCCTCCTTGGAATTCGCGACAAACGTATATTATACTTATGATAAAACAGGAAATTGGTTTCTCACAATACTGAGCTTTAATCGAAGCGTGAACGCCGTTCCGATAAGCCAAACTTCGGAGTTCGAGCGCGAGCTTAGGCGAAAATCTAGACACAATACCGTCGACGTATTAAGTTAACATTTCTCCAAACGTCCTGTATTTATACGCAACTCGATCATGCTGATTTAATCATCGATTCTAAAACAATTCGATTTTTTTAAATATTTTTTTAGTATATTGATTTCATTTTTTTTCCGAAAAATTAACTTATAATAAAATCACATCCAGTAATTGGTACAGCTATGAATAATATTTTGTAGAATAAAACATGAAATAAACTGGGACGCTATAAATAGTAAACTGTTTTTAGATCTTTTAACTTCAAGGAAAATAATTACTTTAGGTTCTATTTCGTTTTCAACGTTCTTCGACTGTCGCGTGCAGACTTTCGGGATGCATTAGCAGGTTTTCCTTATGCAACTCGGAGTTTCGTTTACTCTTACCAGCATTACGGTGATTAATTGAAATCATTTTAAAAAGTTTTCCTGCATTCGCAAATTTCATCTACTTGGGAGCTTTTTTTTCGAGCTGGCGATTAAAAAAGTAGCCGAGTTATGTAACGCAATTTAATTACAAATTAATTAGAAATAAAGATGATTGAAACGGTTGTTCTGAAACGCTTAATAACGCGTTAATTAGCCGGAGTTCAAAATTACGATCATACGGCAAAACACTTTAGTATAAACTTATCAATAGAAAGAAAAGGAAAATATAATTGAATTTTCAAAAAGATGGAATTTTCCGCGTGATCAAAATTTGCATACTTTGCGAAAATTCGTCTGATCAATCGAAAACTGAGTTTCCGTTTCGATCTCAACTAGGGAAAAAATTCATCAGATAAATATTGATTTCCCGGTAACAGTAATTTGAATTTACAATGATTTGAAAACAGCCACTCTTTCTCGATAGTAATAATAAGCCTCACTGGCAATGAAATCTGGGTTAAGAATTGTCTCAGTTGACTTTGCTAAAATATACGTGAAATTTGAACGACGACGAAACCGTATATTCATGGAGCCAAAGCTAATGTTGACCCGAAATCATAGTCGTGTCCTACATTACTAACTATTGGGGAAAAAATAAATATCGCTTCAGAACCTTCGAAACAGACATTCAAATTCAATTTCATTACGCTAAAATTAACTGGACAAAATATTGTATTGCAACAGTAAGCAAAATCCTGTCAAGTTAGAGTTTGTGCACTTGTTATTTCCATTTCTTTGGCATTCATTTTGCAAACACATCGGAAGAACAATGAGAAGCGTAATTAAACCGTTCGTCTTGCTCTCTTTCGTCGTACACGATTCGGTGCGCGAGCAGCTGTCTCTAATTCGACCCTATGAAATATGCAAACGCGATGAATGGCTCGAAGTGTGAATAGCTTGCACATAAGTCGAGTGGATCTGGCCGAGAATCCGAAAATAAAATTAAACCAGAAAAAAATCAGCAGTAGAAAACATTTCGACGGTGTATAACATTTTCAAATTGGATCGGGGGCTTGTTTTTGTTCGTCTGTGGAATCAGCACAGCCATTCGAAACACTCGAAATTGATACTCGATTTGAATGCGCCTTTAATGCAAAGTGCCTGATACAAACCTGACCGAACGCCCATTTGAAAAGCGATAAATTATTTTAGCAAAGCTAACCTGCTAAGCCGTGGGAGAGCTTTTTGTGAAAGAACGAGGTGAAAACGCAGTGAATGCAAAGGGCAAATCACGGATTGCAGTAAGTAGTGAAAGAAGAGTATGCTCAGCCGAATGGTGGGGACAGATCGGCTTCATTTGAATTCTGCTCAGTTCGACCCGATATAAAAACTGAAATGAAATCTGGCGATTCTGACGGTTTGTGCCGCTCGACTGCTATATTATTCTCAAGCACCCATCACCTCTCGCGTTGCAATGCCAGCGACGGCCGAGAATTTATGTCGCAGTAACAAAGAACCCGATGGAGGGAAAACAGTGCTCCCTTTTGAGCTGCAATATCATATACAATTTCAGCAACTGCAGGTGAAACATCAGGAACTGTCAGCTGCAATAGTACCACTTTTTTTCACAAAAGTTCATAATTTATATAGCCAAGGAACAAAGCAAGTAGTATGGATTAATTTATGTCAGACCAATGAAAAAGTTGTCAAAAATATGAGCCACGTTTGGACACGTTTGGGAAATCGGTCGGTTGGCTGAACGATGAATTATTTTATGTTGCAAAGCACATTGTGTAGCGAAACGCGCTTTGGATAAAGTAGAAAATCATCGTTGACTAACGCGTATATGAAAACCACATGTTGGAACGATACATCGTAATATTATATATACCGGGCGATCATAGTTCAACAGCAAGGCTGTTTCAAGTTTACTATGAATATCAACGAGTTGTTGAATGATTGCGAGGAATTCAATACCCTTTAATATGCATATCCGATACCGTGTCCTATAAAGTAGTTATCAAATATTCATTTCTTGCCAGGAAGCTAGTTGATGCGAGCAACTGTCTGCGATGATGGATACTCACGATAGCGTACAATTTAAACATTCTGACCTCATCCTGCACCTGCCTGCACATTATCATAAATGAAGCTAACTTAATAATCCTCCAAAATGTTTGTTGCACCATTAATTTTTCTTTGTTTTTTATAAAAAAGAATAATCCAATTATCTGTGATCATAAAATTTTTTAAAAAAAAGACAAAAATCAATTTAAAAGTGTTAGTGTCAGCGTTACGCTAATGATGCGAATATAAAATATACAGTACCAATAATATAAGTTTACGACACAGTTATCTGAAACTAGTGAACACTTAAAATAAAAATAAATGACGCTGAAAAAAAAACAGGTAACTCCGTTTGCTGATGTGTTGGAATCTTCATTGAAAAGGTCTGAGGTCCCTGAGTCCTCAATGGCTTACTTCACAAGAGTATTTCACAGCCCTCGAAAAATTACCCGACCATTGCACCGATCCCCGGTTTCACTTTCCCAGCCGCTTCGCATGTGCACGTAAATCGTTGGTAAACAGTATCCAGGTTTTATATCATTCGAGTTTCTTACCCGCTGTTGTACCATTATTGTAGCGTACACGGTTTCCATGACACGCAAGGAAACGTTTTCAATTTTATAGACGCTAAGGTGCCAAGTATACGGATCTCGTTCTTTCGACGAGATTATGTTAACCTATAAAACTTTATTTATAATACAACGAAAAATGAGAGAAGAGAAAAGAACGAGACGAAAAGTTGTCGTAAAGTTAAACAAACGAAACAAGTATGAAACATTAAATACATATTGTTCCTTATGGGAGTGGAATTCCGATTCAAATAAAAACAGAAAAAAATAAACTTTTGGGATTGAAAAGTGTGAGTAACGCAAGTTGGTAAGAAACAATCGTGTACCTGATGCATGATACGAAATTGAACTGTATTGCGTTTTATCAATTCTTATGTGTTTTTTGAAATTTGCATATCTTTAGTGGGTGTGTATTTATATGCAAATCAGTCGCTCGCACCAAATCCAAATGGAATAATGTAACGATCAAAATTGAAATAAAATAAAAAGTTGATGTTCCGACTGCTTGAACAATCTCGAAAGTAAACTCTTTATGCATTGAAATTACCTTCAACATATTTTATAGCTAATGAAAATTCACAATTGATTAGCATAAGGCAATAAAACGTCAATCGAGATAAAAGTGGCATTCACTCAATAAATCGAAACACATTTCGACAAAGTCAATACAACTGATCGAAGAAGAAAACAATGGATTGCAATTACCACAATTGTAAGCCCTTTTGACAGCGAAATTAACCAATAAAGGATCAAGGAAAAAACCCCTAGCGGATATTTCGATCCGTAATCTCGTTGCGGAAGTATTGAAGGAACGTCGAAGTAGAAAAGAATATACCTGCGTCAGGCACCGGTAGAAAATAGATTCAGACTGACTGTCACGCGGCAAGATTTAGTTGGTAGATTTAATCAAGTGGACGGAGGCGCGGCGAACGTACTTGGAAAGTGCATTGCAGCTTGGCTAAGTCGCTTGAGGTTGTTCGCTGATATTCCACAATCGCTCAAAGACTGCGCGATATAATTCGCAACTCTTCTCGACCCTGTCGAAGAAAAGTTCCGACTCAGGAGACACGAACGGTCGCGATTCAAGAATTTCAACAAGATTTAGGATTTTGTTTTCAAAAGAGAGGCGATTGAATGCAAAAATGTCATCAACTCGATGCAATATCCACGTCAAGCTGTAAAAGTTTTAATTAAGAAAACTAAACGACCGAATGTAGAGACGCAAGCATATTTCGAAATATTAAGACATTCGCAACTCACTGACTGAATGAAACTTTGCATCTGACCGTGTTGACGTGCTGGATAAACTTGTACGACGAAGCACCTGAACATACCGATGCCAGATAAGTATGCTCCTACTTACTGATATTCCATAATTTAATTGAACTTAGTCGAGCATAAGGTAGTTCAAGTACCGATACCAGTTTTCAAAGTTTCTTAGGCTTTGTCCGATAAATCCACGCACAGACGCTGCAATATGAGTTATCCGAAATATCTGAAAAAAACTTTTCGAAAAATTTTGCGCGAATTCCAAATTGTGGAAGTTTAAATTCAAGAATGCAACTTGTCGGTGAAAACGCCGCAACGAAATAAAAAATATCCATAGAATTTTTATAGAAAAAGTGCTGGGTCCATTTGAAAAAGGAAAAAGTGAACAATTCAGTGAGCTCTTTATTTGTAAAAAACTGATCTGATGATGTGAACATAATATATTAATGTTTATGTAGTTGCATCATTAACCAACGATGTAGCTTACTCGCGACACGTTTATTTAAGCAAAAACTTATCCAAGGTTGAGCGAAACCGTGACGAAGGATGCATATTGCATCGTGAAAGGTTTCTCTGACGTAGTAGTACTAATGCTATACGGTAAGGTTTCGAATGCAGGCATTGTCAGAAGTTGGAATTGCAACATAACCGCAGGAAGTTTGCCGAATTTCGCGGTTTTGTTCCCACATTAATTCTCAACACTTATATAAATACTTTCCGAAAATCCCAATTTATAAGTTACCTGACATCTCTTTCAACGTTGCTAGGATCATTTTGTTTTCAATTCCATTTTTCTCAAATCAAATAATCGAAAAACGATCGGACTAATTTCCATTTATTATTAATCGGTACGACATTTATAACTTTTGGCATCAAAATTTATGTTCATGAGAATTTTCATTTACAGCTCAGCTTGCATTCAGATTTTTAATTTCTTCCTGAGAGAGTACTAAGTGCACGACGAATAAATCAATTCCTTCAACCGTGCTAGACGAGTAAAAAGGGAAAGAATACTCCGCCGATGTGAATGGAAGAAGAAAGAATGAGCATGAAAATTTATCGTGCGTTGATATTTTGTAGAGAAAAGAGTTTAACCCGAACAAGAAACGTATAAATCAAGACAAATTTCTTTTGTTAAATTAGCATACGATGGTCCTTGAAGGATATGAGCTAAAAAAACTAAAATCGCTGAAACATGGAAATATCAATCATTGCTCTATTACTGCACGTGTAATGTAACACAAATTTTTCTCACACGTTCGATAAAAAAATTCAATTTTTAGAAATTCTATATTCACAAATCCACTTTATTCGAATTTCGATGTAACGTGAAATTTTATGCTTCGCTTTAGTGTTATCTAGTTTTCCACTAACGCCATATCCACTATCCATTATCTCTAATTCAACTACTAAGGAAACGAAGGCTTTTCAATAATTTATCTTTTTTATTTCAAATCCGCTCACTTTTTGACATGCGCAGCGGAGGAGATAGACTATTATTTCCTCTACAGAGACACAGTTCCAAAATTCATGTCTTCTTCATCGAATTTAATTTGGTTTCAGAATGTTTATTTCTACCTCGATAAATTATGATGTTTTCTAAGATTAATTTCTGTCATGAAAAACAAACTGTTAATTCCGAAAGTTAAGCAAATTTCAAATTTGCTCAAACTATTTTAAAAAAAAATTTTATTACGGAATTCAAAACATTGAAATGTATATTATCATAAATACATTGTAGTTGAGCTGAGGAATCTTGTCGCCAAATTATGAAACAGAACAACAACATTCAATATCTGCTGAACAAAATAAATTCCTCCGGATACAACAGTTCCGACTCGAAATAAAGATAATGAAAGATTATTATTACTTTTATATCCCGGAGGCATCTGAAGAAAACCACAGATACTTGCTAAGTCTTCCGGGAGAATTCTAAATTTCCATTATGCTTTTCATTAGTTTCTCAGAAAGCTTTATTTATGTAATACGCAAAGAAACTTTGTATTACTTGATTAAAAATCGAAATTACATTCCTACTACGTTTCATGAAAAGTCGCTTCAAAGTCGTTACAAATAGCACAATTTTCATGCATGATGTAAAACTAGTATAACAACTAACCCATAAAATCTTTTAGCCGTTGTGAAATGTTTCCGAACAAAAAATGAAAAACGTTGGATTTTAATTTCAAAACATAGTTTTCCAGCGTTAGAGAAAAAAAATCTAGTGGTCTCGTATTTGTTCCGGAGCTGGTATACGCAAAAACGTATCTTCTACACTTCTGCCGCGGGACTTGCTTTTCTTTTCTAATGCATTTCCTGATCCTCCGTAATGTTTGCGAAACGCTTAACAAAGCAGAACCGTAGACACTTTGGTGAAACGCAAATTTCGTTTCCAAACTTCTTCTGCGAATCTTTGCCTCGTTAATAACGGAAGCACGTTTTCTCTCGTCTTCGCGCATCTTTCCAGTCGAATTTATATTTATGCAGCACTACGTGTCGCAAATCGTATGAGACCAAAACCATCCACATAAAAGCCACCACAAACTTGCTCCACAAAAAAGCCGTTAACTAAGGAACACAATCTCCACAAAATCTGTTTAAAATAAACTGCTCTTGGACCTAGTTCGCGTAATTAGACAGAAAGAACTGAGTATCTCATATGCAAACTTTCGTGACTCGATTAATTAGTCAGCATAATCATAAGATGGATTATACTCGCGCTTAACTAATTTAGACGAGAAAAAAAATCTGCTCAACTTGTGACTAAATAAGAACTGCAAAGAACTTTGTCCAGCATAGAAAATGGTTTCGAAGGGTTACAAATAAAAGTCTGATAGGTCCAAAACTTACCATTTCAACGCTTACTGTGAAAGCTTTGTTACGAAGCTCGTATAACAGAAAGACAAGCAACGTTTTCTGATATAGAACGCTAGTTCTTTGTAATTTAAGAGAACAGCCAGAAACGCAATTAAGAAGAACGTAAAGGAAATTAGTCTCGGACTCATTTTTAACGTACATTGCGTTGTCCTTTCAATTAGATACTTCCGAATTTGTCGTTTCCGGTTGTACGGCAGTGTAAATAAATCTTACACCAAACAGGTTTCGGGTCGATTCTACAGACCGTTTTCCTAGTTCATTGCAGAACTTTATATGGTAGTGTATTTTCTGAGACTTTGTATTGACAATTTTTTTCTGATCTTTATTATCAAAATATCAAGTATGTGCTACTACTTTCAGCACCAGTAAAATAAAAATAACATTACAACAAACCCGAGCTTTTCTATCTGCAAATAAAAATTATTTACCAAAACGTCGGTTTTGCAATAACAAATAGAATTTGTTATTTTTGTACGCGAATCGCAGAGCGTTTCCAGTCTGCCTTCGGCATGAAATTTTGAATTAAAAAATTACATTTGAAAAAATTGAAAAAGTTGCTGCTGGCAAGACGTTAGATTAAGTGTATGATGCACGGTAAATGCCACTCGAAACGTTAGTCCGATCACGTGCAAGTTCGCATCGAGAAAACAGTTTCAATCGTGGCGTGTCTTTGTTTATGGCATACCAATATTTATTCTCCCGGCGGTAAATTCGCCTTTCATCCGCACTCTGGTAATTTGATGTACACCGCGCGTCGCACCGAGCGCTGCATGACTAAGATATAGGCACTGGGGGAGGGAAGAACAAAGATTTGTGCGGCAAAATTATGCGCCGAACAGTTGGCTAACTCGCGCAGTGATAAATATTTGGCCCGGCCGATCGCACACATTACATCTCATAATTGCCGATGAATGCTCGAGCGCGATTCATCACCGAGGACGTCGGCTATAAATTTATTGCGCGTAATTGCGTTAAATAACAATGTTCATTTTTCGGCGCTCCGAATCCCTGCGAAACACATTTGTAATTTGTTCGATTTTCCAAGTCCTTTATTTGGATTGGAAATGGCCTCTAAATAGAATAAATTGCTCAGACGGTACTTTTCAATTATGTCAAATTTATTTTGTGGTGTACAGGCGATAGGTTGTAATGACTTTTTTGAATAATTTGAGTAATGAACATTGTGCCTTTTGTTAACGTGAAAAATGGCAGAAGATTAGTTGCAGGAAACATTTAGAAAATTTCAGATACGACTAATTATGCACATCGATTACTCCGGCTTGTTTAGTTCATTACAGATGACAAAACGAATTCGAAATTGCTCAGTGAGTGGTACGAAAGCTCCATTTAATTAATTGGCAAACGGGCGCAAGATTTAGCCACGGCGGAAACTTTGTTACTTTCGTTTTACTTGGACTAAGTCAATAGTTGTTAAAACCGAGTGAAAAATACTGCACCGAAATAGGTCTTCAGACCTATAGTCAAAGCCGAGACATTAATTCTACTTAAATGAATGAATTAAGCATAATTGATTTCCCGATTAAGTTATGTGTAATTTTTGGTTCATTTGTTTTGTCGACTCTATTTCAATTTATCTCTTTTACTCGAACGTATTTAAAATGATATTAGTCTCAAAACCATTTAGCAATCAAAAAACCATAGGTCTTTGCCTAAACTGGAAATCATAAAGTGAAAACTCAACACATCTCAATAACACAGCTTGCAAAGAATCAAAAGGGAGGGATTACGAACAATGTCGCGCACAAACGCAAATCCTCTTCCACGTCAATGGACGCGCGTCAAAAGCACAGAAATTCCGTTGTAAATCAAGAGTTAAATTTTTGTCGAATGCACACATTGGCGCCAAGTTTTGCGTTCTATTTGAATTACGTCATTTATTTCGAAGTGTTTTCATTTCGCATTCCGAGTCGTCCGGATTAGTCGAGTTAAATTGAAGCTACCTATACGAAGTGGTACAAAATAAGCTCTTCAGAAATGACGAATTGCCGTATTAGCGCGCATACTAGTTCGAGTTTACTTTAACCCTAAAGTTTGCGCTACAAAATCATAGCACAAACACGACGCCGACTTTGCTGCAGTACAAACTTATGATGTTCCAATTAACATTGACGTAATTAATTAGAAAATTGAATGAAAACAGCATGAAAAACAACAGAAAAGCCACGACAGTTTGCAAACAAAAATTATTCAAATGCAAAACTTCATCATGACTGCCTTTTTTTCATAACGGATAGTTCGGTCTGAAATGTTGATACACGGTGAAATAAAGTTAAGTGTGCGTTTGAATAAGTGGACTGCGACGATGACATTTCACTATCAGATTGCAGGAACTTTTCAGGAGCTTTACGATAGGGCAGTTTAAGGAGAAAACAACCCTACAGCACTTCGTATGAGAACGAAAATGCATTTTTAATGCTTCGCTTCCGGCGCGCCATTTCGTTCCCAACGATTGCGTCAACTCCGTGCCAAACGGCACATGCAAAACTTGGAACAATTATAACAATATTTCTCTTCATGTATTTGTTTTTTTTTTCGTCATTTTTTTCACACAGAGAAAATTAATTTTTAAATGTTTAAGCGCGCTACGGGACGGTCTAACTTCTTTTTAAATTGTATTTTTCGCATAACGAACTTATTACTTCCGAAAAAATGTCGCACAAAAACTTTTGATTTTTTGTCCGAGAAACTGAATGACTTGCAAACTGTTTGGATAATCATTTTGAGTCGATAAGACTTTTATAATTTCCGGAATGTGTCAAGTTGAGTGCTAAATTACATATTTAATGGCAAAATAAAGTTTACGAATCTGTTCCGGAATGTTGAATTAAAGTAGAATACGCGGTAAACGTAAGTTGCATAAAATCAACTCTGATCAATTTTGAGAATTGTAAAAAACATAGTCGGTTTAAAAAAAACTAGCACTAACTCTCCAATAGGCATCCGATTTATTGGCAATAGCTAACATTAAAAAGTTGGTTGAAAGTGGTACATAAATTTATAACGCAGTGCGACACGTGGCTCGACATCAAATATCGCAGATCTATGGAGTTCCAGTTCATTCGAGTATTAAGTTTTACGATTCTCACGAACGCGACGTGATTTCAAACGCTCCCTAGTTCTTCGACACCAACCTAAACTTTACATAACTCCAATTCATCACCGTATGTTGCAGTTCAACAATTAGAAATAATCTCTGTGGTTATTTACATACTATAAAATATCTTATTCAGAAATTTTAATTCTGTATTTTTCTATCCGAATTGGGTCGAACATTCAAAAAGAGATCTTGCAACGAAATTGAAATTTTTACATGACTCTTTTACGACATCGTGAAACACAACACAGTTGCAGGTAAATAGATATAAAGCTTTTCCAAGAAATTCAGATTTTAGATGTTACTCTTATCATTTTACTTTTTATTGTTTTGTCTCAAACAGTTAAAATAAACTGTATAACAGGATCAAAGTATAGTAACTTCTTTAACATATTCGGATGTACGTTACGCTTACTTATGGTTGACCGAAGGTAAATTCAGAGCATTTGTAAAGTATCATACAATTGGCATTCAAAAAATATAAATGAAATATTTCATTTTTTAAAATAAAATTTAATCGGTTTATTATCGCGATTTTAAATCTTTGTTACAAGAGGTTTTTCCGGGTAATGAAATTTAAAAGTGAAAACTTGTAAGATGGTTAATGCTTCTTCTTTCTTCTTCATTAATTGTGAGTTATAAAATGTCTAGAGGTGGTAAAAGAAATGTGCGATCATATGTCCGGAGGAAAAAAGCTTGTTTCCTTAAAACAAACTTATTTATAGACTGCAACGTCTTAAACGCGTAACTTTTTATTAAACGAAGGTATACGTAAGCCAAGTATAAAACGAACAATTCTGTAATAGCTAAATAACTAAGCGGATTAGCGTGCCATACTCAGTACATAACGAACTACTTAACAGTAAACAGTGTGCTGCAGGATGCAAACCGCCTCAGACGTTATGACGAGTAAATGCTGCTAAAACAATTATCGAACTACAGCACGCTAACGTCAGCCTTAATTTTTCACTTTACCGTATTATGTAAACATCCCTTTTTTGATAGTTTTTCAGCTGAACGGTTAAGAACGTTTATAAACCTGAAATATGCTCAATTTAATTAGTGTCGAAAAATAACTCAATCACTTACATTCATTTTTCTCAATTGCTGACATATTCAGTTTTAAGTAGAATTGAAAGTTTACAAAGACGTTTGCAACTGTTAAAACCCACGCAAAATATCATCTGATGTTTGCCTAACCAAGAAGATGGTTGATAATGGGGAAAAATCTAATAGATTAAACTACTTCCATGGCATGAAATTTCTTGAAAGCTTGAGCTCTTTCGTAAATGCATTGTTCTCGTATACATACGCCGAGATCGCTAATACTTGATACGAAGTTATGAAGTGCCTTAAGTGATATCAGAATTCCTCTCAGACTTCTATTGAAATGTGCAACCCGCAATGTTAATATAAATAGGATTCGAACTAACTTCAACCGACTGAATATAATTCAATGATCGATTAAAATTGACACGTTCTATTTTACTATTTCAGTCACAGAACCGTTCATTTTATCTTTCGCAAGAAAAACTTCGTTGTAAATCGTGTGACTCGAAGTGTAATTGAACGTTAATTGCCCTCCACGCCGAATTTTTCAGTGATTTTATCTTAAATATATTTAATTCTATATAATTATTTTTGACAACGAGAAATGTTTGATTACGTGTGCTTCACTTAAAAACCTAAGAATAATAAAAATTTCAAGCCTCTACATAAAGTTAAAATCGTGAAAATTGTGCGCATATGTGCGAGATTTGGTAAAAATGGGCGAAGTAAAGAAAAGCGTATGAAAAAACATGAAAAGTACGCCAGCTTGATCGTTTAATTATTTTCCGGTTGGACCCTGGTCACACAATTCATCCCGACCGTAGACCACCGCAGATTTAAACCATCGGGTTTAGAAGTTGCGCTTCTTTTTTCCATCCTCTCGGTTCTTATGAGCCGCAGCTTTACTCTAAAACCACGCAAGAGGCAAACTTATCGGCGCTGATACGATGTTTTAAATATGCAGATGAGATTAATCTTTTTAGAACGCCACCACGGTGCATGATAAACAGCAGTTTACACCCCTATCGCGTTCGTGAGACTACAAAACACCAAAGCCCTCTTCGACTTTTTGTCATGCAAAATTGTGTAATTCCAGCCAGTTTGAGCCGGTATTTAATTAGCCTCAGGTGTCACATTACTTGTAATTCTATTATGCCGTGAGCGTTTTATTTTCTGTTTACATTTACGTTTACAACTATTGAAAATAAAACTAATCGTCGTGTCGTCTACTCTAATATATTTTATACTACTTAAAAAAATGGTTTTTCAGTATTTTGTCGGAGTAAACTTTCGAAAGTATCGAATTTAACAGATGATTCAATTACGATTCATGTAAATTGCTTGTCCAAGAAGTTCTGGGTATTTTTCAAGTCAATTTATCGGGTCAACTTAAACGTCCTGAGATAACAACCGGCAGCTCGTTTCGCAAACTTGCAAGATCGATGTGGCCGGTGTATTGTGAGTGAAAAAACATCAAAATCCCTGATAACGCAGTGAAGTATAGTTGCGCTCAATCACGCGCGAAGCCCCGTACTTGCGGAGCAACTTGAGCGAAGAACAGCCCTCGAATAGCGCCACTCTCATCTAACAAACTCGACCAGTCTTGAAGGATCACCGCAACGACTTTCATGGCCGCTCGAGCGAGTGTGCCTTATCGTGCTTTTTAATGCCACTTGTACATTTTCTTTGAAAGGCCTGCAGAAAAGAGTTTCATTGAAGAATGAAATCGCGAGACTTGATTCGAATGATATTCGCACGCCATGATTGTTTGTTAAATCAAGCGGCTTCAACCGACAATTCTTTCTTTGTCACCTCTTCAAAACTCTCGTCGGCCTTTGTATCATTAAATCGACGAGAATGCTGATATTCCAATTCAGCTAGTCGAGAAAATAAAATGACAAGTAAAAGTTCGTTTCGGTAGGTATAATAGACTTCCCAACAACATCAAACATAACGCTAATCAATGGTTGTTTCCTAAACACACGTTGCGAAAATTAATCGCCAAATAGTTCGCCTGTCAATTATCGATATGTGATCGTATGACGGAGATCGTGTTAGTCAATCGAAACTCGATTTACTCATTATAGTTCATAAACTGTAATCATCGTTGCAAAGCTTTGCAGGTCAAGAGTTGAGGATCAGCCCCAGTTTCCTGACACGTGTTTGATAAATCACGATAATCGTCTCAACTACCCTTGTTTGCTCGATTGGCGGTTCATATACTTCCGAATCATTGACATAAACCAAATATCGAAACGTGTCGTCAGCTTTTAAAACGTAAGAAATTCAAAAATTTCGAAAAATTCTCAAGTTCTAACGAATGATCCGTCAGAAATTTTTAGCATATTCTAAAATATGTTTCTTTATTATTAAATTAGTTTCCAGAGGAAAATTATGTCGAAATATTATTGAAAAGAAATTGTAATATAACCATCACGAGATAACATATTCGATTCTCAATGCATACGTATATGATTGACTTTTGGCCCGCAGCAGCGCGGCGAGTATTTTAAATCCTATTCATCAAGATAAAGCCAACATCACGAAACTAAATAACTTCACCGCGTCAGCCATGCGTGCGAACTGTTAATTCACCAATACCGCGAATCCCAGCGAAAGACAATCAAGGACAATATCAGGACCGCTTTTTGCGTATCGAATTAACTCTTGCTGGTTTTTGCAAGTGACGCAAAATTTTTCTGTCAAAGTACAAGTTGTGCGCGTCCAGCTTGTTCAGAAAAATGCACCCATAATCAGCAGCCTGATAAGAATAGTCGAACGTGTGCAATTGCTTTTGCGTCCCCTGTTTTTACTGAACCGAAAACCGACCGATACGGGAATGACATTTGATCAATCGCTTATAAAAAAAAGCTGACAGTGTACTACTTATTTGAAATTGTTTTGAGGCAACCGCGGTTAATCATCTATTAACAATCCACGATAAATTTCTCCAATGACTGCAATACACAAAAGAATGCAATTTTCAATTTCTTTCGGGTACTCATCAAAAGATTTATATTATCCGATGGTGAAGCGGAACCTCCTTGCAAAGGATACTCTGAAATATCCCGCCAAACGTCGGGAAAGACAAACTAAAAGCTAAGCGGTTGCATAAACATTTCTTTGAACGAAATTGGAATCGTCAGTAAGTATTTTATGAATGACTTCTTCGTTACATTTACAACAGCGTCGGAAAAGTGTGTGTGTAAGAGAGAGACGGAACGAGAGAATGCCGATAGAAAATTTCCATTTGTGTCATTTTCACGGTCTAGATGCTGAACAAAATGAAAATTTTTTGGCGAATCGAAATATGATGGGACAACAAAAAAGAAGTGAATGTTTAAAAGAAATTTCGCCGTTGAAAATTGGTCTCTGCGAGACATTCGACGATCGATCTTGCGATAAAACGCTCGCAGCCAAAAGGCAGAGATAAGTCGACCGAATTAATTGCACAATGCGTTGCAAGGCAAATGTTTGGCAGACCGTTTGAGTGTGAAGAAACAGCATGAAATCTCGTGAAACGAAGTTGATCCGCGCGTGTATTACGCGATCGATTTGCCCGACGAACGTGAGACGGCGCAGATTGAGCAATAATTAAAATTCTGCGCAATAATTGAAAACCATTATGCGTGCGATAATCCAGTGATTAGTTAGCGGATAAAGTTCAAAATTTGATTGCAAAATTGATTATGTTCGACGGTGCTTGAATTTCGTTGTTTAATCATTCCGCGTTAATTGATCAAAAGAAAACGTTGCGAGTGGCTCAGAGCGGCCCATTAAAAGCCTCGCGACCAATAAAGTTGGCAAAAATTGTCCACCATCACAATGGACTATAAAATTTTGGCGCTCAAATTGTAATCGTAACTCGGGCGCGGTGTGCGTGACGTTAAAAGTGTCGTCGAGCGTTCTCGAACTTTTATATTGACCGGTTTGCCAAACTGGAAAACGCTTTGCATCTTCATTATTGCCGGAGATACGGCGAGGCAGAAGAAAAACAAAATTAATCGCAGCTATCTTGCTTCTCGTATATTTCCACTGCGACACATCGGCCATCTCCTAAAGTGCAGCACTATTTTTCTAAGCGAAGACTCTCTCTCCATTTTTTTCTCTCTATTGTTAGCTAAACTCTATACAAAAGTCAAAATAAGAACGAATCGACAATCGAGGCAAACACACAAAAGCCAATTGAGTTTTGAAAATTTAACGGGTTTCATAAACTCAATGCTTCTAAGGTGTTGAAATTACTTTTTTCTTAATCCAACAAAATATATTTTGTTGGTAAAATAGTGAATTTTATTTTGTATACAAACTATTCGTATCAGTTTAAATGTTGCAAATATTATAAACGGGACATACCCCAGCTGAGAGAATCTTATAATTAGAATCGTTGTGACACATTCCGCAAGGACGTCACATGACCCAGCTAATCATGGAACAAAAGACCAATATAAGAAAGTGGAAAAGTGGCGCACCAGAGCAAGAAACGGTGAAGTTCTTTTTCAACAAGACAACGACTCTCAAAGGAAAAAGAAAAAGTAATCCGCGTGGGTTACGCGAATGAATACAGAGTACCGGAAAATTACACTCGGTGCTAATTTTCAAAGTACGTGAAAATCGAGGGTAGAAAAACTTTGTGACGTTGAGAGAGATGAATGCAAACACACGTGGATCAGTTGATGTTAATTAAAGTTAACCGCCGGCAGTTTTGCAGTGTTGCATTCAACTTGATTATACATCATACCTTCACAAAACGAACTCATTCAAACCGCTGAAAAGATTTGGCATTTCGTTTGTTTCAGATACAGTTTGTTAGTTCACGTAATCAAGAACCAAAATTCGATTCGCGTGTTATTGTGGTAGCCATTTTTTGTCCTCATTCACTTTTATTTTAATAACTTTGTACTGTGTTTTCAAGAGGAAAAGTACGTTACTTGAAAAAGACTGGAAAAATTGTGGAACGCGAGTTCCAAATGACGCGAGTAATAAAAGTGAAGTATCAGGATGTCCTCGCGGTTGGCTTCTGGTAAGTGACGACTTGAAAAAGAAAACACTTCACCTTCTGTCCAGTGACGAGTGCGGTGATCTCAACTTTCTTTAATCCCTCGGCGAGAGGTCTCTTTCATCTGGCAGAAGTTGCAAGTGCTAACTCTCATCGAGAGGGATTATCGTAAAAACAACAGCGACCCTTACTGAATTCTAAAGTAAATTTCCACATTCCTTTGTTCATTCAAAATAGCCATGCAAATAGGCGATTGTTATAATTAGAAAAAAAACTGTGATTAAACTATCGTACGTGTCTGGGCAGTATGCATTTAATCACTGTTTTGTTTCGCCAACATATGCGATTCCGTAAGGTTCAATAGAATAACAGAATTTGCAAACAACTATTTCGTTCGAAATGTGATGCGAATATCTTATCAAATGCTTTCGGCACGGCCGTAATCTAATAATTAAAATGATTCATCCAGCGTGCTGGATGTATTGCGGACGCATGTGATATATTTAAACAGGGCATACATGCGGCCAAATACAACGATCGTCATTTTCATCTTGTCAGCGACAGAAATAGCCAACCCGGCCGTTTCAACGACCCTTCAAATATCTGGTCGTGAATGCGCAAATATATTTGTTATTACGAGACAATTCGCCTGTGTGTGACATATTTTTCAAACACTTCGGCCAGGTGAGACTTTCTTGCATGAATTATGAATATATTATGAAAGCTGCGACTCGAAAAGCGACACGAAAATCTACTTTTTTTTCCAGCAAACTGTTTAATGCATTCAAAACGTTTGATGTGAAATGTGCCCGGTTGTTTCTTTTGTAACGTTGTTTCTTACTTTACTTCTTCGAATCAGTTCTTGGAGAAGAAAAGATTTTTACCATCACACGTGTCGTATCTTGACAAACAAGTATTTCGATTCACTCACTAAGTTCTTTATTGAGTAAAGCCACTTTGCCCTGCGATGCAATCTAGCGAATTTATCAAATTAAAAATAGAGAACAAGCCCGAGTTCATGCTAGTTTCATCAATTTTACCAATCTCTCTAATAGGTACTTTTTAAGTCGACTGAACAATTATTTGTTCGAAATAATTAAACATTTACTCATTATTGTATCTCGGACGTATTAGATTGATCTTTTCCATTTAATTTTTAATCAGATTTCATTTTTTTAATGAGAACGAAACAAAACTTTAATCGAAAAAAAAACTTGTTGATAACGTCGCGGCACATAACACAATCTTTGTCACGGAGCTGAAATTTTATTATACTACTTGAAAACGTGCGTCGTGTTTTGCTATTTTCATTCATGTCCTCTTTTAAAGTGCAATATTTTTGCGCCGTCTTTGTACACCATAACTCATCCGGTAATTTAGATCAACGACTTAACAAAATTGGACCAACAAAAAGTGACGCGCAATTTGGCCCGGTGAAAAAGGCGACTGAATTTGTCCTCGGAAATTGATTTTCGAGAGCTCACGAGATAGATGCTGAGCGCGACGCTGTTATGAAGAATATTGTCCTATTTTGTCGCAGCTCAATAGTTGAAATAAAACATTGACATGCATTAACCATTCATTCGACGGTATTCTCGGACGAGAAAGAACTGTACAACTCACAATTGAAAATATCTTATAACCTCTAGCCAGAGAATACAAAAACGACAAAAGGAAATAGGCGAAATGTTAGATTCGATTCGTGCAAAAAGTTGCTTGTATGAGTTGAGCACTTTAGCCCTTCTTTACACGTAGTTTTCAGGACTCTCCTTTCACGAAGAAACGAGGATGAAGAATTCTCAATACACGAGTTCGGTATAGGCATGCGAAACAGACTCTGCTGTATAATACAAAAAAGAGCACTTCCTTCAGACTCAAAAACTCACAATATGGAGCTGGACTTGGGTTGAATTTTTATGAGATTTTTTGCGAAATCCCTTTTTCAAGTTGAATAATTGAAGATAATTAAATAGAGCGAGCAAATTTTGGTGGTGACGTGTTCCAATGGTTTCGAATAAATGTTTCGACACACAACATTTATCGCGAATAAAACACTGAACGCATGAATCGAGAATGTGATGAAAATTTAACTAATTACAGAAATGTTTCAGGTTTAATTATAAACTGCTCAAATGTTCGCGGAATATTACACGCCAGCTCCGCACAACGCCCAAGTTCACACGGGAAAACAGTCGCAAAGCATGCCCCAAACACATCCGTAACATTTGCCGAAAGTTTCTAAAACATTTCAAAACCGAGGATTGAACTATTCCGGCAAAAGTAAAATGTTTCATTCTCCTGCGAACACATGTCCCATCGTATAAAACTCGAATTCAAAAGCCTCGACTTGATGTAAGCTAGTGAGAATTGTAATAAGATGATAGCTTACCGAAACAATTAGAAATTTACATATTTGCAAAACTGAAGTACAAGTTTTCTAACAAATTTGTTGAAACGGTAGGAAGCCTTCTTTTAAAGTTTGCTCGTCCACGAGTTTGTTGATTTACGTTATTTTGAATTCAAACTTTGAATTTTCTGTATATTTGGTCTCTAAATACAAACAAACATTTTAACAAAAATTCCATATCCAAATCCAAAATATCCAGACATTTCTTGAAGTTTTTTTTTTACTATCGAAACACAGCTACTTTTTAGCTACCACAAATGTATAATGTATCATTTAAAAATGGATAAATTACAATTCTGGTTGATTTCACGACAAAATTATTTGAAAAATCGAAGTCTATTACTATCATTATGAAATAACTCAAGATCACCGTCTCGAATGTGAAATGTTACAACCGCACAAAAACATAAGACCACAGAATTTGTGTTAAAAATATGTCGAACTTGAGTCGCATACCATCAGTGTTAAAAAAACAAAACAAAATTTACCAAGTGAAAGGGAAATTGAGCAAACAAAAAGAGCGAATCACGCGATATGAATTTCTGCAAATGTTGCTCGTTGCTTTTCTTTGACGAGAGCAAAAACTGTCGCAAAAACACGCAGTCTCTTGGGTCGTCCTGCAACTCGATTTTCTCGGCTCGCCCTGTCGACTTCCTTTCGCAACGAGATTATTCTTCCCGGAGACGCACGTCCTTCGCACAGACAGAAAACACACGCTTTTCTCGAGCTGAATGGCTTGAACGCCTGGCTCTGTTCTCTAACAATTATTTCACCCTTGTAAATAGAAGCACAGAGTTGTTGATGAAATAAGTAAAAATTACAATGTCGTTGAATAAATAGTCGAACAGAGGTATTTTAAAATGTTACTAAACATTCGTACATGCAATTTTATCGTTGAATTACGGAGGCACAAAAGTTTATCTTAAAGATTAGTAATCTTACGAAAGGCTGTCGGGATTGTTGTTGTACTTATTTTACATCTGGAACAGTAAAGAAAACGAAGAATTAACGCGGCGCCTCGATATGGTACACCCATTACCTTCATTTAAATATGCAAATTTGACAATTACACTTAGCGTGTGTTAATTCTGCACGGTAAATACGTTAGTATTTTTTTTTTTCATTTTTTTCTCCGCACCACTTTTTTATAGCAGAGTAATTACACTTACATTTCTTGATTAACGCGATACTCTCGACCATACATTTTAATTATTTTTTATTTGATACCCGGTTCAAGTGCTTCGTTGCTCATTAAAAAAAAGAACAGCAAAAAGCGAACCGTCTATTGATTTTGGTTTAATTTTTTATCGGAATAATTTCAATCAGGTTTGGAATGTGATTGATTATGACAAATATTTTTAAAAACGCAGAGATGTTTTTCATCATCGCTGATAATATCAGAGACAAAAATGTATCAGGCATGGCATGCAACAACGATAAAATGTGAGTTTCCTGGACAGCAGCTAGAACCGCGTGGCCGTGCGGAGGACAGCGAACGAAATTGCAACAACGCTTGAGGACAAGCGCGAGCATCGCGGAAAACGACGACATAATTGATGCTGTAATTTCAAAAGCCCACGTTCATGCAGCCTGTGGAGTAAAATTACACCGAAATATGAATGATGCTCTCGTATAATCCTTACTTTAATCCAAAACTGTGTTTTCTGCTGAATCGCATCGATGAATTAATTACATTCTTATTTCAGTTCGTTCAATCAGGCGAAAACGTAATTTTCACTGCATTGAAAAAAATTAGTCCAACCTATAAAAAAATTGCTCAATCTCCGTTTAATTAATTATCAAAAAGTGAATAAATAATTTTATGTGTCACTTTATTATGATAACATCATTGTATTAGAAATGAATAATTATTAAAACAAAACACAGTAATGGCAGTTCTAGGTTAAGCTTAGATATTTTTAAAAAACGATATTTTCTAGAATGTTCTTCTTCGAATGGTATAAAATTCCGAATCTGTATGTAAACAGGAAAGTTCAAACAAATTTGTTTCAATGAATCTGTATTAAATTAGTAGTCAAATCCTTAAAGTCAAGTCGAGATTAGCTCGAGTTATCCTTGTCGCAAAAATAATAATGACCTGGAACTATAAATTGTGAATTATTATGCTCGCTGCAATCCTATATGCTGATATGCAAATACGAATGCATGTATGCGGAATATACAAAACATGTTTTTGGAATGCACTAGATGCGAAATGAATAACTGGGTTGGTTTCATTCAAGAAGCTCCGTTTCTAACAAATATACGAACGCTCGTAAACATTGCACAGTCTAATTATTATTGTTGATTAATATTCTCTGCTTTGCGATGCTTAGCAGTGCTCGTTCTCATGTTGCAATTTGTAAGGCAAAAATTACAACGACAGTTCTCGTTGCTTGTTATTACAGCTGTTTGAAAAATCAAACGCCGTCTGTTAATTTCGGTTTAAATTACGATAAAAAGCTCTGATAGACTAAAGTTATGACACAATAACGTTGAAATGACTGGCCATTCACTATCTCCAATTTAATTCGAACCAGAAGTAAAGTTTCGACGTCTTTTTAAAGCATAATATTATCTCACCTCACAACCTAACAACAAAATTATGATATAGACATTATAACTTTCAACCATTATGCAATTGTGTATAAAGCAAACTAATTTTCTAAACGTGAATTCAAGCAGTTTATTTAGCATCATTTCACTTGTCACGAGAACAAAGTCGGAAACATTACAAATGTCTGTAATATTTAGAACTGTAACATACACGGCAAAACATTTTTAAGTGTTGAAAAGTTTCGAATGTAACTGTTGAAATAGCCATTTCAGTGAACTTATGTTCAATTTCATTTGAAACTAAGTTTAGAACAAACGTGTTTTGCAATAACTTTATCGCGAGCCGCAAAAATAATTCGGATACAATTTTGACAAAATAAAAAATGATCTTCTTTTCCCATTAAAAACGAATCAGATGTAAGTGCCAAATGAAATCGTCCATTAACTTTTATTTAATCTCCAGTGAAATTCAGCGTGATAAAAGATGTGCTTTTAATTTCGTTGAACACACTGTTAAGCATTTGGACTCATAAAATCAGCACTGTAACGGCACATCTGATACAGAATTTAAAAAAAAAATCTATTGCAGTAGTTGAAAAAAAAAAAGTTGGTGATGCGAAGAAAAATGAGAGACAGTGAAATTACAGTCAATTGCTGTTGGCCTGAAAGCCACCTATAGTTCTTCGTAGACCTTTCAAAGTTCATATTAAATTATTACAGTTGCCTGCCGCAGCTCATAACTTCGAATATACCTGCATTCATACGAGTTATCTTTCTTCCGTCCCGGGAAAAAATCCAGCTCGGTTACGTCATTTGATTTATCAACATATTTATATTTGCACCAAATAACATTTCACTTTTCACTTTTTTTACAGAAAAAAATCAGAATATAGTTAAAATGTAATAAATCCTAATGAAACTCCATCAGGTAAAAATGTGCAAAGTAAAGAACAGCGCATAATAATAAACAAAGTCTTCGAGCTTTGTTATATCAAATAAAAAAATTTGCGTAACGGTTATTATTATAGATCATTTTTTACACAGGGTGGGATGAAACCTTGATATTTATCACGTTTCCTTTTCTTTTCGCGACATAAATAATCCTTACACCCCACTTGGCTTTGTTCGATAATAGGAGCCGTAAGAGTTGGGCAAAAACGGACAACCACGAGCCGAATATACAATCCAATAATCCCATCGAACGATTTTTTATTTTAATAGGACGTATTAGCTCGGCCACTGCGGCGAAAAAAGTACGCAAGCAGCGCCACAGGCTAGCCGCACTGAAATATGAATTCTTCTTAGCAGAGCGAGGAGTCAAATAAAACGGAGGCGCCTTATAATCCCCGTTCCGTTCTTTCTCATTTTCATTTTGATCCTCTCTCGGCTGCGAATTGTCTGGCCGAGCGATATCGATCCAAAAACCAGACCGACTCTCGTTTCGACGGTCAAATATGAAATCAATTATCGATGACGAGATGACGCCCAGAAACGAAATCTAATTATCGATGTCGATTTAGTTGGGCCTAATTGCTTCAAGTCATATCGGTTACATGATTTGTGTCAGCGCCGCATCGAGAATTGCTTTCCTGTGCTTTATGTGCTGGTCATTGCGCGTAGATTGCGCCAGACATATTTATACTTTTAATTGATAATCCCGGTTTCATGATGATACTGCATTTACCTCGCTCGTATCAAGCTTATAGTCATTAAAATGAAACAATGCCCTCGAATGTGTCCCTTAAGGGCATCGAATGTTACGATTTTATAAACTGCTCGATTATAACGATAGGCCATGTGATTTCCATTGAGTTTGATATCTGATTGTTATTAACTCTAATAAGATTATACATTGCATCATTATTAACGTCACATCAATGACATTCGTTCACTGTTTTCATCTGTTTTAATTTTTTCATAATGACATCATTTATAACCCGCGATCAGATTACTCAAATCAAATTATTTTCCAAAAAAATTAATAATTAATTCGATAACGATAAAAGTTACTTCAAACGAAATTCTATACTTCATTTATTTGTTAACTAAGTTAACCATTGTAAATTAAAATAGTTAAACGTAGAATAACAAAATGGATACTGTGGATGATGTTATTCAACTTCATTTGTTTCAATTAAAAAAAAACGTAACTAATACTTCCAAGCTATTAATAATTTGTTCTCCAAATTTAGACAAATCGGTGTACACGAAGACTGCATTAATTAAAATTTGTCGGATGATCAGTCTTCGTGTGCTTTGGATTTACAAAATATGATTTTCATGAAGGCAATATAGGCATCGTCCGTATATCAATCGACGTTGAAAATTCAATAAACGAAATAGAAATGTTCCTTAATCCAGCGATATTCCATCGATCCAATTACTGGTGTCGTTATACAGCCCGTGTAATACGTAACTGCGCGCCATTCAACGCGGCAGAGGGGCTATTGATGGCAATTTTTGCGCGACGTACGGGAAACGCGACGGCGTTCAAATAGGCGCTTTGTTCGTGCAAAAAAAACGGTACGCAACGGTGTGTCCCGACAATTCCCACGACGGGAATAAAACTTTTGCGCGTCCATAATAACAGAATTATCGGCACAAAGTTGAGTGCAAGATTTATTAGCACGTGTCACATATAAAACCGCGTCGCCCAACCCTGAATGGCTCAATTAAACCATGATAATGGATTGATAAACAGACTCACACAGCGTTAACACCGCACAATAACTCGTGCCGCGATTCTGTCGCGAACGTATCGCAGCCTCGAACAGAATTCAAAACGTCAACGAAACCCGACACTTGGGAAAAAGAAATTGTCCAATGTTTGACCCTTTTCATGAACCACTTTTGATTGATCCATACTCGAACGAAAGCCCCGCTTTTTCAAGACGAGTAAAAAGCGTTCTGCATAATTTCTCAGAACCGTATTTAATTCACCAGATCGGGTTTATCCGATTACACATTTATTTCAATAAAGTTTCCAGCAGAAGTAATTTTATTACGATCCGATTTAAATTTTGAATGCTGATTTTCTATTCTTGTTTTTTCCCCCGTTCTTTCTTCAAACTTTTTGTTTCAAATTGTCATGTGTGATAAGCTTAACTAAATTATTATCATGTAGGAATCATCTGATTTATTCGCCATTGTTTTGGTTTATTTGAATTTTAGCAGGAAATCGAATAAAAACTGTTTTGTTAGCGTCATTTATGTAAAAATAAATTGTCATTGATTTCGCAGAATTATGACACTCGGAAACATCTAAATCCACGAACGTAACATAGACGTTGCATTTTATCGGAATTAACATGATTCATGATGCATTCAGAGTCATACGCAGTTATACGCTATCAGACCCGATATTTGTGATCCGACCCATAGTTCATCCAATATTATCAGAACAATTCCAACTTTTGTACGTTCGCTTGCACGTTTGATCCTTCTAAAAATGTTTGCAGGATAAAATTCCAACATCCAAAAATCAATCGTAAAAATAATGAAACAGGTCATAACTTTGACTGATAATGAATTCACAAGTCATTTTTTCAAATTTCTTATTTTTATGCCTACCCTATATCATTGGCAGATAAATTTTTATCTAGAAAAAAGGATCATCCAAAATATTGAAAACATACTGACAATATGCTGATGATACATTATTCTGCATTTCAAAAAAATAGGAAAACGTAAAACTACAGGTATAGTTATATAAATTATCTAATTTCAATATAGTCAATACATTGTCAATATATAATCCTTTTTATGTGAGTTTAAAAGGGTTAAGTACACAGAAATACTTAAACGACGTATTGATGAAATTTATTGTATGTATCGGAGCACTCGTACGTGCACAAAGAGAGAAAAGACAATCTCGTTAAAAATGCAGCGCGGCGCTTGTTTTGTCAAAGTAATATCACGACGGGACTTCGAATGTTTCTCGAGGCAAAGTTGGCTTTCGCTGCTTGCACCAAATTATTGAACTTTGTTGAAAATGGTCGAAATGCAGATAATTCGAAAGTTCGTCTACGGAAACTTTAGCGGTTCAACTATCTCCCAACACCAACTTCTCACTGTCATTGTGTGGGAGAAGCATAATCTAAAGATGAAGAGACACGACATCAATCTTCCGGTCACTTTGAGCAGAAAGAACGAGAAAACGCCAAACAATGCAACCATCCGGTTCAACATCGACAGATAAGATTTGTGTTTGATGTTCCTGCAATTGTCGTCGCTTGTAAACCTTGTTCTAACGTCTTTTTGTTTCCATAAAAACAAAGGCAAAAGAAGAAAATGAAAATGTCTTGCGATTTCAAAGCTGCTGAAAATCATCGCGGAATATAATTTTGAGAAAAAGATCTCGAAATAAAAGTCAAAGCCGCGAGGGAACAACGCAAGCGTGAGTTTTGGAATTGTTCAAGAAAATAATATTCGTTTCTTGGTGATCGTGGCTGAAAAGTTTGCGTGTATTGTTATTATGTTGAAGCCAGTGGAACTATTCATTGTGGAGAGGAGCTTATTATTTTACTTGCTCATAAGTCTTCTGAAGCCTCTAGTTGCATTATACGTAGCTAAGTGGTCCGCTTATTTGAATAATGTTTGTCCTCACCTGACACAGCTGAAGAACGCAACTGTTAACAATAATTAAAAAGTTTTGGCTGCGCAACCTCGTGAAAGAAATTCACAATATGACACCGACACAAAAAAATTCAACCCGAAATCATCTTTTATTTTCTAAAGTGGCACGGAAATGATCATAATTTTCTGAAAAATTACTCATACAATTTATCACCTTGGCTCGGTGCACAAATATCATTTCTGACTGCGGTTTTTGCACCAAACGAAACTGCAATCAAACACAATTCGTTATTTTGAAAAACACGAAGCGAGATGAATGTTTAATTATCATAATTGATTGATGATCGCGTGTTAACAAATCACCATAGGCATCAAAATTCGTCAAAGCTGGCGTGAAATAACTCGATGCCGCAGAAAAGTTAAGCGTGCTATTACCGCGGAGTAATTAACTGCTATAAAAGTGGTTGTTATCGTGAAATAGGTGTAAACCAAGCCGACGCGATAGGTATTCTTAATTAAAATCTATACTCGCGTTTAGCGGTAGGCTGATTTAATTAATTATGAAATTTCGTGCAAAATATCTCGTACAATATGCTAATCATTTTTTTTCTGATTATTATTTTCACGGACGGCGCACAATGTTCTTAAAAGAGTTTCATTCCGCGGCTGTTTTAATGTTTCCTAAATTTTGTTTGAAGGTGAAGTCGTATTATGAAATTTAGCAGAGTGAAATTTAAATAAAGGCGGTCGCGCAAAAGCGACGACAAAATTTGCGTTCAGAAAACGCTTTGAGACAAAAACTGTCGACGAAATGTGTTCGGGTGTCTGACGAAAACAGACTTGTACTACTGAATTCGAACAAAGTGGTACAAAGTAGATTATCCTTTGATAAAACACGAATAATGCAAACACATCAGCCGTGGGAGCGACATTATGCGTGTATACGGCGACCATATTGTTCCGAATCGATAACAATTTAACAGTGATACGACGCTCGAAACTTTTTCTTAGAGACAGCCTAGCGATTTGCATTTAAAGCAGACCCTGACGTTGATACATCCCCTGTATCGCGATCAAGATCGACTTTATATTTATCGGCCCGAAAGCGGCATATCGCGAAATCCGATAAGTCAATCTGAATTGAATTCGCAGGCGGCTATTTCGATGCAAAAGCGCCGCGATTCGTTGCTTTTAATAACGCGAAATCTATTCAGCGGCCCGGCGAGCCTTCTCAAGCAGCTCTGCTCGTTTGCACTCGTCCCCCCCTTTGCCGCCTCACTCGCGCTAATCTTTCGAGCATTTCACTTGCACCGACGCGTGTCAAGGGTCACCACCTCATTCTCGTTAGAGCCTCACAACCATCGATTCGTCTCGGCAAATATGCTTTCGCATCACATTCGATAATGGCGCGCGCTTTTTTATTTCACAACCGCCTCTCGATATGAAAGGGTAATTTCATTTAAAAATAAACGCCGCTTCGAGTGCAACGTCGATTGTGCTCGAATGCGGATTGCAAATTTGATGCCCGACCGACTACGCACTTACCACTGTTCGGTACATAATGCCCGTTCAAACGTTATCTTTTTCATTACGACGCGAACTTTATGTCCGTATAATTCAGTTTTTCAATTAGTATAAAACGAGAATTTAGATCGTGTTTTTCATCGTTAGCGTATAAGGGAAACGATCAAATGGCATCGATTCGGGTATATTTTGTAAACGAAAGAGTCATTGTCTAAATTTGCGAGGTTGATATTAAATTTTAAGTTCTTCTTTGGTGGAGTTAATACTTACGAAAAAAGATGATGAAACATGCTATGATATCAATCAGAAACTCGCTTGATGAAAAATTTGTGAGTAATGAACAAATGAGCTTTTACATTACTGAGACGGATGATTAACTTCCGATGAAATAACATTGAAAAAACTTGGCTGTGATGAAACTTTGTTGACCATTTTTAGTTTATAATTAAGTTGCAACGATGTTTTTTACTCGTTTTTGTTGTACCTTTACTTTGTCCTTTGGAACACAATCTCAACAAAAAAACAATGTCCCTGAACAAAGCAGTTGAAAATAAAGTAGATTTTCGTTGTTGCTGTATCAATTAGAAAAACAGAATATATCAGAGCAGAAGAGAGAAATGTATTTTACCTGAATGATTTATGTTCGTGATAATTGCAACTTTCGAAGCCCAACTGTTTTGTTATTTAAAGCAGCTTCTATCAAATAGTGTAAATAAACTCACGGTAACCTCATTTTGAAACAGCGCGCAGTTGGACGAAAACGTGGATCAAAACAAACTTCTCGCTACCGCAGCAAATTTAGGAACTAGAATAATAAAATTTGGCATGTACAAGACGAGCGAAATAAGAAAAAATAACATCTCAGCTTGGTTGATAGAATATGTAACGCAGTTGCAATTTCTCATACATTATGTATTGTTCAGTTTAACAACTTTTTGAATTATACAATTAACATTTAGTGCATAATTTGAGAAGACACTAACAAAACTATTTTTAACATCCCAAGGTAGACGATCAAATCAGAAAAGATTCATTGACAATTTACTTTTTAATCCGAACGGTGGAATTTTTTTTGTTACAAATTGTCGATTGAATGTTCAATCAATTTTTGACACCTCTGATGATCGTTCAGCTGAATGTGATGACGCAAAAATAATTTAATTCGGCGTGCAAATTAAAAGTTAAAAAGTTTTTCACGAGTGCAATCAAACTCATGGCGATGGCACTGCATATTTAAATTGGAACACGTTTCTATTAACAAAATTATTGACATTTTCAATTGCGTCCAGCGGCGTATAGAAAATCCCATTAAAATATGCTAATTTAATGTAAAACGTAGTGATTATCGAAGTCAAATAAAACAACCAACGACTGTTTTTTGACAAATCAAGTAAATTCAATTAAAGAGTTGAGATATGAACTTTTGTTGAATTCAGAGATAAATAGATTCTGCTCAATAATAAATCAACAACAATTAAGTTTTTCTTTTAGTTGTCAAAAAATAGTCACTGATTTACAACAAGTTACCTCACTCAAAATTAGGAGGTAAATTACTTTTAAACTACAGACTATAGTATCAATACTTTGAAACTTTTATTAAGTTAGCAACAGGTTTAAATATATTTTGTATTACATAATAAATAACTAAGTTATATAAAGGAGTTTTTTGTTATAAAATTTGTTAGATCAACAACAGGAAGGTTAAATTTCATCTGTGATAAATCAACTTGGATTGTACAATTTCGTTATAACTAGATTGTTACTAATTAAATTCAACTAACACAGCGTAAATCATCTACGTGCATTACTGATACATCAATAGACCAGGCTCGCAAACAGCGGCGACCCAACATCAACGGCAGCCTGGACAAATAATCTGCCTTTGGTAAACTTCCAGTCATCCAGTCTGCATTTGGAGCGAAACTCATACAGCAACTCGAGCTAACAACAAATTAAAAGCGGCCGCATTCAAAAGAAAAGAAGGGCAAAGAAAAATTGCAACGGGTGGGATGTCTTGGTGACTTTTGTCTCGGCGCACTTTCCAAGCCGCCGCTTCGCTTTGGACGTCCCGACTGTTTCGCTAACTTGGTAATTGACTCGAAATAGAGACGAGCTTGCAAATTCCTGCGGCGAAACTTTCGCACGAGACTCGCATCGTAAACATCGTCCAGGTTTGCGATGGACTCGTGCAAATCGGCTTCTTCTTTGGTCAGCAGCACACTATTCCACGGAGCCCACGGCAGCTCGCGCCAAAAGCGCACCAAACAAAGTCGACTCGCATCGTCGCATTCGGAAAGTCCGGATTTTCCTAGCCACACACTGTTTACCAGACGATGGATGATCTGAAGATTGACCCGGGGATCTAAACTCTTCACCCCTAACCGTTTCTCCCGGGCTGCCAGCTCTCGCCTCATCCTAACGCTTTCCTTGTACAAGTACCTTGGACCTCGCTGCTTATCTGAAAAACCTCAAGAAAAAAAAATAACTTCTCTTAATTTTGGTTGTTTAATTGATAATGAGGAAATTCAATCGTGAAACTAAATTTTGACAAGCTCTAGACTAACAAGAATTATGGAACAACTGCAATCAATCATTCATGTTGAGGTGAAAACAAGAGTTCAATTTATTTAAAAAATGAATTGAAAAGATTAAACAACACTGTATTGAAGGAGGTTTTCAAAGAGACGATTTTTTAACGTACCAACGATCAAAGAGTATGAAAGTGCTTTACATTAATGTGAAATAATTAAACGCTTCATCACTGTTCAGTTTGGAAATTTCAATTTGCTGTGAAATTGGTTTTTACATTCTTTGTTGGAAAATGTAATTTTGTGTAAACAATGTACGTTTGCGTGAAATTTGTAGATTTAAATAATTGTTGATTTCATTTTTTCGCTTCACTAATGGTTATTTAATGACGAAAGTTGATTTCCATAATGCTCGCAAATAAAAGTACCCAAAAAATCATGGTTCAAATTATCGTGCCATTTACTTTCGATGGAAATGTAGGGTCGTTTAATTTTGTGACCCCGCAGAATCAATTTTTCATACGAGCAAATAAAAATGATCGAAAACGCATCGAAATTTTATCTAGCTGCGATAAATGTAAAATACCACAATCCAATCCGTACGAGCAGGGTGTAAAACATTCGTAACACTTTTCTCGAAAAACCACCGATTGCTCGTAATAACGCCATAAAACTGCATACTAAAAATCTCGTACACTTTCTATGCAAACAATTTATAATTCTTTAATAATTGAACTTTCGAAACCAAGGCTCAATACCGAATGAAAAAGTCAAACGAACTACAGATATTTTCTTCGTCTCCTTTACGTTAACAAGTTGAGTTTCAAAAAATCAATAACCCACAGACCACACTTGCTTTTTGCCTTCCGCATTTTTAGCATGTCTTGCAAATTAAAAATATTCCTCTTACTTTCCTAACTTTTTCTCATACATTTTTTACACAATTTTCACGACCTGATATTTAATTTGCCTCCGTACAAGCAGATAAAAACTGCTGAGATTCGGAACGAATCTCTTTTTCAGTAGCACTTTTTCGTTCCCACAGTGACATGGAAATTCGATTCCAAATTCTTCTGAAGGCTGAAATTCCTTAACACACCTTGGCTCGGAACCGTTGCATCCGCAAGTCGAAGATAGGCCAGCCGCAGGCGGTTTCGCAATTGATCGAGCATCGCGGCCCCGACTCCGCATTCGAGCAACATTAACTCTTGATCGATCAGGGCGTTGAGTTCGCGCGACAGTCGGCAGCTGTGTTGAGCAGCGACGCGCTTCAAAGTGCCCAGCACGTCCTGCCGGGCGTGGCCAGACTTTAGGCACCGATAAAGCAACTTGTAACGGTAAACCTTTTCACCGCCGATCGGCTGCACCTTGTCGTCCTTCGAGCTGACACCGGAAGTCATCTTCAGAAGCCACTTCCCTTGACTATTCCTCAACTCTTGTGCTTGCAAAGCGTCGATCTTACGCAACATCTCTACTTTACGTGCAAGCACTAAGAAACCGTACGCCAATCCCAGACTGCTTCTGCAAAGTATCATATTTTTTAGTGACAAATAATTCAAATTTTTTTAAAATAATAATTAAAAACTCATTTTCTTGTTCCACAATACTGGATTAAAAATTGTCAAATTCTGTAAGTCAAAATTTAAACTAAACTTAAATTTAGGCTTTTTTACAGAGCTTGAATCATGTTATTTTTATTATTGTGTCATTATTTTTTTCGGATATATTGTATTAATATCTCAAAAGCCGTAGAAGAAATATGATATTGAGATTCACAAGATAAATATTTCAGACATTTCATTCGGCGAGTTTCTCTGCGCCAAACGTCTGGGAAAAAAGGTGGACCAAAATCATCTAGTCTGACCTGCTTCTATTCGTTGATCCTCAACATGCCCGACCCTCGCTTTATTTGTCCTCTTTATTTCATCTCATAACGAGATTTGTATGAGATTCTCATCAGCATGAGACCATACATTTTTATTTTAAAAAGAAACGCTTTTGTTTATTCTATGGGGGTATTCAAATCGACGGACTCGGATATGTAGATCGACTTATCAGAGCTCGATTTCGTTATGTCAAATTGCAACTGTTAAAATAAAAGCACGAAAACTACTTGACGAGGGAAAAACGACGTCATTTAATATATGAAGATTTTTCAATCGCTCAACGATTGAAATCTGTATTATTTCTAGCGTATCCCAGAGGAACGAACGTTTCTCCGACGTGCGGAAAACTATATATTATTTTTTTGTTCATTAGTTTTGTTCAACTATCGGTGAGTAATTGACTGATGGCACGGCTTAAAATGTGCAGCTTTTTTTGTTCCCTTCGCACGAGCGGAAGATGGAAAAGGTTTCTATAAATGCTCTTTTATAGTAAACGCAATAATTGAAGTAGAATAATCGATCCGAACGAGCTGAAGTGTTTCATGAAATGGATTATGGCCTGGGAGATTTGTCCGGCAATTATTTATCCACACCAAACTCGGGTCAAATTTTGCGGCGCAGCATCAGGACAATCAAAAACTTGGCGGGCCAGTGTTAATTATAAACCAGCAATTATAACGCAATATGTCAGAGCTTAAATTTTGCATTAATTATAACGAAATAGCGAACATTATATTGTAATATCAGTAATGCAATTACACGCCAAAATATCAAATACGCACCGCAAACAAATTTTGTAAACGATTCGGCTCGAGTTTCGCGTATTAATTAATGTCGTTCTGCCTATGTGTGTAAAATCATTAACTCCCCTTGAATTATTATCAACATCCAATAGCCGGCCGTAACTTGCGAGATTTATTGGACGATTAATCGTGGCAAAATTGTGGAGAGACGAGGGCGAAAAAAAAAGATTCGCCAGACCAGAACCGGAGAGGACGTGTTTCTACGTGCTAAATTGGGGTGTTCACGGACTTAGAACGAACTCGTGTCCGGGGTGCCAAGCTTAGTTGGTTATAGCCGTGCGGGGTACAGCCGACCTAACCATCTCCTACATAAACACCCAGCCAAACCAACGCAGACCGATGTCGGTCACGTGAACAACACGAAAGACCAGTGCGTATACATGATAAGTACTCGTCCAGTCTTGGCGACCCTGACGCAAACTCTAGGTACAATGGCCCGATAGAAATATGACGTACTGAGTTGGAATTTGCACTCCTATTAATAAAGTACAGCAGGCTTTTAGTGACATATCCGTTTCCGAGTTGGACAGGCTTAATGGCTCTGCTATTATGTCATTACTCCGTGAATAGTTATCACGTTTTTATGAGCATTTTAAGAGCGATTTTACACACAGGTAATTCGATCAAAAAAGAGAAGACAAATGAGAGCATCGATAAGAGAATTAGGTAAAATAATGCAATACAATTTCCCGAAAAATAATTGCATCTATTTAAGGTTTCGTCGATAAATAAAATTAGCCAGAATTGGAATAAAAATCGACTGAATGATACTCGAGTTTCAATATTGTTGTTGTTGTAAAACAATATTACATCGTGAACAATTTTCGAGGAAATTTGTAGGGGATATTTTCTCAGCGACCATTTCAAAAAGTTGATTTTGCAAAATTTTATCAAATTTATGTACCACTAAAGCGTTCAAACCGCCTTGGCAAATGTCAAAAACATAATTTTTTTCTGACTTAAAAACCAAGTGTGCAGAGAGGTCGAGAGGAAACAAAAGGCAAACACCGAGATGTGACCTGTTCAAATATTTCAAATATTGAAACGAGAACAATACGCTTGTTAGACGAAATGTACATATTGTGTTAAGCGAAGTAGAAAATCAATACTTTACTCGTCATCATTCAATATCCACATTGGAGAGGAACAATTTATCCACGTCCGTTGATACACAAACAATTTGTTCCTTGCTTTTAATTTTACAACAAATTGAATTAAACAAGCCCTCGAACAAAATCGACTTGACAAATACAAAAGACTTCGTACCTCTGTCGGAGGACAAACTGTTGTTTTCTTTTCATCTGGAAATACAATTTTAATGTCTTTTCATCTCAAAGGGAAATGAAATGATTGGAAATTCAGTTTGCTTCCCCTCAAAACAAATAGCTAATCCACTATAATTCACCGAATTGAATATCCGGTTGAATTCGGAACGGATTCTTGTGAGACAATAAATAAGCCGGGCTCCTCTCTCGCCGTCTCTGTCGCCTCTGAGATTAAATAAACCCTGATTAATTCTACGGTGCTGTGATTTGATTACGTTTGAGAGCTCGATAACCCATTTAAGGCGCTGCAACGAAGACGTCGAACATGTCCCAGCTCGTGTTCGCTGTAACTCCGATCGAGCAGCTCATTTGGTAGTGTTAGGCATCGTTCAGCAACGTTGCGCAGCATCTCAAAGTCCGCTCGAGTCCGAACTGCTTTACCACTTATATCAGCAAAAGCGCCGTTAAACTTAGTGTCCTTCCTTTGTCCAGTACGCCGGTTTGGATGCAACCCTCGATCACGCAGCGATCTATAAATATTTCAAGTAGAATTAATCACGAGTCGCTTAACGCTGGACCGACACTCGCGGCGACAAACTGCGACGCAAACTTTCGCATCGCACCTCGGCCAGAGTAAGCATCAAGTATTTGCGTAATTACTCTAATTGAAATCGGCAATATTGGTGTTGGTGTCTTGTTAGAACCAGCAGAGTCCTTGTCAAGTTTTAGTATTTGCGTCTGACTTGACGCCGACCCGAAGTGTTTTGTAGTTTTGCAAAACAAAGGCAATGTTGATCCGAAGATGCACGAGTTGAATTCAATAAAGTTTTGTGTTTGAATCGGGTCCTTTTGCATTTAATAATGCGAAAGTCGCTTGCAGGAGTTTTGTCGTCATGATTTAGTTATTGTTTGAAAAAGTTTCAATGAGATGGATGCAGATACAACTCATCGAAAGATTAAAATCAGGCGATAAAAAATGGCGCATTTTAATTTACGCGAGGCAAAATCTGTTCAGCCGGCGACCATAACTGTGAAACATTTGAAACAATGTCGTAAAATGTAAAGTGATATTAGTATTTATTTCCACGGGGAATATAAACACATGTATCAAGTGGAATTAAAATGTTCCCGGTGTTCCCAACGACGATTATTCAGTTGCAAATTTATGGCCTAATTTCAATTTGATTACACATTTGAATTCCGTTTTTACGCAATGACAACCGATTCAACTGAGAAATGCAGTCGCAAAAAATAAAAGGTGACGTTTGAATTGTTGACGATTTAGTTTTTTCATCTTACTCAAACGTGGAGACGAAAAAAGACTACACTCGCTATAAAACGTTACGATGATGATGAACCGTAAACACTCAAACCTTTCAATTCAAATGCTTTTTTATGATAAAAGTATATGAAAGCGGAATAAAAAATTTGCGACGTGACACTTGCTTGAAATCATTTTTGCAGCGCGAATTTAAAAACCTGTGCATCCAATTGCGTTAATGTCAGTTCATAAAATTTACTCGGTTTTTTATTCTCTGCAATAGAAAACTTGACTATGTGTTCATAAATTTCACTCACTTTTATATGATCTATTTCACATCAAAATGTTTCACTTCTGCTTTAGAGATTTTCAAAGGAATACAAAAATTAATTAATCTTTTTTCTTCCACAGCTGCTTTTAAGCTGTACAGTTATATTATAAAATGTATTTCAAAATCATATAAAAAATAATTATAATAATTATTCCAAAATTTTTAAATTCTAAAAAAAATTATTTTTGAGAGTGATTAAAAACTTGCCTGAAAAATCGTTGTATTTTTCTAGCACTCGTCTCCTGCTCGTCGGAATACACCAAGGTTTGAGTCTTGGTTGTATTTGTCCGGCAGCGTGAAACAACGAATTTGTCCTGAATTGCCGGGAAATGGCACACACGGGTGACTTTGTCGCAAAACGTAACAGTGTGCTTGTGGGCGAGCGGAGCGTTGGTTTGGTCGGTTTGCGAGGCGGCATCCCGAAGCTCATCTTTCCGTCCGTGTAAAAAAGAATTTGCAATGCCAAGGGGTTCCATCACCTCGACAATCACCATTATCTTGTACAAAATTACACGGCTCCCGGCATATCCAACGACCTTGGCGTTCAAACTCCCGTCATCTTCCTGCAAGATTTTCAGCTTTTAGAAGTCTCCTGTACTGTAGACCTTCGATTATAACCTATCAAGGGATTCAGATAAAAACAATTCTGCCATCTCACCTGGCTTAATCAGCATTCGCAACGACACTTATCTAAAAATTCTTTCCGTGTTAATTAAAAACGGGTCTTTTTAACACTCGAACGAGCAAAGTTTTAGACGATATTTAGAACGACCAGAGGCAAACAATTTCAGCAGCCATGAAAAATCTAATTATTTTGAAAAATCTTAATTGCTCATCTTATCTTTTTTTATCCTCTTCTTTTTATCTCACATATTTCTTGTTTGGAGGATTTTGTTTTCAAGTTTTCCGAAAATTTTTGTTCAGAGAAATGGACAAATAAGATTTTGGTAACTGTTATTGTTTCAATCTGTATCAGTTACACACAATAACAACAATTTGCTCTTCTCTCCGGGGCATTCTTGAAAATGTAATACAAACGGGAGACACTGATGTCTAAAAGCTTTTCCTGGTGCTGCGTGAACCAATGCTAAAAGGAGTTGAACGACGCTTAGGAGTTGCAAAATGATCATCAATGGTGTTTATCAAACAGAACAGAAAAGGCAGTTAAAAAGTTGCCACTCAGCCGCGCGCTCAGAAAGTATTGCGATTGTTATCCAAACAAAAAGTAAAAGTTGCGAGATGCATTAACGAGGGCGCGCTTTTCATATAGCAAAATTGACGCGCGCACTTTACGCTCAAATATTTTCCCAGCACATTTATTCATACATGCTTAGTAACATTAATAAAAAAATTTTTAACTTTTTTCGTTTACAAAATTTATTGATTTTCAACACTTTTTCTCTTCACTTCTTTAAACGCCTTTTAATCCTCTTTTTTAAAAATTTGTTCAACATTTTCAAACGCGCGAAAAATTGCTCAGCTCAATTTCGCGCGGACAAACGAGTTGGCCCATTGTCATAATTTCATAAAGTTCAAAGCAATTTCAGATGGCTCGCGAATTGTTGTAAAATGAAATCGCGCATTGATCCCCAACTTTTTGTTATGTGTACACGTGCGTTGTAAACGCCAACCCCATTAATGCATTATCTTTTACCCCTTTTTATTCGGTCTTGATTTATGTCCATGCGAAAATTCATTTGCATAACTTGCAAAATAACTGGACACGGAGATTGTTCAGATTTCATCGAAAAGACAAATTCATAAATTTATATCTATTTCAATTTTGCACTTTGTTTTTGTCTCTTTTTCCACGAAAATATTCACGGAGATTCGCTCATATCAGGAGTTAATCCAGAGTCTCAGCGAATTTCTCCCATAATGTCTGTGAGAGTTTAATTAAATGTTGAATTTATCCGTTGCAACAAAAAACTTAAATTAAAATATGTATTAACATACGTAGAAAAGAGTTTCAAAGAATTCAGCACAATTTTACCCTAAAATTAAACATTATTTAATGAATTTTTTTTAATTTGCCTCTCGGAATAGATGTTGAAAATGATCAGGAGCTCTTCTCAATTTCGGTACAACATGGGATAGGATTCGAAGTAATTGAAATAGTAATAGATTAATTAAAACTTGTACATCTGAGATGTACTAATCGGAGCAGTAAAATCAGAACAGTCTGCAATTTCGCAAGATGATTTCACTGCGAATCGTGGAAACATGAAAGGTCTGTGCGATAATTATAACACGTAGTTGTCCTTTTATTTGATGAGGAAGCGGAGACAAAGTCACTGGGGCGAATCTTTGGCTTGGAGCCTGGGCTACTTGGAGCTTAGGGTGTCACGCAGATAATTATGAAGAACGATAATTCTGGGATCCGGCGAGCTCGGCTCTTTCGGCCAAGTTGACACTGACATACGTCAGCGCGACTCCATTAACAGAGATTATCTCAGGTTTGGAGGAACACTCTACGCCGACGTGTAATTCAAACATATCAGAAAAGTTTGGTGGAAGAAAACGCAGATCTGCTGCTTAAAATTTCATGCGCTGCATCTCGCGAACGATGAATCCCCCTCCACCTCTCCAGGCCAGGCTAAAGTTTCAATGTAAATTCTGCTTCAACATTCATAAAGAGCCATCGGTAGGAAATAGTACGGAATCCTTCATTTCAATAATTTACGCGGCGAGATAAAAAAAATCGCTACTCGTATCAATATTTCAGCGTGCGCGGATGAGCCAAATGAAAATGCTTATAAATAATTGAAACTTCGAGGAATTTTTTCCAGCACTTGGCGTTACATGACGTTGATGCATCCAACGAAAAACCTCTGGTCCTAAAATGCTGCTTCGGTGCCCTAATCTAAGAGACGAATATTTTTAGCCGGGGAAAGATGATTTTAGATGGATGGCAATTAATGTACGAAACAAAAAGTTTCATAACAATGAGTCAAGGAGAGCTTTAATTGGATGGTTGATGGAAAGAATTTTTTGGATTGAATTAAAATGAAACATTGCAATCCGAGAATTTACCTGAGCATATTCTGATTCATGAGATTTTCGTTATTTTTTAACGTTTTAAATTAAATTCTTTGAAAGGTAAAATAAATTTTATTTGTTTTTTCACAACGCTTTTTTTTTGAAATGTTTTATTTTGTTTCAGATAGTTGATTAAATTTGAAACCTCTCTTGCGAATAAAAGTTTAATTAATTTAAAGTTTTAATTAGTTAAAAAAGTTGTCGTAACGAATATTGATACACAGTCAATAGAAAAAATAAATAAAATGAATGAAAAAAATGTGTCCTCCGTTCCTCTCACGAAGTGGAATTAAACATTGTTATAAAGCGCGATTTTCTGTTGCTCGTTTATTTCAACATTTGTATGAATATTTATTAAGATTGCACGTTCTCATTATCTCGCAAATTAAAATATAACGAAATGACAACACCTTCTTTGAATTTTAAGTTGGTAAAAATATGGCATTGTTTTACCTGGGTGAAAAAGAGCTAACATTGTACTCTACTGAATAATTTCTCGAATTATTTTCAATTTTTCTGCGACACTTGAAATTGAGATTTTATTTTTATATTAAAACATGTACCTTATGTTAAAGTATCCTGCGGTGAAACTTGATTGCAAACAAGCTCCAGGCGAAAAAGTGACTTTCATCCTAAGAACGACACTCGATAGACAGTCGTTGCTAAGGGTAACGGCTTTGTCGATCAAAGTCGTTTATACACTTTTTATTTCGCTCTAAAACCTTTACGGATAAAAGAAGAAATTTCGCTCAAGGTCGCTTTTAACACTATAAAACCCGATGGCACTTTTTAAAGCCAATTGAAGTTTTATTTCTTTACCATAGTTTTATTTTGAATTCAATCTGAATGTCATTTTGTAGCATTTCATTATAGTCAGCCTGAACAGCAATTCAATTTTGTAATTCGATTACCTTTATTTATGTCACTAAAGAAGTATTAATTTTTCATGAAACTTTGAAGTACAATCAAATACTTTTCTAGTTGTAAAGTTTGACCAACGAGAAAAAATGATCAGGCCTAATTACCATGAATTTATCATAAACATTTACTTCGTTTGTTACTTTTCATCTGATTGTGGAACTTTCTCATCAATGAGTTCTAAAACGTTTGAAAGTTTTTTAAGTCACATCAGTCACATCTGTTTTTTACCATCAGCCGAGCCGTTAAATCGTGATTTAAGTCCAGTTGAATAATATTTCTGCAAAAAAAAAAGAAAATATATTGAGGAAATGTTTCTACAAAAAAGGAAATTTAGGGCTTTAAAAAGGTTCGCCGTGATAGAGCACAGTATGATATTTCATAAATCATGTTTTATGAACAGGAACCGAATAATATATTTGCAAGTTAATACGAAAATTATGCTCTCGATTATAAAACTATGTTCCCATTTTAAATCAGAAACTTATTTTTGAACAATTTTGAACTGCGATAGGAGAATAAATGTTTTTTAATTGCAAATGAAGGATTACTTGAATGCACATCTAGCAGTATCGTTGGCGATGAGAATCTTGCGATAAACATATGGTGAGTACAGTGATTCGTAGTTTTTAGCAACAGAATGTACGCCAGCTTCATTTTGCGTTAATAAAACGCAATTCCAAGGAGCCCACGGTTCATTTGTACGAAATCGCACGAGTCGAAGCAGATGCAAGTCGTTGTTTTCACTGACGACGGAACGGCTTTTCCAAATCTCCTCGACGAGATAGTAAATGTCCAACTCATTTACCAGTTGCAGGATCGAGCTAACTTTTTCATCCGTGTTTTCCTCGGCACGGATTTGGTTCAACATAAACAAATAGGGCGACAAGTTCAACACACAAACGTTCCTTTGTTGGACCCAGTGACAACCTGGAAAAATACAAGCTTTCGTTTATCTGTTATCTAACTAACATAAAAATAATTTAATGAAATCTGTTTGGACGAGTTATTTATAGTTTTTAGTTTCTTCCAAACATTTCAAGCTTACTAAAAATACCGATTTAAAATTGTATAAGTTATTAAAAGTCACAGATGTCAAGCAAGGAAAAATATGAAGTCACAAAAAAAAAACAAAAGTCCAATCAATAAAAATAAGCATTTGAATGTGATGTAAATGCACCGTAATAAGTTCGTTTTTAAATATTCCTGATTGTTTTTTTTTAATAAAAAGTGTGAAAAATCACTTTTCTTTTAAAATAAGATTTAAAATAAGAATTTTGTCATAATATGATTGACTTTTGCACTTTCAAGATTTGCTCCAACTTTTGATAATTTATAAATAATAAAATCCGATTGGATTTGGGTTCTAATTTCCGATTTCTTATTTCGACAACAAAAAAGTACTATTTTCATAGTCGCAAAGTGTTGGACATAAAGTTAACAACTTCTTTCATTAGCATCATCTATTTCATTACAAGAGCGAAGTAATGCGATCGTAAAAGCGTCCAAAAAAGTCGGATTTAATTAGCCAGCATAAATCGAATCAACGTAACATCGCATTCCCATTCAAAGAACACCTTCCGTAATAACGTAAGACAATTACAAACGCTACATCAACTCGACTGTAGGACTTCATTAAATTGCCATTGTGTCTCACGCAGTCTGGCATTCGTATCATTGCCCATTAACACGATCCTGGTGTTTCACCTGTACTACTTAATCCCAAGGAAACAACCAGTACGAGCCAAAAAAAGCGTCTCAAAAGTTCTCGTCTGAGCTGCAAACTGTGATTAAATTGCAGCATAGTCGACTGATATTCCCTTAAGTCGACGAGGAGCAAGCAAAACAGTTGCGATAAAAGTTGCTCTGCATGTTTTAAGAGGGGCGAAAAAGCCGTGAACAAACGAAAGTTCGAATGAGAGGTTCTGAACAAAAAAGAAGTTTACTCTTTCGGTGATGAGATATCCATCAATTAGTGAGTCGACTACTTAGGCGCTTGCGCGTGCAAACGCGTTTGCAGCTCAGCCGGGCGCAATATTAATTAATCCGTCGGACACTTGCTTTTGCAGAGCGACATTTTCCGCATCCTGGCGTGCGTTGTAAAGTCGCGTCGGTCCAAGAGATTTGCGCAGCTCCGACATGCCAATTTTCTCGTGCGCTCGGGCTCGCTCAGTTGCTCGAACTTGGCTTGCTGCTCGTTTTGCGTCGCGCACTCGCACATGTTCCTTTCATCAACAAAATTTAAGAAGGCACCTGCAATCAAATTAGTCATACATTCATACATTAGTCAAAAGCCTGTAAACATTCAACTCGTCCTTATTCTGCTTTTTATTCGCGTTTTCATCGAGGCCTCATCGCAATGAGACCTCCACACTCTCTTCAATGCAAACTTTTTTTTTAATAGAGAATAACTCCTGAGGAGTGTATTCAAAGATTCGCTCTCGGTTGGTGGCTCTCGCTGAACAGGTCATGGAGCAACATACAATTCAAATATTTCACAATGACACGAGCTTGGTTCTACAAAAGTTTAAACATAGTAACTGTAAAATTCTACTGAAGCTAAAATTTTGACCAAGATCAAAAATATGAAAAAAATTTATTCAGAATATATTCTATTTTTTATGTTATTAATTTACAGTACACAAATTCAACCTTTCGAATTCGAGTATAACAAAATTAACTTTTTCTATACACTAGAGGGGTTTTTTAACCCCTTTTCATGTCTTTATGCTTAAGTGAAAAGAAATGAATATGTTAACATAAATGTAAAAACACCCGCTGGTGATTTACATGGCAAAAGGTTACCGCGCTTCGATGTGAAATAACGGATGTTTGAACTAAATTGTAAAATGGTTTTTGATGCTGTTGAACACGTTCGTTGTTAGTTGCAAATTAAAATCGTCGACAATCAAATGTTACGATTTGGATCGGGCTTTTTTATACACTGGATAAACAAAAATATTTGCTGGCAGCGTATGGGGCGTTGACAATGTTTTTAAATTGGAAGTTTTGTATAAAAAAGCGAAAAAGTTGGATTTCAATTTTCATGAAAAGCACCAGGACGAAAGCAAGACGTAACATTTGATTCGATAATAAACAGTTATAGCTGGCGTATCGACAAGTTATGAGCGGCCCGATAATCTTTTTGATCGGAAAAACAACAGCCAAATAAAGTTTGAAAATAAATTCCAACTATTTGCGAGAGCGAATAACGCAAACTCAATAACAAAGTTTTCGATTGCAAAGCCAGTCGAATTTGCTATTTGGCGCATACAATCAATAGACGCATTCTTATATTAACGTTATTATTAAACAAGAAAACCGATTATCCAAAACACTTTGCCAGCTCGTATTTTGCCTCACTCGCCAAACTAATAAAAACGAAATTATGTATACCATTTTACGATCCTCACTTTTTCACACACCATTAACCGGCGCAACGCAGCTGGATCAAAGTTCTATACCGACAGTGTCTTAAAAGTCGCTCTCTCGCTGTACATATTTTTCCGACCAAAATACACCAACAAGTATCGTCGGGAGAAATATTTCGCATCAATTCGCAAACTAATTTTCTTTGACGCAAAAGTAGCCCGACTGCGAAAATTCAAAACGCTTCGAGTTGCGGGTAAACCCGTTGTTTTAACTCGGACGAGCAAATTACTTTTAATCCTGTTTCGCAAATGTTCCAAGTGAGCGGGCCTAATTCCTTTGCTAAGCAGCATCATTTCCTGGTCGAGTAGATACATCAACTGTTCGATAGGCTCACAGGAATGAATTCCCAGGTCTTCTTTGACCGAACAGATGACGTCGAGACGATCCCTGGTGGAGTCTGTAACATCGACCAGACGATCGTACAGAAGTTGATATTCGCGGGCTAATTGATTCCTGAGCGTTAGCATTTCGATGACTAAATCCTTGTAGCCTTTCCACACAACGGGTTGACAGTTTTTACGTAAAATTCGCAGCCGCATTCGCTTGGTCGCGGCGATTTTCACACGCTGTCGTTGCTTGCCGACCTCGTTTAACAGTTTGACCTTTTTGTCCAAAATCAAAGTGTGATTAGCAGCTAGTCGATAACCCGTCCAGCCATGTTTTATACAGCAGCTTTGTTCGGCCTGCCACGTTTCAATCAGGCTGTAAAGGGCGTCGAAATCCGCTTGTGTTTTTGGCCTGATCTGATTTAGCATTTCTTGTTTGTACCTTTGCCTGCAATTTTCCACAGTTTTTTGTCACCAAACGGCCAAAAGATTTAGTTATAAACGCAGTTAACTTTCAAACGTTAAATTTCAACTTTGCGAGCAAGACATTTTTTGTTGAACGTCAAATACAAAATTTAAGAGGAAGGTTTTCTAAAACTAGTTCAAATTATAACAATTTTTGTTGACAGTTGAAAAAGAAATTTGTGTTTTGCATGAACAACAACAAAAAATTGAATTTTGCAGCGAACTACGTAACAGGAGAGTTGTAATTATCATATTCCATCAAAACTCGGTCAAAGTGTAAAATGAGCAGACTGTTAAAATTATCCGTGTGGAATTGCACATCAAACCTCGACAAATTCTTCTTTTCCTGGCACAGTTTTGTGCATTCTTCCAACATTCTTCTGTACTCCGCAGCGCATTCTCGAATGCGTTTTTTCAGTATATAAGCTCTGTAATTCCTTTGAATTATTCTAGCCGCGCGGTCATAGATTTCAAATAACTCGGCGTAGCTCTGATAGTCGCCGGCGGTTTTATATCTGTCCTCGAAGTTTGGTACGTACAAATCCCGCCTGTTAAACAAAAACAAAAAATTTTTTTAATACATGATCTATCCTTTTTGTACAAAAGTGGAACTATTAATTAGGCGATTGGCGAACGTGAATGGTGGTAATTTATTCCACAAGTTAACTTTGAATATGATGTAAATTAGCAATGCACATACAAACGACGGTTTGAAATAACACATATGCATTAGAAGGCTAAAATTGAGATCAAAATTGTCCTAGTTAACAAGTGAATTCAGGCTTAGTTTGGCAATGCGAACCTCCACATTTGAGTTGCTAAATTGCAACCCGTTTGAACATTTTGCTCTTCGGTTTGCACAGCCTGCACCAGGCGGCTGCACATTCGATTCCATGGTACTCTTTTGAACGGTGGTCCAGTTTGTGATTCTGCATTGAAGTATTTTACTCCCGTCACTTTGTGTCTCCAACCGCCCAAATAGGGCTTTTGAATACACTTATTCAAAATTTGACACTCTTGACAGGAAATCGACATCCTTGTAAAGGTTGATTATGTACGAGAAATATTTGTAACCTCCGAACGAAGCGATGATAACAAAGAAAAGCAATCACAAAAACAAAAGAATCGCTACAAACGTTTTCAATTTCGTTTCTTTCAACCGTGAAGTTCTTAACGCGATCGTTGAAAGTCACTGAATCTGAATATACAATTGGCAGTAGCTTCTAAAATAAAGTAATCAACTTATGAAACCGGAAATAATGTTTCATAACAGAGGAAGTCAATTTTAGCTTTGTCAGTTTCTTTTTTCGGTTATTTTTTTTTGTGTTTACAAGATTGCCAATTTTGCCGCGGAACTGTGGCGAATCATAAGATCAACGACACTTATCAAACTCAAACATTTATTTCGTACAGATAAAGGAGAAATATTTACAACTCTCTTCCTTAATTTCGTAGGTTTTATCTATCTTGTTACTTGATCATTGTATTATTGGTAACAGTTGCTATTTGTTGACGATGCTGATTAAAAACGCAATTGTACACATTCACAAGCACTTTTGTCATGATTGCACAGAAATATATATTGAGTCCTCTGGATGGCTGCTACGAATCACAGGAGAAAACCATTGGAAGCAGAGAAAGAACCAGTTCATCTATTCACAATGTGCCAAAAAACAAAATACCAAAACAAAAACAACAAACGTGTTGACTTTTTGACTACTTAATTTATATTCAAATAAATAAATAAGTTCCGAGTCTTCTGATTCTCATGACTTTATACAAGTTTGATCAGAGGAAAGTGCTGGTGGCACGTAAAATCGAACACTGGTGGCTCTTTCGAGTCTTTTTTGTGACCCCCACCAAGCAGTCGCAGAACAACAAAGTTCGTTTTTGTTACCTTCAACAGATTGTTAATCTGAAAAAAAAAAACAAAATCTCATATATAATTTATTGTTATCAGTTTTACATTTTTCATTATTTAAACATTTACCTCGTTAAGCATGCTAGGATTTGTACACAGAGTCTGCGCTTTTTCTAACATATTTTTTGCCTGATGAAAATGTTTGGATCCTGCCATGTACTGAGTTTCACTTGCTAATTTATCCTAAAATTCAGAACAAATTAAAACCAATGAAAAAACCAAGTTTTATACATTTTTATTTAAAGATGCATTCGAAATAAAGAATAAAACAGTCTCGTAATTGATGTTAGTTGTAACAAAAATTGGTTTAGGTTTATTATTTTGTAAAAAAACTCAAAAACAGTAGACCGATTGTTTTGCATTTGAAAGAGTTCGCGATACATACAAAACGTCAACGAGTTTCGATTTGAATGCATTCGAATTTGGTTTGTGAACGACAAATTGAAAAAGGTTTGCGCTTACATTCTTCTTTTGCATGTGAGCGCCAGTCATTTCCAAGAATTCCATATAACGAACTGGCGGTGGCGTGAGCAGTGTCGCAAACGGTTGCAGTCGGTGCTCATATCTCACACGCTCCGAATCAAATTGCGATTCTGGCAGGGGTATTTTACCGTCCAGACGGAAACCCACTAATGCCTGCAAAATTTCAAGTCAAAATCAAACCTACATAAAACTATCTTGGAAACGTAACTTTCTAAAAAATGTAATTCGCAAGTTGAATTTTAATTAAAAACAACAATTATGAGACAGTTTAAAGTCTTGCGAACCTTGTAATAGCCGCCGCAAATATTCTGCATGGCCTGGTACATGAGAATTTCAATATTGCACGGTCGAGTAGTTGGTTTCTTCTTCCTGTTTTTGGCACTCTTCTTGCCTCCGCGACCTTTGTGCGTTTCGGCATGTGTATCTTGCTCGATTAAAAGGGAATCCGCCCTTGTGATGGCTGAGACTAGCCAACCGTACAAAAATTCGTACAGGTACCAGAATATGTAATGATATTCATGCACCGAGTACAGCTCGAGTTCAAAGCCACTCAAAAGGTACATTACCATAACACGAAGTGTATGATACAATATCCATGTGCCAAAATAGGCCAGATAATTTCTTGACGTATCGCTTTTTGAAGACAAAGCATGCATGTAACCGTCCACTCGTTCGGCCTACAACATTTACAACATTTATCAACCTATTCATGAAAAAATCCGCTTCTTGAAATCGAAACAGATTCGAATGTGTTAAAAAAACTTTTTACAACTTTGTTGCTGGTAGGATTCGAACTCAGGTCTTTTGGAAAGTGAATTCTGAATCCAGTTGAGGGCTGGAATAATGACTTTGTACTCTAAAAGACCCGCGTTCGAATCCTATCACAGATTTTAAAAATATTTACAAAAACGGAGCTCCAGAACGACTTATTTTCAATACTTTTTCAAGTTGTTTTGAATCATTTTTTGAATTAAAATTTCTAAAGTACCTCATCTTGGAGGAGAGAAATATCCTCAAGCAGATGCGCAAGTTTGTCCCGTTGTCGAGCACGATTGTGGCCGCTTATTTGCAAGAGCGTGCCAAAAAAACTCGCACAGTGAATAAGAAAATTGTCCACGTACTCCTTGGCCTGGTGGTTTTGCAACAGCGTACTTTTCGGCATCAAAGCTGGCGGAGCAATAAAATTCCTCGCAGAGTCCCGAAGGACATCGACGAAATTTTGTGTTCCAAAAACCCGGCTCGTTGTAGGGAGGTAAACTATTTGCAACATGGACCTCGACAGAATGCATGGACTCTGACGAGAGAATTCTAAAAAAAAGTCCTGCCAAGGCAGAAATCACAAATTCAATTATAATGTCGAATGGATTTCATACGGTAGTTGAAAGTGAAATATTAATTGCTCACTAAAACTGCATGAAACCCGGTGTAATTAGTTATTCTAGTGACTACTTTCAGACGGTTTAATAATTCATCTATGTATTCTAAAGCCTCGATCCGTGGCTTGATTTTAGTGTAGCGTGGAAACGTCGGCGGCAGCAATCTTTGGTTAACCATTGGATCGAATCCTATAACGTTGGGATAGTTTGCTGGAAAGGAGAAAAAAGCGTTGTTCAATCAATTGATCCGAACTCAGTAGCAAAGAAACAACAATACCAACTGTTCTCATCAGCCTTGGCTCCTCTGTTGACAGTCTTAATCATAACTTGAATCATATCAGTGCAATTGTTCAACAATCTCTGACAATCCGCAATGTTTTGTTGCAACTGTTCCTTCTTACCCATCAGGGTCAAGATCTGATAGAACATTTTCGTAAACCGTATCCTTGCGTAGAGAGCTAACCCGTCACTGTACTAAAACATACAGAAATTAATTAATTCAATTATTCTTTACACTTTACAAGTTATCTTTTTTCTTCAAACAAATATTTAACAATTAATTTAACTTATTTTTTTGTTTCGGAAAAAAGTTTTGATTACATTCCCCTTAAAAACTGTAATTGTATACCTCTCTTTCCGTTGCATCGTCAACGGGTTTTATCCGACTTTTCCTATGTAACTCTTCCTCCACTTCCTTTAACATAGACAACGTTTTATGTTCGGTGAATTCCTGTTGTATTCTGTACCCGTACATGACACTCTGAAAATCCTCCTCCTCAAAGACCAGAGCTTTGTTGATACAATCGCGAATGACGTCGATAATCTTATGAATTGCATAACAAAAGGTCTTCAACGTTTTATCGACAATTTGGCTAGGTTGGTGTAGGTACAAATTCGTGAAGACGGTTTGTGCTAAGCTGTGGCCCTCGAGCCACGACACTATACAGGCATAAGTAGCGTCAATAATCCCAATCACTTCGGCAGGTGTTAAATTATCCAGCTTGACACCGCCGGATTCCACAGCCTGTTCAAATGTGTAGGGTTTGTTGTTGCCTCGATTGCACAGCATCCCCGCATCCATTTTTGGGTCCATCATCTCAATGGCAGACATGGCCTCAAAGAGGCCAAACAGTTCATCATGCATGAGCTCGCCTAACTCCAAACCTGGAAACAACATTTGGAAATAAAAATGTACGCTTCGCTCAATTCGATATTATTTTACTCTAAATAATAATTATAACTTTGCAACTTTCACAGTGACATTATTGAGGTCAAACAATTTTGAACGAAAGTCAGAAACTTGAAACCAAACAAAAAGCAGCAAGAAAAATTAAGAAAAATATCGTATAAAAATTCTGCTATAAAAGTGCAGACGCATTGCAACATTTCTTGAATGAAGTAAAAACAAGTAAATGTCTAGCAAAATTCTGAAACAATTCTTACTGGTGATTGACTCAAAAAATTCTTGAGTGATCTCCACCCAATTGTAGGAAAACCGGTCATACCTAAAAAAAGTAATAAATTGTTTAAGGGTTGATCGAATTAGTTGACAATTGAGAGGGTGAAAAAAAGTGTAAGATTGAAATGTGTAGAGGTTAGCTGGCACGTTTGCATTTTTGTTAACAAACGATGCATGATTGGGATATCAAAAAAGATAACTTGGCGTTTAAGAAGATGTCTGTCATTGTAAGGTATGAATAAATAAACGTCAACTTACTGGGGCTCTTTTTCATCGTTCATGTCAACACTGGCTCTTGAGAAATCTCGTTCCATTGTGTTGTTTTATAGCTTTGACTGCTCCAAAGTTACCTCGTCCACTTGCTTTCGTACTCAGATGTCAGCACTAAATAATTTCTCTCATCTGGACAAATTGAGAATCAAAATTAATTTATTGTATGAAATCGATACCAACGTCAAACACAAATTTTTGTTATCAACCCCCACACATTTGTTAAGTTAACTTTAAAACAATTCAAAAACTCATTTTTGCACTAATTCACTTCGGGTCGTTTAGAGACTAGTTTGAAGGTGACTTGTCAAGATAATTTTCGTTGTCATAATGATCTATCTTCAATGACAAAAGATCATAACTTGTATCCAAAAAAGGACAATGAAAATACCTCTTTTTCGCCAAAAATACTGTCAATCTTGGAGATCATCCGAAAGTTTAACGTCAACCACAAAAACAAACATAACCTTAAACCTTCACTTTTTTAAAACACCAGCTGGTTTAGTTGATCAAGAAATATGACGCAACAATACAAACTTTGTTTAATTTACAAAATGAACAATTTTGAAACTACGAGATCACGGGAAAATCTAATCCATTTCTGGCACTTAGAATGTTTATCTGGTAAAGTGGTGAACGATTGTACCTACCGAGGTCTGATTTCCACAGGTGACGCTACTAGTGTATTTGCTTTGGTGTTTATAGAATAACCGCTCAAAATGTTTACGCTGTGAGAACTCGTGGTTTTGGAGTTTGAAATAATTTTAATTCATGTACACATTTCGCATGATTGAGTATCATTTTTCGATTAATATATAAATAACGTTGTTTGTGTTGTTATGTCCGCACAAGACTCGCCTCCGAAGATGAAAGAACTGCAACTTCCTATCAGCAGGGTGAAAACCATCATGAAAAGTTCTCCCAACGTTGAGACGATAGGACAAGATGGGTTGCACCTGGTGGTCAAAGCAACGGTGCGTTTTACAGTGCATGCCAAAACTTGAAATTTCTACTGCCATTTACACCTTCGTTTTATTATTCAACTTTTATTTACATCAATGATCAAGTTTTTTACAAATCACACAACTTTTTCTTACTTTTTAAATTGTTGCAACTTTGTTATGACTTTAAAACTAGAAACTTTTACTGAACTTTTATTTCCATGAACGATCAAGTTTTTTGCAAATCATAAAACTTTGTTTTACTTTTTTAATTTTCGCGATTTCTCGCAAAAAACTGAGAATTTGAAGTTAAAATATTGACTAAAAGGAATAGTTTGAAAAATGAAATTACAATGTTATGTATATCTTTCAGGAACTTTTTATTCATCACTTTGCGAAAGAAGCTTTTTCAAAAAAGACAACGACCCAGAACACCTTGGATTACAAGCAATTGGCTGAAGTAGTACAAACAAATGATACCCTGGAATTTCTCCGGGAAATCATGCCAAGGAAAATCACCGTGAGACAATTCAAGGAAATGATGGCACGAAAAAATGCGGAAAATTCGTCTGACTCTGAGAGCGACAGCCAGTCTGACAGTGCATCAGGATCCGAGTCCGGTTCAGAGGAGGAGGAAGAGAATATTGAGAATGGAAATTCATCCGAGAGCGAATCAAACACAAACAAAGAGAACGGCAACAGCAACAAAAACAATTCTTCGAGTGAAAACAGCGAGAGTGAATAATTGTATGATTAGTCATTATTGAGTAGATGAATTTATTGTTCCGATCACAGTGTCTATTTATCATTAAAATTTTGTATACGCCTTTTGCATGTGAGTTTTTGAATAAAAAGCATAGTATTATTATTTGACTAAAAAAACATGTCGTTTTGTTCTGGTGGGTTAAAAAATGAAAGACCCAAGTTTGCCACGAAACTTGTTTAATTGACTTTGTAAGTTATAATGCTTGGTACTTTATTTACAATGCTGATAAATTTCACATCACTTTTGCCTGTTGCTTTTTAGTTATAAAAAATATCAATGTACAGTCTGTTCCAGTAACATCTTATATATTATGAAAGAAACATATCGTCTTAAAACAAATTTAAAAATAAAGCGAAATTGGTAATACAATATAACAACTTTGATAGCAGAATTGTTCGATACTGAAAGTTGCAATCACAGTTTGAAGCTTCCTCGTGATTTTTAAATTTGGCTTGAATTTTTTCGAGTCCACGTTGAATTTGGATCTTAGAAATTGCTTTCAGTCACCGACGCATATAACTAAAAAATAAAATTTATTCTTTCATAACTGCAATAATTATACCACCTTACTATTACAAATGTTTACAATACCGTTACAGAGGAATGTAATACAAACAAAATTATTATGATTACTTAGAAATAATATCTACATTATGCACGATTGCGGTGACCGTCGGCGATAAAAATCGTAAGGAAAAATTAATAGAGGAAATTAGTGTTTAAGCTTGTTAATGTTTTGAAAGCAAAACTTGAAATCGTTCTCGTAGAATCGAGAATTTGTCATCTAATAATTGCCTCAGAAAAAACGGGTATAACAGCAAAGTTGAATCTTTAGCGCGTCAATTTTCTTTTATTCTTCGCTTCTCCTCGGTTACGTTTATATTTCAGGAATATGGAAAAAAAGTTTCATTTCCGTAACAGATATTTTAACAGGCGCAATCACAAGCACAGCGACGCACGCGTTTCTCGCGACGATGCACTGCAAATGGCTCAGGAATCGAGCGCACAGATCGTGGCTGCACATCTGAAACAAAGTTTTCATGATTTTATTATTTCTATTACAAAAACCTCATTTGCGTGAAACAAATGATTGTGCAAGTTTTATCAAAACGAGATCAATGCAACACGTACAATGCGGGCGATTTTCTTCTTCCGTTTCTTCACGTCTTTGTTCCATCACGACATGATCCTGCTGGTGTCGTCCTTGATTTTGTTCTTCATGATTCTCAGTAGCTTGACCGTCTGAAACCTCGGCTCTTGCTTCAACTGGAACCTCCACTGACTCGACTTGTCTCAAGGGCATGGAAAACCTTGTAATTGGAATTGCACGTCCTTCCACCACCTGAACGAATAAATTCAAAAGTTGTATACAGTTGATAAACACAGAAAAACTATGTGCTTTGCAAAATTATTTCTAAGAAATTTCTTTGATGTTAGAAAGTTTATCCTAAATTACCTGGTGAATGATACGACGCACTTCAGCTGGAATTGGGAAAGTTCTTTCAACTTCCTCACCCTGGTCTTCTGGTCCAGGGAAGGGTTTGACTTCCTGTTGCTGTTCCTCAGATCCTTCCCGTTGTTGGACACGTCCTTCAATGTTACCATGCTCCAAAAGGTTTCGCACCTCAATCGGCAGTGGGAAGGGTCCCAGAGGGATTGGTCGAGCTTCTTCAGGGAACGGTTTGAACTCTTGAACATTCTGCAGAAGACAAAAGCAACGTTAAAAACAATTTTTACTTTTTTTAAAATTTCTTTGAAATAGAGATACGACAATTTTCAATTGTATCAAACTAAAATTAAACTAAATAACAATTTATCTCCTGATCTCTTTGATCGAGGCAAATTTAAAAAAGCAACAAACTATAAAAAATCAAGATAAATACATACCTCACGTCTGTTCTCATCAGTCATTGGTACGGGGAACGCTCTAGCATCGCCAGTAATGTGTTGGATAATATTCTTAATTTCAAGTGGAACCTGCTGGATAATTCTACGGATTTCAATAGGAATGCCCTGGAACGGTGACCTGGGTCTCACATCAGGGTTGGGTTGCTGAGGAACCATGGGTGGTTGTGGCTGTTCTGCTGGTACAGGGGTCAGCAACTGGGGTACTCTTTGGTGTTCCTGTACAGGTGGGGGAGGAGGCGGCATCATGCCTGCGGTTTGGTCTCGACTGTAGGCATCAATGTGATTTTCCTGCTGATAGTTCATCGCCATTTGGGGTTCCTGGTGCATCTCCTGTGGCATCGGCGGTCTCATATTTCTCAGCGGGTCCATCGGGAAATGACGCAGCTGAATCGGGATCTGGCGCATTTCCATCTGAAATTCGCAAGCAAAACCAATGATTAGTTTTGTTATTTTTCGTTCTCGTCCGTCGATAGTGAAACTGGTGAAACGTAATCAGATTTTCTAGATGGAAATGATATCTGTGAGCAGTTTTTTCTACTCTTCAATTGATACAGATTTGTGAGTGAAAGAGAAAGTGAAAGTGTACCTGAGGAGTCTGCTGCTCCTGGTTTTGCGGGTTGTTCATGCGAGGTGGTCTCATTTCCATGGTGATGTGAGGCAAATTTCGCAGCTCAGGAGGCAGCATATTCGCAGGGATGTGGTTCAAGTTTCGGCTGTCGCTCAGTGGCAGTTGCTGCATGTCGGGTACCTGGTACTGCGTGTTCACCTGATAATGGTTGTAGTTTGCGTCCTGTGGTTGCAGGGGGATCTGAACTGTTCCCAAGGGAACGATGATTGGGGTCATCATCTCTTGTTCTTGTTGTCTATGAAGAAATTAAAACATTAAAAATTGAACTACTGGCAAACTAAAAGTTGTAAAAGCTATTTAAAATGGTGTTCAATATGAATTTTACAACTTGAGTTTTCTCATTTTAATTTTACGTACTCTTGGTGAGGGTTTCCAGCTTCGCACAAAATAGCCACACGTTCGCCACTGAGACGTTGGAAATGAGGATCAGTATTGTTGTCCAATCGATTATCCGAACCGTCCGTAAGTTCGTCAGCTCTTCGGTGCTCAACTACACAAGAAACTCGGCTTCTGGCTTGTTGCATCAAAGCCTAAAAAATACAACATTTTAGTGGTCAAATTAACAATCTTCTAACTGTCGTGTGCAAATTAAAAAATAACTATGAATAACTTGATACAAATTACAAAAAATTAAAAAACACATTTTTGCTTGGTTCGACTCGATTCAAATTTTAAAGAACAGGATAAAAAGGCTCACTTTTGATTTTCAAGCAAATTAAATTAATTTGTAATTGAATTAAATATTTCATTTCTGAAATTACCCCAGCTATGTCATCCAAATCAAGTTGCAGAGGCAACTTGATATGGACTGGAGGAAAGTCGTCTTCCTCATAATCATCGTCTTCGTCCTCGTGGTCGCCGTTCTCGTTATCAGTCTTAGCAGCCTCGTTTCCTTTTCGCACCTTGTTAGCGTTGTTCTGCGAGACCTCTTTCTTAGTGATCGAAGACTCAGGCAAGCTCTGCAAATTCTCTTTGGGTTCAACCACCTGCTGCAATCAAAAACCAACCACATTTTAATCGTCCATCGATTACATCAAAAAAGATTCCAATTACGTTACAACTTTCAGAACTTGTACAACATTTTCCGGTTTCCTGACTTGGGAAGTCTTTTGATACAACAAAACTTGAATCTAAATTGTTCTTCAAATCAAAAGTAGTGAAAATCAAGTTTTTTTTCTAGTTTTATGTGCTCTATTGGATTGCAATAATTAATCGTCACTGAGTTTTTTTCGCATTGTCCGATTCACTTTCACTAAGCGTTGACTAGGAAGACGACGCTGAATAATCATATACAAATGTGTATCAATTTCGCGTCACGTTCGGTACTTTCGACTTTCCGATGGCGTTTTGCAACTCATAACAAGAGTCACAATACCAATCGTGGGCGGCATTCATGACCAGCGATTTTGGCGATTGATAACATCTCTTTTTTATATTTCTCATTGTCTCCCAAAACCTTTCTCCCTTTCGGATTGCAAACTGAATTTTGATTCGGCAAACGTGTCTTTTGAAGTTGCACGATTGACACAGTTATTGTCTCGCAAATGTAGTTGTTGAAAAAGAAAAAAAACAATGTTGCTACTTGACAGTTGTTTTATGAATTTTTCTGGTTCATAAACACAGTTTCGATGGCTGTTGAGTTGAGAGAAAACCGTCTACCAGGTGATTAGAAATAATGATCATAGTTGAAGTAATTAGAATAGTGCATATTTATAATTAATGGCACAGACAAGATTAATGATACGGCAAAACTGCCTGAACAAACAAAGAAATGTTTACAGGATCGTTTGCAACTTTCCATGACGTCACACTGATAATAGCAGGAAAATATTTTTCGGTTGGGTTAGAAAAAAATTGTGTTCCGTGAGTTTTAATTAAAACCTGATTCCTGGAGCAAGAAACGGAGCTCGAAGTCAAAGTGAACGGTCAAGTTAATTGACAAGAGTCAATCTGGAATAAATAAAACACGCGGTTCTAAATAAAGTCTTTCACAAGTCTCGTATTAAAACGTTATTTTTTTTCACCGAGTTTCAATCGCGTCGTAATTTTAATTCTAAAACGCGAATTTCTTTTCGCTCCAGTTACATCAAATGAGACTTTTTTTGGCTCGTTTTCAACCGTTTGGAAATTGTCTAACTTGTTGGAACTTGGGACCGTGGGTTTTTTCTCTGCCCGGCGGTTAGAGCTGAAATTCGCTAATCAAGTTGAACCGCTAATTGAATCAACTTAATCATTTCCATCCAAACTGTCAGATGTGATTTCACAATTGTGCGGCACAATCATCCCGAGGGCGATGAAGAAACAAAATAGCGCTTATAAAATGTGGCCGTAATTACTTTCTCTAAACGTTTTGCATTTTTAGTGAAAACCGGTGAGAAAATTCGCAGCCAATAATTATTTATATCTCAGTTGACTTTCACTGTAAACGAAATTGACTCGGCGAAATAATAAAAACTTTCATCGAGCGACGCCCAAGATAACGACGATGATCCGCTCGGACAACGCTCTGATCAAACGCAGTTGCTAATTTGGATCAATTTTCCGCTAGAGATATCGTTCCGCTAAAAAAATTGCCACCGGGCGAAAATCTCTTGGAAATAACTTCAAGTAGTGCGTTTTGGTATTTGCAAAAAATTTTTATACAGCTCGCAGAAAAGAAGTAATTTTTTGTTATTAAATCAGTTCGTTTGAAGTGTTAAACGGCTCATAAATTTTCGCAATTCAGCGAATTGAAGTGCAATAAAAAAAGACGATAGTGATCGACAGAAAAATGAGTTCTTTTTTTGTAAACGAACGGTACTTTTCGTCTAAAATGGAGTAATAAATAACGACTTATTCTAAAATATAAACGGTTCCTAAGACTAAGAAAGAACAATGGGACAAAAGTTTTGAGTAGTAAGTTTGAATAATTTCTGAGCATGGCCCACAGGTTGGAATTATGAAAATGTTCATTTATCTCGCGTGTCAATCAACTTAATAAAACAATTGTCTATCTCAAGAAACGCACCGCAAATCATAATTTGAAATAATTCCATGTGTTTGCGGACTGAAAGCCAGGTTTTAACTCATAGTTGCGGAGGCTTTCTTTAGAAAATGCACTTCCCCCTGATCCCTCTGCTGTACTATCAATTAGTCGAGGCATTATGACAGATAATCACCGTTTTAAGTAGTGCGCACAAAACGCCAGACGTACGTTATTCATAAAGTCAATGCAATTACAATCCCCCCCTTTTTCTTATTTTTTTTCTTAAACTTTATTTGATACTCTTGAACTTTTTGTTTTTATACCTTTGTTTTTTGTTATTTGAAAACAACAAAAAGTGCCATCGACACGAGTTTGCTATTAAATCGAAAGTACCGCAAAACAGCGACGACAAAAAGCATCACGGAAATCAGAGCATTTCCGTTTTCTTCTCCATTAGTTGATGCAACGTAATCATTTTTTGACCAATCATTATACAATTAGCATCGCTAATGATTTTGATTGAAAAAGAAAAAACTGTATCATTTCATAGAAATTATCATTTTATAGAAATTATAATGCTCTGTTTTTTAATGCACTTTTACATTGATCAATTTTTTTCTTTTTTTTTGTGACTCTATTTAACTCTTTTTGGCAGATCTTTGCGAACTTGGTAAATTTCACTTTGGCTTTCAAATGGTCCACTTTGGAAGTTTTGGTTTTCGAATAGGACGATGAAATTTGGGTGTTGGGTGAATTTCGATATGAGCAAATAAGCAGAGTGTTTTCTCTTAAACAGTCGACTAACAATACAGTTATTTTACAGAGAGAAAATCTTTTGCAGAACGTTAACCTGATGCGTGCAGCGTTACAACCCACTTTCCGTTCTTTTCACCGTTTGCTGAATCAAAGTACCAGCATCTTTCAACTGTCGCGAAACATTGTAGTTCAATTGACAAGAATGTGAGCCAAAAAAGCGATACAAATGTTTTGCAATGTCTGCACTAGTTCGAACCGAGAAACAATAAGTTTTGTGTCAATTTCGTTCGCAATTCTTACTTTTGAATAATTTAACAAAGGCAAGTTAAAAGTTGAAAACAAAATTGAATAATTAAAAGAGCGAGTTTTAAAATTGAAGGTGTAATTTCGTTCTTTGGTATAAAATATTATTTAATTATCATTATGCAAATGATTATGCTTGATTCACCCATTCACAATTTCACAGCAGATTACACGCTACCTGTTAAAAGTTAATCTGGTATGTTTTGCAACGATGCCATTAAATTTGCAATTTTCTTCTGAAACGTTTTTGATCAAAATTGATCCAGTTGCTTCACTTGGTCAAACATCATTTTGCATAATGCTTGCTCAATTTGACAATCATTTTCAAAATTATTATACAACACGTAATGAACTCGACAAATAACATTTAGATGTTTTTCATTTATAGAAATGTCATTTGGATGTAATTGAATAATTTGTTAATCATTGTTCTACAAAAATTTTTTGCGGATAAAATTAATTATAAAACAAGATTCTTGAATGACAGAATTTTTATACAAATCAGTTTCAAAATATTCAATCAGAATGTTATTACCATATCTGTTGCTCTGATTTTCATAACTATTTGGAAATAAATGATTGTGATTATGCAATTGATCATGATTTCTCGTCCAATATGTTTTACCATTCAATGTTTCGAGTAAATTTATGAATCAACTTGAATAGTGCAAATATATTTAATCACCAATTCGTTTCCATTCAGAAACAAACACGATACAAAATAAAAACTCTTCTGACAGATTGCGAAATTTCAAATTTGACTTATTTGTCATTATGTTTGTTTAAGACAAACATCTACTGATGTTATTCATCTGAATTTGTTTTTCTTCTCAACTTTTTCTCCGTCATTTAAGTTGAACCTATTATTTGCACCGACAATCTAAAACTATCCCCGAAAAAAGTTAATGGATTTTGTTTCAGAAAAACAATGGAACTAGTCAATCGATATGTTTTTGCTGATTATTCATTGTGGCTTGAAAGATGTAAACTCAGTTGGAACAAGCGAATGAATACATCAATCAAAAGACAAGCGGCATCGGTAGACACAGTTCTTTAGATCGTACAACTTTGCGCCTGGAACTTATTTTACACAACCGAATGCATAGCAAATAGGAAGAGAAAGAGACAAAATTGATTACACCGAGGAGAAAACAATTTCTTTGACTCTTCCGCAACTGTAGGCGTTCTTTTATTACGATCTCACACTTTTGGTTCTTTTTGTTCTGCTTACTTAACGAATTCCCAGACCGAAAAAGTTCAAAAAATTAATTCTTACAGTTTTAAACAAAATCGATAGTGAAAATTAATATTTTAATAAAAAGGTTCAATTATGAAGACAATAATATGTTTCAATTTTAATCAATGTAAAAAATAAAAGATCCCCTCAAAAAGAGAAGTAAGTAAAAGTTTGACCCAGAGCGAAGAAGTTGATCGCATGAACGTGATCCCAAGTCAATTATTTATTGTAGTTACGGTAATTGATTCGCACTTGAGAACAAGACGCGAGTCTCTGAGAACAAGGACGTGCACTCGTATGGAAAATGCGATTGTGACGCCTGATCCTAATTTAGCGGAAGGTAATTTAACGTGATAATCCTGAGATGCAGCCTTATCTGCTTCTATAGTAATTTTCAGATGTCCTTCGCCAGGACAGTGCTGTTTTTCATTATTATTCTTTCATTACAACTAGAATCTGCCAGGTTAGTCATTGAAAAATATGTTTCCTTGACGACGTTCCATTGTCTTCTAATTTCTTTGAACTCGTCATTTTTCCCATAAAAAAAGAATTCATGAATATTTGATTTCCAAATTTATCAATTTCTATCAATTTTTTGTTTGTATTTTTCCTCCATCTGCAAGGTTTGATTAAATTTTCTAATTAAATCTTTTATTTATGTAAATAAGTATAAAAAATGAAGTTATTTGTTTATTCAAAGTGATGAAACATTGAAATAGATTTAAGAAAAAGTTTAAGTTTAATTATAACTAAATGTGTCTCGTCATGAACCATTCGTCTTACTTGGACTAATGCTTCGGGCTGGAGTTGGCCGAGGTATCCGTTGCTTATTACACCGGAAGTGTCGAGTTCCTTTTGCCGAAGCCTCAGCTGTGCTTGCATCGCAGCTATTGATTCTGGCGTGCAGGAGTTTCGCGCCTGCACGTAAGACGACGCCAGAATGAAAAATCCTAGCACGACTGTCATCGTGATCAGAGTGACCGATGCGATTCTTGCGATTTGCACCGCTGAACTTCTTGACGGCTTCATGTAGGCCTGCAAAAAATAAATACAATCGTTTCATTTCACAATCAATCATTTTTTTACTTACAAACACTGTCACAAAAAAAATTTCTGTATGAAAGTGAAACTTGCAAGATTGATTTTTATGACTGTTTGTTGTAATTAATTTTTCCTGTTTTGAAAAAGAAAATTTAATTGCCATGTGATAGGGAAAACAGTAATTGAGATTAACAAGTTGTGAAAATTGGATGAAAATGCAGGGTCTCTCGTCAGTTGGAGGAAGGAAACGTGCATTTTGTTATTGCGTTTTTACCAATCGAATAAATTTATCCAACTGGGCGTGATGAAAGTATTGTTCGTGACTTATCAACATTCTGAATGTGCGAACATGCAAGCGATTCGTAAACCAATCAGAACGATTAATCTGCACATCTTATAAACAATAAATTAAGACGCAGTCAGCGGAATTGAATTCAAATTGAATTTTAATATTAACTTAATTTCTTTGCTGTCAATTTAACTCTTTGTGTCAAAGCAAAATTTCGAGTACAATTTTTCATTGAAACAATTTAAACGATTCAGATATCAATTGCACTAGGTTTATAATTTGAAACCGAAAGTTGTCAGTCTGACAGACAAGTATGGAAGCTTGATATCTAAATTGAAAGTTATCACTATCATACAGGTTACTCAAATGACACAGGACTAAATTATGATTATTGTTCGACTTTTGAAATGAAACTACTAAATTCATAGAACAAGATTTTTCTTCAGTTTTCTGAAAATCATTCCAACGCGTTTTGCCTCTAATGAAGAAAAAATTAGCGAACAATTGCAAAGCACGTAACGAATTATATCTTTGATCGTCTTGTGTTATCTAAAACGCATCTCACAGGAAACGTCAGTTTCCCTTTTTCAAATACAGATCAGAAGTAATATCAGGTGAAAAAATGCGTATTTTCAAAACGCACACGATCGATCGGATGAAAAAGCGTGTTGCGCTGGCAACATTCCTCCATATTGCAGGGAACGATAGGAACTGCTGGAAACACACTTGTAAGCAATAAAAATGAACGCAATTGCGTAACCTGGGTAATGCACATAACTAGCTAACGCGATGAGAAACGATGAAAAAAAAAAGAATCTTGGAACAGACATGAGGTAGCTCGAACTGACCTCGTTGCTGGCGTTGGCACATTTTTGCGATTGTTCAACTACAATACTGCTCTGGCATTAAAATGTCATTCAAATGTTCCCCTTTTTATTGCCGGTTGAAAAATATTTTGAAACAATTTATTACAACGAAGAGCCGCATGGAAACGCAAAGTCATGTAATTAATTCGAAACTGATGAGGACATGGATGAAATAATAGTTTATAAGTTTTTATGAGCAGGGAAAAATTGTATGTTGATTCTTGTCTGTCAAGTGAGCGCACATTTTCATTCGTTTTTGGTCGCAACCAGGTCGAGTGGCAAATATGGAGACATCGGAAGAAGCGGCGAGCCTTAGAAGCCCAGTCGGCTGCTTTATGGCATTTGCGAAAATCTGGTCGAGAAGTGCGCTCGCTCCCACTGTGGCATTTTCAATCGCACACTTGTCATTTTATATAACGACAAACCTCCTACAATGTTAAGAAACTTTCAATGCAAATGCATCTAGAGTCGCACGAGAGACCATATTGAACCGGAAAAAAGGAAAAACGGAATCACGCTCGATACCCAACCAAGTCGAGGACTTTGCCGACACGTAATCGCTGTTTCTCGCACGACTATATCTTGACCGAAGAAAATATTTTCACATTTCCTTGTAACTAATTGCTACTGTACATCTTTACGTGTTAATTTTTTTCCAAATTTCTTCTTTCTACTTTTTATTTTCAAATTTTTGTTTCAATTGTTTATTGATTAAGAGGATTTTTTTTGATTTGTGTTTTCGTTTGGTTTACTTGTAACTTTTTGCGAATTTTAATTTTTGTTTTTAGTTTCCGATTGTTTATTGATGAAGAACAATTTTGTTTCAGTTTGGTCAATTTTGGTAAATTTGAAATAGTTGCGCAATGTCAAAATGTGAAACTTGGACTGCATGATTTTTGAATTTACAATTTCAAGGCACATCCTCGAACAATTCAACTTTTGACATCCAAGCACACATTACAATCAACATTCTGATTGCAATCGGGTTATAGAAAGCTTTGCCATCGCTTATGTGAATACGTTTTCGCGACGATGATTACTTATTGCAGTTATAACGTCGATTGTTAATACACTAGAACCAAGCTCCATACTAATTTCATTACAATCAAATCAAATGCAAATTATATTAAATCATGTATAGTTTTTTGTGTACTCAGAAAACTAGCGTAAAAACATGACAAAAAACTACATTAAATTATTCTTTAAACAAATGATTTTCTTTCAATAGAAAGGTGTATTTCAACACCAATAATTTTTTTTCATCGAGTACATCCGAACCTTGAAACACATATCGTTTCATCTGTCTTGTTTCTTTTCTTTCATCAATACTTTTTATCTTTTGTTAATCATCCCAGGTTAATTGAAAAAAAAATCAATCAAAAGTTTTCAGCAAGATGAAACATTTCTAATTTCAATTACTTTCCATGAGAAATGTTATTATAGTATGATTCGCTGAAACTGTATTTACTTCAATGGAATTATGAAATTAAGAATATTAATTTTCACGATTCTGATTACATGTCAGATTAATTAGTCGATTATTTTAATCGAGCGAAAAAGTGGGGAAACGTGTCCTAATCAAGAGCAAAACCGCATCTCTAGCTGTTCACCGTTAGCTGTGCGGACGAAATTAATTGCATTCATTAGAACGCCGAGACAATTGTGTTTTCCATAGAGCGGAGCGCGTGGCTGTGTTTAATTTTTTGTTCTTCTTTTCTCAGCAGTAAAATCGCGCAACCAAATCTACAAAGTATTGCTTCTTGATTTGTTAATAACAATCCAGTAGGCGCTTCTGCGAAACGTTATGCAAGAGTTCATCGGTTACCGGCACAATGGATGCCAATTTGTTAAAATAGGCAACTTTTCAAACGCGGAACAAAGGAGTCGTAGATTCGCTCGAGTTTGCCCGACGCGTCTTCGCTCAGCCGTTCACCTCTCGCGCCATTTATTTATTGGTTTCGTTAATTTCTCATTCTTACATCTCGACGAACATTTTCGTTTGCAAATTCAAATTTTTTAATTAACTCCTTTTTCAATTTATTTTTTCATTCTTCAGAGGATCGAAATTCGATTGGAACTTTCTCAACCTTTTCAATGGTTGAATGTTTGGATTGATTTGTGAGGTTTAAGAATTGGAGGATGTGAATTGACAAGTCAGTCATCTAGTAAACGACAAAGGTTCTTTTTGCACACGCTGTGATGAGAGAAAAAAAAGAGTTGAACTCGCGGGAAGCTGTTATGATGATTCATAAATGACCTCGATGTGGATGGACGATTCTCTCTCAGGTGAGAGGCCTCCTGGGATAGTAGGCCATCCCATCCGATACGCCGTTCGATGCAGTCTCACTCGATGACTTGAACAAAAGTCAGCATGGATGCAGTCGAATGCATTTTTCGGCTCAAGAAGCCAGTGAAAGTGAACTTGCATCTCCACGGATTAGAAAGATCGCCTCCGACCGATAACACTCTGATCAGATCGCACAAAAATATAATAACTTTAATTAACAAGTTAATCAGAGTTTCAATTATGTTTGTGTGTTAGCAGAGTCGCTCGTCACCATAGGTGGGGTACGATTCTGCATAAATTATCATCTGGAGCAAGGTGGAATTCGTAAACTTGTTTATGATGGTCGACGCTATTTTTTTTTCGCAACTTTCAAATTCATCTTTTATAATTTTTTGTATTCGTTTAAACGCTCTCTTGTATTTGTATTTTGGTAATGAATGTCGCAATTTTAAAAAGGTAACTAAATGCTCAATGGCGATTACGTAAATTTTACATGCAAATTTTGTGGTTTCACTTGCTAAGCGTCAATTCTAATGATTATCTTGGCGCGTCCTTTTTCTGCTATTTCCTACAACTTTTTTTTTTAATCGCACCGCTCCAAAGTGCTATTTGTGAATATAGTGAAACGACGTGTAATTACACATAAAAAGCAATTCGCCGAGTTAAAAGTTATTGCTCTCAAAGATGAATTTCATACATCTTTTATAATACGCTAATATCTTTACAGCAATAATAACAAGCTTCAAGAACGATTGCTCAAATTAGCTCGTTAATCATAATGTGGTTTGCTGGTTTTTTTTTTTTTTTTTTTTTTCAAAAGTCAAAATCAGTTGTTACTTTTACAATGAATTGTACGAACAAAACTAATTGATCTGAAAAAGAAAAACAAACTCGCAAGTTATTCAGAGTGTAAAAAAACGTTATTGTAATTTCACTCGATTTTGACCTGAGCTTTCTACGTTGAAAAAGAACACTTTAGAAAATTCTGTGCCTTCTCATTTGATCGTATGAAAAATCAAAAGTCCACGTCAACCGTTCATTGTGAACGTTTCAATTTTTTTTATTAGTGACGCTATTAAAAGCGCTTCTCATAACTAATAAATTTTTACTTATACTCGTTTGTTTCTTATGCAAGAATGGGAAAACCGTATATTGTCCGGTAATTTCAATGCCCGGGAAGTTGAGAAATTTACGCGATTATTAAACGGTTTACCGCCGCTTATCGAAATAAATGACTGCGAATATTTTTGCCCGTCAAGAAGTTTTTTTTCAACTGTTTTAATTACTTTACAACCAATTGTCGTTTAACAACTAACTCAAAAAAACATAAGTCAAAATGACGTAAAAAAATTATTGAATAATCGTAAACAATTCGACCAGTCATTTCATTGCCTTCTCATGAGTTACATAAAGATTATTGTTCAACTTTTTTCAGGGTTTAAAAAAGCCTAAAAAGTTGCGATAAAAATGTTTTCCAACTTGTTCCAGATCTCGTGTCATTTGGCTTCCAATAAGGTCTTTGCATAGAAAGTTGACAGCGGATGTTACAGACAAAGAAGGAAAAACAGGTTGCGGAAGCACAGCAAAACTCAATTGATTCACATTCAATATTACGAGAGAGACCAACGTATTTTTCCGGCGTCGCGATACATATTCGGTATGGGCATTTCGAGTTCGCCGAACTTATCGCAACTAATCGCACTTTTTAAATGAAAAATAAAAAAGACACGTCGAGGCGAATTTCTAAAACGCTTGGGAAAAAATTGCTCGGCGAATATATGTAACTACAGTTGATTAAAATTACTGGTTATCGGTCGAGGGAAAATATAACGTGTACACACAAACGTAAAAGTAAAATTAGTCTAGCCTGCAAATCCTCGCATGAATTATCGTTAATCGAATGATAATGAATGAAGATAACTGCCATGCCAATCATAATTCTACGACTTTCGTAATTTTTTTTTCAAAAGGAAAAAATTACGATTTTCCAATTCTTTCTCACTTTGAAAAATATTTTTTCAACTACTGCACTTTTGCCGATACAATTATGAACAGAAAAAATGCATGTTTGAATTTCGGTTGTAGTTGACATTTTAAAATTTCCTCGGATCATTTTTCTTAGTCATCTGTCAATTTGAACATTGATGTTTGAAGATCAAACAAGCCTTTTGAGTTGGATTGTGTTTAGTGATGAGTCAAAATCCACAGCTTTGACCATCGGGTCAAAGACCTTCAGGCCCATTCCTCAAAGACAGAAAGAGAAACATCAAAGAAAGAAATAGGAAAACAGAGGCTCCAAAGCGCGATCTCTCCGTAATAAACGAGACGTTGACTTTCTACAGACACAACAGACGTGAAGCAAATACTTTTTTTTGACGCGCATTTTCAATTCATAATCACGCAAATTTCTCGTCTCTTTTTTTTTCGTTTGGTCTTGCGCGCGCAAATATTACGTCAGCGGTGTCAGAAAAACGCCGCTATCAATACCAAGTGAAAGTGTGCAAAAAAAGGCGCTTATTGCACTGACAATTTGTTTATTATAACGTTTCGTTAGCGGCTACTTTGTTTTCCATTCACATTTGGCTGTGACGAGAAAAGCATACTTTTACAAATTTTACTGCAAAAAAAGTAAAAACAAGATCTGCCTGAAATAAATACTCAAAACGAGCTGGTCGAGGTTGTTGGTTTTTCTGCTCTTTTCAGTTGCTCAACTATTGTTAACTGGAATAATTGTTCATCGCCTTGACGGCCTACAAGACAAAAAATTTGCATGAAACGATTTCAGCTTATTGTTACAGATTTTGAAAGCGGACCAGACATGCGATTCGTCCGCCCAACATTACGTACTCAAATTGAAACATGTGCTTTTAATCAAGATAGCAATCTCGCTCCTAAGGTTTACAATCAAATCCACGGAATATAATAAATCCAACGTAATGCATAGGACGATCAAAATGTACGTTCACTTTTGCCTTTGCGCGCTAGTCAAATTGTTACAACCACCTGTTGAAGCCGAACGGCCAATTAAAAACCGTGAATAGTTTCGCGTGAATGATCCGAAGTCGCTCAAGCGCAACTTCGTTTACAATTCATCAGAACAAAATGTAAAAGTGTGACGTTTGTGACGTCACGCTTGTGGCACTGATTTACATCTTTGTTTCTCTTCGTTGCGCATCTTCGAACATCATTATTTCTAAAGCATTATTTTTTATTTTTTAAAAAAAACTCAAAGATGAAAACCTTAAAAAATGAAGCTAACAATAAAAAAGAACTAAAAGTGACAAACTTTCTGTTGGTTGAAAAAAAAAGATTTCATCTCGGAAGACGAGTTTAATTACTGTCATATAAATATGTACGTGAGATAGTCGGTGCGCATACAATGGCAATGAATTCGCGAGCATTTGCAACTTTCACCCATCGCTAAAATTGATTGCTTACCGGCGGTGGCTCCGAGGTGGAATAAACCTCGCTAGGTGCGTAGGTGCTGTGTGCTGGATGCGCCAGCTTTTCGGTGCCGACGGCCACCGTGGCCAGGGAATCGGAGTCCTTCTCCATGACACCAGTTGTGTTTAGTATCGCTCACAAAAACAATCTGACTCGGATTTGTTGTTGTTGCAAAAAAAAGGAAACTCGTTTTTGCTCGCGCGCGGATTTTCAGCTTTGAGCTTTTTTGACTGAGTAGTTAAGTTGCGGCTGACTCGACGATCGGACGAGCAGTGAGCGGAGATCGGCACCAGGAACCGCTAGCTTAGGGGTGCCCCCACCTGGAACCGGTGACCATCTCCGAGCCATTGTGGAGTACCCCGCAACGCAATTTGCAGCTCTGACTTTCTAAACTCTAGATATCATTACTTTCAACTCGCATGCAGTTGGGAGGACGATTCTTCCAAATTAGGCGCAACAGACACGTCGCCTTTTTGACAGCCCTCACAATAAGCGGTTCATTGTACCATCACTACCAACTTATTATCCTAATGGTCCCTGTAAATGAGAAACTTTTATTAGATAATACTTCGTAATCAAAAACTACTGAACTATAAATGTATTCATTTTGAAATTTTCATTTTTGTAAAATCAAAGGGCTTGGGTTCAAAACCAACTTTTGGCAGGTTCGTTAGTTTTGGTTTTCTGGAAGTATTGTAAGTTATGGTTTTCAATAATTTTTTCTATTTAGTTATTGCAGCTTGTGTTTGGTTTGAAAACGTGTAAATCACGAGGAGAAAATCATAACGTTTCATTATAGCAATGGCAGATTGTAGAAATTGACGCTCGGCTTGTTTGTAGAAAAGTAAAATGTAAAATTGATGCGAATCTTGTGACGATGAAGATTTATAGAAACTGTAAATGAGATTGCTATTAGGTTCTTGAGCAAACAGTGATTTCGCATTCTGAAGTTCCGTTGTCTTTGAATTCGTACATTTCAACTGAATAAATCAAAAGCAGACCTTGAGATATGGAAATCAATTCGAGCTGAAATATCAAATAACGTGCTCGCTGCGATGAATTTTGGACAGATAAGTTTCATGCAAAGCAAGCAAACTGACTGCATATTTTTGAAATTAAAATCAAAATCATTTTTTGAATTAATCATTTTAAAACTTTGAAACTGTTTGCTCAAAAATAACGAGACGATTTCGTAATTATTGTTAATTTTGAAATTGTATCAAAAATTGTATTCTTTCCTTAGTTTCTTGAAATGCAGATTTCTTTTTGAACTCTAATTTGAATTCTGAATTAACTGACAATTTTTTACACGCCATCGCAATTTAGACCACGTTGAGTGTCATTATTGCATTCATTTGTTTCGAACAACAGTTTCACTGACGTCCACAGAGGCAACACGACCATTTTTTGTTCCAGGTTCTTGTCAAAAACTCATCAAGTTCTTTTTTCAAATTAAAATAAATTTTTATTGCTCCGAAGCATGCAGGACAATAAAAACGTACCAGCAAACTTTGCCATACAAAATATTCATCTCACAGATAACTAGCGATCTTATCAACAAACGTGTCTCCAATTGTCATCGTCCGGAATCTCTTTCCTCGTCAGCAAACGAAAACAAACAAACTGAAAAAATGCGAATTGCATAAACAATGTACCGCATATAAATTTCAGAAGTAATTTCAAAAAGAGATAAGCAATCTTTTACAACTCGAACCGATTAAAAAATTGTTCGTAATTTGCAGGATTTAAAAGAAGTTGTAAAAGTTCAGTTTTTTCTACCATAATTTGGTCTTTCTGGAAGAAAAGATAACGATTTATTACAAATTGAATTTGTTCTGCGAGTAACAAAATTTATGAGATATAAAAAAAGGCTTGTGGTTGGATAAAAATGAAGTGATTCTCCACACATTAAAGGTGAAAGTACCTGGCTCATAATTATTCTTCCGCAGTCGCGCACAGCAGTGGGATGGCAGAGACGACTAGGTCAAATGGCCACCGTTGCAGCCGTCGCAGATCGTGTGAATCAAAAAACCAGCAGCTCCTCGTTAACCAACAAAAATTGCTTCAACTTCCCCATTACATCTAAATTTATTATCATAACATGCTGCCAGTGCTTGATCAGACTGCCCAACACGCTCCAATTAGTTCTCTTAACGATGCGAGACCAGATTCCCTGATGTTCATTCTTCACTTGTGTTGTATAAATATTTTTACTCGCTAGTTCAATGACTTCATTCATTTGGTTACATTTTTTTTCATTGTCTGCTAACAAAATATTATTTCAAGAATTTGATTGTAAAATTTTGATGGGTACAATAATAACAAATGTTTGAGAAAATAATTCTCTTTATTTTGCATTACATTTTGCTTAAAAATAATTTTCGGCATGAAATGATGTAACTTATTTTTATTAGAAACAATTGATGTTGATTCTGATTAGATTTAGGAAACCAAACGAGTTGCAATAAGTGACGAGTTGGGTAGAATAAAGTGGATGAGAGGAAAAACATGTGAAAAGCGATAATCCATTTTTGTTGAAATTAATGAGGTTCAAGATCATGGCTATTGGTATGAATTGGCGCGATTGCACGGCCACCTACGCTCGTTAGAAAATCGCAGAAATTGCGCGAGGTACCATTTCCCACTTTCTCCGTTCCATTTACAAGACTCTCGAGCTTTCAAAACCTGGCAACTCCGCTGTATCTGCTCGTTACCCGCTTGTTGCGCTAGAGATTCGCCGCAAAGATCAATAGATCACGGGAAGATGTGTCTTGACAGTATCAGTAATTAAGCATGGAATATTTTATTGCAACTCTTCACGATTTCCATTCCTGCGACGTCTATAGAAAATCTGTGCAGTCATTTCATAACTTGCACTTTACTTTTAATAATCTCCAGTTTGACATGTTCTGATTTTCAATCTCACGTTTATAAATTGTTCTTTAATTTTTCAATTAAACTAGATTTAATCCAAATTTTCGGAAGTTATAATAACAAAAGTGAATATTTCAACTAAATTTTTTTTGTAATGGAAGATTTTATGTTTCAATAATTCACAATAAAAGGTGAATTATTACATTGTTTTCGTATATTTCAAAATACAACTTCTTTCAAACAGATTTATTTTGAGTTAATCATTATAAATCAATTAATTTTTTCGAAACATGCACATATGCGAATAGTTTCCATCAAAATTGTTATTTTCCAATCTGTTGCTTTATTTGTATGACCACCTAAACAAGAATGATTGTCGCTATAGATGCATTCGTATTGTCGTGAAGCCGGTAAGCCGTCGACGGACAATTTTTTTTTATTTGCAAGTTTTGTTAGAGTGTAGATATTGAACTATTATCAATAATTTTTTCGAACTAAATTCGACAGATGCACAAGGTCTTAATTTGTTTTATTTCTATTTGAGAATTTTCCTTTTTGACAATAACAATAATAGAATATTTAGTAGATTGATATATAACATAAGGTAGTTTGATCAATAAATGTGCATCTTCTTTTATACAAAATACAGCACTTTTCTGGGCTTCGTGACTATTTCGCTACAGAGTGCAGTCAGTTGACTATCAACTGTCCGTCAGACGCTCCAAGGGTGTTTTGGGAAGTCTAGACAATTGTAGTCGCGATTAGTTTTGATAATTAGTTTTGATTGGATATTAATTTTAACTTTATATGTTTATTCATTATTCAGTTTATATATTTATACTTCAACTCAATTTGTAAAAAATAAGTATCATTTCCAATTGTTTTTATTTACTTCAGAATGAATGTACAAAATACGAGTGCCATATTGTAAAGTTCATTTAAATAAACTACATTTTAATAAACTGCAATAATAAAACCAATAAACTTTGCGAACTGCAACTTCAGGTCCTGATGTACTTTTTAGAATGGAATCTGCACTTTTTTATTTCATGTTTCTTTTTTTGATATTTATTGATTCAAATATTTTCTTTCTTCCCGCGAAATGTCATCTCAGAAGGAAAGGTAGAACTCTTCACCAAGGTTCATGGCATTTTTCAGAGGACGCTGCTCATTTTAGATAAAAATATTTATAACAAATTTACAAGAAATAGAGTTTTAAAAAACAAAGTTTATTTTTTATCACATCACCAAAACTAAATATTTGAAAAGTACAAGTTTTAATCAATCAACTAATTACTAAAAAAATCCAATTCTTTATTCTAAACATTCCAATCTCGAGTATTAAAAATCAATTGATTTGAACATCAATTAAATATTTTTGCATCTCACACATAGAAATCTCAATCGTTTCTGATTGGTCGCTCCGGATTGACTCAACCACAACACTTGCTCCATTCTCAGTTGTCACAGCTGACCATCATTGTATAGAAATATGTGCAATATCAGATATTTAAATCCGTGACTTCGAGTTCAAACCTACGAGTTTAACTGAACTAAGTGGGTCCTGACACTTCCGACGATTCGTCACACTGGCTTGAACATAACAAACCATGGACAACAATGAAAACAAAGTACATCTTTCGAGGTTAAAGTGTTTCGATTGTAAAAACCCGACATAAATGAATCATTCTTCCAGGATGACAAAAGTAATCAGGAGGACTCAGAATCCGAAGTGGACGAGATCGAACCAAAGCTCAAATTTGTCAGGATGCGAAATGACCTGGAAAGTATCCTGAAAAACGATGCTGCCAGTTGTATCGCAGTTCATCCAAAGGTAACTCTTTGAATTTCAAATTTCACTCTCCTTTTACTCCAATTGCATAGACAATTCTTACATAACAATTATTGTCATACTTTGTAACAAATATTTCAAACTATTTATTAATTACAATTGAAATTTATTATTTTGCATTTGTACATTGCAATTGTGATTTTCTTCTTTTAATTTTGTATTGATTTTTGTGCAGTTTGTATGCTTGGGTTCGCACTGGGGATTCATCCACATCTTGGATCACCAAGGGAACAAAGTCGAGTCGAAAAGTCTGCAACCACACGCAGTTGCTGTGAATCAGATCTCGATTGACCAAAGTGGGGAGTACATTGCATCTTGTAGCGACGATGGGAGGGTTTTTATTTACGGATTGTACAGTTCCGAGTATAACCAAAATATGAACACTGGTCGTCTTATCAAAAGTATTGCCATCGATCCAAATTTTTATAAAAGTAACAGTGGCAAACGATTTATTACAGGTGAGAAAGAAGTATAAAAATCCACAAAATTTGTAGAATAGAATCAATATAAGATACGTTTACAATTGGAAATGTATTTGTTTGTGTTTCAGGAGATGAAAACTTGATACTCTATGAAAAAACTTTTTTATCCCGGTTGAAAACGACGGTTTTGTACGAGGCAGAAGGAGGTGTTCGTTCAATAGCTTGGATGGGTCAGTTCGTCGCCTGGGCTTCAGACACAGGAGTCAGAGTTTACAATTTAAACACAAGATGTTCTTTGGGGCTGATCAAATGGGCTCAATCCTTAGAGTAATTTCAGAATTTTTAGCAAGTTTATTTAGTGTTTTAGAAAATTAATTTCAGCGAATTTAAAATAATAAATTGATTTTAAGTTATAATTTCTAATCAACAATCTCGAGTGTTCTTGATAATTTAATCTCACTCCACCTTAATTATTTACAGTGCGATTCCCGAGCACTACAGGTGCAACCTGAAGTGGACAGATGACAGAACGTTGTTGATAGGATGGGTGAACACAGTTCGAATTTGTCAAATCAAGAAACGTTCGTTGCGGGATTCTATCAATCGCGACTTGCCTGAGTACATCATCGATCCAGTTTCCACGTTTCAAGTAGACTTTTACATCTCAGGCATTGCACCACTGGAATCTCAATTGCTCCTGCTTGGTTGTCCCAAAGAACTTGACAGCGATGGGAAAAGTCAACGTCCAACTTTGCACGTGATTGAGCCAAAGTATCAAGACTTCGTTAATATTTGTGGCAATTCTCTTACTCTGAGGGGGTACAAGGAGTACAGCTGCAATGACTATCATCTGGATTGTCTAATCGAAGAAAATAGGTATAAATTAATTTGAAAGAAGAACATTTTTAAACACATTTTCTTAATACTAACTTGAGTTTTTTTCTTTTGCAGGTTTTTTATTGTTAGTCCTAAGGATTTAGTAGTTGCAAGTTTGTACGACGCGGATGACAGGATCGACTGGCTATTATCGCACGACAAATTTGAGAAAGCTCTGGAAGCAGTGACCATGAGCAACAACAAAGTTTGCAAACACACTGTAACAGACGTGGGCAGAGTTTATTTGGATCACCTGTTGGCTAGTGGCGAATATGAGAAAGCTGGCAAACTTTGTCTTACAATTTTAGGACAAAACAAAAAGCTCTGGGAGGAAGAAGTAAAATACACAAATTCAAAAATACCGTAGACTAAACTGGAGACTGAATTTAACTCATGCAACTTGTTGTTTCAAGGTTTACAAATTCGCAAAAGTTCATCAGCTCCGATCAATCTCTGCTTATCTTCCTCGGGGTGAAGTTACCCTGGATCCTCTAATTTACGAGATGGTTTTGTACGAGTACCTAAAGATGGATCCGGAAGGTTTCTTGCAGCTCGTGAAAGAATGGTCGCCGAAGCTCTACACTGTAACGGCAGTTGTGAATGGAGTTTTGGAGCACCTTTTGGTACACAATCAGTGCCACAATGTATTATTAGAAGCCCTAGCGATTTTGTACAGCCACGACGGAAAGTACGACAAGTCTCTGGCGATGTACCTCAAACTCAGGCACAAAGACGTCTTCCAACTGATTCAGAAACATCAACTTTACAATTCTGTTTTTGATATGATAGAGGGACTGATGGACCTCGACGCTGAGAGAGCGATACAGTTCTTTTTGGAAAAAGACAGAGTGCCCTCGGATGTGGTCGTACAAAAGTTACAGAATAATCATCGTTATTTGTTCATGGTTCGTATTGTCACAGATTTTTTTAAGAAATGAAATCAGTTCATGAATAACGACCATTTTTTATTTCAGTACTTAGATGCACTGGACAAAAAGGATACTAAAGATGCCAAAGGAAAGTATCATGGACTTTTGGTTAGACTGTACGCGGATTTCGCTCGAGAAAAATTGTTGCCTCTTTTGCGAAGGTCGGACAATTATCCGATCCAGGAAGCTTTGGACATCTGCAGTCAGAGACAATATTATCCAGAGATGGTTTACTTGCTGGGACGAATAGGAAACACTTCTGATGCTTTGGCTTTGATGACGAGGGAATTGAACGATATGGAAAGTGCCATCGCGTTCTGTCAGGAACACGACGACGAGGAGCTTTGGAACGATTTGATTAATTATTCGTTAGATAAACCAGGTTTTTATCTCGATGTTTATGTTTTTAATTCCATTTTGTTCACATCAAATTTTTCATTGAAACTTTTCTTTTCAGATGCCATAACTTTCTTATTACAAAAAATTGGAACTTATGTCGATCCCAGACTGATGGTTCAGAGGATAGAACCATCGTTGAAAATTCCGGGATTGAAGAAAGCTCTAGTCAAGATGATGTGTGATTATAATCTTCAGGTCTCCATACAAGAAGGTTGCAAAAAGATATTATCCAGTGATTATTTCAATCTACATGAAAAACTAGTTCGAAATCAGCGGAAGGGCGTTTTTGTCGATGGTACGGTTTCGATTTATGAAACAAAATAAAGTGTAACGACATTTTACTGATCATCAATCTTATGATTTCAGACGACCAGATGTGCGGAGCATGTCACAGAAAAATTATCATTAGAGGTGAGCTACAAACTAAACTAATCATATCAAAATCAAGAACTACTAATCACAATTTTGTTTCTTTTTCAGAACCAAGAAATTTGTATGTATTTTATTGTAAACATGTTTTCCACGACGACTGTTTACCAAACGATGACGAGTCCATGGTAAAAATTCATCTTTTTATACACCGTACAATTTTACATTACAAATAATTTGCAAACTAGTAAAATTATCTTCGCCAATCTAAAATTGTTCATTTTTTCAGGCATTTTGTCTAATATGCAATCCGCAGAAAGATTTACATCCCAGTAGAAAGTGACCAAGTACGTATGACTCTGTTCAGAATCACACACATCCTTCGCAAACTGGCTCACAGCCCTCTAAGATTGTACAAGGTTCGAGTTCCGGTTTCACACAACCCTCACAAGTCTCCTGACAATTTTCCTCAACATCGCAGGGTTCAAGTTTTTGGCACGTTGCGCACGTGTCCGCACAAGTTCCATGCACACTTTCGCAGGGACTTAGTTCGGATTTGTCAACGACTTGGCAACCCTCGCAAGTGTCTTCGCAGTTTTCTGCCTCGTCGCAGGGCTCTAGTTTTGAATGATCCACGTCTTGGCAACCCTCGCAGGTTTTTGCACATTCTGGTTTCGGGTTGCATGTGCTCAGCTGACTGCAACTCAGAGCACTTTCACTAGTGGAACCTGAGCTTGAACCTGAACCTGAATCACACTCGCAATCCTGTTCAACTGAATCCCCACAACCGTCACAAACAGCCTCACATATCGAATCCAAACTGCAGGTGCTCATTTTCATACCGTCCTTGATGAGAAAAAGAAAGTTAGTTTAAAAATACTTTCGATGGAGAATTTAAGAGGTTGAACATTGTCATTGAGGTACCATAAAGACAGGAGCTTTGGTATCAACGCAGATCCCACAGAGATTGCAAATACGTCGCATCTCTTGTTTTAAATTCTCTCCTTCTAAAATGTCCTCCTTTCCGATCAAATTTTCACACTTTGCAGCGTTTAAGATGTGCTTCAAAGTGAAGATTAGGATCTCTGCTGGTTTAACTGGGAAAAAGGAAACGGACAGGAGGAAAGTTAATGGTTGTCTGATGTTATCGGTTATTTTAACATTAGAACTACCAAGGAAACCATTTCTTTCCTGACATCGTTTTTCTTTAACGACGTTTCATTAAATTTAATAACACTGATTTCATCGTTGTCATTCCATTTATAATAAAATAGAACATTTGAAGGGAACAATTTTGTCTGTGATAGTTCTAAGATTACATTTTTATGAAACGATTTGTTGATTTACCAGCAAGTAATGTTTGTACGTAATCTGAAATTAACGTTTTGATTTCCGGATGTTCGGATAGGTAGTCAACCTTTGTACCCTGTGAACATGATTATATTTTAATGGGAAAGCAATCATAAGAAACTGTTCAACTTAGAATTGTTTTCGAGGACTAAAAATGAAAACTAAAAATAACTCATTAGTAGTTTTTTTTGTAAATTGAAAAACTGATGTTTGTGTAATTTTTACAGCATAAATCGTAAGGATTACAACACCATAGTAAGAAAAAATGAAAGAAAAAATGTTTTACTTTGTCATCCAAGTACTCGGACATTTTCTGTACATCATCTTCCCAATCGGAGGGGTCGGGTCTGGTTTCTGAGTAGAGCAATGGGTTAACTTCTAGGACATATGGCAAACTTTGCCAATCATGCTTGAGCATCCTTCCATTCGAACTCATATGAGTTACGATGACTTGTACGTTGCAGCCGTCGATCATCCTGCGCTCCACTGTGTAAACATTTGAACACCGGTTGTGCAGAACTTTGCATTCTGCTGCTGTGCACCGCTGTGCAAATCAACGTATCATCATTACATCTCATTTTCAACAAAAAATCCAAAAAGAAAAGATAGAAAATTGAATCATACATAATCACAAGTGACAATTCGACCTTCTTCATTTAAATTTTGAAGAGTGAACATGCCGCTAAAATTGCGAATCGCCAAGTATCTTGACAGAACAATGTTCGCACCTTCGCTCAAAAGTCTGTTGCAAAGGCAAGCGGGCATTTCAAAATTTTTATTCACTTTATTGCACGGGCACGATTTGTTGATTGCCACTTCGTAGGCGCAATTTTGTTTGTTGAGAGTGACTGTGAGCTCTTTTTCATGGTACCCACTGTCGGTGTACAAAAATCTACACAAAACAGATTAATTTGACATCAGGTTTTGCGCGAGTTTGTTTTTGATCTTTGAAATCAACTCACTCGGTTCTTTTTTCTTCCAGGCAATTGAGATCGAGTGTTGCAGTGCTGACTAATTTTGACCCACCGAATTGGCCTTTCACAGTCAACGAAGACGAGACATTCACCTGGAAGTCGTTCTGTTTCTCGTCAACGGACTCGACTGAAATGCAGTAGCCGCCGATCGCAGTTGTTTCGTCGCAAGGGATGTGTTTCGAATGGACTATCAAATTTTCACGAAAACAAATTGCCTTCCTCGTGCAAACATCTAAATTTATAAACGCCCAGATTAATCATCCAGAAGATGAATTCATAATAAATAATCATGCAAATCAAGTTTAATGCCAATAATCAAGTTTTCGTTTGTTTTTCGTTTTCATCAATTTTATCTCTATTGAAAATAACTAGATGAATTTAGTTTAACTTGTTGGTACACTTTTTATATTTTTATATCGTGTTTTGAGTTAACTCGTTGTGTTATTCTGAGATTCAATTAATAAAAATTTGTTATGCAACAGCGAGTATGGAATCACGTTTCAATTTGAATCTAGGTACACTTTGATTTATGACTCTTGCATCTTGTAGCTGTCTCTCTCAGGACGTAACTCATGGCTTTTGAAGTGACAGCTTCAAGATGAATCGAAATAAGTTATTCAAAACGTTGTAAACCATTGTCTCAAATTTGAGGCTCTAAATAGAAAATCAGTGAAAACGCGTTTGAACTTTTTGAGAGAAAATTATAACCTCGTGTTTTGTCTGCAATAAACTTAAATGTGTGAGACAAATTTTATTGCTTCTAATTTTGATAATCACAAGTATAACACCAAGCTAATAAGCATTATTATAACTTGGATGTAAATATGAAACAAGTCATAAACTATGTATATATCAAGCATCACTCGACATAAAATAGTGCGTTGCTTAAAGCACTCGGATATTAATTCCATCCAAACGATGTATATTTGAAAAATTATTTATACTTTTATAAGTTTGTGTAAATACAGATGAACGTTACTTATTTAACTTTTTGAACATTTCTTTTTAATTAACTCTCTGTCCTGAAACTGAATTTTGTTTGCTGTAAGATATAGATATTGATTTCATGTATCCGTTTTAATGACAGAATAAGTTTTGTAATAAAGAATTTTTATATAAAAAAAGGATTGATCGTTGTATTATATTGTTTTGATGAAATTAAGGCTACTTGCCCATGCAAAAATTTGGTATCCATTGAGTGAGACTGAAGGATTCACTTTCTTCAGTGCTAGTATTTCGTGGCGAAGATTTCATCGAAGCAGTCATTGCAAAGACTTATTTTCGTCTCAGACGATATTTTCGGTCATCGAATATTTTGACAGGTTTGACGCGCTGTTTACGTTTCCTCATGCCAATTATTGACAGCTGCTCAATTCTGTTTTCTTCTCTTGTTTGAATGTTTCTTTATTTTTTGTCTTTCTTTTGTCACTTTGAACTTTTGCTCAAAGTTTAAGATTATTTTTCTAGAACCATTTTCTGTATTGATTGAGTTTATAATCGACTGGAAAAATAATAGTTTAGTAATTGAAAACATTCGAACAGCGACATTTTTAGCCAGTCATTTGAACAAGCTTTTCTTCAATAGATTGATTGATGGAGTTACGATAAGGCTTTTTTGTAATTTTCTAGAATCCATTTAGTAATTGAGAGATAATTTTAGTTGTACACTCTCTTTTTTGAGATCACTCAAAGTATTTTTCATTAGTCTATTTCAATTTTGTTTTTCGGAAATGAAAAAATATTTGATCTGACCGATTTTTACTCGACTTTGAAGTACTGAAATAAATTTGTCTATACGAAAAACTGAAATGCAAACTGAAAACGCAAAGAAACGTCAAAGTTATTGCAATTCAAATTTCATAATTTAACAGACTTTTAAACTTAAAAATTAAAGTTTAAGTATTGGAAGTTCAAAAGTTGTGTTCCCCAGCTAATCACTATCGAAGGTCACCAATGGCAAAATTTCTGACACTTTGTATTTGTAACTTTTAGCGTTTAAATCATATAAACAGTTACTTATGAAATTTTTTTATAGTTTTCTTTCTTCATGAATAATTTTAATTTTTGCAAGGCCAACTATTCGTTATTTTCATTTTTGACTGATCTTTCCTTGAACAGCGTTCGAATACTGATACATCGACTATGAGGAAAACTGTAAGACATTAAAAAAATGTTATGGAACGGAGTACTTTCACGCTCGCCACATGTTTCATTCAAATTAAGATCAATGCGTTGCCCAATGGCCGATCGGTGAGTGTTCGAGACGAGGATAAAAATTTGAATATGTTTTGGCATTGGCGCGGTCCCTTCCCCGGGGCCTTAGCACGCTCAAGTGAGTAACAGCAGGGAGACCTGTTGTCAGTGTTTGTCGTCAACGTGGTTCTGTGGCGCACGCTTACAATCGACTGCGCAGTGCGCCGGTGTGTTTATCGTCTGATTACAAGGCGCACGATTCGTGCCCCGGTTACTGGTAGCGCAGTTGTTTCCCAATTTCATCACCGTTCTAGTCGCTCGGCAGTGTGATAAACTATTTCGTATCTGATCTTGTGGTGGAAGAATTTTTTTTGACGCTCCAAAATGAAGCTGTCAATGGGCTCGCAATGCATCAAGTACCTGATGTTTATTTTCAACTTGTTGTTCGTGGTGAGTAGACGTTCAATATTTTTAACAACAATTGCCAATTGTAATATTGTTGGTATTAATCAATAAGCCTGGAGATGAAAAATGAAACAACCGAGTCACCTGTTAGTTCAACAGGCGACCAATATTGTTGCAAATTCAAAAGAAACGTGTTTTCTCTCGTCTTGTTCACGTTGCTTTTAGTTTTCGTCGAATTCAAGGATGTTTTAAAAATAAAAACTGATAAGAGCAAGTAAATATTGGCATGGCATTTCTATAGTTTAGAAATAGCGATAGGAATTTTTACTCGAACGATGTTTGATTTCTTACAGGAAATGAAAAGTTTGACTCAAAATTAATCACGTGAACTAAAGTTAATTCGAGAGTACACTTCGATTGAAACACTCCAGATCATATTTACGCAATTATATCCAGTTCGTTTGATAAAAAGATCCGTTGAAATTTTTTACATTCATTTTGTATCGTTATTTAGAGTTGAAAAATGTATTGTGACTAATGTATTTTGCGTGACGTCATTTCGTGATAAGTTGAGAAAAAAAAATTCGCTGCGGACAGGATTCGAACCTGTGCGGGTAAAACCCAATGGATTTCAAGTCCATCTCCTTAACCGCTCGGACACCGCAGCTATCGGGTAACTGTTGCGACAATGCCGTGTATATTCGTTGAACGCAACAATGCTCCGTTTTGCATGCAAAAAATTCGCAGAAAATTCGCAAAAAATATAGTTTTTACAAAAAAATGCAATATCAGTAATGACACAAACAGTATATACAAAATCAGGCGTAGAATTTGTGACAGGAGTTCTTTTAAATTACAATTAAATTCATAATAACTGCATTTGTTATCGATTGTGAAAATTAATTTCGATTTGATGATTCACTTATCGATATTTGAGTTGGAATTTCTTGACGTCAAACAACATTTTATGTAAAGCAGACTTAGAATAATGGTGTGTAAATAATTTGTTTTGAATTCGGAAAAGTTCAAATCGTTGCAATTAATCTATTGAAATGGGTTAACGAAGCCTTAGACAATCAAAAGAAGCAAAACACGTTTTTGTTCTTTGGAGAGATTAAAAACACATAAACTTGAACGGTGGTTAAAGTCTTATTTGAATGAGTTGAATTCTAAGTCTTACTTTAAGCATAAAAAATTGTCGACCGATTTGTTTTATTAACAACATAGTGAGCTTAATTATTGAAAATCGGATAAGTGATCAGGTTGCAAACGAAACCTGTTGATATTGTCAAAATGAAACAACGCAATAAAAAATAAAGGCTTGAATTAACATTCCGGAATAACAAAAATAGAAATCGAACAACAAACTTAATTGCAACTTAATTAGTGACATCATCTAGCTAATAGAATTTATTGACTTAGCACTTCAACATAGATCAGATTTTTTAGCCACGTTTTCTTATAAAATTGAAAATTTTATACTATAATTTTATCACTATTGCAAATGATAAGCTGATAATTGAATGAACAAACAAATTTTCGTTCAGAGAAAGTGAATTTTGAGTTGTCAACTTGATAAGAAATTACATTTGAAACTCTTATTTTTTCAGATCACTGGTCTGATTCTGCTAATCACCGGATCCGTCATCTACGCGAAGAACATAGAGTACTTTGACTTCCTCAACGATAACCAATTCCTGTCTGTGCCAAACCTTCTCATCGCCACTGGTATCATCATCTTCTTTATCGCCTTCTTCGGATGCTGCGGTGCGGTCAAAGAGAATTACTGCATGATCCTTGCTGTGAGTTCCTCTTCCATTTATCAAATTTGTAACCAAATCCTAAAAATCAAAATGGCTGTTATGAACGTTCAGTATTAAAAAATAATCATTGAACAATTAATAATATAGGGAACACATGGGGTAAAGATACGTTAAAAACACTGAAAAATAAAGTTTAGCAAAATAGAAACAGAAAAAAATGAAATCTAACAAAAATATTCGCAAAAAATTCTTATTTAGGTTCAAAAGTGATTTTTTTCGGCTGGAAAATTTATATTATGAAAGATAAAGAACGCAATTAGAACTTTATGTATTGCTTTTTTTGTAAAAAAATAAGTGTCATTATAACAAATGTGACGTAGTTAGTTTTGTATACATTTTGATATTTTATTTGTGTTCAAAGTTTAAAAAAAGGGAGCAAAGTCGACACTTTTGATGAAATTTAAATTTTTAATAACCCTTGATATTGGTTGGTTAAATGTTCAAAATTTTATTGTTTCTGAAATTTGATTAAACTGTTTCTTACATTTTTTAATTTATTTTCAGTTCACAAGTTTGTTGATCCTGATCTTTATTCTCGAACTTGCTGGAGGAATTTCTGGATACGTTTTGAGGGACCAAGTGCATGATATCGTTGGAGCTCGGATGAACGCCAGTATCAAAAATTACCATCTAAATGGCTCTATGACTCTATGGGACACAGTGCAAGTTGATGTAAGAAATTTTGACTAAAAACTGATAAAATTGAATTCAGTTCTTATTGCAAGTATATTTTCAATGTGCACTCGATATCAACTTGAAAATAATTGTTTTTTCTTCAGCTTGATTGCTGCGGAGTCTACAGCGCTGCTGACTGGCAACAAATTACCAACAATAACAATTCCTTGCCATCCACGTGCTGCTACAATGCTGGATTTAACGCCTGTACCATCCTGCTCGACCACAGAAAAACTGGCTGCTTGGAAAAGATGGGAGAAGTCCTTTCGTCCCACGCAGTAGAACTTGGAGGTGTCGGCTTAGGAGTTGCATTCTTCCAGGTAAGAAAGTTAAATTTTAAGAAACATAAGAAAAGTATTAATTTAGTTATTAATTGGCATTTACGATAACGTTTTTTTTTCTGTTTCAGGCTATTGGTATTATCTTTTCCATCTATTTAGCCCGAGCTATTAAGAGGAGTTACGAGACCGTCTAGAGTTAAAAACTGTCACTAAATAATAAACATCATAACTCAAATAAAATATACTACAACAATTCATCACATATAAGAATATGCCAAAAAAAGAATGTGTCAAAAAATGTGTGTGCCATTCCTTCAAAGTACGTTTAGTCGTTATGTGATGAGGTTCGCGACCAAAGTCATTATTGGTTCGCAGTTCTGAGTGCACATTCGCGACGAATTCTTTGTGATCTTCACGACACAATGTTGTAACGAGTCAATGATTTAAATTTTATTTTTTCAATTCAATAGTAAATTGAAAACGATTGTTAACGTTAAGGAAATGTTGTATAATTTTGTAACGCCAACAGAACGGACACGATAATGTATTTTTGTTATTCAGTCGCACACACTTGTCACGTTGATAACGCGTCACTTTCATTTTTATCTGTGCTTCATTTGAGTTCATATTTTGTACACAATCTTTATCCTTAAAACTTTTGACATCGAATGTTCCTGTTTTGAAATCCCATCGATGTACACATCGAAATTGTATATTTACGTGCAGCAAAATGAAAACTCGATTCGCCAACAACTTGAGAACGAAAATTTTTTCAATTTTAACCAAGTTGTACATATTTTCGACAATCAAAGAGACTTATGTATTTGTTTGGAAAAATTTAATAATAAAAAAAAACTGATTCGCCAAATAACAATCTTTCATTTCTGTTCATTCCTGTAAATTGTTCATTCGTTTTTTGAATCGATATTTTGGTTTTATTCTAAATGAATTTCTTTGTTTCAATGGCTCCGAGACGATTGATTGATGTAGCAATTTCGTACATGATAATCTGGAAGAAACAGAACCGATCGGCCACCTCACAATCATTATCAGTAGATAACGTTTTAGCTGATACGAAATGGCCATGAGAAAACTCGGGGTGGGGATCGGCAGTTCAAAAATTCTGACTCGCAGCAGTCTCGCAGTGTTGTGTTAGCTAATACAGTAATCGCAAGTGTGTAAGAACTGCAGTCTTCGTGCAACCGCGAATTGCGTCGTTCAAGATGACAGTGGACGGCCAGCTGAACCTTGGGATGCGCTGCATCAAATATCTTTTATGTGCCATTAATCTCCTGTTTGTGGTTGGTATCAACTTCTTTATCTATTCATTTTCGTCACTTTTCATTATCGAAAACAATTTCAAACTTATTCATTTGTTTCAATTTCACTTTGTTTTTCTTGTCAATTTAATTCAATTATGTTTTATATTCACTACTTGATATTAAAGAAATTGAATTCAACGAATGAATTTCCGTTGAGAAATTCTGTTGCGAGGAAAATAGTTTTTCAATTGATACCACGCACAACAGCCAGGCATGACATAATAAAACTAGCTATAGCTTGGGTGCAATTAAGTGAAATAAAGTGATATTAATTACAATTCAAACTACAAGTTTTTATGCAACTAGTTATATTTGTACAGATTATTCTATAAATTTTTGCCACTTTTCGAAAATCTTGACAGTTATTATCACGATGATAAATTTTGTTGCTAATATAAAAAATTGTTTGAATATGGTAATATAGTTATTGGTGAAGAAATGACAAAAAAATGTTTTTCAGTTGACTGGAGTTATGATAGTGTCGGTTGGCACAACAATATACGCAGTTTACGATGACTTCTCGTACGTTTTGCATCCAACTTATGTTTCGCCGGCGACGCTATTGATCATCGTAGGAGCGCTTATATTCATCATTGCATTCTTCGGATGTTGCGGAGCTCTCAAAGAGAGCACTTGCATGGTCCTAGTGGTTGGTATCGTTTTTGATTACTCGTCATTTTGATATCCCCACCTGTATTTAAAGATATTTTTCGAATCATCGTATTGTCTTTTGTACTGAATTTATCTTAGTGTTTTTAATCTTTATTTTTTGTTGTTTTTATTGTCTTCAGCTGTAATACTTATATCTAATCTTTTGAGCACAGCAGACGTAGCGATCGAAGTCAAACACTATGTTAGATCAAAAAAGTATAGTTTTCAACTCCAAAAAGAAACGATGTTTCGTTAGCAAAAGTTGATTTGCAATTTAAAATAGCATTGAAAACCCAAAACGACTCACAAAAGTCGTTCAATGATAACAGAACTTATTCGAATGATTCAAATTTAGTTTGCAGTTTCGTTATCGCTGGTTTTAATATTGGAATTAGCAGCTGCAGTGACGGCTTACGCGTCGCAAAGTTCTATCATTCATGCTGTGGAGGAAAATATGGCGAACCTCATGAAAGCCTACCCCCGTCAACCGTACAAAGATGCCATAGACTTCGTTCAAGGAAACGTATGTAACATTAATGAATTTGTTTCAAGATATAACAAATTACATTTTTAAATCTTTTCTATTCAAATTTTATCAACAAAAAGTAATTACGACTTTACCTCGGTAACAAAGTTTTGACATATTCTTTTTTGAAACTTTTAACATAAATGACGTTCTGTGTATGTGTGTTTTTTCAAACTTTTATAATTTTGTACCTTTTTTTTATCCGGAAAGAGTATTTGTTTTAATTTTTTTTTGTTAAATTTTATTGGAAGTTTGCCAAACTTTGTTAGAGAGTTGAAGACGTTAAATTAGCCTAGAACTACCGAAAGGATAAATTTGTCCCTTCCAACTTTCTAATTTATTATAAATAATGAATGTAATTAAACGTCAATCAAAAACGATGATAAGTTACTTTTTTAGAAAATCACTGTTCCACATTTTGCTGTTTTTGATTTTTATCCGATTTTTATAATTCTTTTCTAAAAATGAATTTCAATAACAAGAAATTAATTCACACTTTTCTGAAGTTAATATAATAATTTTTTAATATAATAAAATAATTATCAAAAATGTTTCAATCTCAAAGTCAATCTTCGCAAACGTCTGAATTCTTAAAAAGGACAGTTTTTTCTCTGTATAGTTTTAAAAATAAAGTTTTTGATCATTTTTAATATTAAATACTCGAAACTTTCAGAAGAAAGAAAAACATAAAATGATTTCAATTTTCAGTTGCAATGCTGTGGAGCGTACAGTGTCAGGGATTGGCAAGAACTCATGCCCAACAACGATAATTATCTTCCACTCTCATGCTGCCGTGAAAATTTTATGTCTGATGATGGCAAACATTGCTATACACCTTACACAATTGGATGCTGCGATAGAATTGGCGTTATCATTAATCGCAGTGCCCTGTACATAGGAACAGCTGCATTGGCAATTACACTTGTCCAAGTAAACTTTTCTCAAACTTTTCTTTGTCATTTCTACCTAACTTCAAACAAAAAAAAGACAAAATTCAGAACCGTATTTTCAAGCTCGTAAATGGTTGAATTTAAATGATCATTTTTGTAATGTTAGTTTATCTTTAATTGTACCTTGTATGTTTTCAGTTGACTGGAATAATGTTTGCCTGTGTACTGGGGCGGGCCATCCGTCGCCAAAAAACTGAACGTGAAAGACGTCGCTGGGAATTGCGCGAAAATCTCATTAACGGTTACCAGCCGATTGGAAAATCCGATCTCGTAGCTTCGTTTCCGGTAGTTTATACGCAGCCTCCGATCGATCCTGAAAAATCGTCAGTCATTAGTTAAAATTGCATCCAAAACTGGACGACAAAAATGAATAACAAAAACGAAACATGTTTACTCCAGATTAACAACGATGAAACAATACAAAGTATGGATCAGAACAAATCTAATGATAAGACTTTGTGTTCGAGTCGTTGCATTTAGTCGATCTCAGTCATAGTATTTTGTTGTGATAAGAAACTTTTGGTCGTCGCAAAATTCGCAGGTGCAATGTAAAAGTTAGTCCAGATTAAGATACGTTGGACTTCTATCCTCACTTTGCACTGTTCTTAATTGTTATTTATGATTCTGTTAATTAGCCGAATTAATTACACGCATGAACGAAACAAATGAAAGTTTTATTTACTGTTCAAAGAGAACTTGTAAAGTGAACGCGCTCTTTAATTATTATTTTTCTTTTTTTACACCATTTTATATCTAGTTACTTATAATTTGGTGTTTTTGTTTGTTACTTAAATCCTGAAATAATAAACTTCAAGTTGGAATTGTACTTGTTGTAAAAAAGTGTACTTGGAAAATAAATTCACTTTTGTTTTATACAAACTAAAATTGCTTTTGTGTTTTCTTGAAGAAGCCTGAGAAAACTTCCAGTGAGAATCTTCGAACAATGACTGATAAGAAAATCAACTGATAAAATACCGATAAGCAAATTAATGAGTTCAATTTTCAGCTTTTTCATTTAAGTATAAGGACGGAAAATGATAAATTTTAATTTGTAATCAATTTTATAAACATTTCGTATGAATTTGTTGGTAGTGATAAAATTAGAAACAACTTTTTGATCATAATTTGATCGTTCGATGGAATGTAAAAAAAGGGTTAAATGTTTAAAATAATCTTCCATGGGGTGCCGGTGTGCATCTGCAAGACGAAAATAGATCTTTTCCTAATCCTGTTTTTGGCCTCATGCAGTCTCAGCGAGGGGCACTTTCTTTGCTAGTCACAAGTCGGAAATATTCAGTTCAGCATGATTCGTGTCAGTAAACACTATCTAGGATGTATTCCAGTGATCAAAACTTTGTTTATTTAACATTGTAATTTTTGGTTTTTGGATTCTTGTCAATTTTGTTGTATCTGATCAGTGAATTTAAGATGTGGCAGGCAAAGGCAAAACGTGATTGCAGCTTTGGTTACATCTGTGTGAAATATCTTCTTTGTGTCATCAACACTATCTTTTTGGTACGTCAAAAGTTCATGTTTTTTTACAATTAATCAATCAGTTATAGTTCAAAAATCATTCTTGAATCAAACTTAAAAGATTTTCCAGAAAGGATTTTTTAAATGTTATTGATATTTTAATAAATTTAACTGAGCAGAAAGATTTATTTAAATTTTTTTATGAATGTTCAAGTATTTGTACAATTTGTTTAATTTAAAAGGGGGGGGGTGTTAATGAATCTGAAAAAATATCTGTATAAAACAAAAGAAACGTGTTTCTCTTTATAGTTCATCGGCCTCTTGATATTTATTTTTGGCTCGGCGATGCATGCAATTTTTAACGACTTTACAAGATTTTTTTCGCCGAGTATCATCTCGCCAGCGACGGTTCTGCTGTTTATTGGGTTTCTAATTTTCGTCATCTCCATCCTGGGATTCTACGGCGTAGTCAAGGAGAATGTGTACATAATCTATGCAGTAGGTATAAATTTTCAAAACTTTTCCTACTCAATTTCCTTCCTCTCAGACTAATGTAAACAAAAATTCAAAAAAAAAAGCAACAAATATAATAACTGGTCCATTATTTTTGTTTGCAGTTCTCAACTTTGTTATTCTTTCTATTGTTTATTCAATTCTTAACAATAGCTTCGGTTTACGTATATCAAAGTGATGTCAAAAGGATACTGACTTATCAAATAAACAGTACAATACCAGAATACGACATCAATGAAGATGCAAAGTTTGCTATGGACATCATGCAAACGACTGTGAGTGTATTTTGCATTTCATACATTTTTGACGATTTGGCTTGATTTTTTTCAAATTTGAAAATAATATTTAATAATTGATTTTCAAGCAATTTGGTGATTTACTTATCGTTTTTTAATTTGTTTGCTGCTTTAGTTGGAATGTTGTGGGTCGAAAAGTTTTGAAGACTGGGACAACGTGATCAACAACACGATCAATGGTTTGGACGTGCCAAGATCTTGCTGCGTTCAAAGAGACTTGAATCCGAAATACCTCATGCTGGTGGCTAACAAAAAGCGAAACCCAAAATCTGTAATTGAAAATCGCGAGATTGACTACGACTCTTGTCGTTATATCTACAGGTCTGGGTGCATTGACACTTTCTTTGATCTTATTTATCAGAGATCTTTGCTCATCAGTTTTACTGTCACTACGCTCGTCATTTTAGAAGTGAGTATATTGCAAAATATTGTCAACAAATGTGATCTTTCATTTTAAACAACAAGCAATGCTGCTTTGTCTTCAATTTGAAAATTTGTTCATTGAAAACAATGATCAATAAATTTGTGATGTGAATTTTGGGACACAAATTAAAATTTTATATAAAACATTGCACTATTGTTTTGTTAATAACACAAGAATTTGAATAATAAACAAGTAATTTTTATGACAATCTGTAACAAATCACGATTTCATATAGATATTTTCTATACGTTACCATATCTTTTTCAGATGGCGATCCTTGGTCTCACTTGCGTATTTGCGAAAGCAATCCAGTGTCAGAACCAAAAAAAGAAATCGAAAAATCCAGTCCTCCTGAATAGTGCCGAATGGCTGGACAAAGCGGCACAGGCGCAGTTTTATGATTCGCAGATAGAAAATCTTAATTGTTTAACTGACACTTGATTTTACACAACTAAACATATGCTCATGTTATGTTAAAAATTAATTTAATAACCTGTGTGATAAACTATAATTAAGCTGTAGTAAATAAGTAATACTTCTACTGTAGATTTTTTTAGATTTCATAATATTTCTTAATTTAAATTTTATTGTACTGATTTAAAACCTATTTTGTTTACTAAAAAGCAAGCAAATAAATGAATTTGTACGACAATCGTATTATATTCTGTTTCACTGTTTGATATTTCGAAGCCAATCAATGACTATGTAAACAAGGGACTCTTTTTTCTTATGAATTTGAAATTGGAATTCCGGGTATAGAAAGAGAGCGCAAAACAAAAGAATGCGTAAACACTCAAATGTTTCGTCGCGCGTCAGGATTTCCTGTCAGTTTTGTTGAGTTGACCGTTTATGATTAGAAGCATGCGCTAAAAGTTGAGCTTTTTTCATTGTTATCCCATTTGTTAATCGTTTTTGTTCGCTTCAAAATTTGTTGATTCGTTTACAAACTCTACAACAAATTTCCATCTCATGCATGCTGGGATAAAAACAAGTAAGTGTAACTTTCTAAACAAAACAAAAAAACTGTCAAAAACACAACCTCCCAAATCAATCGCGAAATTCAAACTCAATTTACCGAAAACAATTCTCTAATTTGCAATACCATCCGCAGGTAATTGTTTGTTTAACACAACTTTAAACAAAATAAATAACCTGCTAATGTAAACAAACGACCAACTTTTGAAAAAAAAAAACACAATATCAAAACAAAACAAGGTTAAAAAGAAAAAGATGAAAAAACATGATTCAAAATTCCAAGTTGGATTAACAAACTGTTTTTGATTAATGAAAAAAATGAAAGTGTAAAAAACACCCACCTTCAAGTTAGAAATTGGCGCGTGACGAATAGAGTCGTCGCGAATTGTCGACGCGCGGTTGGTCGGTTGCAGTGGCCGAATTGGGGCTGGATGCCTGGTGCGTCGGCCATCTTGTATTCGCGTGTTTCTGTCCGTAGTGTTTGGAGGTTCCCTGACAGCGGGACGAGCTTCGAAGGATCCTGGGAGCGACACTCGACGACTCCCTTGCCAGTCGTCCGGGGATCGTCCTGGTGACTTGTGCGAGGCCGTCGGACTGCCCGGACATTTGCGACCTAAGCGGCTGTTCCCAGCAAAGATGGTGAGCGCGCGATCCTACGGGATATTGTCGGGACCAAATTGCTCGGGCCCGTCCTCCAGTGATCTTTCACGTTATTCGGGTCCTCGCATAGTGACAATGTCCAGTAGTTCTGTCATCCGCCCAGTAACCCAGTTGTCACCGTCGCTGTCATGAACATGACCTTCGACAATCAATCTTATTTGTGTTCCTTCAGCTGAATCAGCCTTTTTTTCGTTCCATTTCAAGTGACATTTTTTGGATTTTTCATTGCAGTTTATCCTGGAATTGTCAATCGTGTTTTTGGTTCGGTTCCATTGATTCCACGCGATTAGCGCTTTTCAGCTGTCAACATTTTTTTTGTCGTCCTTAATGCATTTTTGTTTGGAGTGATTCGAGGTTCGATTGGGGTGTCAAACTTTGAAGTACGTGATTTCTACTAATTTTTTCAAATTTTCTCTGGTTCGATCTGATTTATTTACTTTTGTTTTTGTTATCTTTCTGGTGTTTATGATTTTTTTCTTATTTTTTGTGGTTAATTTGGTATTGTAGTTGAGTCAATTGGTTTTGTTTCGTTTAGTTTTTGTTTGATTTTATTTTTTCTTTTGATTGTCGAATGAGTGTTTGTTTATTTATTTTGAGATGAAAAACCAGGAAAACGTACAATGTGTCCTTTGGTTGATTGCAGAGAGAGATAATGAGTGACATCTTTTTAGTTTCTGACAATGTTGTAATTGTTTTGCTTGCCTCCTTTTCCTTTTATTGAGACAACGAAAATTGATGCTTTTGAAAATTTACCGAGACAAAATTGAACTTAAGATTTAGCTAGAGATCAGCCCTTTGTTATTAGTTGTTATTTTTATTTTTTTTTCTTTTCTCACCGCATGTCAACATTTCTGTCCTGATAAATAGGTTTGTAGTCATTCGATTAAGTCATTAATTCTGATTCAATATAGTCTGACATGATTGATTCGATAAAAGTGATATTTGAACGTTTATAATTCTATTACAATATATATTGAAGAACCAAATTTAAAACAAAAAAATGATAAATAAAAAAAGTAAAACAAAAATTCAAAACTTTTGCCCAAGTCAATTACTGATAAAAAGTTTTGAAAGCTTTTTTGTAAAACAGAAATCACCTTGACTAGTAGTTTGATACAAAACTCATCAAAATTTTGTTTATCAAGAAGTTGTGTATATCTGACTATTTCTATTACAGATTTGTTCACAAAAAAGTCAAGTTTTACATTGAAAAATCAAAAAATCAAATTAAATCAACAATTTCTATAACACAAAAATAGTTATTTGCAATTTTGAAAATGTGTGACATTTAAAAATGAAAATTTTTATTGAACAATGTAAAAGAAACAAAACAAAGGTCATGAAATTTAAATATTCTAATTATTTGCAGAGTTCCCCATCAACAGGAGGTACAGAGGGGTCTAGTCCAGCCTCGAGTCCTGCATCAGGCACCAGTCTAGCAATGGCAGCTCCCAAGTTCGGAACCTTAGTACCAAATCGAATTTTCGTAGGCGGAATTTCAGCAAACACGAGCGAGGCCGAGCTGTCGCAGTTGTTTTCCGCCTATGGCAATGTTAAGGCCACAAAAATAATTGCCGATCGCGCTGGCGTGTCCAAGGGTTACGGCTTTGTCACATTCGAAACGGAAGAAGAGGCCAAACGACTGCAGCAGGAGTCGGAGTGCATTGTCCTCAAGGAGAGGAAACTCAACATAGCACCTGCAATCAAAAAGCAGCCGTTCAATCGGTCCTTTGATAACGGTTCTGGTTCACCTCCCACGGTGCCTACGAATACTTTGTACTATGCAAATGGTAAATTTCACAATCATCTGTTTTATTTTCGAAATCAATTTTATCACACTCAGTAATTGAATTTAATATTTGATATTATTTTTTGTTGTTAAAACGAATTGTGATTTCAGGTATGGGCCTCGCTTATCAAAACGGAATGACTTTTTATAACACAGCAGCCCCGACTCCAGGAACACCTGTAGCACCGACGACAGACCCCACCACCATCTACCAAGCAGCGGCAGGAGTGTTCGGTAAATCAAAATTTTTTCTCAGAATTTCCGAGTAACTGAAAAAGTTGTGCTAATCAAATTTAAATGAGCAACTTTGATTCCACCGAGTTTGTAGTTTTTGAGATGAAAACTTTGGATTTAAATTGCAGGTCCCCAGGCAACGGTGGGCCATCAGGCTTTTGCGCCTATGATGTACCCCTGTCCCGCACCGTCTTTGTACATGCCACAGCAGTATCAGTACTCTCCAATGCCGGTGAGTTTCGCAAGACGAAAAGTTTCGAGCGTTCAAAAAGAATGACGCCAATTCGATTTAAAAACTGTTCTCGTTCGCAAGGAGGTTGTACGTTCTGTCATGGTTTTCTTGTAAATCGAGCTGCGTCTGGTAGCATGGTTCTTGATTCATATTGCAATCTAGAATTAGGTTTACTAGATAAAGAAAAAGACAATTGTTCAACTGAAATATTAATTTAGAACAACAACACAAGTGAAAAGATGAAATTATATTGAAAATCGGTTACGGTTTGACAGACAAACGGTCTTATGGGGGAAGCAATACCGCCTGCGTTTCTGCCCAATCCGCAACAAATGCCTACTTATCTTCTCCTCGACGCTATACAGTATTGAGGTCTAAAGGTACTTGGTCTTTGCTAATCGCGTAAGCATGCAGGCAACTTACCGATACCATTTTTGTTCCTTTTTTGTTTCGTTCAACAAAATTGTTTCGCACTTGTCGCACGATCACGAGTTGTGCTTTGTATTACATCTTTATGTTTCCATGTGCATTGCTGCATGCCAGTGATACTTAATGTTTCTTCTGTTTATCCTTATTCTTTCTGTTCGAAACAAAACTTGATCGAATGAAAAGACTTTGTTCCAGCCAATTATTCAAACTTTTATACTTTTTCGTTTGCGTCCACGGAAGGAAAAACTTGAAAGATGAATGTTTCTTGACCTCAGGCAACATTTCAAATTTCTTCTTTCACATTTTCAAATTGATGTCGTTTCAGTCGCACAAAATTTCTCGCTTTTTTGTTTCTATTTAAGTTGTTTGCAGCAGCTGAAAACAGCAATTAAATTCAACTGGAACAATAAGATCCTAGTCTCTCCACAGGATTCATTTTCTTAGAGCATATTGATTTTTGGCAAAAATCTAAAAAAAATGGTTTTTGCTTTGGATTACAATTTTCATTCCAAGTCCTAAGCTTTTAACGAGGTTTTTAATTTATTCCTTTGGTTCCGTTTGGCATTTCCAGACGATGCATGTGTTAAAAAACAAAATCTTAGTTCGAGAGAAAACCTTCGTCTAATTTTATTGTAAACCTGTTTAGAAGTTGAGTTGATATTGAATGAATTGTTTTTGTCCAATAACTTGACTCTTGTGCAAAAATGAAAATAAGAAAATCTGTAATTTCGAAACGGCTGAACTTTGTGTTGGTTTTGTGCAAGAGCCAAGTTTCTATGAATATTTTCTATAGAATATCTTAGCGTTGGTATCTCTTCACCTGACGATACCAAATCTAAGCATTAAAAATCAGTGCACGTTTATTCTACATTCCACCGTATCAATATTTATTTTGTACTTTCGATCAAATTCAACAGTATTTAAACAAAGAGAAACTCTAAATTTAAAAATTGCAAAAACGTTTTAAAACAAATATCAAATATTAAACTAACTGAATGATTTAATTTACTTTGAAGTCAAAGTTTAATTTAAAAATTATGAAAAATATGAAACATCGTTAACGCTTGAAATTTGTTTCGGACAGTACGAGCCGTACTTCACAGGAACAACCAGCGCCAGCGGATCTCCATACATTTTTGCAACCGGTACTTCGCACAGCACGAGCAGCGGCACCGGTTCGGGGAGTAGTGGCAACAACACCGCGAGCAACTCGAGTTCGTCGCTCGGGGCAGGTCATCCGCCATCGATAACGTTGCCTGCACCACCTCCCCAGCACTTTTACACGCCGCCGCAGCAAAACCACCATCCGGTTGCCAGCGCCCCGGCCACGCAGGACCATCTGTACTACTCGATTGCGACTGCTCCGCCATTGTCACACCAGTCACACGCTTTAGGTTTAACTAGCGATCAACAGTTGCTTTTCTACCCCACAGACGTTACTTGTCAGCAGCATAATTCTTCAGATAGTCAAGCTACGCAAGAGGTAAATATAACATCATTTTTAAAACCAACCCTAGACGAGGACAAACGGGTTAACATTAGAACGAGCCTGGTTTTGAAATTCAAACGATTGTAAAAGATTCAGTTTTTAATTAATTTGTTTAGTAGAAGGACCGAATGAAAACATAATTTAATGATAAAATTTTGATTGCAAAGCTCTTACATTTTTAAGCAAATTGTTCTGAAATTGTACGACTTTTTTTATAGTTTTTGAACACTGTCCAAGGTTCATGCATTTATGATTTTATTTGATATTGTTTTTTATCTGTTAAACGAGAGAGACTGAATTGGCAAATTTTTGAGATATGCTTTATAAAGATAAAATTTTTAAAAGTTATAATCAATTTACGAAGAACTGTCTTGGAGACAAATTTAGTTAAGAAAAAGGAAAATATAGAACAGTCATTTGTTAAAAGTGTTATAATATTAACATTTATGAAATTTTTTTTTGTTAGTTTAATAATTATTCCAAAAGAAGTTGAATTACATTAAATGGGTCACAAATTTTCTGGCAATTCTAGTGTTAACTCCTTCAGTCAATGCGAACACAATGTTCACTGAAAAAATAATATTGTACTTTTTAGAAGATGAGTTTGTGCAATCTATACCTTAACTAGACTGCATACTATGATTTCATAAACAAAATACACTGTATTTGAATCTTAATTACAGTAATTTGTTCGAAATTTGTTATTACTGTTGCATACTTATGTAAATGTACAATATCATTTTCTCAGTCTCCAACCATCTCTCACATAAAAAAAGACTCGTCGTCGTATAGGGTTGGATATCTCACACAAAAGAGTTAAATCGACGAATAACTCAAAGGTTCTAAATCTGTTCTTGGGATTCATAACTGTTGCATGAGCGCGGAAAAAAGAACGCTAGAATAAGAAATATGAACACGTGTGCAGGATACTCATTCGACGTCGAGCCATTCGGAGCAGCCCCATAGCGAGTCGCAACCGGGACACCAAGGCGGAACCGGAGGGACGCCGCTGGTGCCGCTGATGCCCGTGAAATACCCGTTCAACCCGAGCCAGTACGCCGGCTACCAGATGGGCGTGCCCTCGGTGCACACGAACGGCCTCGCCGACTCGGACGAGGTGGCGAACCAACTGCAGCCGTGCCGGGCCATCATGTACCCAACGGCGCTCTTCATCCACCCTGGCAGCACGCAGTACGGAACCACTGGCGCCGGCGCCAGTCTGCTCCCAACCCCTCCCACTCATCTGCAGTTCGACCCATCGAAGCTTCCTAGCCCCGGTCAAAAGAGCAACTACTACAACGCGAAGCGCTTCTCGGGCCTCGCGACCAAGTCGCACAACAGCTCGCCCAAGTTCGGCGCCGGCACCCCCGCCACCAGTTACTCCGGCTCGTCCTCCACCCGCCTGTCCAACTACTCGTACGGCAGACGCAGCGCCGGTTCCTTCGGCTCGTCGGTCTCCACCTGGTTCGCCGGACCCAAATCCAACTACAACCCACAGAAGTACAACAGCAGCTACAGTCATTCCAATTACCTGCGCCAGTCGGCTCGAAACGGCGACTTTTCCAAACGACCGAGCGACAACGAGGAGTCCTCAACGCCAGTTGACGATGGACAAAAGCTCACAGGCAAGCCCACGAGTCCGCCCACGCCGGCGTACTCGTCCACCCCGTGCCCCATGCCGATCCTCTCACCCAACCCCCCGCCCCAGTCTCAGGTGCAGTACTACCCCTCGGTGCAGAACCGAATCTTCGCCGCATCGCGACACAACTCTCAGCAGCAGCGTATTCGCGCTCCGCCGATCGCTCAGACCATCTATACACCTCGCAAGCAGCCGGAGAAGCACGGCTTGCGACAGACCAAGCACAAGACCAACGGCAAGATCAACGAGGAGACCGACAACAGGCTGCCGATCACACCCCCTGGCACACCCGCCACCGAGCAAACTCAACTCAACGAAGCGTGCCATAATCTGCAGGCTCTCGGCCTATGAATCCACGCGAAAACGCTCGTCCTCGCGTTCCCCCCTCCCGCGTAGTCCGTTGTCCTTTCTTTATTTATCGAGAAGAGTTTTTTTTGTTAGTATATTATATATGTATTAGTATATATCGTTGTTCCTTAAAGATGTTTTTTTCTACTTGTCAATGATAGCGTTTTTCTTTTTATTTTTGTTTTTGGTTTCAATATTCCTTATTCCCAGTTTCTTTTTTTTTTCGTCCGGTGATCTCAGGGGGAACGACAACTGAGCGAACGTGTCACAGTCGCGAAGTATTGTTAAATATTTATAAGCTCTAATAACTAAGGTTTAAGATAATTCAAGACTATAATTGTTAGATCAGACGGGAAGATAAGAAACAGTTAGAGTATATATATATATGTACAAATATTCCATACGTTCATATATGTATGTATATATATATTTTAGAGTAATATATACATATATATTGCGCGTCGAGCGCCTGAGCATGTTACGCATTATTATATCGTACGATGAAAGATTTAAAAGTAATAAATAATAAATAATATATTATATATATGAAGATGACGAAATTATATCTGCTCTACATTTTCGAGAATAATAAAAACAGAAGCATTCAAAAAGTACACGATCCGGATATGTTATTTAATGATATACTAAAAGTTATACATATATATTTCAAGTATCGATATTAATGTTAAGGGTATGCGATAATCGACATGAAACATCGTAGCATGCATCTGTGTTGTGCGGCAATTGCCATTGCGGGAACTAAAAACAAAAGCAAAATTAAGCGTCAACACAACAACAAAAAAATGGAAACGAAAATTCTACAAAATACCACGATAGGCTCGACAAACTTGAATCTCGCGAGCAAGGCTAGAGTAGATCAGCGAAAGTTACATTTAAGGCAGAAATCAAGATTACAAATTATGAGCATTGATATAGAGCGAACATAAAAAAACAAACGATGTAATTGAAACCAAAAATAAAAAAAAAAGAAGGAAAGACAGTTATACAAAGACGAGATGCAAATGATGCTTTAATATCGTACAAATGAAAATAATTATAATTAATTGAATGACAGAAGAGGCGTTTAATTCGGAGCGATATATATTGTCATGTGTTCAAAATACGTTAACGTTCACAAAACGGTTACGGATTTTATTGTGACGGACTTGATTTCATAATGGTTGCTCAAGGCACTGCCACAAATGTGTTTGTGTTCTTCTTCCTTTGTTTCCGTTCGTCGGTTGACTATTTTCTTTTCGACGTCCATCTTGTGTTGATGAAACGCGCTTTCCGTGTACTTATACCCCAGCCCGTCAAAGCGTTTTCCATTCGCTCAAATATTTTTTCTTTCTCTCAAAGCGATTTACATTATCTTGCGTTGTCATCGTCGAGTTCCATTTTGCGATCGTCGCTCAAAACGAAAAACAAAAAATAAGGATTGTCGTAGGTCGTTATAAAATGTCGGAGACAAAGAAAATCGATCATTGAGAGAGAAGGCAACAATGTAATGATTAACGCTCGATTACAATCGCGAAATGAGGAAAAGAATAAACCCCGAAGGAAAAAAGCCCCGTGCCCAAACAAAATTAAGAAAATATATTATTATATTTAAAAAGTATATAATGAATATGAAAAAAATGTGTCGGCTGTGAGCTTCCAAGCAAATAACAATAATTAAATTATTATATTATAAATATTTAAATGATATTCTATACGTATATAATTGTTATAAATGTGAATTTCCGTTCAATCTATGTAAGAAAATCTACAAATAAATACACGAACAGAAAGCAAAAAAAAAAAAATAATGAATACAGTGGTAACGATTTAATGACAAGAAATAAAATAAATGTTTGACATTTGTTATCCTGCGTCTCGCGTATCGTAGCTTATATATTATCCATGTGGAACGACCGTATAGAAGCATCGGAACATCGAAATAAATTTGGTTTAATTGTTGGATCTTAAGACATTGAGAAATTTGCGTTTGAGAGTCGAAGTATCCTTAGAGTTTTAGATTGAGACAGACGCTGAGTCGGCTGAGGAAATATTATAATTTACTGAAAAGAAGCGGTGAAAAAGAGTGCCTTCGATTTGTTTGTGTGGTTGTATAGTTGAACATGTTATGTTTTGTTCCAAGAGCTTCTAATGTTGTTACAAAACTCAGTAAATTGTCTCAAACGATTCGACGGTTGACAAATAGTGAATTATAGTTGTGTAAGGTACAATTCCAAAAGAAAAGCAGATATACTGTAATACAAAATCGTAATACAACGTAACTACAAACATTCTGAATTATCATACAAATAATGGGCGCGTCTCAACTTTGACTTTTCGTTTAATTATTCCATAAGGCCATCTACAGTCTCATCAACATCGAAACGACGTTTTTTTATTTGAATAATGATTTACAGATTACGATAGAAACTACATCTGTTCAACGAACATCGAATGCATATCAATGTTGGCGTTTTTCATTCCGACGATCTGTTCGGTTGCAATAAATTCGAACAATAAAAGTAACGTAGATGGCGCTTATGGCTTTTGAAAATGTTGATTTCGCAATTTGCAAACCAAATACGAAAGCGATTAGCGAACGTTGCTCACATTAAGAAGTGTTGCTCCTTGAGTTGTTTTTCATTGCCTTACTGAATGCGAAGGGAAAAAAATGGAAAACCAGTGTCATCCAAGATTGCGACAAGAGGTGATAAATGTCTCTGTACTTTCGCGTTTGTACTACGTTCGTCTTTCGAGATCGAAGTGATAAAAACGAAATTCAATATTCTTCCTTAAGCTGTTTTAAATAAGTACAAAAAACGATATAAACGAGTGCTTCAAGATGTCGAGAACAAAAGAAATTTGCGTGTACTAAGATTTGATAATGCCTTATATTGATTATTGTATAGTAAAAGAATTAGTGATTGTGATAATGTTTTCATTTTTTGTATGCAGATAAAACTTTATAGACGGATATTACAAAAGCAAACGAAAAAACAAAAATAACAAAACGGAACGTAGCAATTGTTTAAAAAACAAACAAATTGACGAACGAAGCAATAATTGAAAACAAACCACTTGCAAAATGGCATCGTATTAGTACCCAAGCACTTGTATAGTGAAACGTAGTTGTTTCAGTATCTCGATTCATCTTGATTTTCCAGGGATGAATTCAACGCGAAATCCAACGTTCAAAGTGACAAAAGAACTCGATGGGAGGTTGCTTTTGCGTTCGTTGATTTACACTCAGATGTAATCCGACTTTTATTTCGAGAGCACCCATATAAGGTTGACGGTTCTTTTGATTCGCGTTATCGTTTGACAAGAACGCTTGCAATAACATTACCAATAACGAACCAAAAAGAAATTAATAATCAATTTAAAACCCGATCAAAGAATCTCACGGATTCAAACAGGATTGTATCTGAGATCCTACCTAGTTGTGAGGTTTAACAAACTATTAATGATAAAATACAAAATTAAGACCGCTGTATTATATGACACACAAACATTTGCAGATGATCGAAAAACCTGGGCTTGTGTAGCTGAAATGAACGATTGTTGTTCCTTTTGTTTGTACCTTAGTTTACGAATTGCATATACGAATAAAAAAGTCCTGTAAAATTCACATAAGTAGATTATAGAAGAAAACACGTCGAATGTTTAGTAATTAACAAATATTAGGCAGTAACTAAAAATGTATAATTTATAATCTCAATAAATATTGAGATAATCTATTTAATATTCGAAAATTAGAGTTTAATTAGGTCTGTACTTATTAAATTTTCTCAAAAAAAAAGGAAAATTGGTGATAATAGAAGAACTCCTGAAAGTTTACAGGACTTTTTTATCCATGCAGTAAGAAGTCTGGCAAGTTGAAAAGAATTTATAAGAATTGTTGACGATTAGGAAGTTACAGACGAAAGGGCTAAGAGACATCCGAATACATCTATGCGCTTTGTGTACATTAGCATAACGATTAACCATTCATACACCGCCGTACGACTTTAATCATCTCATTAAAGTAACAAAAAAGATATTCAAACGGCAGCTCATTTCGGCACCTATTTCTATGTACGATACACAAATATATTATCAGCAATATTGAATTATAAATACGGATTACTATATACCGATATAAATATTATACATATACAATAAACAAAGAACAGAAAAAAAATATATACAACAAATCAAGTATTTAGAAAAGACGATGATTCAGTATGTTGCATACGCTTGGATATGAATAGGTGGCTGTGATTATAATGCGTGCTATGGAAAATGTTAAGTCAACCGATGTATCTGTTAAGGGAACGCGTACATGCGTCTGTTGTTAAGTGTAAAGCGTTTCAGTTATATGTTATTCGAAGATGAAAAAAAAATGTTTTTCATTTTCGCGACTTTGCACCGTTTCAAGTTTGGATGCAACAATAATTGTTATTTGGAAATAACAAATTATTTGTGTACGCCGGTCTGTTGTCTGTTATTTATATACGCGGGTGCACGAATCAATCTTTGTCCTGGACGTAATTTTGTCTTCCGTTTTGACGAGTTTTGCAAGTTCTGTTTTAGAAGATCCGTTTGGTTTACCTGCAGAACAAAGAAGGCCGTCCGAGCCGATGCAAAATTGCCCAACTTGATATCTTGAGACAACAGCTTTAAGACAAAATTATGACGAACTTTGAAAAGCGGTTTATATGAAAATGCAGAGTTTCAAATGGATTTGTCGGCGTTTGAATATAATCATTGCAATACCTCAGAGAACTTTGCTCGTTTTGTGAAATCCAGTCCAAAGACCGTACCTCGACGACACAAACAATCTCATCGCAAAAAAAAAACTATCACGTTCTAGTTTTTGCGCTGACGACCGTTTCAAACGCCGAATTTTCGCTAATCCTATCAAACGAAAATACAAGCAATAACGAGCAAACAAGTTTTTTGCCTATCGATTCATAGCTCTCAGCATGAAAAACTTATTGATATCAAACACAGACGAATTTAAATAACAATGAAAGAACGAATAACATAAAAATTAAAACAAAACGAGAAATTGAAAACAAAGCTCTGTCGCGTGTAGAACATACCAGTCATCAGAAACGTTTTGCACGCTGAGTCATTGTACGCAAGTACCCAAAACCTTAAACTTAAATAAGAATGTGGAATTGTGAATGAAATACCTACCAGATAACAATTTAGCTATGCCGTTGTAAATGAATAAAGTATGTAAACGAGCGAATGATAAACCCGAGTAAGTTCGCGAAACATTGTCAGGCTCGTTTTCACATTTGATATGTGTTGTTCGGAGTTATTGATTTTGAGATATTTATGTTTATGTTGAAAATAAAAGAGAAACTCGGATGTCCGAACGAGCCTCGACGATTCGAGCGGATATATAAATTTATTAAGAGTACATTATTAAACTAAAATAATTAATATATTATACAAATGAAAAACAAAAAAAACATCCCATAGACGCTAGTATAATCTACGTAGTATCAGACAGAGGAACGAAACAAACAATTAAAAATGCGTTATATATTGACGAAACAAAGACAAAAAAACGAATGCCATGGTGTTTTCGTGTACTGTTCTTTGCGCTCTATGATAAATGTTATTTGTGAACCAAAGTTCACTTTACGGGTTTCGATGGCTCGCCGACCAACAGTCTTGCTTTCGACTTTTCGTTCATTGTTTTGTGCTCTTACGCCTTACATTCCATTGCCATATATGTAGAAGCCGCGTGATTTTTTCACGTCACGTCTGCGATTGTGTACAAATTGTTATCACGAAATGCGGACATTAAACTCGGTGATTGTGATTTTTATTCTTTTGTATAATCGACATGTAAGAAGCTTTTTATTTTGTTCGTTTATTAAGCTCGTTGAAACATGACTGATATGCTATAGTTGCCTGGTTTAATGTCTGATTTACAATGTTTGAGTCGCCTCGCAACTGTTGTATTTGATAAAAGTATATATTCCATTTCAAAAAAAAAAAAAAAAAAAATAGGCAGGACTGCTGGCCAGCTCTGCTGTTCATAGAGCGCTTGAAAGTGAACTGACACCATTGTGCAAACACCTTCTCTCATTGTTTGACTTTTTACTTTTGATTTTCAAACTTTTACTATAAAATATATCATAAAAAAGTATATAAAAATGATACGTAGGTTGTATAACGTAATACAAAAAAAAGCAAAATCCATTTAAAATTAATCTAAGATATAAAAATACGTATAATAACTACAAGAGATACATATATTTAAACAATGCAAAAAATTAAAAAGTGAATAATTGTTAATGTAACAACAGCCGTTGTGCATGCAAAATCTAGTTGGATAAAATAGTAAGCGGAAGACAAATAGAGAATGAAAACAAACAATACAATATCCAAAACAAAATCTCTATGACATGAATCGAACAAACACATTAAAATGGCAAAAATAAAATAACAGCATTTTCTCTAAAAACGATTACTGGCGTTCGATATTTCGAAACTAATTATTGTTTAGTTTCAAATAGTCATTGTATCACAACGCAAAGAAAACCAGTCAGTTTGTTATTAATTTGTAATAATTTTGAATGTGATTATGCAATAAGTCAAATTCGAAGTGATCCTCATTAACATATAATGAAACTCAAAGTGAATTTTATTTAATTTTTAGCTACAAATTATGTATCATTCAAAAAAAACAAAAAATAAAGATATGATCAAAACAAATACCAAACAACATTTTGTGTCATTTGAAATTATTGTTTACATTCTTGTATGAAACGTATATTTAGGGGATTATCGCTGTCAACTGGAGTCAGTAAAGAGACTCAATAATTCCAACAATCAAAAAAAGCTTGTTTTTAATTTTAATCATAGTAACAAGTTTTTTCATGATTCGATGTAAACAATCAATATACTAAATACGAAATTGTTTGTTTATTTAAAAAAAATCAGTGGTATTTAGTTTTGGTTTTGACTAGCTTTTCCCTCTCTCCGTTGAATCTGATTGGTTGGCATCAGTTGGCAGTTATGGCGGGCAACGGTTTTTACCGCGGAAACATTATTGTTTTTATTCTCAAATATTTTGTTTACGAGCCAGGATAACTCGTTTTTTTCCAGTGGCGTTTTGTTTGACGGAATTCCATCTTGTATTATGCAGTTTTTGAGAAAAATGAGTACCCTCTAAGGTAATGAATTTGTGTTATGAAGTTTTTGATAAACTACTTTTAACCTCCCATAAGCGCATGTAAACAAAGATTCGCAAACTTATTTTCAAAGTTTTTTCTCAAAAACGAGACACGATTGGATGGTTTTTGAAACAAATGTCGAGAGATCGTAAAATAAAGATGATTTCGATATAAAAATATTTTGTTTTTATCGGTTTCAACATTTTGCAATAACATTCTTAAATTGAATTCTTATCAAAGAAAATTGTGTATTTGATACTTTCATTTTTTACATATTTGGCATTTAATATTTGAAATTCTTTCCGTTTTCATCAACGAATTATCTGGAACGAAATTTTACAGCGAATGAACGAAGCGTAAATTATGTTTGTCAAAAAAGGAGCGACTTCTAGCAGAATGGAATACTCGGGTCACCACCCTTTTCAAGTAATCAGCAGTTTCCGGTGAGTCGTTCTGAATCATTTTGATACCTCTCTATCAAATGTATTCATCTTTTTTATTCAACTTCATTTTTTCTGTTCTCTTATGCGTGGCTTTGTCGTCGACAATATTTATCTACAGAGCAGTTTCAAAGCAGGACATTTTTTTAAATCTTAGCATACCAGGCCTCTATTGTAGCTAAAATATTGTGTTTGAACGCATTTTCCATTTGTCACAAATCATGAAACTGCTTCATATAATTCTATCAGCTTTATTGTACGTCTGATATGCATACTAGTGTCGTGATATTAAGTGTGTCAATGTGACGTGACATTGTGGTTTCGTCCAACATCTGTTAATTTCACACAAAGACGCTTGATTATGATTAAACACGTTTCAGTTTGACTAAACTAATTAATTCAAAATCAAACTGAAACAATGAAACTCTAGGTTTCTTTTGTTTAAATAAAGCTTTTATTTGAAATTAAAATACAGATATAGAATGTTATGTTGTTCAATGCAGATGATAAAATTTGTCAATCTGGTGTCAAGTCACGTATCCCGCGTGTCATTTGATAATTTATTAAATAAACACCGATATTACACCCACCATTAGTTCTTGGTTGATTCATTATAAACAAACAAAAAACGGTTTTTTATTGTCTGAATCACCGGATGAAAAATTGTGTCGCACATCAAAAGTAATATCGCTTTTCAACGGCCAGTGACTGTTTAGGTGAATAATGTGTCACAAGGTCGTGAATCAACCATTTCTTATCAATTTTATTTAATTATCACAATAAAATCTTGTCTGCTTTCTGATTACATCAGTTTCTCATGTTTAAAGTACAACACTATGAGAGTTGAGCATTTTTTTAAAGCACAACATCAAATTTTTATAACGAAAATTGTTTTTCTAACTAATTATTTTTGGAATATTTCTGATATTTTTGAAATTGTATTAAATTGAAATACTTTGAAGTCTTGCGAATTTTGAGACTTCAAAGACTTCAATCACTAAGTGTAGTGATGAGATACATGCAGTGATGAAATAAGTGTAGTGAATGAAATACCTAATACATTGAAACACTTTGAAATATTTTAGAATACACAAACATTCCAAGTAGTTTTACGGTAGAATTACAAAAACTATTAATTGTCAACTTGTTTTTAATTCCTTTTAAATTGTCTGTGTGCAATAATTTTAAATGAGCAATTCATAAAAGTACTTCAAACACTTAAACGTTTTTGAAGTCTTCTTGAATTTACTATTAAAAGTATTTCAATTATTGAAGCCTCATAAAACACGTTGGAGTATGTAAAAGTATTTCAAATATTATGAATCGCATTAAAATCCCACTTCAAGTTTCACAAACGACTTGAATTTTGAAATATTTTGTACACTCGGAAAGGCAGAGAGCAAGCCCTTGATCTGATATTGAATTAATGTCAAAACGTTTCAAGCGGTGAAGTGTTCCGAAAATGTTTGTTTTATTCCTACTATTAGATATCAGAACCTTTGTTACAGAGTATACTTACTCTGTAATTTTCTCTAATGTAGTTCGAAAACATCTTCAGGAGTATAATCTCTGTTAGCGAAGGACGAGCAATGAAAACAATAGTTACAGGTTCGAGTGTTCAAAAGTTAATTAGTAAAATCAATATTTTCACAGCTCTGGAAGGGGAAAATAACTTTCCTGTTATTCGCAGGCGTTAGGCATGGTACGTTTGATATAATTCAAGTAAATTAGTTTGATGATATGTACACTCTCTGAACTAAAAAAAAAGCTGCAAAATGTTCACAAACATTTAACGCTCGGATAAATACAAAAAACAGGCTAAATAGAGTTAATTTGTCGTAATCACAACGAAGTGTTTGCACTGTGTTGTTTGTTAGCGTGAAAGTGATTTAAGCTCTATAATTTTCAATTGGATTACTGTTTTGAGATCCTCCGACTGTTCCATTACTGTGACAATAAATGTTTAATGAGTTACGAATCGAAGGCTGATGGAAAACAACGAACGCTACAATTTTCAACGAGTAACCCTTTCAGATTAAAAGCGACCCGCCAAATGTACCAAAAATAGGATTCATAAATGAGCGATTGTTGAAAATCTTTTATTTCGGCAACGAAATTCAACAGAATAATTTTTACCCGATTTTTCGTATTGGCCAACGTTTGAGGTAACTAACTATTTATGAATTGATTTCATGTCAAACATAAACATGTTTGCGGCAATTACACATCATGGTTTAGCCAAAGGTCGTTGCTCATTACAAAACGTTTGTAATGTAACGTTCTGGATTGAAAATGCAAGTTTACAATCTTAAACTTGGACATGCAATAATTCGGTTACAGATTTACATTCTACGGAATAAGTCAGAATTTCCAACTGAGTAATTAAAACTCTCGTAAATCATATGGAAAATCTGTTACTCTAAAACTACTTGGTAGTTCTTCATAAATAGAATTTATGCAAATTTGAATTTAAAAAAGGAACAGATTTTTTGCTTTGGCAGTTCTGAGATTAATCGAAAACAACTTTTTGAACTCAAAATGTTGAGTGATAGGTTAAGAGGTTGAAAATTTGTGCTTATGTGGTAAATATTGTTGAGTTGAAGGTCTCTAATGTGGTCAGGAATATGACATCGGTCGAGACGTTGGCGCTAAAGTCGCCTAAGTTCCGGTGCATGTTTCCGGCTTAGTCTGGATCGCCCACTCATCTTGGAGGATGAATCCGTCACGAGATATCTTCTGGTTTGAACTTACTTTTATCGAGCGGGAAATGGCTGGTCGTTGGCCCTGGATGTTCTGCGTCAGTTTAACGACCACTCTTATAACAACTATTTTTGAACACAAAATTGTAAAAGAAGAAACAACGCGAAAAAAGAAAATATCCCAACTGAAGAAAAACTTCTCGCCACCAGATGTAATGTCTTTTTGCACTTTGTCTGTTTACACTCTGTCATTCTGGTCTGGCAAAACGTGTCAATCAGAATTTCATTTTTATGTTTGTTCGTTGTTTATTGATTCGCACCAACTTTTCCAGATCCATTTCCAAGCTGACGTGGCCGATGACAAAACACCAAGACGGTTCATTGTTCCGTGGATTTGACTCAGCCAACTTGCCAGGGTCATCTTTGTCTTCCGAGCTGAAATTAATTTCGTCACACTAGATGACATTAATTTTGTCACAATAATGCCCTTATTGTAACAAAAATTAATTACTTTGCATAAGTTGTTTATGGCCACGAGGAGGTTGCTGTTTAGAATACATATTACGAAATTATCCCCTGAGATCGTACACGTACAATTTACAGGGCTCGGAAACTTCAAAAACTTTTTGATTGAACGCAAAATTGTTTAAACGTCTTTTTTTTATTTTCATCCAAAACAATTCATTTTTGAATCCACGATTAAGATAATCATAAAAACGTTCAAAAAGTGTTAGAAAACAATTAAAATTTTTGGGTAACTTAAACTTAATTACATTCTACCAAAATCAATTATTCGAAATGCACCATTTGAACTCCGCGTGTCTCCAGAGATACATTCAAATTTTTAATCCGTCATTGACATTATTCGTCAAATGGTACAGTAAATCGTATTTTGATTTGAGCGTGTACAACAACTAATCATTTCCTTTTCAACAAAAACAATTGGATCAATAACTCAGCGCAAAACGCATCTGCGATGCACGCGTGATTGCTCGGCGAAATTTGCGAATTGATTTTCATACTTTTGCCTTCAGCCGATGCTACGTGTCTCTATTTGCATGATCTGCATTTAATCTCGCTGCTGCGGGGAAATGAGTTTGTGCACGATTTGATTTAGGTGCTCTGTCGCGACGCGCCTTTGGCATCGGATCCCTGATTTACACTGCACAATCTTCACGAGACTTGCATAGTTAATGCTACACTTCAACGCTCCTAGAGACGCGCAAATGAAAGCGCAAGATTGAGAAACGGAGAAAAAAAACCTGATGCTTATTGGCGTTGACTTTTCGTGCGTCGATATCGCTCCGAGTTGGAAAATATCTCGAGATGACTCGTAACCAAGTTTGACTGCTGCGATGCTGCATGCAAATGTAGTTAGGCTCGTAAACTTAGTGATTCATTAATGAACATTGTCCTGAAATGGCCAATTACGAGGCAATGGACATTTGCATTAACCCACATACGCTCTCTCACATTTTAACTCGGTCATCTGGCGTTCGATCATCATCCCAGACTAACTAACTGTTGCTTGGAACAAAAAGTTCGTGAACCCGAGCCAACTCGAATAATTACAACTTTTTTTAATCTCCAATTTTATTTCTTTTTTTTTTCGTTTTCTTGTTTTTTTTTTCAAACAAACACTTAGAATATGAAATAGGTGAATTGGTTCGTTGTCTATCGTACGGTTTTAGGATGTTGAAGGAGAACAGTTTTATTATTCATCAGCTGCGATGCACTTAGCCATTGAAAAGTGACATGTGCAGCACGACAGATGATAATGTTTGTTTTAACCACTATATAACACGATACTTTTTAGGGTGAGCTGACAGCGAGGACATAAAAATATACAATCCACGCGATGAAAGGCTTTAGCGTCCGTCATTGTGGCGAATCACCAAATTGCTTTCCCAGAACTGTTCGCTCTTTTCTCTTTCTTTGAAAAATTTCAAGAGTCACGTTTACACTGATCCAATATCAGTTTAGGAACATTCACTGCTCGGTTATTTATTGCACCGTCAGAATCGTTCAAACGACGATACTGTTATTTCAAAAATAAACTTCGCAATCTGTACGATTGCATTTTCATATAAAAAAGTAACACAAGTAATGACAACGACAGAGCAGCGAATAACATTTTATTACACGAGATTCTGTGACGTGAAATATGGCTGGGTAGAATAACGTCTCATTAAATGTTTAATGCACAATAATAAAAGTGAGAAATTTGATGGAAGCGTGGAATCGCGATGATTCAAGGCTTCGTGGCTAAAGCTTCATTCTTTTTAAATCAAATCCCACTAAAAAATATCAAAAGAAGAAAAAGATTGACTCCCTCGTGGCAGTTTTCTGGCATTATTACAGGCGATCCATCAAACTCTTGTCGTAGCAAAGAAAAAAAAATACCTGAGAAAATCTCGATTCTGGACTCAGATTATATTTCATCATTCCACGAGATAACTATTTTGAGATAGTGCAAGAGATAGTGCAGTGAATCTCATTCCAAAAAAGTCAGCTTTTTGCAACAAAGGAGAGAATATATTTTACAGCATTTCCTCATTCTAACCGCGTTTCCTCATTCCAACGAGCTCCCATATGATGTTTCACGAAACTGCGCTAAAGGACACGATAAAGGAAGGACACAAATTCTAATCAATAGAAAAAAAAAAGTATCCAAACGCTCGTTTCGCTGCCAGCTAAAACGTTTTTGAATTTCGTTGCGATTGTTAGCGGAAATATCGATTGGGGCTTCTCATCGAAACCTTTTACATTAATCAATCTGCCGGTTCCTTTTGATATATATCATCTGTATACAATTTCTCTACAATTCGACAACTAAGTTCAAAGATCAAAGGCCGTCATTTCAATCGGGTTAAATGTCACAATTGTTTCACTATCTACTCCGCTCACTCAATATTCTTAATCAAAAAATAGTGGTAAATAATAGAAACGGTTTTTTCTTTTTCAATCTATCTGTTTTGCTGAACGTTGTTTTAGATTGTTTTCAAATCAATTTTTAACTAACGCTAAAAAGACCTTCTGAAAAAATCTGTCCAATTAAAGGAAACAAGTAAAAATCAATATTTTTGATTGTTTATCATTGGAACTGTTGCTTTTGTTAGTTTTATGGTATGCGAATCTCGATTCAGGTCAAAATTGGGTGTGGAAAAATTGCGGTTTTTTAAACATCAAAAATGTATCACTATGTTGCAGTCCCTTGTGTAGAATGTTTAATTGGAAATATTTGATTTCAAAACAATTTATGACAAAGATTTATTTTGCATGTAAATATTGATTGATCAAGTTTTGTTCTTGAAATAGTTTGAGTTACTTTTTTTTGATTTGTCCTTAAAACAGAGTTACCTGTCTAAACAAATATTCCTTATTTCATTTCTTTATGTCAGAAGATATCGATATATTTTATCAATTCATGTATGGAAATAATAATATAAAGACGGCAAAGGAAAACATTTTTCATTCGGAGCCAGAGTTTGTACAAGCTCAAAATATAAGCGCCGACTTGTGTAAAAGCTCGACGCAACTAATTTGTTGACTCTGATTCAATATAAAAAGAACAGAAACTCTCCGGCGTCTCTGTGCTTTATCATTTTACAAAAGCCGACATTCCAAATTATAAATTTTGACACAACTTCCCGAGTAACAATTTCAAAATTGCAATCTCACGAAATAATTCTGAACAAAAAAAGAAGCTTTTCAATTTCGATTGTTTCTCAATATTTGCAACATCCGGGGAATGTTAGCAACTTTGTGGAGCGGCTTAATTTGCTTTATCGCGTTGAAAGTTGAAATGATAATGCTGAAAGTGTAGGATGTAGGATGGAATTTTATGTGCGGCATTTGTGTTTTGCAGGATACACAAAAGTTGGGATAGGTGCGCCCTTAATGGATGTTCGCCAGGCAGTGATAAGTCGAGCGACCTCCCTCGGATTCTCGTGTATGTGCGTGAGTCTCGGCAGATCGTTGATGGTGGAGAAAAACAGTCGTCGTAGCGAGGGTGTGGCGGCGGCCCTGGAGTAGCGAGACCATACCGTGGCCTGCTGAAAAGAGCACGCCCGAGCAGGGGGGATGCCCACCAAGGCCTCAACTCAGAATCGCGTGGAGAAACCAACCGACAGTCGCACGGCACGCGGCGCAACGTGCGTTTGCCTTCACGCGGAACCTCGCGTTCTGTCCACCACGTGTTCTCAACTCTGTCAAGTACGTGCAACATTTCTAATCCAAAATTCCCGTCACAATTTATGTCCCAACAATGTCGCCACTTTTGCACTGCTCGAATTTGTGTTTTCAGCTTCTTGTTTTTCATTTCACGCAGAAGATGTGCAAAACGCAAAAGTGAAAATTGGTATCGACTGTGAGATTGGATTACGTACGACGAGCGGCGTAGCAAGGTTGTTATGGGTTTATGCAATTTGCAAAGTGACAAAGAAACGTTTTGTGCCAGTGTCTCGTTTTCAGTGAGCTCACGTTTAGGACGGCTCGCTTTTTGCTTCCCGCATACATATTCCGAGGCTTAAGAGACGAGTCTGGAGTTAAATTGCAATTAGCTTCGTGTGAGCTTGCCCCCTTTTTGTTCAATTTACTTTTCGACTTTAGACAAAATCAGGTAAACGATTTCGCAGCCTCTTCTTCCGATGCATTTTCGTCTTCGATCATTGCACGATAATTTGGTTTGACTTTTTTCCAAGCTCATCGATCCAAGCACAAATTGCTTATTAGCAACGCCAAGATAATTCGAGTATCCCGCCAGAGATTAATTGAATAGCAAAATATTCACTCTGATGGAAGTACATTTCGTATTTTGTTGCACTTTGTTTATTGTCCAGGGAAGATATTTTGTATGCAATACACAAAAGTCTTTTTATTGGTTACGAACGAAAGTTGGGAATAAAAATTGGGTAGGAAAATCGTCTGTAACATTTTGCCAGCGAAATGTTACAGAGGAACCAACTCGGTCCGAATTTCGAGTTGTTGGATCAATAAATCTACCATTTAATGTGCTCGTAAGTTGATTTACCGGGGCAATAAAATTGTCCCGCTGCAAAATAGCGAGCAAATAAATAATGTCAATCAACAAACTAATCTTTTATCAGCTAAAAAGTAAACAAGTAACAACAACTGAACATTGTTTATTCTGCGCCACTTGGCAAGCAGCTAATGCAAATTCAGGCGCACGCGAGTCTTTCACTTTATTGTCGAGTTGATTTTATTACGGTTAATAACTACTTTGTTTGACTTGAGAACGCGACCTCGCCCAAGAATTAGACATTCGCGTTTTGTTCCTGCCTCTTTCTCTCGCGTCTTTTATTTCGCTTCGTTTTTTTTTTTCGTCTCTTTCTTTCTCCGGCAAACTTTTGTATGACGCGGCAATTTGCAAAATGATTTCACGTCCGCGCGAGTATACTTTGTTGATTATTGCGCGCAATTTAAATATCAAACGCACCCGCGTGAAATATGACCGGGGTTTCCTTTTCGCCGCCATGCAGATTTGCTGAATTAATGGGGCAGCATTAGCAGCCTAATGACATCGTTCGTTTTACAAAAGCGCCGGACAAAAGAGCAAAGAATAAACGATAATTGATAGGCCAAATTGAATTTCGCTTTTCACAATTGTTTTCTGTTCACTTGCAAATTCTCCATTATGTTCACAATTTCGCTCTAATTCAATGTAAAAAAACAAATTTAGTCTATGTACTAGTCATGTAACGCGAACAAATTCTCCAGCACATTTTTGTATGCAAAATTGCAGACTGGATCTGTTTGGAACAGATGAGACTGGGTTTCCCTTTTTTTCTCAAATTTTACATCCTGTTCACAATTTCGCTCTAAATCAATGTAAAAAACAAATTTTGTCGATGTTGTTTCATGAAAAGTTGGAATAAAATTGTAAAACGAATTTTCGTATGAAAAATTGAACTGGGGTCGTTTCGAACAGACACTAGTTTTCTGTAAAAACTTAATTTAGGTGTATCCGTGAGTGCTGCTCCTCGATATAGGGTTTTTTTTGTAAGCTATACTCTTTCATCGAAAAATCGTGTTCTTTCATACACATTCGCGGATGAAATTTTTATCCGCTTGCGAATCGGAGCTTCGATTTTTTTGGTTTGTCTCAGGCGGGAAGTCATGACGTATTGATTTTGTTTCAGTTCGGACAGTAACTCGGTGTTTTCGTGGAAACAAGAAGCACATGAATGCGAATTTGAATGATATTTATTTGTATGCAGCTCTGTCGAGCGCGAGAAACTTTTTATTGCGCGTTATACGAAATATGGTACAATGTTTCGCTTTAATTCACAAATTTTCACGGACAATTGTAGACACTTTTAATGAAATGTGCAAAATCTAAAAGTTAGAGGTTGTTCGTTATTATTTTTTTTGTCTCGCGGAATTATTAAAATTATACGCACTGACATTTCGAGCCAAGTTCTGACTTTGTAACATTTCAAAATTAAATTCCTTATGAAATGTCAACGCGAGCGCAATTTTGTTGAACACATTAATTTATTCAAGTTTTTCCGAGAAAATGCAATTTTCTTTGTTGTTTGAAAATCGTTTGATAAGGTTTTCATGTGCAAGTTTGTATGTTTCCTTTCCTTCAGTTTAATCAACATTCGATTGAATATATTTTCAAGTTAATTAATACTGCAGAAGAAAATTCTCTCGTGCATTCCTTTTTCTCATTTTCCTTATTAGCGTTGTGTTTCATAAAATCGAGTTCAATTTTCCTGCATTTCACATTCCTGCACTAACTAAAACCATTTTTTAAAAAATTTTAGTTATCATCATGACATTTCGGAGTTTCTATTTCAGTTCCAATTTATGGTTCTTCCGGAGCGACCACAATTATGTTTTAAAGTTTGAGTTACTTTTCTGCGAAACACGAGAGTAGATGACCTGCAGCTACGATTTGTTTCACTTTTTTGTCACATTCGCTCTCAGATTGAGCGGATATTTGGACGTTCTTTTTTACACTTCAGCTTCATTATATTATGGGGTGACTTATTTTTTGTTAACAGCAAACTCGACGAGGCCCTTTTTGCACATTTCAAGCAAATCGACGATGCCATTCGAATGTCGTGTTTGCATAAAAAATATGCTAAATAACAAAGAGAGAAAGGAGGAGAAAGACAGAGAAAGAGGTCTGTGCGTTAGTCAACGTAAAGCATAATGAAGCGCTGCATGAAAAGATCGCTATCGATTTTATATTCAAACATTATTGAGAAAAGACTCCATTTGTACTGCAAGGTACAATCCATTATTAAGCAATGAGCCATCAATGGAATTTTATCCTGTTCAAAACTCGTAGCTGTCTTTTTGTTTGATCCGTTTTTTTGAATTCTTTCTGCCTTTTGTCAGGTGCTTTCAATTGAAGCACGTTTTGCTGATGACGTTTTCCAAATTTCAATTCGGTTCATATTAACCTGGCAGATTTCATTATTGCAATACGCTTACTATAATAACGAGCACGAATTAGATTATGGCAACATTTTGTATAATGGTAATTTCGCATATCAATTTCCTCAGAAATGCTTTGACTAATTATGCCCGACAGTACAGAGGAGCTTTGCTATAATCGAGATAAATTGGCGTTAATTAGCCGTCCAAGTTGAATTCACTCAATGGCATAATAAAAATTGTTTTAGAAGATAATAAAATTAACGCTTGAAAACGAACGAATTTATGTCTCGCTTTGGCGAATGATTCCGGGGTTATAAACTGCGACTGACAGAATTGTTCAACTGGCCGCGATAAAATTCAACTCGAAATCGTTCATCTTCCAATTTATTTGTCCTGGTGCAAATTCCACAATACAAATTCTTCGGACAAAGAAATGTCCTTAACGGTTGCTCCTATATCAGCTGACGTTTTTATCCGCATTTAGTAGTCGCGGTTTTATTAAGCTTCGTTTTGAACTAACGCGCAATCCTTTGTCTCGACAATAAAATGATTATCTCCAACGAATCATCCCGCGATCGTAAAAATCAAATGCCATTCTATTTACAGCGAAAGCCAATTTTCACGATAAGATCATCGCTCCAAGTGCGATTTTCACGTCCTTGTGTTAAACATACAGTTAACATGAGTTGGAAAATTCCAGCCTTTTTTTTCGTCCTTTCTTCGCCAGCGCTCGGCCATGTCATGCCGGTTGCAATAAATTATTTCACGGTTATCGATTGTATCGATTGAATTTGTAGGGACTTCGCCTCGAGTTCCTTCGCCTTATCTCGTCCTTGTGGTGCCCGAAAAGGCAATCCGATAGCTTCTCTTTGCTCGAGAATTATACACGGAAAAATTTATTCGAGCCTGTAGAAAAAAAAGTTAATTGAATTGTACACAATTTGCTATAACTCTTGGATTCGAATTTAATTATTCCAGCTACAGTTCAAAAGGCGAACTTGAGATTCTGATAAATTTTTCTTTGGATGAAACCATCCACTGCAATTTTTATCAGATACTGAATCGCTCTGGGAATTAAATATTTTCCCTTGCCAACTCAATTTTCTGGCTTTGGGTTCGAAATTAAAAATTAAATGACAATCCCTGGAGCACTTAAGAATCTTTTGGCAATTGTTGGCTTCCTTCTGTTTTGTTATTCTTTTTCTTCCCTTAGTTGAGCATTTTTGATCCTAATTTTGAATTTGAATTTCTTGAAAGAAAACTTGCAAACTCACCGGCGCTTATTTTCAATTAATTAAATCATCGACTGAGCGGATAAGTTGCGGCTGCAACAGTTTGCGGTTTGAACTTTGTTATAATTTTGTAAACGAGAATTTGTGCGGTTTCAAGGAGATCCTAATTCAATTGCCAGAACAACTCGGATCAGAGTTTGATATCGTCTATCATTTTCAAGTTTAATTGGAATCCGATACTGATGAGAGGAACTAAATAAATTGACACAGTCATTTGATGGCGAAAAGTTCAAACGAGAATTTGCATTTCTCGTTGGAAATTCACGTATTTACCATCGTCAACTCAACGAGTTATAAAACAAGTTCGATCGCAATATAATAACAATATTTCCACTGTCCGTTTTGAGAGGAAAGCACTTAAAATCTTCTTGTTAAGAAAATACGAGAAATATCGATCACCCTCGATAACTTTCGCATAAGAGAATGGGGGGAGGGGGGGTTTAATAATCGATTTCATATAATACAATCCAGTTATTTATATACCACTCATTCAAAAGTTTTCAACAAAAGTAATATAAGTGGGTAAACAATTTTTCAAGAACTTCAATTATTATAAAATCACAATTTTTGTGCCGTTTTGAGGAAAGTTCTCTCGTGCTGTAATACACTCGAAGATTAAATTTTTATCGCGAAGGCACTTTGTGGTTATAAAAGAACGTCAATCCGAATAAACAAGAAAAACACTTCGCAGTTTACGACGAATATAACAAAATGGTATTATAAACTCCTGATTATGGGTGGATTAAAATGGGTAGTAAAAATGTTGGCTGGGATCCTTTAAGTGAAAGTATTAAAATGCATCAAGAAAATCAAGCCAAATCATGTAAAACTTGTTGTTTCTTTTCAACACGACAGTTATACCCAGGGAACAAACTTGTCCTTACTCAGAATTACAACATTCATAAAAGATCCAAGTTCCAACAAATTTGTTTGAATATCTTTGACAATCATTTTTTATGGAGTGAAAAAATACTAGCAAATTTGCTTTAAAAGGATACGTTTCTTTTGTTCCATAGTTTAACAATCGTTTATGATAATTTTTTGGGGTTACAGAAATCGACTTGCAAATGTATCAAAGCAAATTTTCTAGATTTTCAGACGTCTTACAGTGTAGAGAAAAATATATTCATTTATTTGAGTTATAATTCAATTTATAATGGATACTTTTCCAATAAGTGGAAAAGTAATATTTCTCTTCGGCTGAAATTTATTAGAACTATAAATTCGATCAAACTTGAAATCTTTTACATATGAATTTGTTTAAAAAATAGTTCGAAAATGTGGAGCAATGATTCACTTTGAAAAGAACTGTGAAGATTTATTTTTCAAAGTAAATTACAAAAAGATCATTTTACAATTTGCTCCTGTAACTGTGGTTTACTTGATAAGTAAATTAAGAGGTGAAAAATCCTGGTCGTCTATCGGCGCAGAACTTGAATTACAGAAAGCAAAATGGGCAGTATAAAGACACTGAAGTATCATCAAAGTGCTCGAGCAAAGATAGCGAGACCGTAGATATTTGGTCTGTGGTCGAGGAAAAGGGTCGAGGGAGCAGCCGGAAAATGTTTCACAGATAGGAAGCGCAGTTCACGTTCAGCTGCGTTCGATTTGGTTTTCCCAAAACAAGACACCGCTACGAAACGAACAGTGGATCAAAGAGTTTGATCGTCGACAAGAAAAACAACCGAGCCAAGCTTTTTTGCTATCTTTTATTAAATACAGACGAGTAAATTCGGGCACCAGAGAAGTAGGAAATAAAAGTAGGTCGAGATCCAATAAAGCGTGCAAGAGAAAGAAAATTTGCTGGGTCGCTGCAACGACTGCAGTCTCCAGAAAGAAGCCAGCCTTTGCGAATCGCCTTCATCAATGTCAGACGAGCCCGGAACTTTCAAGTGTCAATGATCCTGGCACAAATCGACCCACAATCCAACGAGTAATTGGATTTACGTCACAACACAACTGGTCTCTTTTTGATCATTTTGTTCCCTCTCGTGCCTCCGCACAATTTTCGACTCTAAATTTGATCTAGCAATGAACTTCAGTTTCGATGAGACGTGGGGTTTAGGGACTGCGAGTCGAACGCAATTTGCTGTTACGTTTGGCCGACATTTTGTTCCGAAACTCAATCATTTTTAAATGTCTGATCGTTTATTCCAGTCATTGTTTCATGTTCAACAAGCGAGAAAGCAGTTCTGAGGTGCATTATTTACTGTTAGCATTTCCTAAGTCGGTGGCATTTCGGGCTGGTGAACTCAACGACTTTGAAATAGAGTCAATAGTTGAAAAGGTTCAGACGTTTCATGGAGTCAAGTCTTACGGCGTGATAGATTTTCATTAAGTTACCGGAGATAACTTTCCTCGGAGGAGTAAGAATGTCCTCGGGGAAGAGCGAATATCGAACTATGGGGAGCAAGATAATGAGAATCGTTTGGTTCTTACGGTCTGGTGACTTTTCTTCAGCGCTCGAGACTTTTATTTGTCGTCGAACGCGAGTCGGGTTTTAATCGCAATGTATTAAAACAGTTTGATGCAGTTGTTAATTTAATTCCACCCAACTTTAGTTACATCTGTTGAAAGTCGAGATCCCCGTGGTTTATTGGATCAAACGCGTTATCTTCACTTACGAACTTTCAGCAAGAAATCGAACGGACGAAAAAGTGTCTGCAAATTGGAATGCGAAAAAAAAATGGTTTCAAAGGATTTTTCAGGAAAAACTGATTCCCTCGAGTGTGGCAGCCAACGTCCCACCTCAAACAATCCTACGAGCTGTGCTTTGTATTGAGAATGACTTCGACTTTTGCACTTCGACTTTTGCCTTTTCAGTCTGTGCGTTATGATGAATTTACATAGTCACAAGAGGAGTCTTTTTTGTCCACCTTTCATGAATTCCTATCTAAAATGCAAAGAAGAAAATAAACTCATCAGTTTTTTATGACACAGAGACGAGTGCTGCAACTTCCTTTGACTTTGTCGATCAACTTTAAATTTGTTTATTTTCTAGTGGCAAATTTAACTTTCACTCGTATTTTTTTAATCAAACGAAATTCAAATAATGAGTTTGAACTAGTTTTTGCAATTCATACCTACTAATTCAAATTTCCAAACTTGACTTTGGAAAATGTGCAAATCTGAATCACAGAAATGTTGTACTTTTTGATCTTTGTAGATTATAATCTTCTAAATGGACTAATACATTTTGTTGACTTTCAGATTCATACTCGAGTGGGATTGCCATGGTCCTGAGTAATTTGGAGACCACTGACGAATCACCAGCGATATTGTAGGAACGCGAATGATTGGTCCAGAAGTCTTTTTGAGCGGAGACCAACCGGTTCTGCGTGAGGTGGAAAAAGCAGCAAGAAAAGTTTCATTGGCGTCTACAATGCAGGAAAATGAAAAGCCGCTAAAAGTGACACGCCGCGACGTGTCGGTTCAAGTGTTCTGCTGCTGCTCTCACTTTTTGCTTGTTCACTGCGAGGGACTTAGGTGAAAAGCGACGTGCAAATGAAGATGAGAGTGCTTTGAATGCCTGTTCTATGTCGCCAAAAGTGCCTTTCTGTTTGTACCGCCGAGTTGTTCGCGCTGTTTTATTATTTTTGTCCTTTTTTGCATGCTTTTATTGTTTCGTCCGCAACTGATATCGCAATTATGCGACTCTCGTGACAAGTCGCGAGTTTCGAAAGTGCCGCGTTGGATTGCTGGACCGGCGGTGGTCTTTCGAGATGTTGCTCCTCGTCCTGCTAACGTCGCTGGCTTTAGCGACTGGCGCCCCCAAATCCGCGACCTCCATTGACGATCAAGTGGTGAGTTGCTTCACTCTATTTTTGACTTGGTTTAAAAGATCAATTTATGGCTCAAACGAATTGCTTTACAACTCAGACAAGCCTTTTCAAGAAGATGCGATCGAAACCACAAGATTAATTCTTTCAAACCCGTTCATCCGTTTTTCTTCACTTCGGGTTTAGATAATATTTTTGATATGAAATTGAAAACAGATGTAAAAACTTCTTCGCTTATTGAACATCCATCTTATGTTTAGTTCTGACAGAAGTGAGCAGTTTCAGTTCTATATAAAAGGGGCGGATATGGCTTTTTATATAAAATGTTATTCACTTATTTATATTTACAAATTACTAAACAGTGTCAGTTTTATTATCGGACTTAGTAACTGATTTTTAGTAAATCAAAAAAAGAAAATTAAACGAAGCAGATTTTCTGCTATATAGAAAGGAAAAAAAGGAAATGATAACAAACGGTTTATTTCTGAAATCTAATCATTACTAGAGTCGAGATTTCAAACGATAATGCTTAAATTATATTCGTCTGGGATCGTCGACTCTACAAGTTCTAAAAGCGTTCCGCCGAATTATATAGAGTTGTTGCGAACATGTGTGGAAGACGTCTTACACCATCTGCAGCATTGTTTTGCGATACGTCTTTTTCATGCATCGGTTGAACGCTCTTCTACTCACCGTCAAAAGCATAAAATATTTAAGTCTCTTTAGAGTACAAAGTTTAGAAAACAAATGTTAACATATTCAGGACCTGCTTGTGTCAAATCGACTTCAGATTCTTTAAACAAATTAAGAACTAATAATTTATTCATACTCAAAAGATCAAAAAAATTTAATAGAAGTGATGATTCTAGTCTATATTAAAATTATCATTTCAAATATGGAAAATACAAAATGATGAAATTATGCTAAATTTTGTTTCACAAATTACTTAATAAAAGCTTGAATTTTTAATAAAGGGATAAAATTTGATTCAATTTAGGAAACAAGATTCGTTGAAATTAAATATTCATTCGCACATCTGATATCTGTCAAGTTTTTAATATTTTAGCCGAATTAAAAGTTATTACTTTAGTTGGTCGAATTAATTTCAATGTGCTTTTTGTAGTATGAAAAATATTTGCGTCAGCTGTTATTTGCGTCAAAAAGTGCTCTTATAATCTCATTCGTCACCATATAAAATTCGTTATAAAAAGAAATATATTCACATTGTGTGAATATCAAAAAATATCAACAGCAACGAATCCACGATAAAAAGCTTGGTCTACTTTGTATTGTTTGAGCGTCTATACAAATTTTTGCTGTCTTCTTGTCATAATGCATTTCAGCTGTTTGTTGGACAGATAACATTGACCATATTGTACCTGGCATGTTTCTACGGTGAATTCCATGAATCTAGAACGTTGTTTGATAGAAAAAGGGATCGTTACGAATGTCTGCCAAGAACAGCCTTGTCATCTGCATCGCGGATGTTGTTTATCGGTTTATCTTTCCGTTTTCTTTGACTTTTCAACTTCTGCTTTTGAAATGTCCATTTGCAAAAAAACAACAAACCAAAATGTTAAGACATTAGGACTTTCAAATGTCAAATTAACCCAAGATGATTTTCTGGTAATTGGCGGATAAAAAGGGTTAAAAACTCCGTCCTGAAATTGTAAAAACCAATTATTGGCTGACAATGATGTTAACTGGATGATAAACGATGTTTATCTTATCAGCTTATCAGGTAATTTAGCAGTCTTGTGTGATCTACGAGAGTTTCAAGTTTATCGTCACGGGCAGCCCTTAAACAACGCCCCTGTGCTTCTACTGCGCTGACATCGACAGTCTTTGAATGCAATGCTAACGAGATCGCACGTGAAAGCCCAACATTTTTATCACAAGATTAGCGGCAGCTTATAAGCAAAAGTTATCACCTCGGTTTGGCATCTCCCAATCCCACGGATTTAAGAGCTGGTATATTTTCATAAGTCGACAATCCCGTCGTAAAACTCTCGTGTCGATTTTTTGCCATTTGAAAAAGGAATATTGGTTGGTGATAATCTTCCCCGGCCAGTTGTTCCTTAATTGATCCGGTTTTACGCTTTGGAAAAACAAATTGTAGAATTTATTTTTGTTTCAAAATACACCAATTGTCGTTTGAAATGGTCGAAGAATCTGAACACGATTTTGCAATTTATCATGCTTATGTGGTTGGGAAGTTTGAGTTTGTTGAAGTTTCGATATCTATCCTGATATAAATGCTTTGATAAAATGGCAACAGAGACTGCGATTCTGAGATATTTTTCTACTTCTTACATTGTTTGTAATATTATTATTTGAACGCCACCACTGAGTGAATCGAAAAATAACGTCCTAGTTTGTCTTGTAAGATGACTGAATCCAAAAATCATATTCCTGAGAGTGTGCCATTTCTTGAATTGAGAAATTGCAAAAAAAACACCGTTTTTGTCGTTTCTCCTACAAATTTAATTAAACTTGGAGCTAAACATTTGTTCGAAACTGCAAATGACATTTTTCACTAATGTAGGGGTGCTGGATTGAACAATTATATTTGCTAGAGTGTGTTGTTAGTCGAGAAAAAAAAAACATTTTTTCAACCGCTAAGAGGATGTTGATTCTGTGTTTGCTCACATATGTGCTGAATGCAACCAAGACTGTAGTCGCAGTTTCAAGGGTCGCTTACTCTACGTCATGGTATAGTTTGTACAACTGTAATTATAGGTCACATTAATGTGGCCTAAATACCCGGAGCAACAGTTATGTCCTTATCCATGATATAATAATACCTCCCACAAATCTTGAATAGCAGCTTAATTAAGGATTTAGTATCTCAAATTGATTGTCAAAGTTCATTCAAGACGACTAAACGTACCTACAGCCTTATTTATTAACACTAATTCTATTCTAAAATCTGTCCATAAGATAGATAATCAGTTTTGTCAGTTGTTTTTAAACAATCTTCATTTTTGTAATTTCCTTCTTCCCCCTCTCGTCTTAGAAGTGAAATATCTTTTCTCATCAATCACAAAATTTAGCATGCATTTTGTGTAGCTTCCATCAAACTTAATGAAAAAAATTCGCAACTTTTGTATCGTATCATTTTTCTTCTAGGATTTGTTCAATAGGGAAAAAAAGAAAAGTTTAGGATCGTTAAAGCATCGTCTTGAAAGTAAAACTTCTTGTTTTCAGCTCTGGTTGGCAGATAGGAGTTTCCTGGGAGCTCGATAAGAGCGGTGTCTGCCAAGATTTCGATTATGTGACGTCTATTATCGCTTTGTGGGAGGAGCATGTGAAAAGCGTCTTGACGAAATGACTTTCAGGCAATATTCCCACACGTACCAAAGTATAAACAAAATATATGAGAAGATGAAATTGTTTATGCTCTCAGAACGCGGTTTTAATATGATCAAAATATGAAAGTGAATCTAACTTATGGCCAACTTTTTCGTGCAAAAGTTTATAACAATTGTATTTCAAATATTAACAAACTTTGGTTGTATTTTTTTTTGTTTTTATTTTATACCGATGAAATATAAAAGTGATATTTTAAACGGATTAAAAGTAATTGATTGTGGAAGATGAATCTTTTACATTGTTTCATAATTTGTGATACATTTTGTCGGTGTGGGTTATATCTCGACTATATATCATTACGGAATAAAAACTCCGGCTTCCTCGTGGGATGGAATCTGGGCATTATAACATCACTTACACCAGCTCCACGACCATAATACAGTTTATGCTTTTAGCCATCGGAGACACAATATTATTAGTACTATAATCGCCTTATCGTAGACGTCCATTGATTACTCGACACCCACTTGTGTTATACACTGGAAAAATACTAGACTTTTATTCCCAAGCATTTTCAAGTTAAAAAAATGAACAATTTTGCTAACAAATAAAACTAGACATTTCCAAAATGTATTTATATTAATTACTGACAAAAATATGTTAACGAATTGTAAAATGTTTGGTAGAATCTAAGAGAGACTTTTGCAAATGTCTAAGTTGTAATTACTAGTAACAAAAGAGTCCTTTATTTGAATGGACTCATAAGCAATTAGTGAGTTCTTTTCTGTTGTCGACTGTGCGCTCTACTTCGACAGAAAGCCGTTAAAATTATTCCGCATCCGGTTCTTCAAAGTGTTCGGGTTTTAATAAGCTAGGATCAAGTCGCTTGTGTTTGACTTTGATCCGAGTCATTTGTTTGCCTCGTGGCGGACGAAGTTACATCACGAGTCTCTGATGGCTAGCATGTCGCCCTTTTGTACGTAATACCATTATTCACTCGGACCTGTCAACAAGTGGCACATTTTACAATTCCCATCATGCTCAATTATTTCATTCACACTTCATCTAACATTAGAATAAGGACAAGCTCTTATCTCGACGTTTTCGCAAATTTATTCATTTGTTTCAAATATTTCATGACTGGTACTTTTTTCTACCAGCTAACAACTGTTTCATTCAGAATGATTGGTGCAAAAACAATTTTCAGTCTCTTCCTTCTAAGTAGCGTGAAACCTCAGTCGTTCTAGTGTTAAGATTCAGGAAGAAAACAATCAATCACTTATTTTCTACATCGAAACGTCTGCTATTTGCAAAACATGCATGTCACCCTTTTTCTACGCTTCTTTTTTGGTTGCTCACTTCCACGAGCTTTGGGAATTTATTGAATTTTTAAATATTTTTCGACCTAGATACAACATTAAGAATATTAAAAATTCACTGAGTTTACATATTTACGTCTTGACAACTGACATGTGGTTACAATAACGTCTCGTAACATGTGGCCACGATCAAAATGAATTAGAGATGAAATTTCATGCAAAGTAATGAAAGCTTCGTGAAAAACGAGCTTTTGAAAACGTCTATCTTTGTTACTTTTCTTTCGTAGACATTTTCTGATGCACAACGATTTTTCAAGTGACAGAGGATATTGAACGGCTTTGTAATTTGAGGATCAATCAAAAATTTGTTTAAATAAATACTGCAGAACTAAGAAAAACAACTTTAAAGAAACGAGTTTTAAAGAAACATTGAAATACTCTCACGAATCCTACATTTTTCTTAAAAAATCTCATGATATTTACTTTTATTTAACCTATGTATATTTCAACAACATTTTTATCGTTACGATTTTCGTAAAAATCCTATTTTAGATGACAAAATTGGAGATTTAACTGAATTTAACTGGAGTAAAAACGAATAACAAATTAGATTTATATCTTATTTATGTTTCGTTTAAAAGTTTTCGCTTCTTTGTGATTTATGTAACTATAAATTCAAAAGTAATGATAGTATTATCATAAATTATAATTAATGATAAATTTATAATAACTGGAATAGTTTTTCCGTTTTGGACTGTGAAGGGCTGTTCTAGCAACGGGTATCGTCCGTTCAAGAGTTATCGCAAGTGTTGGATTGACAAATTGGGTACTCCTAAAACAATCAGACTCGACAGCCTCGCCCCAAATATGATCGAGTATCAAACTCGCACGGCAAATAATGGAATCACAAAAAATTAATGAAGCTGCGTGTGCTCGTTTGCATAATTACTGATGGAATTTTCATTTCGAGCTCGTAATTGCGTTTATTCAACAACGCTTTAACGATGTTTGTCTAATTTGCCAGCGAAATTATTTGAGTTTAACAGTTTGATTCAAAGGAAAAGCTTCAAACTTTGGATAGTTTCCAGAGCCAAGTGCCCTCTCTGCGTTAAAGAAATTGACTGAAATAATTGTTTCTGGTCGGGGCAACAGGCAACGTTCATTTCATTTCTTTCTTTTGCTCAATCATTAATTGGTGTAAAACTCGGTTGAAATTGAGTGATTTACAAGCTCAAAGACAGAAAAGAATTATCTAATTTGCGTTTATTCGCGTTTCAATTCTCTGAATCGATGAGTTGTCAGAGAAATTTTATTTTCGCCTCGCAGAGCGCACATGACTGAACGCCGCGGTGACTCAGATATTCTCGTCTGCGTCATAGTTCTTCTTCTTTTCACTTTTTACCCAAATTCATCCTGTTTCTCGAGCGCTTGGAGACTATCGACTGGTACGTTTGGATCTGCGCCTGCGCCAGTTTCCAGCCCTCTCCAAGACGTTAAACTTAAGACAATTTGTAAAAGAGGAGTCTGTTAGAAAAGTTTCGCACAAACCAAAAGTATTACTTTCAAATTTTCAAAATGAAAGAAAAATGATGAAGCTCGTATTTGGTGGCGAGGCTTTTAGTAATGATCTGATTCCTTTGAAGCTCAACTTTGAAGAAGATTGAAAAAGTCAAGGATATTAAGATGGCACGATAATCAAAGCACTCCAGCTAGAGGATAATGAAAGGACACAAAAGTGAGTAGCAATTAAAACGGGGGGGAAATGCAGGGCCACAGTCGTACATTACTCCGGACGTTATTTGGCGCCTTTTTTGTGCAACTCTTTTTTTGTGGGTGCCGCGACAGAGTTCCTCGCCCACGTCTCGTCGCAATGATTGCTGCTTCATTTTCGTTCTGCTTGTTGGACTGAATAGCAGGGTGGATCAACAAAAAACTTTTGTCTCATTTTTTTTAAATCTCATGTGATGAAATTACCGGCATGAGTGAACGACCGGTTTTGAAATGAATGAATTTAGTTTGAAAAAAAAATTAATCTTCTTCCTTAATTGTACAATATTTGAAAAAGATTTTTTGAACAGCTTCTCTGAACAATTATTGTAGCTGTTAATATAATGAGATATGTCGAGTAGGTAACTGCTGAATGGGTTTTTTATGTAGAAAAAGCCGTGCCTCAACTATCGCAAAAGACGAAGTATACTTTAGATCTTGAGTGCTGCGATTAATTTTTTTATTTGCTTGCGAAATAAAAGTTGCCTCAACAAGATTCACTTTCGGGGAATATTTTAAAAGTACGATATAACCGTCTTTTCTTCTGACAAAGAAAAATACTTGAGGAACATTGTTGTAAATCACAACCCGGGCGCTTTTTGAATTAAAATGCAAGCTAATGAATTGAAAATCCTCGAAAGGTAACGCAGCAAGTAAATTTGATTCAACTTGAATGAACTATTTTTTTAATCGCGAGAATCTGCACGGAGAGGTTGATTCATTACTTGGCTGCTTTTGGTCTCAATGGTTTCGATAAATTATATAGTTTTACAGATGGGTACGATGTAAAAGAACGTCAACATTCCCGAATTTCGCAATGATGAAGTGCGCTCCTGTTTCATGAACTTTCTACGTCTCCCAGAGACGTGCTTTATGGCTGCGCTAAGTAGTTGGGGATGTTCCGGTTTTTGAACTTTCAATGATCCCAAAGGCCGTGGAATTTACCTAAAACCACTCTGTGTACTCGAACTATTCCATTACAATGTTATTAGTTAGTGTTCCCTCGTGACATGTGACACAACTAAATTTCCAACTTACCTCTAACTCGCACGAAAAAAACTTACAACCTAAGAATCTAACAGAAAAAAAATTCCGCCCACGATTCTTCAGTAAAACAAGATTTAGAGATTTTGTAGAAGACCCAGAGCTTTTTGATAGGAGATTAGACCAAGTTGAACTGGCAAATTTGCAGACACTTCTATTGTCGACACTCTACTTGGCTCCGGTCGAAACTTGGTAATGCCAGCATTGTCCGAGCTCAAACAAATTGATTCAATGTGTTGACAATGTGTCATCGTCGATTTCTCAAATGCTTAACTTTAGATAGATGGGTACTTACCTATCTAAAAGTGCTCCTATCTATGCTACTTGTTTAATTTCAAAACACTTGACAGTAGACTTCAATTTGACCCAATTTATAAGTTGATACAAATTCTATGCCATCCATTTTGTCTGCTAAAAATTTTTTACCTCGAATTCAAGTTGTAGTACGACGTCTTAACGCCAGGCATCCTGATATATTATATTTGAGACCGGCAAATGACAACATCCGCAAATCTTTTATGCACACAATCGTTGAACTCATAATTTCGCTGTTGCCAACTTGGTCATGACTGACTTTTTTAATCATTCAATTTCTCATCTCATTAGAAATCTTACAAATGTCAATGTCAACTTCAAAACAAAACAAAAGTTTTCTTAAATTGAAAAACAAATTTAACAAATCGTGTTTTCACAGTACTAACAATTTTGCAACTTTTTTGGGGCCTGAATTTGAAAATCGAGAAAGGAAATTTCGCTTCTGAACAAACTTTGAATAAATAAATAAAAAATATGTTTAAACGTTGACTAAAAGGGACAGTTGGTTATGGTAAAACTTGGTAAAGCCTTAATTTCCTGTGCTTCTTTGGTGTTTTGTGGCAATCGATAGTCTTTCAGACGGGAGTCTTAGTTCGAAGCCATTAAGTTGGGCATTTATATGCGATTGAGGTCGTTAACAGCAGGAAGCGCCGGCGCAAACTCGGTAGACGTCGTCGGTACGTGCGACGCGCGTAAACGCGCCTTGCACGCGTTTGCCCGATGGGTCGAAAGGCGAAAGCTAACAGACTAACGAGACGTACACATGCCGATATAAATCTTCATTGTTAGCATCGCGCGAGCGCTTATCCTTCTGTGTTGACTCCTCCACTAAATTCACTCCTGCTGATTTCGTTCCTTTTTATCAACCTCTATTTGTGTCATCTGTTATGTCACACTTGTGTTTTTTTCCAACTCATTCGCTGATTCTAATTTTAGATCTCCAGACTTAATTTCAAGCAGATTTTTTAAACCATATTTTTCTTGCAATTTTCATCCTAGCATTTCTATAAGCTTGTCCTGTACGTGGTGCCTAATATAATCTTCAGAATGTAGAATGTAAATTCAAGCTTTGGAAAAAAAAGCAAAAAACGTTGCCTGGCTTAATTTTAGATGCATATTCAAAGCAAGTTAAACTTTGTTAGAACTCTGCTGAAGACAGTATGCAAATAACTGCATGCACCATACACGCATTAACATCCACACGTGATGTTCCATAGATTTGCATAAACTTTTCGTTGCCGACTGTTTTGCTTTTTAATAATAAGTCTTTGCAGATGTCAACATATTTTCACACTCGATTAAGCTCGTGCTTAAAAAACTGGGTCAGTCGTGCAAGTCGAACTTTTGAATCGAAGGTCTCTGTATCTTCTGGCTGGTGACAAAAAAAGCGTATTCGCAGCATTGAACTCATAAAGTTATTTGCCATCATCGAGACTAACTGAAATTTATTTGTATAGAACATAATGTACGTAACTCGGCTTTCACGTTTCTTTCATGTTATGATACATTGAATTTCGATCAAAAGTTTTATTATTCGAGCCATTTTCAAACTTATATGAGCCAATTAGCGAGTGAAATGAAAATTGACGAGAACTCGATAGTGCACAACCCAACTGACATATTTATGATTTTCTAGCGAGAAGAAATAAAAATAGAAATAAACCAAATGAATGGAAATCGATTTTGTTTGTTGAAAAGATAAGAATGGCATACAATTCTGTGTTACTTCATTTGAATTATTATCTCAATAATCAGTTAAGTCCTGAAAATAATGTTATATATTGTAATTAAAATTTTTTTATAATTTGGACGAAATTGTAAAACGTAAAATAGTAGTTTGGAATTAATGTTGGCTGATTAACAATCTGCCTGTCAAGTCAGAGTTTTCACAAATAAACTTGAGAATTTCAGTTCCAACATCAAGATTTAAGCAATCATAGACAGTTGTAATTTCTAACATTGTGTTTATCACGCTCGAGGCCGATAAACGTCAAAAACAAGTTCAAGTTATAACTCAGCCAGATGAAAATTTAGACCAGTTTGCAGTCTGCTCGAGAGTTCTGGACCAAATCATTGTCCAAAGTCGTGGCTGGAAATTTGTACACTTTTTTTACTAAATTGTCCCATGAACCATTCAAGAGAAGTAACCAGAAAGAAGAATTCAAAATGTATTCAACAAAAGAAATTGAAACTGAAATAAACATTAACATGGAACGTTCACTTTTCTTACGATTTTCTTTTTCATGGCCTAATTCGGTTGTAATAACTGTTTTTAAATAAGCATACATTTGATCCAACTCATAGTGGAGGTTGTAGCGAGTGTTCTCTATTATAATACAACACTCTTATTTGCGTATAGCGATTATGCTCCGACTCGAATGTCGTAAGTTTTTCGTAACGGCGTCGTTGTCCTAATCACTTCTCTCCTTAGTACGCAGCCGCCTACACTTTTCGCTCCCCTGAATACCAACATCTTAAATAATCGTATTCCTCCAAGCTTTAAGGTTCGCTTAGCTACGCAACTCTGAGGATCCTGTCTTCTATCATTTATTAATATTGGTTATCTAAATTTGTCACTTTTTGGCCGTGCAATCAGCCGAACAAAAACGCTGCCTCCACTGTCATCTTTCATCTATCACGTCTCGTTGGACGAATTATTTCATGCCTGGTCACGTTTTTATGGTCGTTCAATTTTTTCCCCTTTGGCTCTCCTGATGACACATCTAATGAAAAATGATAGGTAATAAAAAAACAACACAACACTCCGGATTAAAATTTTGTAATGGTTTAGATTTTTTTTTTGATTTAGTTTAACAACCGTGGAATGTTGTCAGTTGTGAAATTTAATTTACAGTCTAATGAGGCCGCGTGGATATTTTTGTTTATTCCATTTCCCTGATGATGTGAATTGTTAATTTCGGTTAACGTGCAAATTGTGATGTAGGTCGGATGGTTCGTCAGCAGGTAATCAACCGGTTCATAATGCTCTCGACACAACGTTGTTCGCTTGTCGTGTATAATTTTGCGAGATTCCGTCTGAATTGCAGTCTAATATGCTGACGCGCGGCGTGCATTTTTGTTAAATACTCCGAATGACACGACAGACACAGTTCAATTTCGAGGCTCAATTTTTTCGTTATTTTTTCAAGATCACACAACAGTGCTAATTATCTTTACTGTTATGAGAACGAATAATATCTCGACGCCTCATTCTTCAGCGGTGTTTAATATCGTGCCATCATCCATCATTACTGCAAATTATTGTCTCTCTGACACCAATTTTTTTCCACGCTTTTCAATTTTTCAGACTTTTTTTTGTCCGCTTTTTTTTCTGGCTAGAGATATTATGGGGAGAATTTTCATGAGATTGGACGCGTACACGTGTTAGATCGCGGATGCAAAATGTGGCGCGAAAATTTGATTGCCGCATTGGAAGCGGGTTGGATTCTTTGTTATCGTACGGTTATTTCAATATCATATTTTCGTTTTATAACGTCGCCGTCGGGAAATAACGACTCCATTTGCCATTCAGAGAGCTTCCGCTCACCGAACCGGGCACATCCGCAATCTCGTGTACGTTTATTCGGCAAGTTCTTTAAACGTGATAACCAGATGGGGTACGCCCTGGTCACGTTATTTTGCCCAGGCGTACGATTTCGGAGCAAAGAATGCAGGTCAGGTGTTGGAGAAAGACATTGCATTCGCATTACGTGCTTGCTCTAACTGACATTACCAACTAGGAGGATATCAAGATATGATAATGGCGCCCACCATTTCCGATCCTCTATCGTGTCTTAAATTTTGGTTTGCCGATGCTCCCAAATGAACGTTTCAATTCGAACCATTCCTTTTTTACGGGTCTTCCATTTTTTATAGTTTTCGATCCGTGTATTTTCATACTTCTTCTCGCTTTTTTTCTACTATTTTACGCCTTTGCTTTCATTTTGTATTCATCCTCCGGATTGAAACGTTTTTTGATTTTTTAGAGTTGAATTCTAGTTAAGTCGAGACATTCAGAGATGGCAAAGTGTCCTGAACTTGCAGGGTTTTCAACTTTGAAATATCAGAAATTAAAATCGATCTTTTTTTTTTATTTTGCTTGTAACTATTTTGATGGTAATATTTACAAAACATTTTTAGATGAAAAGATTGAGACACAAAGTTTGCAAATTTTAATCCACGTGAGAAAAGTCATCTGATCTGATTAAGAAGTTTTTTATTAGGAAAAATTTGCGACAATTATCGTTATCGTCGTGATGCCTTGGGACGTAACATTTTGTTTGTAAATTATTGCGATGCGCAAAGTTTGCGAAGACCCGGCGTTAAATGTGACTATAATATTCTGATCATGACGTATATGAATTTAATTATTCATTAATGATGACTCACGAATTTGTCCCGTTGCTCTTAGCTACAAAGTCGCGTGTTTGAAATGAGTCAAACTCATTTCAAATGCAGCCTTTATTGAAAAGTGGCCAGGGTTCAAAGTTTGAATGAATTTAAGAACCAAATTTCGTTGATGAAATTTCGATAAGTAATGTTGTTAACTGAAGAACATTTACTTCTCAATTTTGTTATTGGATTTTTTAAATGAAATTTGAGTTTTTTACTTGTCGTAGTAAATGGATTAGATCCACTTTCATCTCTCTTGAAATGCCATTCAGGTATAAAATTCTCTTTGCTTAAAACTTGGTAATGCTAAGCATATTAATTACTTGAACCAGGGGAATATTCTCGGACGACGTGGAGTGACAACGAAACATCGCCGATTTTTGCTGACTGAACCTAACTTCAGTTTAAAATTCTTGCCTTTTTTCAATCGTATTTTTTCCTAACAAAAAGTACTAACATTTTCTTTTTTATGAAAATTGAATAATTCAAGTCTAATTACAAGCTAGAAGATTATCCCAAAATTATCATACCGAAATGTTATTTCAGTTCAGAGAAAATGCAGGAAACGTTTAAATAGTAGTAATGTTAAGTTTTGGCATCGTTGATGAATGAATGCAAATAAGTAATAAAAACATGCAAGCTGAGACATAACTAAGTCTTAGATTGTTGACTCTCACGAGACTTTCGTAGAACAATGATTTACTTAGTGCCTCCGTACAATTTCTTAGTCTAGCGCCGACGAATTAGCAGGAAACATAAAAACACTTTCTGTACAACGAAATAAACTTTCAAATAAACGACAAGACGATAAGATAGACATTGTATTAAAGATGATAGCTGCGTTATCGCAAAGTTCATCCAAACTGGGCTCCATTATATATATTTTAGAACAACGATCCCCATTCTGCGGCGAGGAAAAAGTTCAGCAACGGCTTGGCAATGATAATTAAAAAATCCTCCAACATCTTGCTTAATGAAGTGTTCGAATTTCTACCAGCTCCTCCTACTCGTGAGATAAAAGACACTTCGAAATTCCCAAACCACCTCGAGGCTTCTCTATCCTGAGATTAAACAATAATTCTTATACAATAATAATTTTGTTTTCACATTTTATGTCGATTTTATCCGTGTCAAAAAATCATATTCAAATGACTGTTGGATATGATTTACGACGTCATAAAATGCAAATGCAGTCACTTTTTGTACTTTTAAATGAGGATTATTACATTAGGAAACACTGTTGTGTTTTACTGAGCTATAAAACAAGTAACTACAACCCTACTGTGACTCAGATGTTGCTAGATTTCAGTCAGTGGAAATGGGCGATACGAATTCATCAATGTCCGCCAATGTCAATGTCCAAGACAATTAATTTGTAACCAACTGTGAAATGAAAACAGAATCAACATACGAACAATAGTTTCAAAAAAAAGTTAATAAATTTAACTAACGAACACTTTTACGCTTTCAAACAAAGGACAAATTTATGACTTTTACGTTAGCAAATAAATCGTACTTGTTATGTCCAATCAATCAACACTTTCTATCTAAAAGGAATGTTTGTTTTATTCAATCTGCCATTGTTCATTTATTATTATCGACGCAGTTTTATGGAGTTCAGAAATATAAGTCGCGCCAATAATAGCACGTTCTTTATATAGAGTTTCAAGTTAAGAATTGGCCCTGGATGTTTCTCTCCACTCGTCGTCTGGATCGACTGAAAGTAGTTGTGACTTTATTTTTGCAACCGAAGAAATGTTACTTACATCCTCAATGACGCTAGGCCGTCGTTATCGGAAGTCGTAAATCACTTGTTTTGCAATCATGACAGAAATGCAGAATCTCACCTGGCTGATAAATGTTAGTTTGTTTTTATAACAGATATCGGCTAATAGCACAAGATAGTGTTGTTCAATCAGTTAATTGATCCAATTTGTAGGGAAACGATGTTTCATCAAGTTCAAACATGACTTTCTAGATGCATTTCTGCCATTAATTCAATCTGTAGGCTCCGACATTGAATTATTGTTCGCCACTGAAATCACTAAGATTGCGTGAAAGAGGAAATTTGTTTGAACATCTAACTGATAGTTTGCAATTTTTTACACTGACATTTTTTAAAATATTTTCTCGATTTGAACATTTTTATATTTCAGAATACAAATTTTTATAAAAAAGAAATGAAAAATATATATTAGATTTTATTTCTTTCCCATCAATCGTTTGTTCTAGGATGCTAATCAATTTTGTTGTAATCACGACTGTTTGTAAATTTAGCTTTCCATCTGTTATCTCTCCTTCTGGAGTGTTTGTTTTGCCAACGAATCTATGAATTTAACGGGTTTAAATGAAAATTGATGGTCTGTTATTTGGACAGTCGATTGAAATGGAAGAGAAGTTGTAATATTAATCAGACTGAAGTAGAAGTAATTAACTATTAGTATTGATCAGGAACTAACCTTGTTGAAACTTTTTTTGTTTCAGGTAAGCAACTCATTTATGCAGACTTTGATCGTTAACCCGCAATAGGCGAAATTAAAAATTACGAGAAAAGGAAAACTGCCAGAATAACTTCAACGAGGAAAGTTCAAAATTTTGTTTTCAGTGTTCTTTTCAGTTTCACACCATCAACATTAGATTTTAACTCAAAAACTAATTGTTAGGGACTTAAAAGTTGTTTAATTATTAAGTGTTTTTTGCTTTTTTCTGATCTTTGGTGTTTCATATCAGGTTGTGATGATGGCAAGATTTCTAATTTCTTCAATTACATTTTTTTGTTGAAGGAAATATTGAATTATTCATCCAAGTTTTAAATAAATTAAACATGTTTCTCGGTCGAGTTCATGGAACTTTTGAATATATAGTATTAGCAGAGTATCGTATTTTTTGCGGAGTTTACCTATACGAACGAAATGCCTGAAAAAGAGTCAAACTAATTCATTCGCCGTGCTAGGAACACCCGAGAGCCGTGTTTTATTTGGCTCCACTTTTTTTATTGCACACAATTCTGTCCTAAAGACGAATAAAATTTAACGGCTCCGTACGAAACTTTTTTATGGCCACTTTTCACTCATCTTCTGGAATTACACTTTCAAATTTCTGCTCACTTCGTTGTCGTTCAAGAGCGCTGCTTTACCATTTTCAGATTACCTATGCTCTACGTGTGACAATTTTTTACTCACGTATGGATAAAAACTTCATTCGATTAATCCCTCGTAATTTGAAACCAGAAAAAATTTATGAAAGAACCCTTCATAAGAAATCTAAGAGAATTTCATTATCTGTATAATTCAATTGGATGAAAAAAGTTTAGTATAAGGTCGGAAAAAGTTTTTTGCTAAAACGTGACTGAATGCCAAAGTTCAATTGAAATAAAAATCAATTATTGCATTTTATTACACAGGCTTGAAATATGTTCTAGGTGTTGATAATTGACGTCCAATGTTGCACGCTATTTTCCATTAGTTCTCGGAAAACGAAAATCACGATTTAACATTCAAATATTAAATTTGAAAGTTTGCAGATAAATCTTTCTGAATTGCAATAATGAAATGACGAAAAAATCAAATTTTTTGATTGGTTTTTTTACTGTCAACATTGTTATTTTAAAATGCTAATGAAAATTTTTCACCAAACAAAAGTCGGTGTTATGTTGACATTACTCAGTGATCTGAAGACTGCACTCAGTCATGCATCCACGTTAATGAAGCTCACATCACTGATTAATGTGAAGAAAACACTGGCATTAGTGAGCAACGAGAGTTCTATCGATTATGAACATAGTATGATTTGTTTTCATAAAAAATCTTACCCTAAAAGAGCAAAGGTTAATATTTTTGCAAATTTTAAACGTTCACAAACTATGTTTTTTGATTTTTTTTCTTAAACTATAATTTTCATATTGGAAACTTTTCATTTTATAAACTCGTTGGAAAATATCAAGCTAAGTCATGTTCAATTAAGTTTGCATTGCTCGTTAACGCTACCAAATCACCCGGTGATTTTTTCACATCACTGACTGGCTGTCTCCGCATTACTGAGTGAATGTTGTTTGTAGACAAATATTTCATCTCTCAGCACTCAGTGATGCGGAGACATTAGCCAACGATGTCAATCTTTTTCCATGCTATGATTGAGAGAAAAAAATTAAATTCAATTCGAATTCGCAGTTTTTCTTTATTTATCTTAATTCACGAGTACGCACCTTTTTTCCAGTTCGTTGAAACAACAGAGTTTGAAGTGCAAAAATATAAATATGAATCTTCTAGAAGATTATTTTTAGTTTCACAACAAAGTTTAGACAGTATGTTTTAAGTCTTGAATGTCGGTGCAAATCGTCACGCTTGATTATTTTTGAACTTCATTTCTTACAAATACCGAAAGCTTTATCTGAGTAATTTTTTTATACGAGGATTCTGTCTAAATCTGATCGAAGCGGATGAAGGGGATTATACCATCCCTTACAAAAATCATTGTTCTGTGATTTAATGAAAGACCCTTAGTTCTCGAGTCCGATGCAATTTAGTATTCCAGATCACTTAGTTCAAAGCTCTAATGAAAGTAATCAAAATTTTATCGATAAAACTATTGCACTACTGGCGTTCAAAATTGTTCTTAAAAAAAGAATTAAAAAAGTTACGAGTCAGTCAACTAGTCATTCTGAACAGAGTCTGAAAATAATCTCGTTGGAACTAGGAAAAAGAGCGAGTCGATTTTTCATTTTGATTATTGGTAAAAAAGTTGATGGTAAAGGAGCAGTGGCGTCAAATTGAGTTGTACAAATGTTGCACCGTCCAAAATAAGATTTTTTTTTCATAGAAATGTTCCTCGTAGTAAGTGTCAGAAAAGTTCTTATCTCGTCGGTGAAAAGTTCCGAAATCGCATATTTGATGGAATTATTTAGCTCGAAGTTTGTAGAGGTGATGGCATAGCTGTTCGAACCGAGTTTTTAAACTGAATTTAAATGCTGAAAAACGAGCCACCGTATTCACGAGATTGCTCTTTCGAAACTTGTTTAAACTCATTTGGTAATTTGTTTTTATTTTCAAGCATTTATTTTATTTCACAATAAAGTCGGCAATGATTTTTCTTCGTGAAATTCCTGTCGGATCAGCATCTCGTAGGAAATTTCACATTTCACGACTCTCGTCGTGGAAAATATTTTCGCAATGGAAAATATTCATGTCTCATCTCGGCGCACGAGTTGAGCTAACTTGTATATCGATTGACCACGACTGCGTAATTGTTAAGCTCTTTTCTTCGTGCTAATCCGCCTCGTATGAACTTACGTATAACGTTCAATATCTTGAGCAAGCATCATGGTTTCCACATTTTATTGTTTCCACGCGGATCCACCAGCGAATAGCGCTTTCAAAGTGGCGTATAAACAAACGATAACGTTTCTTCATTCTCAGCTGCTGTGATCAAACATTTATCATATGATAGTGTTAGATGATAAGAAAAAAATTGTATTTGCCTTTCGAAAAGACAAAACTTTCTGCTTCTGGATATTATTCCTATGATATTTTAAAATTGATATTGAAAAAAACCATATTTTTAGTTTAGTAAGAAAAATAGATGTTCAACCAGCGTATTCACGTTTACAGTTTCTGGACAATGAATCTGCGTTTAATAAAACCGTATCCGCAGAGTTTATACAAATCAACAGATTTCATTTCATGTGAATAGAAAATCAATGATGGACGGATTTGCATACGGTGGCAAGTATACTCTAAACTCCTGTGGTATATATTTGTGTCCAAATGAACGCAAATATGTACTGATTCATCGATGCTGAAATATCGAATTTTTTTGTGGTTTCAATGAATCTCATTGACATACATAATGAGGCTTTAAAAGTGATTCATTAAAAAATGGGCGTTCCCTTGCACGATTCAGGAAAACCGTGTTCAAGTCGACTTTAATAAGGATCAGAGTTTTTACCTCTACTTGCTACCCAACCTGGCACTTTTCATTAGTCAGGCAAAGCCTAATAAAAATGTGTTCAGATTTTAACTGGTAAAAACAAGACGCCGGCCAGATTTTGACCACAAGTGGCGTCGATAGAAGTTACTAGTTATAGATACTCGCCAATTTTGGATAAGCTTCTTAAAAAAATCATCTTTAAAACTCGATTAGTTAGAGAAACTAGTTTCTAACAAAAGTAAGGTTTTTTATCGCTTCGATTTTTTAATCATTTTTTTTTGAATGTCCAAAAAGTCTATTAGACATGGTATTTAACACTTTATGAGTTTTACAATGTAGCCACATGTTTGAAGAAGTATTTTTAAGAGCGAGGTATTAAAAAACTTTGTTCAATAAAAAAAAGTTTTTAATCAAAATTCCTACTTCGTATAATAATAAAAAAGGAAACGAATGAATTAAAACTTGCGATGAACTATGGCAAAAATGAGTGGTAAAAAATTTATTGAAAACGTTAAATCACTGATTAAAGTAAACTGACAAAAATGAGTGAAATCTGGCTACTTGCAGGCTCAAAACTTGTCAAAATTTTGTACTTCGGAGTTGCTAACAATCTTGCCATCGAAACCTGACAATTCCTTCGGGCGAGTGCTTCACTTAGAGGAACAAGTTTCGATAAAAAGTTGACGATAAATATTTTGTGAGACAGAAAACAAAAGGGAAGATGAGCAATCGACTGTAGAAGTAAATGGCAAAAGTGGATTCCTCATGAGAGTGATAACGAGTTTGCGAAATTACTCGCGTAGCAAACAGGTTGAAGTGGCGCAGAAAATGAAGATCGATGATCTAAAATAAAGAATGAACTTTTTTAATGAAACTCGGGCCATTTTTCTTCTGGCAGTGCGATTCTTGCGCTTGTCACTATGCAGACGCTTGTTCTCATCATGCAATAGCGCTCCTCGTGATGCTTTAATTCGCTGCCCAACTCAGACAAACATTTTGCATCCAGTTTATTGGACACGTTGATTAATTATATCCCGCGCAATTGCTATTGTCGACACTTTTGTTGCTCCATCTTGTTTATAAATTAAAGCACAAAGACCGCTCCGAATCCAGTTCAAAATTGGCTGCGTTATTATTTTGTGTCGCTGCATAGAGAAGGAGATTCTCGTCGCGAAAACGATGAGATTCATGGGAAACGAATTTACCTTGGCATCCTTCCAAAATGTAACTTCTTGAACTCTCATAACTCGCTCAATGCCGAGCGCGGCTCTCTTTGAATAATACTTTCACGTATGAATGTCAATGAATTTCAATTATTCTATGCCGAAATAGGTCCTTTCGTTTATCCCGATGTCTCGACGATTTTTGTTTTACTTTTTTTCGAATCATATTGAACTTTCCACGTCCTTTTGCTATACTTATTTTTTACAACTTCGCTGAACAGTAAGATCGAATTTGGACTTTTTGCTGTTCTAGTTTCTGCACTCTTAAACGAGTATGATTTGGGTATTTTTCTCACTCAACTGTGGTTTCCTCGAGGGAGCATGTTTTTGATATTATTTTATGAAAGATGTGACAGCTTGTTCATAAGTTCGGAAAGGAGTCAACCGTTCGGATGGAAACTCAAATGCTATCTTATCATTGAGAAAATGCGATCAGTAATGAAGAGTCTTTTCAGTCTATTCTCTACTGCCTCTTGACCACTTCAACAACTTTGCGACGTACTTTCGTATAAAAAAAGAGTGATTCATTTATTCAAAGATAGGTCAAGCTTCTGCTTTCTATGTAGGCAAATTCAATAGAACACTCTCCATCGCTTTTTTATCGGGCCAAATAAAAAGTGGCCCTTTTTTCCATTGTACTTTTTTGCATTCCTTGAACAGAAATTGGACTACATTTCCTTTGTTCACTTTGTCTTTTACAATTTCGGATACAAAAAAAGGTTATTTATTTAATTATTTCGCGCTAGTTATTCCAGGAACTTTATCATAAGCGTCTGTACCCACGCACGAGGTTTAAGTATGTCGTGGCACGACAAAAATTTTCGAATAATAATTTAACTGTTTGAAACGTCCGGCAGTGAAAGATTTGATTTCTTTGTATTTTAATTTGAACGATACTGCAAAAAGTTTGATGCAAAGATATCAATAAGGTTAGCCATCACAAAATTTGATAAAAAAAGACTTTATCAAAATGAATCATAAAATAATTAAAAAGTACAATTAGTTAAAATTTAGTTTTACAATTTCGTGATCGTAATTTGTTGATTAACTTGAAAACCGTTCGTGAACAAGTACGCTTATTAGGAACATAGCTTTTGAATTCTCTATTTTATAAACGTATAATAAATATTATATTAACAAGAAAAGTGTTTTTGTTAAGCACACTTTATTCCAAAACAAAACTTAATTCTGTGCTGAAAATGAACAAAACGGTAATTCATAATAATAAGGGTGTAGGAATGAATAAAGTTGTTTTTAGTATAGTCCAGCAGTTAGGATCCACTCTTGCTTTAATCATATTTCGTTTTAAAAAATAGGAGAAAGAACAACAAAGAAGACGAAAGAATGGTCATAATCTCGGCCGTGCTTGAATAATATTATTCATTTAATTCCTACGCTTTGTTTCAAAAGAAACATAATGGTATTGTCTTTGATGAGAACTCAATGTGGAAATAGGATTAAAAACTGCCCCAAAGACGTTTCGGTGAAAAACAGCCAGACCAAAATGACATTAATTTAATTTTTTATCAAGAAAAAGTCGACAAAGAAAAGAAAGAATGACAAAATTAATCTTCAAGACGAGTAGCAAATTCAGTCGAAAAAAATTTCATTTCCCCAGATAAGTTTGTAGCTCACGCTGTAGCAAAAATGTACAATGCATTTGGTTAATTAAAAAATATTAATTCAGTACTAAAAAAACTCTCGTAACAAATGGACAGCAGTAAATGATAGCGTTACTTCAGTGGAGCATTAATTTAAATTCAGTCGTGCAAGGTAGAATATTTTGTGAACATATACAGATGACTTCACGAAGACCAGGTCAGCTGTGCGGGAATATGCTGTGAAAATTGGGCGCGAGGATGAGAAAAATCATTTTCTAAACCATATTAATCACATATCCTCATCGGACTAAAGTACAGTTTACTTGTGTTGCATTAAAATGAATTAAATATTTACAACGTTACTATAACTAAATTAACGTTATCCTAAACAAGCTATTCTACTCTAACTTTAAAATGATTTACTAATAACTTTAAAATAACCGTTACTTAAAGTTATCTTAAAAAAGTGACGCTACACTATTTCAGAAAAAAACTACAAAAATGGTCGAAACATTTAATGAATGATTAGCGTGCCAAAAATATGGCGATGAAATGTCCAAACGCCCATATTTCCCGCATCCGGAATGTCTGGGCATTGAAACAGCCGTACGCAAATATCCAGCGCCCACTAGTCATAGATTCGACTTTACGTCTGGCTATTCATATTAGAGATGCCTGTTGTGTACTACATTGCAGTTACGCGTCGTTAAACAGTAGTAAAAGTCAACAAAGGGTTTCTCACCAACCAGCTTTATTAAAGTTTGATTTTAGTTATAGAATTCCTTGCTAACACCACTGAAGTTGGATGTAAATTTTATTTTCGATGTTATGACTGTTAATAATTTTTGAAAAAAAACCTTAAAAATGGTAACAACGTTAGGATGCGAATTCCGATTTTTCATGGTTTTAGACTTCTAGTGTTGAACTGATGAACCCAAAAGCATAATATTTGAAAAGATTTTTTATATGCTAAAAGCTCTCAAACCGCAAAAAGTTAACATCAAAGAACCCATTTAGCTGAAGTGCGATGAATCACCGATGTACAGTCGCTCTCGCACTTTTTGAACATTTTTAAAATTGCCAGGCGTGACAGATGAAGTGACATTGTTTCAATAATTTATTGAATTTGTTTTCATCATGGAAATGAATTTCATTCGCACGGAGAGAAATGAAAATCAGTTTAAAAAAGAGGAAATTTAGGATTATAAACGTGTTATTCCAAGTATTTATTGAATTCTTATCAAAATGAAAAAAATGGAAAAAATTATAATTAATGAATCAAAATGAATTTGTTATTGAAGAATAACTTTGCAGGATCAAGACCGACTTGAAACATCGACTGTAATTCAATTCCAATATAAACCTTAGAAAAGGGACTGCTATTAAACGACGTTTAACAACGAGAAAAAGCTTGTCCAAGTGTAAACGGTCGATTGAGCTGGTATATTTTCGCGCTACAATAAAAACATGTTTGGTTCTGGGGAAAATCAACACAGACGTTGTCTGATCCCTCCATCTCGGGCGCGAAGTTTTTTTTCGCCGATAGCAAATGCAAACAAAAAATGTTTAAATCCAACACTGCATAGTAATGATTTTTTTTCTGTTCACAGCATAACTATCTTCTGAAATTTGGTTACCTGCCTCGGAGTGATTCAAACGTAGCAAATCTCATGGACGAACATCAAATTAGAAATTCTATCAAAAAACTCCAGGTATGTTTTTTGTCAAATTGAAAGTAAATAATGATAAGAAGAATAAACAATAAAGAAAAGAAAATAAAGGTGAAATATGATACGAAAGGTCTTAAGATAAACAGTGTACAGTTTTCTGCACCGTCAGAACTCGTTCTTCAGGAAAATGCTGTCTGGCCTGGTTTTTGATTCAGGAAATTCTAAGTGCGACTTTGTTTCGTGCATGCTGACTTTTCTTTTCGAAGCTGGCGAGCAAAATCATCGACTTCAATGCGGTGACAAATAAACTGTCGTGTATGTCAAAATAGCTGTTACGTGAACGTATGAAACATTCAATGTTTGCCAGAAAAGCTTCTTTTCGTCCGCCCAACAATTGACAATGAACGAACTCGTCTCTCATCGAGAGAGAACAGAGAAAACTCGTATTTTTGCACTGTACACATCCTGCCCAGACTGTCGCAATTTTTTATGCAAATTTCGTTTGAATGGACAAAAACGTGCCAATACGTCGACGTTCAATTTGACATTTACTTTTCATTTCTCTTTGTTATGTGCTTTTTTTCAATTTCATACAGCTTACCCCGCTCTTCTCTCTTCCCTTTTACATTTGCAATTCGAACAAATTCCAGATGCAATTCAAACAAATTCCAAATGCAATTGGATGCGATTCCGACGAACGTGTTATTAAATGTTTATAATGTAATGAAAAGAGTAAGAAAATAACAGCCCGTTGAAAAGGTTTTTGGCACAAAACAATTGTCGTTTTACATGTCTTCTACATTGCCAGTTGATTCAGTCTATTTCTGCACCTAAAATCTTGGAGCAATCTTGTTTCATCGTAGCTAATGCAACGATTCAAATTGGTTTTCCACGGAAACACGTATCTTAGACAGATGTTACTTTCTTCCTCAGCTCTAACACCCTCTTATCTCTGTTTTCATTTATATTAAAATCCCAAGTGTAAGCACTGACTTTTTCAGCTCGCACTTATATTTTCAATGTTATCGTCTGTTTTAGACACATCAGTCCAATATAAATTTATTCTTATCAAAAAGACACATTTCTCATATTAAAAATGAAAGAAACAAAGAACGGTTGAGATTTCAAAACAAATTGTTGAAATGTGTAACATTGTTTTTCTTCTTTTAGTAACTTTAATTAAATTGTTGCAGAGATATGGCGGGATCCCAGAGTCTGGAGAAATAGATGCGGCGACGAAAAAATTAATGGCAACTCCACGTTGCGGCTTGCCGGACTTTACGGATTCGGAGCACGAAAGAAGACGGTCAAAGCGATTCTCCGTTTACGGCCAGAAGTGGGATCATCTGAATCTGACATGGAGGTGAGTTTGGCCAGCTGATTGAATTGCGTTTCGGGATTGCTTATCTCGTTATTTCTATCTCGTTACCGTCTCGAGCAAGTTCTTTTTATTTCGCTCGACGAGCGCCCGTGAGTGTCGCGTTTGAGCACGTAAAATTGAATTAAACGCCGGATGAACTGACGCACCGTTTCATCATCGGGAATACCGGCGATTTCTTCAGAATAATCTCCTCGAAATTGTGTAACGATGTTTGCAAAAATGTCGCATGATTCATCCTCTGTTTTCCTCAACTTCTTCAAATTCCGTAGTTACAGATTTATCACCGCAAGATACGTTACGTGAATTTATGTATTCCAAATAAAAATGCACGGATATTTTATTTCGATCAACGATAGATGTAACAAATCAATTTGAAGTGAAGTTCTAATATTGGTACAGCACGAAAATAACAAACCGCAATTTTCAAGTTAAATAACTCGAATGAAAAAAGTTAATTGTAAGAATGTTACAAAAACTAGGACGTCGTTTGGAAGTTCGTCTTAGACCCTTCTAAACGTTCAATATTTTCTCGACGTACCTCTGTGTGCACAACAATTTTGCTGTTAGTCGAGAAAATTTCGTTTACAAAACTTTCGTCGGGTACTCTGTAAAAAGTGATTATGCTTTATCTCAACAGGGCGATACCAAATTTTTCGACGAAACATATACAACTGACTTTTTGTTGGTCCGTATTTTATAATTATCTGACATCAACACCTGTGCAACTACAACGCAACCGTAATAGAAAAGTCACACAGTTAGTTAGCTCGCCACGGCGCATAAACTTGCCATATTAATCTGCAGGTCTTTATTATGCCAGCTTCTCTCCGTTTATTTGAAATGTTTTCCATGTTAACGCTCTAGTATTTTATCTGCTGATATATCTCCGCCGAATTAGAATTTTCATTCAGTTATAATTGGCTTTAGTTGAAATTCGCACGCATTGAACTTTGCCACTAAAAATAAAAGGTTATTATTTCACATGCCAAGAGAATTTTTTTTCTCCAATAACACGAGATAATCAGTTTGATTGATTTTTCGCCGTTGAAATGAAAAATGGAAATTAATGAGCAATCAGAAATAGGAAACAGGTTTATGTTTAGTTCTGCATTCATAGGTTAATTTTGAATGAATAAATTACTATAATTTATTACTCAATCAGTTATCGGTGGAAGTTATCCATTCATCTAAATGAATCCATTGACCCTTATCACACATTCATATTATTGAATTAAATTTGTGTCGATTTGCTGGTCGATATTCCTGTCGAGACAACATTTTTTATCGTCTAAAAAGATATTAGTTACGAACAACTGAAGAAGTAATTACAAATTAGTACAGTCAATTAAACGCGATAAAAGCGATTGGTTTGTAATTGACAGTGAAATAAGTAGCAACCACGATTGAAGATAATTTGTTCATTGCCTTCATTGAGGTGAATCCGAGAGAACAAAAGGCCTTGTCTCGGTCAGCCGTTGACTTCGCTCCAGAATAGCACCATGACAAAATACCGCCTACGTATTACGCCTGATACTCTGATGATATTTTGGCTTTTTGTTCCCGGCTATGTTCATTAATATTATGTATGAACCCATTTCAGCCCCTTGCCTACATTGTAATTTATTTAATCTTTCGAAAGATTAAACCCAGACACGATACATTTTACTGCAGATAAAATTTTGCAGAAAAATTTAACATATGAAATGAACAATATTATTATCAATTTACAAAGTTCACCAAGTTGGAATAATTCAATTTTGATCCCAGCAATTTTTTTTGAATTTAATCAAATCATTGCCTTTGATTGTGTAACCTGACAGTAATGTTGTTCATTTATTTATTTTTTATTGATTGCGCACAATTTTATGAGCAGTGAAAATTGAAAATTAAATTGAAAAGACAGAAGAAGTTGATTTACTTTTCAGAAAAGTGTTTTATGATTTCAATTTTTATTTTCAAAGTTTTTATTCCGATCAAAGTTACCTACTTCAAAAATAGACATCTAAAAGGAAAGCTGCAATTTTTTATCGCAAAGTCAAGAATTTATTTTCATTATCGCATTCAACTGGTGTTTTGACGTTGAATATCAAGTTTATGCTCCAAAGATTTGGTGACAGACAGTTAATTGAACTGAAATTAATTTGGATTCGAGGAAAAACTCAGTTCATATCACATCTCGTCTGTCCAAGTTTTAAATTTATTTCCGAAGTTTTTCACTTTTCTCTGTACGTTTCTTTCTTTTAAATACTTCATGACTTTTCAGAACCATAAAAATCACTTTACAAAACCTGCTTTCTTCACCAACATACGGCAACTTCATTTTAATTCAAGTTACAATCACATTTTAAGTGGAGATTAACAAAAAATTCATTACCAGTTCTGACGGTACTATTTTTTCTGCAAATTATATATTGATAAGACTGCAAACTGCAGTAAGATCCTTCATTATCGACAGTTCTAATATTAAAAGATAAAACAGAGTTCCGTACGACGGTGGCACCTACATTTAAAATTATTTAGCTTGCTATCTTATGGGAGCAGTTTCCTTTACAGCCCTTAAAATGAACAGGGTGAAACGATTTTTGTTAGATGAAAAAATTGACTAAGTCATTTAACCATTTTTTTCACAATTTTTATTCATTGAATTTAACAAAAAGTTTGGCAGTAATCCAAAAATGCAACCCGATAAACTAACGAAATTCAACTAATCAGACTTTTGGACATGTGATTAATGGTCGAGATTGTTTTCACGCTTTTCATTCATTAATTTGAAATGTTCGCGAGTAAGAAACTCATTGAAATCCAAAATTGGATAGAGCAAAATTTAATGAAAGCATTTACAATAATTGAATTGAACTGAAAGCAATTATTCATATGATTAAACATTGTAAAACAATCTTCAGTGGAGAAAGATAAAACGTTTTCATATCCAATTCAAATTAAAATTGAAGTAAAACAAACAAGGTAAAACAATGAATAATAAATATTCACCTTGCAGAAAAATTAGAAGTTAAGCATATTCGTTTCCCAATCCTGCAACAACTTTGAATTTTTTGATTTTATAAATGAATGTGATATTTGGTTTTATAAATCAAATAAAATACATTTCAAATAATTAAAAACTAATTCGATTTAGTGTAACTCTAACTTAGTCGGCAAAGTAAATAATCCGACCAAGAACTTTTTCAAGTGTTGTTCCAAAGCAGCATCAATAAAGTAGTTCTCGTTGCACTATACATCCTAAGCAAATAAAACGAACAGCCGTGAAATATTTAACAGCAGTTTATCTTGAAAAGCTGTACAAACCATTACTTGTTTCATTTTCTTTTCCAAAGCGATTTTTTGATCATCATTATATATCTCTTATCAATAAGTGCCAATTGTGATAAATGTTTTACACCGGATTGCGAATAATTCACAAAAAGGAAAAAAAAACACAAAACCTTGTATTAAGCGTGACAGCCGAGTTACGCACTTTGACTGTGATTGACGCAAAACGTGAAAAAGATTCTTCAGCTCTCGTCGTTTCATTCCACGTGAACTGTCAAGCCTAGACGTTAAAAATTGTCACTGCGAAAAATTAGTGCGATGTCGAAGGAATTTTCATCGGCTTTCTCTATTACCAAATCGTGTTGATTACTAACAAGCATCCTAACAAACACAAACTTTTTGTGTGTCCAATCGACTATTCTCTCGTTTCCTATTGTCGCACGAAATTTACACTAACAATTTTCAGTAATTGGCAAAGTTCAATGAAAATATTGAACCCCAAAAACGATGACAACAGAGATAAAAAGTCGTTCGTGCAATCAGTCCAAGAACATGTAAAGAGCATGATAAAACGTTGAAAGTTGAAGTTGTTCTTTATTTAAACTGTTTTCAAGACTATTTTAGAAAACACTCTGGAGCAGAAAAAAGTGTGCTTTATATGACAATGCATTTTATTACTTGTTCAAAACCGTCCACGTTGGTTTCATAGAATGTTTCCTCGGTTGTTTACGTTGTTAAATTCTGATTATTTTTTAATTGCCCTTTGCTTTATACTTTGATGTAAAATGTCTACTTACTTGTGACAAAGAATAAAACGCTCTTCCAGTGACTTTTCTATTTCCTTTTTGCGTTTACGAGAAAAGTATTTCAATTCCACATCAAATTCGATTATTCTCTTTCCAAGCAATCGCTGCAATGTTTCGTGTGCTTACATTTAAAAAATTACTTAACATCCCAATGCACATCTCAAATGCAATGCATGATTTTACTGCATTGCAGATGAAAGCTCGGTTTTTCCATCTCTTTTTCGAAGCGCTCATATTCGGATTTACTTTCGTTTTTTTTTAATCGCTATACCATTACATCTTTCAAAAGCAGATTACTTCGCTTATGATATTCTTTCTTGGAAGTAGTTTTTTGGGCTCCAAGTTCAATCTAAATTCATGTTTGCTATTTATGAAAGATTCTACAAAAATTAGATTAATTGTAAAAAATTACGTGATGTAGTTTTAATAAAAAAGATGAACCGAGTCTAGCGGTTTCTTAACATGAGCGTCACGTAATTGCGTTTACTTGACTCTTTTCTTAACGGAAAGGAACAAAGGAGGTCCAACGTTGCGAGTAAATTTTGTTCGTCAGCGGTTGTCTCCTAACCTTTACGCTTTCTAGTAGATAATCGTCGCTGCACTTTAACCAGTTTTATGTTTTTTTTCCTGCAAAAACATAGTTACGAACTCACTTCAGTTCGATAGTCGCAAACTCGTGCCAAACTCAATCGCTTTTCCATCAATTTATGTTAAGAAACAATTCGCAACGCAAAAACACACGCAGTGCTAGTTAGTTTCCAATTACCTTCGCAAAAATCAAATTTCAAATGAAAAACGAGCTTTTTGTATCAAAAATTGGCTCCAATATTAAAGCCGCCGATGTCCGAGCAAATTGGCTGGTATAAAGTTTTCAGGGTCGACTTTTTCCAAAGCTTTCAAATGTCTCTCTTGAGTATTTTGGGTTTTAACGAGAAGCTAAAAGTTTTCTTCGACATTGGAGAATTCGAAAATTTCCTTAGTTATGACATTGTTTCCGTTTATCTTCGTTGAGGTAGAAAATAAATTGCCATTATTAATTTCCGTTCAGGAACTCAATTATTTTTTGAATTGATAAAAAAAATCAAATTTATAAACTCTATCATTAAATCCGTTTCCTATCGAAGGTATGAATTATTGCCTTAATTAATAAATTACACAGTTCTTACAAACTGAGTATTAAATCAATTTTTCTTGTTTGCTTAGGAGTATTTAAAAACACATTATTTTTCACATTACATAACCTGATTCCTGAGTAAATTAACGTTTTCTGTTTTGCCTCGTTTTCTCGTATAATTTTTTGTTTGAAATGAGACAAATGTAAATTTGTATTTTTTTAATTCTTAAAAATATTATAACAAATGAAGGAGAAGAATTATGCCATTCTTAACCGTGCAGGGTCATTGGGTTATCATAAATAATACAATCTGAATATAAGACTGTCACCGTTTAAGGTCCCAAGGTGCATAATTAATTCATTAATCAAAAGTTATTTTGGAGAAGTTTGGGTTACTATAAAATTATCGTTCTTTCCTCGTTGTAATCTGCATTGTGGTGTCACGCAGTTTCGTTGACACAATGTTATGAGCAATTATTTGCATATTATATTATAAACACATCAGTTTTTTCATAGCCATTACTTTTTTCAATTTTTGCAATAATAATTTTAATATCAACTTAACGCCTGATTGAAAATTCTAATTAAAATTTAGCATTCCAAATTAAATGTTAAATTTTAATAAAACTTCAACATTTGTTAATTCTTAATTATCAAATAATAGAAAAATAAAACTAGTTCACGTACTACTAACGTTTTCAAATGAATAAAAAATGAAAGAAAAAGAATCATTGAAAACCGCCGTTGTAAAATGACCCTTTTTTAGTTGAATAGACCCCTGAGGTCCTGTGCACTTCTCACTTTAATAATTAAGACGATCAAAGTGTTTACAACTGGGAAACAAAACTGGGTGGGTTTTTTTGTTCTTTTTTTATAGAGATCCTTATTTCCGGTACGCATTGTGCGCACAACAATTCCATTGTTTTGGCAATTATGCTGCGACTGAGTGCCATCGAATTGAGCTGAGTGAGAGTTGAAGTGACGAAGTGGAGATGGGCGATGACGCTGGCGCATGATCCAATACGATTGTACGTGATTGGCAGCCATTGTCACCCCTGATCTATCATTTAAAACAAAGGATTGCCGTCGGTAATTCTTCGTGTCATGCCGGTAGTACTGTCTTCTGCTTTATTTGCGACCGACCGCTTTCCCCCCTGCCGAATTGCGTGATCCATCGAATCTAATTTAGTAGATCTGCTATCGCGATTCGGCTTTGATTTTTTCCTCTCGCGTTTTTCACTTTTTCTCTCTGATTTTTCGCCGATCGCTTGTCTTTGCTGATGTTGACTATTCCACTTTTGTTCATCCGGAACCGCAAGTTTATTTTGATAGAAAGGACAACAACAATAATCAAATTTCGTTCTATCAGCTGTATCAGTTTTTTGCTATTTGAATTTGTTTTTTTTTGTGTAAAATAATTTATCCTTGTAGCGAGAAATATAATCCTGGACATACTCGGATGAATAGAATATTTCATAATTTTATGGCTCTGGAACGTATCAAGTGATTCTATCTTGGATGAAATTTAATGTTATTCAAGTTATTTGAAAAAGAGCACGAGCCGATCTTCTATTAATTATGCATAGACCACAAGTCTTGAGATAGGGTGAGTGCATTCCATGCACAGCGTTGAGTAGAATGATTTAATTTTAAAATTCACTTTGCTAAGCTTAAGTGCTTCCATATCACAATTTTATGTTAATTACTGAAAAATTTTCATTTCATTTTTGAAAGTTTGAAGTTTACTTAGGTATGATAACTTCCATCAGAAAAATCACATCAATGCCGTGTTCCACCGCTGATGCGAATTATAATTTGAAACTAGATCAATGCAAACGGATGAGATAAATGTAATCCAGGCGCTCATACTCGGTAAAATTTGTTTTAAACAGTTTCAATTTGTTTAACAGGAATTCGAGCAGTTAGAAATTTAATCCCAATCCAGTCAAATAATTACAATATTTTGAGTTTAACTTCGCAATGAAAGCTGCAAAAAGATCTTTCATTTTTTATTTTTTCTGAAGTAACACTATTAATTATATATATTAGTTACTTGATTAATGTCTACTTAGGAAAAAAGTTAATTTTTTTCATTGAAATTGATTAGAATGAAAATACAACAAATTGTACGTATTTAGTGACATTGAGAAAAGATCGTTACAAAGCACATAGTGAATGCATGGTAGCTCCTCGTTGTTATTAAAATTTCTTGTCTCTCCAATGATTGTTAAAGGTATGCGGCGGAAATCAGTGCCGCGGAACATCCTCTTCGGAAATTGTACTCCCTTGAAGCGTCTTGTTCGGTTTGGAGGTGTGCCAACTTTAACTTGCGAATACATTGCAACTTTGGATTAATAAATAAAAAGTGTTTTTCTTTTTCATTGCATAACGTTTTTTCTTTTTTTTAATCGAAATACTTGTCTGACAATAATTTTAAACAATAGTCCTTGTTTTATTGACATGTTTTGTAAGAAAATTGTTTGAGCCAATAATTTTTAATAATCCTGTGGTCCTGCTAAAACATCGATACTTCAATACTTCAATTTTTGAAAAACTAAAAATCTGTCAAAAAGAATATTCTTGAAAAAGTCATGTAAATCACTCTATCGGTTGAAATTGAAAAACATATTAAAAAACGAATTAACGATTCTCTCGATTCATCAAACTCTTTAATTGAACGTCATTTTTTTACTCATTTGAGAAACGAGATAAAAATGATAAAATAATTGAAAATACATGCTGCGATCCTGTTGGCTAAAATTTTTGTTATTAGATTAGCAAAGTTAACAAAAGTTTTTTATGTACAAATCCAATCAAATTTGTTGAAGTGTGCAAAAGTTGGCGTATCAGCCTCAACGATTTTGCGCAAGTGTTATTGAACAAACTTTGAAAAAGCTGATGTAACCGTATTAAAAGTCTGCTGCAATAAATAAATAAAAGAACAACAACAGAAACAATCCAACAAAGAAAACTATTTTGTTTGTAAATATTTTGCGTGCAAAATATTGACCGTGATTTTTCAACATCGCGTGTTTGTGTTTACGAATTTACATGAAAAAGCACAATATTAGCTGTATGAAAAAGTAGTCATTATCATGATAAATTTACATACACAAATCAGCTTGATTCGCATAAAAAATGCGTGCGCAGAATGAGGCGTAAAATTGTGATCGTGTTTTTGTTGTTGAAAGAGTAAAATGTATCTAAGCGTATAAAATCAATCAAGAATTGGCATTGGCGAAGGGCGTTCACGAAAATACTGTGGAAGGCTGTATAGTTAAATGGCGCAGAAACATAACCAACAGCGGTGCAATCAGACCGAATGGCCTGTTCAATAATCTATGAGATAACGCACAATAGATCAAGTCTAAATGCTTCAAATGGATCCCAAAATCAGGCTGAGCAAAATCCTTGTACCTCCAGTTTGATTTTACAATTCTTTTTCTGCATGAAAAACTGCGACCCTTTTAACTCTCTCTCTTCCACTCAACCCCTGAAAACTATCTTTTTCGCTAATTTCCCAAGCGTTTATGTATTTACGTAAACTTGACAAATTGCAGCTCCATGTTTGCCAGCCGAATTAAACTGCGCTCTAATCAATTCCCTTTTCATTCATCAAGTTTTGCTTAATTCCTCCGGCCTTATTATTCAAATTTTACTGACGAAGTACAAAAATTCCTCGTGGAGAATTTTTCTTGAAAAAGTATTCAAGATAAGAGACACCAAAAATTTAACAAAATAAAGTGTGTTAAAACATTGTCTTTTCCCTGTTTTTTCAGAGAAAGAGGATCCTTGAAAATGAAAATTTATACAACTGAAATTGAATCGTGTGTTTATCTTTGCGTGGTTAAAAACATTTATCGTTATACACTTTCATTGCATTTTGAATGGCGTACATTATCTACGAGTAACATAACATTCATCACACATTTTCATCGTTCCCCGGCTGATTCTGTTCTATCTTCTTATGATATACGGAAACGCCTCTAATATTAATATTCCCCAGTGTTTCACACGAATTCAAAGCGTATGAAGTATCAAACATAATTCGCAGACAACCTATCTCCTCGGAATAACAAAATTTGATCAATCGCGAAATATCTATTACGCGTGTTTACTCAACAAAAACGAAGTGGAAGTGAATTGACCGATTTATTGCAAACAAAAACTGACGTTACTAAAAATACTGCGTAGAATAAAAATGAAAAAGAACAGTCACAAAACATCAATGCGTGTGATGAAATATTTCTTAATTATTATTTTTTTTGGCAGCGAAAACAGAGATTGGATCAATATTGTCAGAATTCAGCTAACATGATGTTCACTTTTTTGAGCTCGTAATTTCTTTATTAGTTCATGTATTCGTCTCATAGTGTACCTTCATTACCAAGTTCTGGCAAGTAGCCAAACCTATAAAAATGAGAATGAATTTCTTTGTGTGTTAGACACCGTGAAACAACTACATTACATTATACACTAGAATGCTCAATCTTTTTGACGACTTTCCAATAAGCCCCAAATTTACAAGTTAACGTGCCCAATAAAATGCCTCCAAATTGTTTTCCAACTACTTTCCCAACTTATAAACATAAAATTTTTATAAACATAAAAATTTGTGGCAAATGTTTTGCTCAAATGATGGTTCAATTTCTTCTTTTTTTAGTCAGATTTTTTCAGAACGAAAGTTTCTTTAAAACAAAATACAATTTACAAAATTTTCAATCAAGCAATGTTTCAAAATGAAATCATGCAGTTTCATTTGTATTATTTCTTGATTGAGTTGTGTTATACTTTTAAATATTACAAAGAAAAATAGAGGGAGAATGAAAAATGCAAAGAGATATTGAATATTCATCTCTCAAATTAATTTGGATTCAGGCGATAACAAGCGCAAATTGGACGTAATCAGAATCCTTACGACTGATGAAACTGTCACGAATTTATCAGAGCGGCTCGTGGTCGCTGATTGGTATGTACGCGGTATCGGAGTAAAGACCGCTTCAAATGTCTATTAATTGTACCAGATTAAGACAATCGTGGTGTCAAATGCAGCGCCAGTGTCGCCCCGCTCTCAGCCGATTTTTTATCCGCTGCTCGGCTCCACTGCATCGGCTTCGCGCATGCGCAACCAAGTCTCCATAAAGAGCAACTGTAGCGCGAGCTGCGAACTTGGCATGTCAGAGTACCACAAGCGCTCGCATTGTCAACCGCACCGCTCGCGCCCTTTCGCGATTTTGTCACGCGTTGTTTTCACTATCCGCAAGACTTGATAATAATCACTAGTTTACGTTCTAGTGCGCATCTAAGACACGGTGAGTTGTGCAAAAGTTTTGAAATCAAAAGTGTGTCATACTTTTTTTCGTTTATCTTTTTTAAGATTGAAAAGTAGTTAAGAAATGTGTGCGCAGCGGTTTAATTAATCGTTAGTATTTCGCGACCTTTTAAGTAATGACTAATTTTTATTGGTAGTTGCTCTCAATGTAAGTGGAGATTGAACCAGTTAAAGTTTGAGATAATGTTTTTTGTTGAATTAAAAGGATGGGAAATATTGTAGACTAAATTTCTTCGAAACTTTTCGTACATCTGGAGGCATATCTAGGATTTCGCGATTTCACTTTCGTCGGGACATTACGAAAAGACGAAATTTATTTTCAATTTGGTTTCAAGTTTGCGTCGTCGAGCGCAAGCACAGCGTGAAGATAATTTGTTGGTTGTTTCATGGACTAGGACGAAATCCGGCGTCCTCTCATTGGTGAAAAATTGTTTTCATTTAGGTTTTCTTCTCACCTGCTCCAAGAACCACCCTTTGCTGCATAAATCACAGCTACTTTATCAGTTGGCGGTTCAAATTATGTTGTAAATTTCGGCGCTAAACGTTCGTTTCACCGTTAATATCTACGACAAAAATGCGATATGCATATACGTCGCGTTGTTTTACCCCTTGACGTATCGACATATTCAAAAATTAATGAATATTTGCTCGCTCCCAAATTTATCTCATGAATAACAGACTGAATGAGAACGAGTCAATAGCAAATATCGGGACGGAAATATTTGAAGGACTTGTCACTCGATCGGCAATTCGAGTGTGGCTTGTCAAATAGAAATACGTCCATTAAAAATGCACCAACAAAAACGCGCGCATCAATGTAACTCATTTAAGGCGAATAAACTCTCGAGGAAATATTGAGTGAGGGCTGATTGAAAGTCAAACACACACTTTAAAGCAGGCTGATCATAAAATATGGAAAAAGACGACAAAAGTGGCTCAAGATTGGAGTCAATTGGACCGCGAGAGGCGCTGTGAAAAAATATCAAGTGCTGTGATAGAGGGTCGTAACTCAAATGCCGCGGCACTGGGAAGAAAAAGTTAACATTCTTAGTTCAGTGTGCTATGTTGAGATAAAGCGCGACGTTCTTAAGTAAGAAAGCGAGCTAGCAAACTTTAGTACCCGCAGTATTACTGTTTCTTCACGGATCTAAAATATAATGTCGCCTTTTTTACATGCGCGAGACTCTAGAAGACCGCGCCAGCCCTCTCAAATGCTTCCTTTGTACCGTCAAATGAATGACACCGATACCAACAACGCACAGACCCTACAACTCACAACTTTGTTCTCAGCTCAAAAACCGCGTGCTCACTATTCACGCTCTTATCTTTCGATCAGCCCGTTTTTAGGCCAGGAGCAAATCTATACTCGATGTGTGCTGCGTATGGCACATTTGACGAAGAGACTCATTTTGGGCCGTCAAGTGCGAGTGTTTTGTGCAAAATCAGAAATGATATTCTGACAATATCAAACATTTGTTGTTTCGTTTTTTTTTGAACATACAAAAAATACCATTTTGAAAAGTGGTGTCCACTATAACAACAACTTTTTGTTGGTTTTTGACAACAATTTTGATATTAAATGGCAATAAAAAGACTGGACAACTTTGCTTCCCGAACGTTGTTACACTTTTTTTTTAACTGAAAGTTTAAAAACGTCGATTTCTGGCTCAAATGACAGTACTTCGCTGAAAAATATGAGCCGTTTCTGTATTTACAAATTATAGCAGGATTCGTTCCGCTGAGTGAGGAAACGTGATTGACAAACCCAATAGCCGAGATAATGTGTTTCGTATCAGATGCTGGCAAACCAATACTCTTCGCTAATTAGCAATTAGTAGCGGGGCATGTTTGTGTTTTACGGGCACAGACGTGTCTGAGATTTGATTTGCTGTTATTATGTTATAAGGTGTGGTACTTGGTTCAATTTCGCATTTCTCGTGTGTTATTAGTACTCAATATAAAACTTAATTGGTTCTATAAAGTTAGCGCAGTTGCGAGTTCCAATTACCGCAAACCTGAACGATCTGGCGTAAGTCGCAAGTGGCAAAAAAGTAGGTTTTTTTTTTGCAAATCGAAAACTTTTGGGCATCCCTGTGGATTATCCCTGGACCAACTTCTTTAAATTCTGTCAGCTTTTATTTTTGGTAAAACTAGTTATAAGTTGTCGGCTCTGGTTTTCCATACATTACAAAGTATAATAGAAATTTCGTAATCAATTTGGTTTCTGTAAATGCGAGTACGAAATCACATGTATTTACAATCATGTTCATTGTAATTTCATGGTGAATGGAACATTTAATTATAAAATCAATATCGTTTCAATCTTTGAGAAAACTTGCTTTGACAATGAAAGTGATTTAGTTTTTTTGTTTCCTTGTTATTTTTGATTTTAAATACTTATAAATTCCTAAATTTGTTTCATATATAATTAATGATATATAATATATATATATAATATAATTAATGTAATTATAATGTCATATTATAGTGAATATACCGATTATTATTCGATTGTTACGTCTGCAATCAAATAATAATACTTTTTTTCATTCTTCGATATTGTTAACCATTGTTAGATAATTATTGTTTTTTTTTCGTTTCATGCATTTGTTCGTTTACGATATAAAATTGTAATTTATTGTTTATTGTTTCAAATGTGTTGTTAATTCCGACCATGGTGAATGAATTGGTGACGTAATTTAAGGCAGTTAAAAACTGGTTCATGCAATTTAAATAGATTGTATCGCGAACTCCCGTTGGAGTAACCAAAATGTATGTACCATTTATTTTACACGAAAACAAACTTTATTTATGGTCTATTCTAGTCAAATTCACGATAAAAGTATGAAAACGTTTTTTTTTTCAAATCGGAAATTTCAAACCTCGGTCATGCGAATGCTTTTTATGCATCAGTAAAGAAAAAAAATAATCGAAAAATCACGCAATGCGCACGCTATAGTTCGGATGAAGAGAACGGTTTCACGGTGTGTAAGGATTTGAGAACTTTTCGCTCACGTAGAAAAATTTAATGATCCCTCAGGAATCGTAATTGACATGCAAATCCTCATCTACACCACCTAATCCGACCAACCATTGACTAATGAAGAATAAAAATTTCTTCATTCTTATCGAACATTCAACTTAAAGTTTTTAAATTGTTCGTTGAGATTAATTGCGAGTTTCTTAAGTACAACTATAGGCAAAAGTAAAAGTCTCTCTCTTTTTTCTGTTTCAGGTAAGCCATTGTCAACAACGTCGAGTTGACAAAAGAAGCAATGCAAATATTAGTTTCGTCGATGTAAGTTTGATGGGATACATTGTCCTTTTCCTAAGCAAAAAATTAATTTTGTTTGGTCTTCAAAGTTCCACCTCGAAATTGGTAAATTTTGATCCATTTAATGAAAGTGAATAGTAATTTAAAAGAATCAAAATTATTCAAATTCAAAATGTTTTAAAATTGCATAGAACACCGTCTCGTTTTAAATGATTGTCGAAAACTTGTTCCTTTTCGATTATCCATCAGAACTGTCCTTTTTAAGAGCATCGCTGAAACGTTTCGTTCAGAAATATCGTTGAAAAGTGTCTTGTGTTAAATTATCGATAGAAACTGTCTACGTCTTGTTACGATTCATTCCCGATGAAAACTGTCTTTTAAAATATAATGAAACCATGGTAAAACTAGACAATGTAAAAAAGAGATTTAAAACGGTTTTCTATATGAACAATAAACTATTTTCCACGATTATTTTGAACAAGGGAGTCTTCTGCGCTGACTGTAAACAAACAAACACTTTGAATATTGCTTTGTAACAAAAGCAAACAAAAGACAGTTTGCAGCGATACTCCAAAACAAGACACTAAATTTTCGTTATTTCTAGAAGTCGTTCGATTAATTTCGATACACGTTGTAGACGTATAAATCAGAACGAAATAATCCCGCAGAACAACAGAGTGCTGAACTTACGAAACAAATCATCATAATAATGATTATCCCACGAACATTTTAAAATGAATCCATATCTGTATGTTTGTTTGTTGTATACAAATCCAGAAACTAGACTTTAGATTTGAATTTTTTACATTCGCTGGGCTCGACGAGATTAAAGTAGGACAGATAAAAACGTAATCCTGCTGATAAAACAAAAATAATTCATTCAAGTGTAGTCGACAATTTTTTTCACCTTTTTGAAGAAGAAAAGTTTTTTGGACTTAAAAAAGTTAGTATTTTTTTCATTGCATTCGTATGAAATATGTGTAGAGAACTGTTTCCTCAAAAGTGCGTGAAATTTCAAACAATAGGGCGTTATTTTGAGAGGAAAGAGAAATTGTGAAAGAAGGACTGGACTATAGCTCATCTATAATTTAATAATTGGATTATTTTTGTAAATGGAAAGCAAATTTCATAAAGTTTTATAGTATCATCTTGATTACTATAATAAATAGGATTGTTCAAAAACCATTTGAATTTCAAATTAAATGAATACCTAATTTGAATGTTTGCACAGTTAATAACGTTTAAATGTTGTGTGTCAGTTTAGTAATGTTTACAAAAATTAAACAAATTTTGGTGACAGGCATTATCCTAAGTTTTGAATAACAAAAATGGATGGTATCATAATGATCAACAATGTTGCAGAAGCAAAACTTCAGTATCTGTTTATTAAATTTTTTAAATAAAAATCGTATGAAAAATGGGGTTTGTAATCCTACTTACTTGAAATCTTGTCAACGCAATAGCTAAGAAGTTAGAGAACGTCCTAGTCAAGGCAATGCATCAAATAATATTTTATTGACAATGCAGCTGTGTGTTCATGGCCCGTTCGTGCGAACACGCACTAGTAAACTAAAGTTCGCAGGCAGCACACGTTACACGTCACTTTATTGTACTCTTGATGCGCCGTCTGTATTAGACAAAACGTGCAAGCTGCAAAACCCCGTTTTACATGATTAAAGCTCGCGAAATTTTCCCAGGCAATTTCTGCTCTTAACACACATGTTCTAGTTTGTTAACTCCAGTTCTGAAATTTTCAAGGTTTACTTTTGCAAAACTTGTTATTTGTATTTGTGTGCAACTTTTGATGGACAAAACGATGATCATTTTTCAAATATTTGTCAACACATTTGTAAACGTAAAAAAGTTCGTCCTAGTTCTGAAAGTAATCAAATTAGTTTGACGATACGTGTTGTAGAAGTTTTTTTATTTGACAACAATGGAGAGAATACCACAAATGAAAAAATCGTGATTTGATACTCTTTTGAATTAATAATGTGGAACTAAGACTTGAATTTTTTATAGAGGCAATTTCCTAAAACTTTTGGTTCATATCTTCTGGTTTGTCGAATATGAGTTTACGTGTTAGTTCTGCAAGATGTCCCATCTACAAGATAAATGAAGACAACATCAGCAAAAAGTTAGACAGATGACAAGTCATACTCATTAGTAAAAATTCAAATAACGATTTTGCACTATTAGACCAACATTTCACACAAAACAAATGTGATTTTGAATGTGCGACTTTCACCTGCGAAAAAGTAGTATTTTTTCAGCGACCACAAATGGAGGATCACAAATGAAGAAGAATGTCTGACGAGAACGCAACTAAACCACTAGTTTCCAGACAAATGGCAAGAATGTGGCGAGTGCGTCTACTCACTCAACCCGGGTGTGATGCTTGCCCAAAATCACGGGCCGGAGTGGACATCACAACCTTTTTGAGTGAGCGAATGCACTCGCTCGACCACCGTCCACGCAGGACTTCAAAAAATTCCAAATCTACCATTTTTCTTTCAATTCATTTGATCCAGTTTTCTACGACAGATTTCCTACAAAAATTACTTCAATTGTACCTCGATTTTAAATAGACAAAAATGTGCAATGTCAGGAATGATTGAGTGGGTTGTAAAAGTTGTTAAAAAAAAAAAGTTACATGTAAAGATACAGTGTACAGCAGCAATTTTGTCAATAGAAGTGGAAGTCTAAACTAAGCGTGAATATGTTTGAAAAATTTTCCAGACTTCTGATTTGCTCGTTAAGGAGCACGCTCGAGTTGTAATTATGCATGTTGGTTTTGCTGTCTGCACTTGTGAAATGACAGTGACGCATGCACCACTTGCTTGAGACATCGTTGGTGTAATTCTGTGCGCGCACGTAGCCGCACTCTTGCGACGTCGTCCACTTATTTCTGAGCCCTTTTCCTCCAAGTGTTTGTTCTTCTATTCAAAACAGTGACGCAGTCGGGTCAGCGCGATGTCATCAAGTGCGACTTTGTTTCGCAGATTTGCTTAATTTAACCTGAAACGCGATGAATAATTCTTCTTTCTTGTACAATTTTTTTTATCGACGAAAAAACAATTGAAAGATTAGAAGCAGCTGCAAAGGTAATTGTTTTTACAAAAGAGAACCTCAAGGGTTGGACAGTTCCCTGACAAAAGTGTAGGAAATAAAAGTCAAAATTAATCGCATTTGAGAAATTCAAGAAATTAAAACAAAAATGATGGCAAAATTTTCTGGATTGTTTTGAGAAAAAACTTTTTTTTCGTCGCGTTATTTTACGATTATACTGTAATAGAAGTAGAAGCAAGCGGAGGGGAGCAATGAAAGTGTTCTTGGAAAAGTGTTGTCGTGAACTTGGCATACGGGGTTTCAAAAAGATTGGCCAACCCTCCTCTCGAGTCTCCCTAGCTGAGTGAACCTCTTAGCTATTCTTATCTGCCGCTGCACGTCTGTTCGGTCACCTTTCGTGCCACCAATTCACGTTCCTCCTCTCGAGACAGATATCCTTCTTCCTGCGCTCGAAGAAGAGGACTCCTAATTTCACATTCTTTCTTTTCACCTGCTAATTCATTTTATTTAACAATACCTTGAATTTTTATCAATAAATCGCTCATGAATTCTTACCGCCTGTTATCTTTTACACAACATCTGTAAATTCTGTCCATAACTGATAAAATAAAAATAACCGATTGAAATTCACATTTACAAGAAATTGTATTCAAATTCCATCCCTTTAAAAAATTCTCTAGAACTGATTGTTCTATTGATCAAACGCGAATTTTAGTTCGAACTAAAATTTTAATTTAATTCCCTGAACTAAACGGTTTATTTGAAAAAAAAATTCTATCCTAGTTGGCTTTACAAAATAATTAGTGAAAAAAGTTCGCAAATAAAAATTTGTCTAGTTCTACAAAAACCCACTAATCTGTTTAGTTGCTATGACTACGCATACAGTTAGAGGACCATATTTTTCTGTTCGTGCACAATTCATAATTAGAGGGTTCACAGTCTCCAATGTAAACAGTCTTTTAATTGTTCGCGAAAAATTGCTGAATTTTTTGTAAAGACACTGACCTGGATTTCGCATGTAATCATCGAGGTCGTTGACTACAGTTTAGGCTTTGTCAAATCGAGTTTCCCATCAAACTGCTGATGACGTTTTTTTACATGCAAATTCAGAGTTATGTTGAAATATCAAAAAGTACTACTACGCTATTTCGCCAACGCTAAAATATATAATAAAACATTGATGTGTAGCACTGTGAGGACCGAAAATTTAAAACGGCTATTTGTCACGTACGCGGCTTGGTAGTGGATACGAATAAAAACTCGAGTTACATGGACGCTTTTCCGCATACATTCATTACAACTCTCCTTCCCGTACAGTCGAATTAGTCGCTTTATTTTACACAATTGCTGTTCAACCATTGTAAACGACTAGTAAATTCCGACAAAATTTGTAATCGTTTTATTTTTGATTTATTGAATTTGTAGGGAGATTAGGCCTGTTCGAAGATAAGGCACTCTCTCTTACGGGGATTTCGTCTACTTGATTGATTCTAAACATAAATATTCATAGCGCAAAACTACCGTGTGACATATTTGAACCAGCGCACGTGCACTGTTCGAATTGATGGTCGGGATAGAAACTTTATCAAAGGCATCAACTAGTAGGACATTTATCTTCATCGTTCTGGATAGTTACGAATTATTATACTTTGTATACTTTGTATAGTTTATATTCGTAATAATAAAAAAACGAACACAAAGAAAAATGAAAATGTTCCAAATTGATTGTAAAAACCGAACAACCAATCATTCTGAATTTGATGTCGAGATGAATTATAGTGGTCCAGCGTAACCAACCTTGGAGAATATGATGTTTAATGTTTTGGTTTGAGATTGATTACTCCATCGCAACGTTTAATTATGAAAAGACATTCCTCAGTCACACGGGCAAGCGGCCAATTAAACAAACATTCTTATACCAAGCGCTTTCAAATTAAATTCCATCAACATCCAATGTGTCACATTAACGAAAACAAACGAACTCGAATATTTTAGTCCCTGTTTTACTTAAATCTTTTTTAGTTTCTTTTTTTCATGAACAACAGCTATGAACATTTTTACTTTGTCTATTTGTTAATACATTGGTAGAAGATAAACAATACATTGCAACTCGACATATTTGCTCAAAATTCATGTATTTTTTGGTTCTGTAAACAGATTGTCTAAAACTGACACGTGTGCAAAAACAATAAACATGACTAACGTGCAATAGTTTTCATTGTTTTGTCGGTTATAACACCTCCGGCGGTTTAATAATACCAGAATTTGACAATGCGAAGCTTACTCTCCAGATAGATAATAACTGTATGATAAATGTACAGTGCTTAGAAAACATAAGCTGCGACGTGTGCATCCGACATCACAAATTCATGGAAAAAAAAGAGAATGACTAAAAACAGGCGTCAGGTTTCACTCGTTTTCGATCGCTGTTGAACGCTGCTTTTCAATTCATATGCACGCCGGAAGGTCACGCGCAATTGAATCTCAAATTTTTACCACCCATCCCCCAAGTACAAAATGTGGAGGATTTAATTAAACGTATCGCTCAACGGCACTTGCCGATTGGTTTTACAGCAGGGTATTGTCACCTGAAGCTTATCTGCAAAATTAAAAGGACCTGATTGAAAAATCAGACTCTGTTTTGCCGTTTTATAATGTTTTAAAACGCGTTGCTATTTGTCAGTGGCATAATTTTTTATGTTCAATATTGTTTAATTTTATTTTTGTATCAATGTAATATAAAACTATGAAAAATAAATCAGATGTTTCCACCAGGCCTCTTTAGTTTCAAACTTAGCAAAGCGCTAGTTGCAACTTTTATTCAATTTTCGATAATAAAAGGGATGCACATTAAACGTCTTAGAATTTGGATAATGCGTTCAAGCGTATGATTATTGGCACCAGATTTGAGCGAATAAAATCATGTTAAGTGTTCTGCAAACAGTACAGTTAGATGTTGATTCGACAAAAATCGTCACGTACGGACATCAAACATTCATGCGATTCAAACATCATAAAAGTGGATCGTTTTATCTTTCAATACCAAAGATACTGCAATAAGAAATCTCTTATTAAAATTCCACCATCGGATACTACTTTTTGTTCCATAGTTCAGTTCAGATTGAACTGAGATTAAACTCGATTTAAACTCAGTATTTATTTTTGTAATCATTACTGTCCTCCGGAAAAAAAAGTTACAGAAGTGTTTCCCCAGCACAGATGGGTGTACGCAATATATTACAAACAAATTTCGGAAAGCCACTCGCACGAACGGGTTAGGGTATGGGTCGATATTAAGCTTGGGTGGATCGGGCTGCCAATGGTCTGCCCAAAAGAAATAATCCAATCGGTGTTACTAACAATAAGTTATAAATCTTAATCCCCTTGAAATTGATACAATTCGTTATACAAACTTTGAAAAAATAATGCTAATCAACTATCGATTAAAATTCGGAAGATCGCCGTACACATGATAACAGGACTCAGTTTAGTTCGGTATTGAGAGGTCGGTGGATATCTCTTCCACGCCGAAACACTTGGGCAGGTCTAATATACACTGTTGACGAAGTCTATCATGTCAGCGTGATGCGATGCGTTACGGCCTTGCGTAGTGATAAGTCATGTTATACACCAAGATCAGTACATTCATTCTATTAAATCTTGTACTACCATGTGCTTCTTCCAGTTTGAGAACAGATAAGGGCCACGACAAAGGATTTGTGCGCAGGGAATTATACTGGGCATTCCAAGTCTGGGCCAATCACTCCAAACTCACCTTCCAAGAGATAGACAGCGATGAGGCAGATATCCTAATTTACTTCTATGCGTAAGTAAATCTAAGATCTCAAATATTCATACATTTTTTGAACCAACGTAGTGTTTTTTTACTTTTATTTTACAAATCTAAACACGTATTCGTAAAATGTCAAAAAAATCTTTAAATAAAAAAGAACTACATAGCCAACATAATAGATTATAATTAACTGAGAATGGGAGAATCCGCTTTAGCAAGATTGTCATGTGTTATTGTTTACAGTGGCGAGCACGGAGACGTAAATGCATTCGATGGAGAAAATGGAGTGTTGGCTCACGCATTTCCCCCTGGCTCGGGCTCTGGCGGCGACGTACATTTTGACGATGAGGAACGTTGGTTGCTTTATCACAATTACCATGACGAACAAGAAGAAGGTAATAACATAATAAGTTATAATTGAGTAGGAAAAGAAGTAACACCACGTTGAAATGTTAAAAAGCGAAAACTCAGTTTGGTCCATTATTGGTTTGATCCAATAATGGACCTGCTTCATAAACGATGTGTCCTGCGAGTTGCAAAAATCAACCTACAGAAAACTAAGGATCTTGGCTAGTTGAAAGTTGAAAAAAGAGTTAAAAATAAGAAAGATGTACCATGATCGATTACCAAGATTCTGTGATATCGCCCACTATGACATCGTGATTGCTTCAACTGTCCAGCATTCTGATTGATATAACTACACTGACAGCAGAAATGTACACTGTTTACGATTAGTATGAGCATCAAATACTAGTCACATATTTGTATTAAGATAATTGATACTATCGGTGTACATCGACTTTTTAAAAACAGAATAATAATGAAACCGAACAAAAAATAATGACGAACACTCAAGATGGATTTAAAAAATAGTAAACATTTTCCAGATCTTAATGTCTAACAATATAACGGAATACTTAGATTTCCTTTAACAAATGGAATACAATTTCTTAAATGCCAAGCTGAATAATGATTCGGACACGATTTACAAAAGCAAGTCAAAAAAAAGCAAAGTAGAGTACCATAAATTTCCGATAGTCATGACAGCACTAAGCCAAACAAACTGAGTTTAATTTTAGCGCACAAAAACTTGATGGAACAAATCGAGTAAATCGAAACACTTTGTCTTGACAGCGCTTACGCAGTTATAACAGCAGAATTAGTTGGTTGTGAGAGATTAGCGAGTGTGAGCGATGCGATCGGACGAGTGTTGTCTGATCTGCTTTGCTTTCGAGTATTCGGAGACGTTTGATGTTTCCTTTTGATTTTTCTGATTTTACGTTCTGTTAAATAGTATGAGGTCAGATTTAAGTTTTGTTTAGATTGTATTGATGTTGTGAGATTTTATTTTTTTGTTCCAGGTACCAGTTTGTATAGCGTGGCGATTCATGAACTCGGGCATTCTTTGGGACTGGGACATAGCCAAACACAAAACTCTGTAATGTTTGCATTTTATAGAGGTCCTACACTAAATATTAAGGAACTACCGGAAGATGACAGAGTTGGAATCCAGCAACTCTACGGTAAGTACGTGAAGCAACTTGGCTTCCTTTAACATCCACATGCATTATCTCTTACTACACTTTTACTTACTATCTACTTACTACACTAGTTGTGCTAAAATCAAAATTAGGTTCTTCAGTAAAACTATGACGGTAATTCTTTGATCAACATAGTTAATCTCGAACTCATAACTTGTTAAAGAGTACTAATCAAAATTGTTACAAGCTACAAAACGTGTTTGAATTCAAAATACTTCTCTCGAACTATTCTCCTCGAAAAAGTCAACAAGCTTTTTATATCGCCCTAACAATGCACACAGAAACAAATTTTCTAAAGCTGTTGGTAAAATGGTATTTACAAACAATAGACTTGGAAATGATGTTGTTACAGGTGCTCCGGAAGGTAGGCTCTGGACTGATATGCCTAAGCGCGTGACTCCTACACCTCGCACGACGACTAGCACTGTACCCACGCCCACGACATCTCGACCGTGGAGGTACCGACCAACGACACCAAGTGAACACCCAAGGACGCGACCTACGAGTCCAAGCTACTATCCCGGTATATCGCAACCAGACGTTCCGGATTATAACCCAAAATATAAGCCGCAACAAGACAGACCGAACCATTATCCAGGACACAGGCCGCGACCATCGAAACCAAGCTTTCATCCCTCAAAACCAGGTCAGGAAAAGCGTTCGACGTTTTAATTATTTGTTTAAATCGTCTATCAAACCGAACTTCAAAAATTTCGTCTCATTCTGCGGATCATTGTATTCCAAATTTCTGAACCATTCTTTCTTCGACGATTTTGTACGGTCTCTTTAGCAGGCCCTACTCAACATTTTGCTTTACCTGATTATTAGCTAATAAGACAAAATGTGAAAAAAAACGCCCTGTTGGAAACTTTAATTCTTTGAAAATACAGCTGAGGCCTAATTTTCATTTGTTTACCGAATAACCAACGTCGCGATTACCATAACTGTTTCCATATACCTATCGACTTGTAATTAAGATAGCCTGGGCAAAGCAATGTTTGGACAATTCAATAAATTAGTTTGATTTAACCAGGTTACTACCCTGAGAGGCCAAATTACGAACCGCAGAAACCTAGTAAACCACGCAAGCCGAATCACGTGCCGCATCATCCCCGTAATCCACACATTCATCACACTACTGGCGCTACCACGATTTCAGGTTCTACAACACAATACTGGACACCACCTACAAGAAACGATGTACCTGATCGGTGCAATACCAACTTCGATGCCATCAGCGTCATACGCACCGAACTATTCATCTTCAAAGGACAGGTACTCCTTGTTATTTGATTGTACTACTCATTTATAATTACAGCTATAGATATCGCTTAAGAACGTGAAAATAAAAGTTAGCTTGAATTTTTACTATAACTTTAGAAGTCTTCTGCAAAATCTTTTGAAATCTTTTGAAAAAACTTGATGCAGGCTGATTATGTGTAACGAAATTTATTTTGTTCATTGCAGTACTTTTGGCGAATAGGAAAAAACGGATTATACAACGAGGAGCCGTCAAAAACTATCAATATGTTCGAACTGCCAAAGACAACCGACCATGTAGATGCGGTGTACGAGCGATCAGACGGCAAAATTATCTTCTTTATCGGAAAATTATTCTATGCGTTTAATGGCAACAAGCTTATGCCCGGTTACCCAAAACCATTGTGGAGTATCGGATTACCAGAAACTTTGGACAAGATCGATGGTGCTATGGTGTGGGGACATAATGGTGCAACTTACTTTTTTAGCGGCAAAGAGTATTGGAGGTAACTTTTATGGCGCCAATATAGTATTCGTACTTTGATAAATGTATAGTTCCCGCAACCGCGATCGAAATTCCATGCATGAGGTAACATTTACACCTACAATAGAAGTACAATGTAACGAATTGTTCTGTATTTCTGTCAAATTTCTGTTAAATAACAACAAAAGCGAATGCGACATTACCGATTTGCTTAATGATCGTATCCACTTTTTTTCACAATAAAGTTTTGAGTTTAAATGAAATATATAGTTAAAATGATAGACAAAAAATGACAAGAATGTACGAACAAAGTCATATTTAATTATATAATTTTTAATTTCAGATTTGACGAGACAAAAAATCATGTCGAGCTAGATTATCCGAGAGATATGAAATTTTTCACTGGACTTGATATTGGGTACAATATCGATGCTACATTTCAGTGGACAAACGGTAATTTGAAAAGACTAGTAGAGTACTGCTTTTCTTCGGATTGAAAAAATAAAAAAACCTTTCTTTACTTCCTTTCAAGGCAAGACGTACTTTTTCAAAGATAGAGGGTATTGGGAATTCGACGATTTGAGGATGATAGCTGCACATAAAAGACCGAAACATTCCGCATCATTTTGGTTAGGCTGTCCGAAAGAGGAGGAAGACACCAACGAAATAGATCGAGAGATACCGAAACGGCGCTTCCCTGGTATAACGTACTCTTCGTCAAAAAGAAAAGAAGAAGCAACGATTATTATAACTCTAAGTCTTACAATTTTTTCGGTTCTGTTGGGCATTAACTTGGGTACGTAATTGCAAAGTTGATATTCAGTCAAGGAATACGGTTACACTGCCTTCTCAATGATATATATTTATACACGTACGTCCGAAGAACGAATGTCAGAATATGATGATATCCTTTGCCAGACTGTTTTAATGATAATAATGATATTGATGATAGTAATAATAATAATGATTGTTACTCTGTATACAAAAATTTTATACTACAAATTTGAGCATTGTACAAGTGTTGTGGCCTTTGTATCAGATTGTATTTCTTTCTGTCATATTCACATGTTCGCGAACTTTATAAGGCTTCACATATGTCATTTTGATAAATTATAATCTCGATTATATTTTAGATTTTACCAATTTTTAATAGTAGGACTACTAAAGCGACAATTGAGTCTGTATTTTTGTAAATAGTGTAAATGCAAAATTTATGTATTTCTTACTGAGATATTTCCTTGGAGCTGTAGAATCGATTGTACTTAAAGTCTTTTAGTAATTGTTGTACATAAGAGTGAAAAAATAGTGAAATATGGAACAAAGGTTTGCCGCGGAAAAGCGCAGTATGCTTGTCATTGATAATCAATTAGTTACAATATCGTAATACTGATGATGAAAAAGCATTTATATACTGATAGGCTTGGCTTCAAAATCTTTTGTTTATTTGTGAATATGACTGAATGAATGAGATTGTATAGTATCAATTTTATGATATTCAAAAGATGGATATGATTAACTGCATTATATTTTTCATATAGGAAAGTATAAAAGTTTTTCGACAAAAGATGATCGATAAGAACGAATTTCAACTATATTCGCTAAAACGCTCATAATCTTATAGCTCAAAGTGCTTTTTGCTGTTTTGCTTAAAACTTGTTGTTACACTGTTCGAAATGAGCGATGTCTGCAACAAATAAAACTTTGATTCGAAAACGTTGCACCTGGTTGCAGTTGTTAGGATCGAACACGATTGTATGGGTACTCAATAATTAACCCGTTCAAGCCCCGATTCAATTCTCAGAAGACATCCGACTATTGTGAACTGTGCAGGTAGAATTATTCAGCAAACAAGCAAAAAATTTTTTAAATAGCAACTCCAGCTCTTCGTGGGAGATAAGGATATGGTTAAAAATCGTTCTTATCTGCGGAATTATTTTTTACTCAATCGAAAACTTACTGGAAATAGTATGTATTTTTGGTAACGGCGGTCTACTAAATGTTAAGATAAAGAAATATTGAAAAGGTGGTATACGACATTATACTACAGTTGATATTTTTCATATTTGCTCAGTACGTTAACATAGATTCCTATCAGTACTGACTATTTCAAGAATAAATGACGCTTATATTACATAAATCGAACAAAATATGCTATGATTTTCGGTTTTTTCAGTACTCCTAAAAAATGGAAATTGTGCGATATCTGAAAGTTGACATTTTTCGGTTGTTTGAATAACAATGGACTATATTTTTACATAATCTTAAGTATACATTCCCTTACAGACTGTACAGTCCTATTTTTTGATGCATCGAATTTAAGTGAACGTGTGTTTTTTATACTGTCTTCGTAAAAATATACTAATTCCACGAAAGTTTTTAGCTGACTTAAAAGTGGACAGAAGACTAATTTTAAATTTTTATAAAATTGTATAAAAATACAAAACATTTTTGAACAATCTATAAGCTAGTTGCAATTGCTACTTGCTAAACGCAAAAGAGATGGTTAGAATTAATGATTTCCAAACGAGATTAGTTCCACTTTTTTCATATTTTTTATTGTGGTATTTAGTTAAAATTAGTTTCACATTTCAACCTAAAGTGAACGTGGGTTAGTTACGACGCTCTTATCGAATTTTTTTTGCGCCATTATTAAACCTTCTCTTTTCAACATTTTATTCTTGTAAAAGTAGGTAAGGAAATCTTGAAGGGTTTTTCAATTGTTGTGAACATTTAAATTCAGCAAGTCTAGAGATTTACTGAATATCATTGCGCTCTGCGAATATGTAAGAATATTTATTCTTTGCCTGAATTATAAATTTGTATTTCGTTATAACTTGTTAAATGGATATGTGGTCGATATAACGTGCTTTGAGTGAAATCGCCACACCCTTTGATCTTTCAAAAGTTTCCGGTGCAAACTGCAATAGATTTTTATTTACGTTTATTTCCTTCTTCACGTTGGATTGTAAGAGTCCTCAGACTGGACAATAGGAATTGTGAAATTAGAAATTGGTTGGAAGAAAGTTGAAATAGCACAAAATTGATTTCCACTCTAATTTCTTTTTTTATGAAACATTTTGATGTCTCTGTAACACGAATGAGACTTTATTACTGCTAAGAATTTCTCACACTTATATTATCAAACCCTGAAATTTAACTCTGACAAATCTCTGCTAATAAAGAAATAAGAGAACCATTTTCAATTATATAATAATTAAATTTTTTAATCAACCAGCCGATAATCCTATTTTTTAACTGGATTTCAACTTCATGGATCCTATTGGTCAGTTTTGAGGACACGTCCAACCTATTGTATTCGAAGACCGGTGCGGTGAATTACTTTTTTTATTCAATGGACACTGCTAAATTACTGTTTCTATTTACCCTCAATAACAGTTATCGAACTTATTTCACTTAAACTTTATCCCTTGACGTTCCAAAAAATAATAAAGATGTTAGAGAAGTAAGAAAACTGTCGTAAATTTAATGATACTTATATTGTTCTGTACAATAAAGAAAGTGTGATATACATACGAATTTATAGTTCAAAAGTCAATTTCATAAAATTTTTTAAAAAATTTTCTCGTCTATATTATTATTTTACGTTCGTATTACTATTTACATATTAATAAATATACGAATTGTAATCAAGATTTCTTGTCTGTAAAGTCGTTGACCACTGGAACTACAATAACGTCCATGTTTTCATAAGAATTTCTTTCCTTCGAGTTTCATACAAAATTTGATCACTTCACATTTCTTTATTTTTTATGAACACCCTCGTGAATTCAAAATCTGTGCAATAACGATCAAGAATTTTAATTTACACCTGGAGTCAGCGCTGTGTCTCAAGTTGATGCGTCTACGCAATTTTTAGTTTATTTGTTGTAAATAATGTATAGAAAAATTATTCAAACAAACCTGTTGATGTGGTTATTCTGTACTACTGAACGATCCCACCCAACCAATAAAGTAAATGCGTCTGTTGAATATTTTTTAAATGTTTAAGTTATTGGATGTAATTTTTGTAACTGCCGTCTTTTTTACAAAGTATGTGAATAAATATAACAATCAATAAAAAAAGAACTCTCCAATTATCTTCCTATCGAACTTTAATGTAGTTATTAATATCATATTTATTTGTTTACAACAATTGCGGTATTTTATTTTGGAGAAAAAACACTGGTAAGTCTTATTTTCCAGGAAAAATTGCAAAATGAAAAATTTTCTATGATTTTGCGACAATTCGCAATAACCAGTTAATTGATGTTTTTAGAAACGAAATTTTTTATTCGAAAATACAAAAGCAGTTAAATGGTTATTTCAATGTAATAATGACAATACCCTAAATTGTCTTATTTTAATTGCAATAAAATAATAAAAAAGCGTTTTTTGATTTTATTAAAACAATACACTTTTCATTCTTAGAAACGAAAGTGTGAAACAGTGTTACCAACTTGTATAGCACCGCGGTCAAGATGTTCAAAGTGGTTCGATGAAGGAAACCGAAGTAGTTGAAAGAGACCTATAAAATATTTATATGTTGCCAATTTTTTTGTAAAAAAAAAGAATCTAGGTTGATTTTTATGAAAAATATATATCGAAGTTCAAGACTCTAGCGAAACACTCATCCGCGATTAAAGATTCAAATCCTTGTATCGCATTTTCTTTTCCAAGCATTTCTACATCAAGTTGTTCAACAACAAAAATAACGAAAACAGTAAGCATCTGAGTTTTGAGTGCCGAACTTTGAGATAGACCATTTTGATTCTGTACAAAACAATTTTTAATTTCTTTTCATTTTGATTTCTGTTCATATCAAAAAAAAATTATTGCGAATTTCATTGTCATTATCATTTTCATACAATTTTACACTTATTTTCATTCATATGTGGTTCACAGAGTGCCTTACGTGAGTGTCACTAAACTTACCTACCTTAACCTGACACTCAATTAGATTCAGATCACATCAGTTGATCACAGTAGTTACGTCTCATGAAAATGTTTATATGATGCGATGCCACCACAACTGTCAAGGAATTCAACAACATTTCAAGCCTGAGACGAAATAGAGGATAAGAATAATCCAGCAAGTAAGCACCGTTCGTTTCAGTTTGTTTAAAACCGACTTTTTGCGAGCTCGATTGCCCAACAATTGAGCGTTATTTGACAGTAACAATTAACCTATAAAAAGTCAAGAGAAGGTAGTTGTTTTTGTTTACTCCAGGCAGGCACTAATGTTGACGGATTGGAATTGTGTCTGAAAAAAGGATTCTGTTGTTTAGGTTCAAGTGTGACGTTGCAAAAATGCCAGCTGTTTTAAACGGAGCTTCGCCTCGGTGCAGCGAAGAGATGTGGCAGGCGCTGAGAAAACATATTATCAGAGAGAGGGAAAGAAAAAAACAAGGTATTTGTAGGTCACGAATGAAGTCTAAAAAATAAAAAATTAGGTTTTCTTGTAAACTCTCATTTTGTTACTTGTTCAATTTCGGTATATTATTTAATTTTTTTTAGAACAAGAAGCCGATGCTGAAGAAGAGAGACAGAGAAAAGAACGCGAAAGGCAACAAAAACAAGACGTAATGACAATTGGTGAAACACGAGACCAGATCGCGTCTTTAGAATCGGAACTGGCGCAATTGAAGGACGAAAAGCATCAATTATTTTTGCAGCTGAAAAAGGTGCTCAATGAGGATGATAACAGAAGGAGGCAATTGATCAAAGAAAGCAAGTACGTTCCTGTTCATATTGTACATCTCATATTTGTCAAAGGCAAAAATCTGTTCATTTCGAAATTGCAAGAAATCACACGATTTTGGTTAAAAAATTAAAAATGAGTTTTACATTAATTACTTTTGCCAAATAAAATGTATTATGCTTTTTTTGATTATGACAATGAAATTTTCTTTCGTTTCAGCGTCTGTCCCGAGATAAAACCAGCAGTCACAGGATATTTTGATCCAGAAACCGGTCTGCTTGTACCGCACTTGTTAGTGCCGATCCCAAAAACAAACTCATATTATAAAGTAGCAGTTCCAATGTCAAATCAAATCACAAATGTTAGTAAACATTATTCTGTAATTGTTTTTGTATGCTAAACAGACTAATAATTGTTTAATAATGTTATTTTAGGGTCCTATGAAAAGGTCACACAGCCCTTCACCTCCTCCACCTCAATCGCCGTACCATTCAAGCTACTACAAACCATCGTCATCCGTTCCAACATTCACTCCGCCTTCATCCAGTAAGTACTCATTTGATACTGAAAATGAGATTATTCGATTAACTTATCTTTTGTTTTCAAAATTGATATAATTTCTATTTTTCTCAATTTTATTGTTTCCATTTTTAACTTTGAATTGACTGTTTTGTCGTTGTTGTAATGTAGATATCATTTATTTTTATTATTTTCTCATTCAAATTGTTTTTATTACAAAAATGAAACTTTTCTATAAACGTTTTTAAACTTAAAGCAAATTTGATCTAGCAGTTTGATAGATTATTCTAATGCACAAGGCTGAAAAACCTGGTCCTAAAGAAGTATAAAAACACACGACAATGAAAAAATGTCAAAAAGAGAAAAATATGCGAAATAGCAAAGGGGGATGAATACTTGTTGTGGGGATTCAGGGTAGTTTGTGTTGCAGAATCTGAGGAGGCTGCCAGGAGGTCTGGCGATTCACGAGCCATCCTCTGGAATAGTGAGTGTCTACGCAATACTTTTAGAAAACCATTTGTCTTTTGTATTTGGAATTTGCATCCACCGGCTGTAGAAATCCCATCACTAATCAAACCGAACTGCCGAGGCTTTTGGGAAGCTCGCTGTGAAAACCCTCCAATGTACCGAAATCCCAATATGCTTAATAATTAATTATTCCAAATCATCCAGACCATTTTATACTAACAACAAATAAAAAAATAGTTAATAATAATCAGCACAGATTTTTTAGCCAACCATGTGGACCGAATCATTTTCACTCGTTCATTCTATAAACCAACGAGGCTTAGATCACAAAATAACACTCGTGAAAACAAATCGAATTTGCACTCTGCCTTGTCATAGCAGCGGTGTACTGTATATACATGCTTCAGTGTCATTAATCATGATTCCTGGACTCGTGTAGGAATTTTTCATTAATTTTGTTAAACATTTTATTCAACCAATGTCGATTTTTTCAGAAAACAATTATCCGGTTTCCACCTACTACTCGGCGCCCCCCAGTCAGAGCGTGTACAATTATTCGACTCCAAAGTCACAATCTTCAAAGGAAGCCGAGGCTGGGAAACCGATCTATATCTCTAGCAGAACGCCCTTACCTTCTACCCATCAACCTAGTAAGAATTCAGCATTTATTTTGAATTGATAATTTTCCTTTCTCATTTATTTAATTGGGATTTGATTTCTGTTCTTTCAGCTTATGTGACTAATCTGCATCCGATGGAACATAAGGGACCTTATCAGGATGATAAATTTTATTCGCGGCCTGCTAATCACGTGACTGTACACGGTGGAGCTATACCTATCCAGCAACCACCTCAAGTAATTAATTTTTGAAGAAAAATATTTTTAATACTCAATTAAAAAGATAACTAACAAATTAATTTATTTTCATCTATTACAGGGTGCAAAACCAGGTGGTATAACATCAGGTTACCCGGTTCGCACACCTCAACCACCTCCTCCACCAGGATCATATCCCGGCCCAACTCCGACCCAGCAGGTGTCATACGTCACCGTTGGTGGAGTGAACGTCTCAAGTGGAAGAATGTTGTATACGCAATGCAGTCCATCGTACTTACCTCGGGAAGTTTAAGACACAAAATGAGCTCACATTCTGAGTCCCACTGCAATCTGATATCTGCGAGATTAACCTAAAGGAAATTATAAACTTCAATTCGAGGTCAATGTCATAATTAAGTGATGACCAAATTGTTTAATGAAAGTATTGTTTTCGTTTTTTGTGATTTTTTTAACGAAACAGTTTATTGGGGTTTAGAAAAATTGCTGTTTTTTGTTCAAAGTTTATCTGATGGAAGAAATCGTTATTGCAAAGTTCTTTAATTCGATATTAAATCATTTTTTGTTACTTTTTTTTAAAGAAAAAGTCAAAGGTTTCTATTAAGTTTCAAAAGTTACTCTTGATATGTTACAATTTGGTACAATAAGAGTATATTTTTATATATTTTATTAATCGGATCGCATTCAGTTACTTAGGAAGTAACAAAATAGGTATTGTTATAGGGGAAAACATGAATCAATAACTGATAACCACTATTGCGAAAGTTTGAATTAAAACACTATCAATTTCACCGCATCTAAATCTAAAAACCGCATTTCACAGGTTAAAACTAATTTCATCGCTAAAATATCTGAAAATCAATTGTTTCAAATGTTCAGACTTCGAATAAATCATTGTTTTCTCTTATAATTATTTATTAATTCTTTTTTCTTTCGATTTTTAGGTGCAATGAAATTTGTAGTATTCAAATTCAACCTTTCGAACTACTCTACTATTTATAATATGCATAGGTACTGGGTTTATGAAAAAAGGTTTTCGGTTTTTTAATTTCTATCATAAATATCACATATAATTAAAATAAGAAATAATAAATCTAAACGAAAAGTCCCATTTATCTGTGGTCCATAATTAAAATTTGAAGAGTGCCTTACAAGGCCCTAGCTGTAAATAAGAAGAAAAAATGGTCAAAAAATTGTTACGTAATGTAACTCAAGTTTTAACATGTGATTTTTAGAATTTCAACAAAAAGTGCAATGTTTTTTTTATTTGATCGAAGTTGAAATTAGTGAGATGTTATACTTAGTTCATATTTTATTTCAAATCAAAGAGAAGATTATATATTCGAAATTGCTTGAGTACAAAGAACATTGGAATCTATATTTGTATAAGTGTTGTTTCGGCAATGAATATTTGGTGTAATAATTGTAAGAGACAAAACATATATTTGGTGATCTTTGATGTAAAAATATGAAAATGGTTTAAACTACCCAACTATTGTAACGAATCAAAGACTAAGAAAATAACAAAATGATGATGCAATTGTAGTCAATATATGGGTCGTTTATTCTATATTTATAAGTTTTACATACCTTTCAAAATAATGTATAATTATTCGAACAAGATTCATGTAATATAAAATAAGATACACATATATACATAGTTATATTTCATACACGACGCCGCCTTAAAGTTTATTATAATATGCTTCAATGTAATCGAAATAAAATTACACTAAAGTATATCAAGTTGAATCTTTCTGGAATTCGGTACACTTGTCAATATAAATGGGTAAACTTGTTCAATAAAGAAATTAATTTGAAACAACGTGAAAATTAACTTATTTCAATCTTTCCAACTCTCTTTTAGGTTCAAGACAATTTGAAAATGGAAAATAAAACCAGTTGGAGTTTGCTAAAAAAAGAACGCTTTTATTAACGAAGCGTACAATGTAACATTGTGTAACTTCAAAACATTGTTTATAACTCTACGTTTTTGTTGAAATATCAAGTGCAGACGAAATCTACGAATAGTTCATATTGCATGTCTTTGACAAACTTTAGTTTTGCCTCTACATGACTGTTTGTCAGTGAATCCCTGCAAAAACTAAAATATGTTTTCTTACTGTAAATTTGTTACGAAATAGAAAAGAGAAAAAAATATAATCTAATCGTTTGTAAAAGATCATGCCACATGACTATTCTTCGTTATGAAATGAATAGATTTACATTCGAATTCCAAGTCTGAAAAATATAAAACCCTAGATTGTATCTTACTAATCTAAAAATACAGTACTTCCTGATGAGGATCGCAATAATTTTATCAAGTAATAGGTATTATGTTGTTACAGTAATGTTTATTCTTGTATTTAAATAATGTAAATGTTATCTTTGTTACACTGCATCGAAAAAGAAATAACTAAAGAAAGAAAAGAGAAAAAAACAGTATTAATCAAATGCCAGCGAACCTTAATACATAGACATGTATTGTTTTTAATTTCAATCTGTTTTTCTTGTCACGATAGAGACTTTATTTTAAAACTTCAAAAGCTACCTCCTCGCTATCAATGTACTTCTGTTTATTTTCCTTTTAAAATCTAGGTTTTAGATTTGCAGATGTTTTACAATATTCAAGAACCTGTGCATAATTTGTTCACTTGTATTAATCCTTCATTTCTGCTCATTTTCTAAAAACACTTGTCTTTTTACACGATAATCATGTACGCGAGACATCCAGCCGTTGTGCAAGAAGTTTGGAATTTTTCTTTGCCATTTTTGTATAATATTTACAATTCAAACCCCGGATGTTTTTGTATTTTTTTTTATTTCTAGCAACGTTTATCATTTTGATGCAGAGTTTCATACGTTCTTATCAACTTCCGTCTCTAATTCATTTCATTTGTCAAGTTCCAAAGCAGCGTACTGCTCTTCATCAACTTCGGTCATCATGAAGTTACCATCCGGTAGCAAAAGGACAACTCTTCTAGTTCCACCTGTAACAAATAAATTGAACAGTTCATCAACCTTATCCTTTACTTCAACATTAATTTTTAAATTTTTGGTCGTTGCTTTATTTGACAAACTTATTTTCAAAGTCGAAACAAATGTTACAAAGTTTTTTAAATCATCCTAATATTCCTGTATAAGTTTTTGCAAAACCTATATAAATTTCAATTTTCTTAGTTGCTTACCTGGTGTAGGTTCATCAGCTTGCACAACCTGGGCAACAACTTGAGCAGTGCCATCGCCATCTTCCTGGGCAGCAGCGACCTCAGCGCCAGTCTCATCCATAATCGACATGACCATCTGATTGGACGCGCCCTCTCCCTCTCCCTCCTTAACGAAGAATTGTCCAGGTAAGCCAACTTGATCTGGCATGAGTTGCGCGACAGCTTCAGCCACAGCGGTGTCGAGCGTGAGTACCGAGCCTTCCTCGCCCTGCTGATCTGTGGTTGCCACATAAACGCACTGCTGCGTTCCGTCACGAGTGACTAGCAAGGCCTGCCCGTCCTCAGCCTGACCTGCCACTTGGTACACTACACCATCGTCCCCAGTGATCGTCACCAGACCCGTACCGTCCTCCTCCATTTTCTTCTTCTCCTCGGCTGTTTTCGCCTCTGATTTAATCTCCACCGCGTCAGCTGCTGGTGTACTCACTACCGATTGCGTCGCATCACCAACAGAAATTTTAATTGTGTCGGTTGTCGCTGTTGAGTTTATCGTGGTTGTCACCGTGTCGTCGAGGCAGGGAAGATCGGGCGCCGCGACCGTTACACTTGACAGACTTACTTGACCAGATTCAGATGTTTGAACTGCAAAATCAAATATACGATTAAACAATTATGTACAATCAATTTTTCTATCTGTCCTCTTAATTTTGCCACTTGAATACAAACCAATTCTTCCAGTAGTACCACCAGGACTCATCTCAACCCTCATAATTCCGCCACTATCTGTGAGTACGTCCAGGTTTGGTAAGACAAGTTCGGTAGTTGTGGCTGTAACAGATTCCGTCAAACCAGCCTGGATTTGTTGTCCTGAAACTGATTGAACAGCGCTAACAGTGGCAGCAGGTTCGGGTTCGGCTTGTTCCACAGGTTCTCCATCGGGACCAATGATTCTGCCCGTCAGTGGACACAAAGTAAACGGTCTGGGCGGGCTCTCCGGCTGCACCGTAGTAGTGACAGTCTCGGTTTCAGCAGGCGGAATTTCTGTTTCCTCGTCGCTGCTACTGTCAGAACCAACTTGATGGAACTCCATATGTAGACCGTCACCCTGCGCGAGTTTGCTCTCCTTCGGTTTGTTCACCTGCGCAGCCACAATGTTCTCAGCAATGCGACCTCCGCGACCTCGTGCAACCATCGAGCGCTGACCTGCCACGAGTCCGCCGCGATTCGGTGTTTTGGTGATGCCCGCCTGTTCTTGCGCCTTGCGCTTGGCCATGAGCAACTTTTGTTGCGGCGAGATGAGTGACTGTTGGGGCTTGCCGACCGGGGTCTTTTGCACGACCTTGATCTGGGTCGTGACTGGAGAGGCCACCTTTTGCAACGGTTTCGATGCTGTGCTAATTGTTGGTTTCGATTTCAACTGGCTTATCGTGCTTGGACTCGATGTAGACACTTGCACAGTCGTCACCCCTCCTGCTGATGTTCGTTTCTGGATCACCTGACGTGCCTGGGGAGTTGCCTGAAAATCAATTTTTCGATTAATTACTTTGCATAAAGAACTACAGTGGTAGAATATTTATAAATTGTATTGTATTGTATTTATGATGTATAAAGTTAATCAAAGCTGTTAAAAATATTCTTCAATATTCGTATTACAACATTTTAATTAAAAGAATAAAAACAAAAAAACTTTTTTACCTGTCGTGGAGTACCAGGTCGAATAGGAGATCGTACAGGTGAACTAACGCCCAAAACACTGGTTTGTCCAGTCGCACGAATGGCCGGTCTGGGAAGCAATGGACGCCCGTCTCCGCGAGCTGTTGGTCGAATGGTGGAGGTCGCCATGCGAGGCTGAAGGCCTATCGAACTCGGCACCGCGGTCACCACGTGGATTTGCTGTATTTGATTTGGATCAGGTTTAGGCTGAATTTTAACAGGTTCGCTTTTTGGAATGAGTAACTGTCAACAGATCAATGTTACTTGCTATAACAACAATTCATGTGAACTGTATCTCAACTGAAATTAGCTCCGCGAAAAGAAACAAAAAATAAAAACGGAATAAAGAATGATACCAAGCGAAATGATGTGCTAAAAATTACTCGATTCTTTACAAGCGAAACAGAAATGCTCAGATGGTTATAAATAAATGCGAACATGATAATTTTCATGACAAATCCTCACCTGTTGGGATTTGATGTTCGAATTTTTCTGAACGACTTTCATTTGCGTCACAACCTGAGTTCCGTCAGGTTTTGAGATAACTTTAATAGGAGTGGAGTTAGTCTGCGCGGCCGAGATGACTTGTTTTCGAACAACGGTGCCAGTTTCGCGGTTCTGCACCATCAGAACGTTGGGTGACATCTGCGACTGCTTAACCGAAATCTTATTTGGTTGTGTGGAGTCGAGTTTAATGATGCCATCCTTTCGGGACATGACGTAAACGCCAGACGTGAGGTTGGGCATCTGTTTCGGATCCATTTTGACAACACCTTTGGCATCCGCCACAAGAACCGGAGTGGAACTGACTTTCTGAACTCCGTGGGTCGTCACGATCTCGTTGGAGAGCAGTTTTCTGTTGGAACCGTTAGACTGCATTGTCGCGTGGCTGAACGCTCGCTGGATCATGTCACTGCGAGCTCCAAGTTTATCTTCCTCGGACTCAGCGGTCCAATCTTCGTCACTGGCCGTGTCAAATTTGTTTCTCTTTGGCCCGATCGCGTCGGAGTCGCTGTCGGATAAGTCGAGTCGTCTTTTACCTAAAACTGTATGATTCTTTTTAAGAACTCAATTTTTTTAATTGATTGACATTATTTATGCTGTTGTTAATTCATTCAACGTACGTTCGTTCTCTTCGTCTTTCATAGATCCACACCATTGCTTCACTTGATCCATTGCTTTAGTTTTGCTAGATCGCATCGGTCGTCTGAAAACAAATTACATTATCATCAAAAATTAACATGAATTTATTTTTAGTACATTTGGATTTTTTTCGATTTTAGTCAGAAATAAAGTTACCCAGCTTGAGCAGCAGAACTTGGACCAGGTTTAACACTATTATCAGCCTTGACAACTGTTTTCTGCATGTAGACTCTCGTCGGGGTAGAAGTTTTGACGGTGCTTTGCACCTGGGCGGCTGCTTTCATTTCTTTCTGTTTCGCAAGATTTTTCTCAAACTCGTCGAGCAGTTCCTTACACTGGCCAACGACTTCAGCTGGTTCCCACGTGTTGTATTCGCTAAAAACATTAACATTGAATTGATTAAATACAAACAAACTCAATGAAAAATCGAACTTTCAAGTAAGAAGATACATACTGTGCAAATCCTTCCCATTTCAAAAGATACTCTGAACATCTCTTCTTAGGGTTATACCGCTTTGCCAAAATTCGTTCTACGATGAATTCTTCATCAGATTCTTCACCTTCGACTTTGTCAGGTTTGTTTACCTAGAAAATGAAGCAAAATCGTGTTTGAAAATGCTTTTTAAATTTGCAAAATTATAATTAGAAAACTAATTTGACGAACTTGAAATAATCTTTACCTTTGGTTTGATGGATGGTTTCAATTTGAATTTAATCTTTTCCCTTTTTATTCCATCCTCACCGTCCTTTGATTTGTCTAGCTTGCCTTCCCTTTTGTCTGCTTCTTCCGGCTGACCATTTCGAATCACTTTTCTCACAATCATTGTTTTGCCACCTGCAATTTATTTATTTGTTTTCAAGAAAAAGGCTTAACCAAGTTAAAAGAAAGGTTTATTCTATTGAAATCAATTGAATATATTGAAACAGGTGCATTATCCAATTTTGATTAATTTTCATCATTGAAACTGTACCTTCTCCAGTGACAGTAGTTATCTGACGAGGTGTCTCTGTCATCTTGGCAGTGCTAATTTTTGTGAACGTCTGGATGGTTTTGCCAGCAACAATCCATGATTTGCGAATGTTGCTGTCCATCTTACACCATTGCTGGTAAATCTTCCACGAATTTTCTGTGTCTTTTTCTTCATCTGAGAACATTTGCGATTCTTTCCAAAGTAGGAAGGCCCAAACCTGAGCTTTTTGTTCATTCTACAAAAAAAAAACAGAAAACACAATAAAACCAAAATCAAGATAAAATTTAGTAAATTTAACTTGACACTTGATAAAATACATACATTTGCACTTTCTCTAAACTGCGACACTTTGGAACAAGCACCTTCCTTGCTTCTGTGCTCCTGAAACTCCTCAACAAAATGGAAAACAGCATGGCACTGGCCGCAAATCAAAATGTCTAGTTTGCCCATACTTTCTTGCGCCGCTGTGCAAAATATTTATTTGAACAAAATGTTTTTTCATAATTCGTTGAAGTAGAAAAAAAATATTTATTCATATACCTTTTATTGCAGCAGGATTGGAATTGATGGTTGAAGGCCCTGTGCCCCCTTCCATCGCGAAAAATAAAGAAAATTAAAGTATACCCTACGGCTGCTGCTCTCCCTAAAAAAGAGACAAAAATGAGAACCATCGGCTATCAAAAACGTGTTAAACATTCATTGCGTTAGTTTCCGTATTGTCAAAGGATCAACTGTCAACATGGAAACAAGAATGCAAACTTGAATATATCGAGAACGTGAGAGTAAAACTTGTGTGTGCGATCGGAGCGCGCGTCGAAGATAAACAAAAAAAATGAGGTTATAAAGTCGAACTCCAACAGGGGCACGAGAAAACAAGCAAAGTAAAATTGCCAAACTAAAAAATTGACGCAGTTCTTTTTTTGAATTATCACAATTTATTCGAACCTGTCGAATTTTTGTTCGAAAATGAACAAAAACGGAACACAAAAGACGCTTGCCGGGAAGACAAGGCGGGCGCGCGCGGGGGAGGCAAAACGAGACGTGAACTGAGCGAGCGAGAGAGAGGCAAATAGAAATAGATAAGGATGGAGCAAAGAGGAGATCCGGTCGGGAAAAAAACGCACCCTCGAGATGGAGACAACGCGGGTCGAGGAAAATGTGATTTTCGAGCTCGTCGGCGTGTTGAGCGCGCCGCGAGGGCCGGACACTCGGCAAGATGGCTCTGACGCAAAAGTCCGCAACGAGTCCGATCGCACTTCCTGTTTCGCGAGCCCCTGTTTTAAGAACACATCCGGCGCAAAGTCGGCAAGGTGTCGGGCTAAATCGCGAAATCCTGTTGAACTTACGCGCTGCAAAAGGCGTCCTAATGCGATCCACTTGATCCAGAAAAACCACTGCCGACAAACGCACACGCCATTAAAATGAAAACAGTTGTCGCGTCCAGTGACGGTGGCGCTACCAACGGCCGCCGCTCGAAACTCCAATCAATATTTTCGCGCCAAAACTCAGTTTTTAGCACTTTTGTTTAAATGTTTGTTTATTCTTATAAATATTGAAACAATGAATATGCCATTGTTTGTACAGTGTTTATTATATTAGCATTGCTTTACATTCAATCAATTTTAACTACTGTTAAGGTTGTAAAAACAAATATAATCGGACAAATTATCGTTTGTTATGAATAATTGTCGTCGTTTTAAGATTTGATGAAAGAATAATCAAAAAGAGTGTTTTTTTCTCATTGTTATTTTTGTTTTGACAACGTAATATGAACTGAAGTTGACAATTTCAAATTTAGCGCGTGTTTTGTTGAGGATCAAACATAACCTATAATTTTGCAAAGTAGAGAGATCTGTCAGTTTTCTGATTAGAAAATAAACAATCATTGGACCAAGAAATAATTAAAAAACTGGATTAAACAAAGTGAAACAAAGACAAAGAAAGTTTTTTTGAGTTGTAGTTTTTTACGTAGAAAAAAATATGGCAGAAGACGAGGAAAATGAAAAAGAGTACCGGTGGGAGACCGGTTATGAAAAAACTTGGTAAGAACAGGTTAACTTTTGCAAACTTTATTTATTTATTTGCATACTTATTGTTAATTGCTCTTTTTCTAAATTGTTCATTCATTATTCGTTAATTTCGAATTAACCTCATTATATGACGTTAAGTGAATACAAAAAATAATTTTGCAAATATATTTGCAAAACCAATATGATTGAATTGAAATGAATATGAAACAAATTGATTGAATTTTTTAGGGAGGCTATTCGAGAAGATGATCAAGGACTCGTGGAATCGTCCATCGCGGACATCATTTTCAAAGCAAAAAGAAAAAGACAATTGGAAAAGAAAGGTGGTGCGAGATTAGGAATGATGAGACATTTCTACATCATACTCGACTGTTCAGAAGCTATGTCAAATCAAGATTTGAAACCAACAAGATTCTTATGTTCACTAAAAGTAAAGAAACAAAAAAAATCGTTTGCAATACAAATATTTTGACAAGTTATTTTCATTTTCTCTTTCATGTTTCAGTTGTTGGAAGACTTTATAGATGAATTTTTTTACGAAAATCCAATCAGCCAGATTGGATTAATTGTCACAAAAAATAAACGTGCGGAAAAAATTAGCGAATTGTCAGGAAACTCAAAAAAGCATATCAAGGTATCTATTTGCAACCCTTAAATGCTTCTTTCAATGATAATTTGAGTCAAGATACAATACTAGATCTCATTTTTTTTTCTTTTCATTAATTACAGGAACTTAAAAATTTGCAAAACACACACTTCACTGGAGAACCGTCGTTGCAAAATTCTCTGGAGTTTGCATTGAAATCTTTGAAAAACCTTCCATCTCATGCCAGTCGAGAAATTCTTGTTATTATGGGATCGTTGACAACCTGTGATCCCGGAGATATCAATGAAACTATTCAAGTAATTCTAACAATAGTAATTAATAGATCTAATTGAATATTTCTTAATTTTTCATAACAATCTTTAATATTCTTTGCTTTATTTATGAAAAAAACGTTTCTTTCAATGATATTAATATTTTTGAAGTACTTAATGTGAAAAATAAGCAGTTTAAAGGATTCTGTTTTCAACTGTTCAATTTCTTTCAGAAGTGATCATTATCGTTCATTATCGTTACTTTTTTCTAGAATCTAAATTGTAATAGATGACTCAGGTGAATGTTTTTCAACAAACTAACTTTTTGCTACTCAATTTTTGTTGCATTAATTTTCTTTATTTTAGAAATAAGGTACAATCTATCATCAATTAAAAAAGTGATTAATTAACAATCAAGAAGACTGGAAGATGAGGAATAATTTTTTTTTCTCACAGCTAATCTTCGAATTCTATTGTGATATTAATAGTTAGGAATTTATTAGAATCAATTTGATAATTAATGACTAAATGATGCAAAGTTTTCAAACATTTAATCAGCACTTGAAGTCGAAGCGTCGCCATTTGATTTTCACTTAGCTATTAATCTTTTAGACTATTTCTTTTTGGAACAAATCATCATTTTTTATAATTAGATAACTTTTTGCATACACTATTAAGTAGTATTTTGAAAATAGTAATAATAATTTTCATTTTTTCAGTTCTCAATATTATAAATTCACAGCAAAGGATGAAAATTATCATGACCAATTAATTCATTTAACTCGAATTCACAATCTCTTTTTATTTGAAAGTTTTGATTACTTCAAATCAGGTCAAAAAAATTATTGATAACCCGTTTTAATTATATTACATTTTCTACGAATTCACCGTCTCAATATTATACAATTTAATCTTAAACAGACACAATATTAATAACAATTACATAATTAAAAACTCATTAATTTATCAATATGACACTATTATGAAGTTACTGCCAACTCCAATAATAATTAATTTTTATGTTTGCAGAGTTTAAAAACCGAAGGTGTAAGATGTAGCGTGATAGGTTTGGCTGCGGAGTTGCACGTTTGCAAACAATTGGCAACGTCAACCGGAGGAGAAATCAGCGTTGTGCTGGATGATAAGCACTACAAAGAAACTCTAAACGCACACATTGATCCGCCAGCAGCTGCCACAAGATTAGACGCAGCACTGGTGAAAATGGGATTTCCTCATCACGCCTTACATTCTTCTGCTGGCGATACCACAATTGCTGTTTGCATGTGGTAATTGATTCATAATGAAAAGAAACGAAATACAAACAATAACAAAGTTACAATTTAACTTTTCTGACAAAGTGTTTTTTTTATCAAAAAAGAAGTTTTATCGTTTTTTGATGAGAACAGGTCGATTATTTATTACGTTGGCAAACAATTTATGGGCAATAAATTTTGATTGTTGCAGTCATGCTGATACTTCGGACGAGTCAATTAAACTCATGAACACGGGGTACTTGTGTCCTCAATGTTTTAGTAAACATTGTGAGCTTCCTGTCGAATGTCGAGTATGTGGTCTCACGCTCGTTTCTGCTCCACATCTAGCTCGATCGTACCATTTTTTGTTTCCCATTCAACACTTTAAAGAGGTACCCACAGAAGACACCTCTGCGTCATGCTGCTACAGTTGCCAAAAAAATTTGAATGACAAAAAGGTAGTCTAACGTTTTGTTCTACTTTCTAATAGTATCGCTATTTTCAGATCCGATTGGAAATTGTTAAACTAAACTCATAAAAACAAAGAAGAATTATCTTACAAGGCTTCCCTAAAATAATATTGAAATCTGAATTCTTTAATTTTGTTTTGTTTTCGTAATACTGACAAAGAATTGAATGTCAATTATCAAACTTTCTTTAACCGTTGTTTTTCATTTTAGGTGTACGTCTGCGAAAAATGCGGTCAAACTTTTTGCGTGGACTGTGAAATTTTCATCCACGAGTCGCTACACACTTGTCCTGGCTGTGCAACGAGTCCCAACTCATATGATAACCCGAAAAGTAGTTGAATTATGTATGCACGGCGATTAAAAAATCATTGTGTACATTCCAATCTTGAAAACCGTTCATTTCCATTGATTAAATTAATTCTTTTATCATAACTGCAATATCATTACGATTGATGATGACGTACTGTGGAGAGTGTTCTTTTTTTGGATAATAGTAATAAAGTGCAAGACAATTTTTATTGTCAGCTCTCATAACTATTGCACCCAAGTTTTGCAACAATTATTTCCATGCACGTCATTTACCGAATGTGCGTGCGAAAAAAGAGATAAAACTGGCCTAAGCAGGTTCAAACATCAAGGAAAATATTTCTGCACAAAATGAGAAGAAATCCCAAAGCGATGTATCACATTTTCCTGCATGTTGTGACATTCTGAATTTCAATTTTTTTTTTCACGAATAATTGTAAATTTTGTGTCAGACCAAAATTTTTGACTACCTAAAAGTAGTGAGTAAATAATTTGAATCATACATGTTTTAAAGATTTGTTTGATAGACGATTCAGTCATGAAAAAAAATTCTATTTTTTTCATTCAGATCGATTTTGAATTAAATTAAATTTAGTTTCGATAATCATGGCACCATAAAATTAGATTACTTAAAAACCGCAACCGGAACTTTGGTCACTGAAATTAAACATAAAGATTTGTGATTAATGAAAAAAAATTATAATAGAAAAATAAAAGAGAAAAATGTGTCTCCTTTAGGCTTCCGAGGATGAGAAAAAATTTCAAACTTCCTTTACGAAGATATATTTTGACGACTACATTGTTAATAATTATCAATCTAATTATATCTCGGCAGAAACAAAAAAGAAATAGTTCTATACAAACATATTTTGGTAGCAGTGATATCTAATGATGCTTATCAAGATATACTAATTTTCTATGAATGAAATCGCGAAATTAAAATAAGGTGTAATTAAATACTAGATATGAGTTTGTGTGTTATTGTAAGCAGATTACCGTATTCCAGTTTTGTTTAAAACCTCGCCTCGATAGCGTCGTCTTTTATTAGCAGTTCGGACCTCAAGGGAACAAGAGTGTTGCATCGTCGTTAACTTAAGACTCGCCGCGATACCGCAGCCTTTTTAGTTATTCCGCGAGCCTTGCGCCGCTCAGTTCTAGTGCTCATAGTTACTTGTGAAATTGACTTCTAAAATCACACCACATGTAAGTCACACTTTTTTATTACACTTCGAACACATTGTTTCAAATTTTGTTTCCAAAATTTTAACATTTTCTTCTACGTTCCACTTTTTCAACTGTATTAAATTAAAAGTTTAATTGTCTTTTTTTTATTTATTGTAACCTTTGGCTCTGTTATTTTTAAACAAATAATTAACAATTCTTTTTATCAGTGGTTCAAAGTTTTTCTAGAGCGATTAAAAAAAACTATTAGTTTTTCGTTAGATATTTTGTGACAGGTGATAGTGATCCGTGTTACAGTGTAACAATGTAATTCAATGCAGTTTTACTTTTATTGACACAGTTAATTTTACATAGTTCGTTCCGGTGTTACGCAAGTAGGCCTTTTTTGTGAACATTTGTGACATTCGATCGTTCGATTTGATTGTTTGTAAAATTTGAGTGGAACTCACTGAAGTAGATCGTACAAGATTACAAATTCGAGAAACAAACAGCACGTCAATGTCAAATTCCTCATTTTGATACTATTCTCAATACCCTATCAAATTCTTATTTTATTTTTCAGTTTTCAAATAATCCGAACAGTGAACAAAAAAACTTTAAAACGTTGACAATTGAATGGACTAAAAATTGAAAAAAAATCTGATAACGCAATTTCACTTAAGTTTTTTTGGTAATAAATGTTTAAAAAGATATTGTTATCTTTTAGCGTAGAAAAAAATCTTGGAATTAAAAAGAAAAGGTTGTGGAAAAAGTTGTACTCGTTTAAACCATATTATGAAATGAATTACAATTTGAGGGTGCAGATGAGATAAATTCGCACACAGTGAAGTCGACCAAAACGGCGCACAAAAAACGTGATTAAGAGTGAAATACCTGAATTGTATTAATTATATAAAATCTCGTATCTTAAAATAATTCTCTTCCATAGATAAATGATGTTTGATCGATTAAAAAAGATTGGACGTATTTATCGTCGACCGATCATGAACCGAAACGTCAAGTTTGTTCGAGTTTATTATTTGCATAATAAAATACTTTGCATAAGCTCGCGCCACAAAATAATCTTATCAAAAATTGATGAAACAAATTGAAAACTTAATCTAAGACAATGTCAAGCAGGTAATTTTGTACTCAATATTTTGTTTGTTTTTTCTCTTCCTTATACGAAGTGCGACTAGATTTTGATTAGATTTCAATTTGTTGTACTGAACTTTTATTTCAACTTTTACTTTACAATGTTTAATTACGCGCGACAAAAGAAGTTTTCGATTTCCAATTTTTAAGGATGTCACTTGGGAAACAAAATTTCACTCATTAATTCGATTTTTTAACACGAAATTGGAGTTGAAATAAAATATAAAAGTAAAAATGAAGAATTTCTAATCAAAAACTGAATTACCGTGTCTTTGACGTAATTCATATTATCTTTAACTGATTGAGATTGAGATTATTTCACCTATACCTCATAAAGTCAAACGTCACTTTATAAAATGATTGCACCTACAATGTTGACGTTAAATATTCTTTCAAACATTCCAAATCGAATAAAAATTTCAAGTACCTGATAAACAATTTTTCATGAATATCGCAACATGATAAATACAACTTAAATTTAATGAACAATATAATAATCAACGAATGGCTCAACAGGTTGTAAGTTGAGAATTTTTTACTTTTCAATTTTTAATTTTATCGGTAAAATGAAGAATTCGAACGAAAGTGTTACGAAATATTTGAGCTAGTAGAATCAGTCTAATCCACAAAAGTTTCTAGTTCTCAGAGATTGTTTTGTGTACTTTTGTATTTAGTTTCCGTATTTTTCATTTTATTTCACGTTACGAATCAAATCTGTGTTTATCTTTCCGCGACTGCAATCTGGGCTTCTGAAAAATTTCTTGTGATTGCACTGTACACTCGATTGGTACTTACTTCTGATAAAAAGAAAAATCAAATTGTTAAACAAATTAATCTGCTAATTTTTGTCAATGAAACAAAATATTTCACTGGCGACACTTTTCTAAGTTTTTAAGTTTATTTTTAACAAAACTTGTTACATAGTTTTTCAACATTCAATCTTTAACAAAATTTTATCTCACATTGACTAGCTTTTATTATGTTAAAATAGTTCTTATAATTATTGCAGATACTTACAGTTAATTTCTAAGAGGAAAACATTTACTTCGTCACTAAGAATAACTTAGTCCGTTTTTTTTTAAATTTTAACACTCAACAATAAGAAATAAATACAAGGAAAGATTTTTTAAACGAAAAGACGTGAAAAAACCACTACTTAGAATTTTTCATTTTGTTTTTTTAGTTTCACAATTTTTCAACAGTTGTAATTAATAATCATTGCAAAAAGTACAAATTATTCATAATCATAATTAATTTATTAATTTAATAATATGTGATTTATTGAAATGCGATTGGAGTGAATGGTCGGTACTGTTAGCTGAATTGTTATTTTTTTGCGTCATTAATACCTGTCACTTTACTGTCGGCGTTTCAGTTACGCCTGAGGCGAATTAATTTGCGCGCCAATTGGAGGTCTTTGACAAATAAATTTTTGTTTCATTTATTATTTATTCATTATTTTCTTTACATTTGTATTTCCAATACATTCATGAAAATGAATTTTATCATTCTCTTAAAATTTCAATTTTCAACTTGAAATAATAATTCTCATGGAAATAATACGAAGAAACAATTTCAAGTTAAAAAAGGATGAAATTCAAATTTCACACAGCTTGGAATTAAAAGTCTAAAATTATAAATTCAGTCGGATAAATTTTCAGAAGCTACAAGTGAATCGTCTTAGTGGCTATGAAAATAATTATTTCAGACTAAAAAAACGCTTCTGAAGTTGTTTCAATCACTTCCAATTAATTTATGCATGAAAATGTGTCCCGCAGTTTTTGCACTGTTGGTTAATGCCTATCATATTATAAAAGGTACATTACTCTCCATTGAAACATGTCTTCGACATTCTATCTGGGTCACAACCTCGCTAAACGCACGTTAGGCAATAAAATAAGGATTTACCGTGACGCACTGAAAATGTTAAAACCTGAACGAAAAATAAAAAAACACTGTTTTTATAACAACTCATGCAGAAACTTTCACAACAACAAACACAAAGATAAACTGGCGAAAAACAAAAATTAATTCCAAAATAAAACTGCGAAAATGTCGCGCATCTTCATCAACACTGCACAAACGATTAAAAGATTAAGTCGAGCTATTGTTTCATCGGCCAACCTACTTTGTCTCACATTTTTTATAATTCTGTAAAAATAGATAAACTGCAATTTTTTCCTATAAAAAAAGTTAATCGAATTGCAAGTCAACAGGTTGCGTCTAAAAATTTGCATTTGAATTCGAATTACGCGAGGAGAAATTCTAAATAGATTCTGTGCAGGCGTGATTTCTCTGATTTTTATATCCGTTACCTCAGCATTGAATTCTTTCAAGGCCTGAGTAATTAAAAATTCTAATTTGTTAATTTCAACGGAGAGAATTTTAATGTTTTCGTTGGGCATTATTTTTATCCACGTGTTTGCCAGTTCGTAGATTGATTCGAGATATTGTTTGTACAGATCAACTGGCTGGCGAGATAAACGACGCGGATAACTCAATAAAAAACAACATGATGAATAATTGCAAGGCAATAACCTGGAGAGCTCTCTCACGAAAGCGAGAGTTTGAGGATGACAAGGAAGATGGAAAACTCGCCAGGGTCATGGGTCTTTTTGACTTGATTGCTTTGGGCGTCGGTGCAACACTTGGACTTGGAATTTACGTCCTTGCAGGAAGTGTCGCAAAGGAAACAGCAGGACCTGCTGTCTGCATCTCATTCTTAATTGCTGCTATTGCTTCTGCATTTGCTGGTAAATTTTTACATTTTTGTTCTGTCCAAAATAAGCGAAATCTGCATTTTTTAAAATTTTTTCTTGTATTATTATTAATTTCTGATAACTAAGAAATAAATGAAACGTTTTTTAACAAAAGCTTTTCATTACATGATTTTGTAATTTTTGTTTTCAAATGTTTATTTTCTCTTTTCTTATCTGCTTGCAATGTTTACGTTGAAAATTACCATTTAAATATGAAATAATTAATTTTATATTTGTTGAAACATTTTTGAAGATACATTTTGTATTAAAAAAATGAACTGTTTTAGGTATGTGCTATGCTGAATTTGCATCAAGAGTGCCAAAAGCCGGGTCTGCCTATATTTACAGCTACGTCACTGTGGGAGAACTCTTAGCATTTATTATAGGATGGAATTTGATCCTGGAATATGTGATAGGTGAAAAAACAAGATTTTTTGTTTAATTTATTCTTAATAATTTCTGATGAAGTTGTTTGTATTAAATAATAATTGTTTAGAAAGTTTAATCATGCGTGTATAATTGTAGGAACTGCGAGTGTGGCTCGTGGCCTTAGCAGTTACATTGACAATCTGCTTAATAACGTGATGGCAAATACGCTGAGAGAACAATTTCCAATGAACGTGAGCTTTTTATCCGACTATCCTGACTTTTTTGCCTTCGCCATGGTCGTGGCCTTGATAGTACTGCTCAGCGTGGGAGCGAGGGAGTCGTCCATCCTCAACAATGTTCTAGTTATTGTTAATTTGTCTACCATCATGGTCATTGTCGTAGCTGGATCTATAAAAGGTTTTTAAACATTTTTAATTCATTTAAAATGATTTACAATACGTTCAATTAAAAATTATGATACATTTACAATTATTTACTTTAAAATAAGTGAAAATGAATTGTACATTTTTACCTGAGAAACATACTTAAACAAAATTTGTTTGCTCTTATATTTTCTTTCACTTCAAATTTCATTGCAAATTGTGTTTTTCGACTTAATTTTAATTTGATGTAATTTTTTACAGCTGACCCGAGTAACTGGTTCATTTCGGTATTAGACATTCCTACAAATGTGACAAACACAACAAACGTAGGCACTGGAGGTTTTATGCCTTTCGGCTTTGGAGGAGTCATGGCTGGAGCAGCGACTTGTTTTTATGGATTCGTTGGATTCGACGCCGTCGCAACGACAGGCGAAGAGGCAAAAAATCCACAAAAAAATATTCCTATGGCCATAATCATTTCCTTGGGTATCACTTTTGTTGCATATTTTAGTACCTCCACCGTCCTCACTATGGTGTGGCCTTATTATAGTCAGGTAAGAAATAATTTGATCAAATTGAGAAATAAACTTGTAAATTACTTAACAAATTTTTAAAATTTGATTTTTTTGGAATTTTGTCTTTCTTGCAGAACGTAGATGCGCCTTTTCCTTACGTTTTCGATCAACTTGGCTGGTCCGCTATTAAAATGATTGTCAACATTGGAGCGATTTTCGCCCTATGTACTAGTCTTCTTGGATCATTGTTTCCTCTTCCTCGTATTTTTTACGCCATGGGAGCCGACGGAATCATTTTCAAATTTTTTGCGAACGTTGATGAGCGAACAAAAACACCAATCATTGGTACAGTTGTTTCAGGTTTACTCACAGGTGTGTAATAATAATAATAAGCATAAAAATCAAAATGAAACAATTCAAATTAAAATAATGAAAAAATTGTTTGTCTTTCAGGCCTGATGACCCTCATTTTCAATGTTCACCAACTTATAGCTATGATGTCCATAGGAACTTTGTTGGCTTACACCATTGTTTCAATTTCAGTTCTAATCTTGAGGTGAAAATTTACCTTCACTTTTTTTATTGTTTAAGTTTATCTTATGACTTTTTGAATTTAAATTACAGAAACAATGAATATAATAAAAATTGAATTTGAATAAAATTAGAGTTCTTAGAGAATTAGAACATTTTATTTGTGAGTTGATTTATTGTTAATCATTAATTGATTGTTTTTAGGTATCAAGAGCAGGTAATCACTGTTAAGAGCCCTGAAAGTTTACCATACAATGACAATACAAGACCATGGAGTTTGTTTGCGAGAGTGTTCAATTTAAATAATCTGAAAGAGCCTTCTGAGTTCTCAAGCAATGTTGCCAAGACCGGTGTTGTGATCTTCAGTAAGTAAAACTTACTTATCTTCTCGAACTTAACAACAAAAACCAATGGAAACTGATATCACTTTTCTGTCAACATTTTTTTTCTTTTTTTCCTTGATCAAACAATTTTACAACGTTGAAAGTTCACTATCCTTGCAAAATTGAATTTTAAAAAAAGCGCAGAATTTAAAGATAACACAAAATTTCTCCGCGTGGTAAAATAAATAAACCCAAAAAAAAAAACGATGTAATCAGTAAGACGGTTCGAGTTTACAAAGATAATGTATTTTTCCCGTCTAATCGCATCGAGGCATCTCGATATAAGAGATCGGAAATTTGCATGTATTGTATATTCACTTTTATCTGAAACGTCTAGAATGTAATAAAAAATGCAACTTTATCAGACTCTGCGATTTGACATTTTTGCAATTTTTCTCTTTCAGGTATCTTGGTCATAGTGTTTGGCATCCTCCTGAAATATGTTGACTTTCAATCAGCTGGAAACAGCGTCGTTATTCTTGTTATTCTTTCCGTTGTTGGACTTTTGTTGATTTTAACAATTGTTGCTATTGGTCGTCAACCTAACACAGATCCAAAACTGGCTTTCAAAGTAAATTTCCATTTTAAAATTTGTCAAACAACGTTTAACTATAGTTTTGAACCATTTTAATTTATTTAAATTCGTTTTTTGCAGGTTCCTTTAGTTCCTCTAATACCTTGTTTAAGTATTTTCATCAACTTATATTTGATGCTTCAGCTGGACCGAGATACATGGTTCAGATTCGCAGCCTGGATGTTCATTGGTACAAACTTTTTATAAGAAAATAATTCAAAATTCCAAAAAAATAAGAAAAGGTTTTTTAGAAAATTTGAAAATAATTCGTTTTTGCTTCTAGGCTTCTGCATATACTTTGGATATGGAGTTTGTCACAGCAGGCAAGGAAAGAGGAATTCTCTCAAGGAGCCAGCTATTGACAACATTGAAACCCGGTTTTAAAGTCAAAAACGTCATTTCTAATACATTTTTTGTGTCACCAGGATCTGAAAACAGGCCTTTTAATTTCAAATGAAATCGTAATTTGAGATGGGGTCAACCAGGCTAATTGTAGCTCTCGAAATTGTTCAATTTGTTGAATTTTGTTAATTTTTTTGTTGTTAACTTTTTGTTGAAAATTTTTGACTTTTACAATTAGCTTCGGTCGACTTTACAGTTTGGTTCAATTAATTTTAAAATAAGACTTACACAATTTGAAAAAACAAATCTTCAAATGTGGTTGAACTTGAAACAAAAGTTGGTTTAAAGTTAGTCAGAGATGCAATAGTGTTTGACGGAGCTGTTTTCACAAGACTTCATACTTAAAGCAGACTGAGAAATCCATCAATCGAAAATGCATTGAAAAATGTTGAAAAAATTGGAAATTGTTACAACTTTGCAAATCTTGTATTCTCTGTTATTTCTGTCTGCAAAATTAAAACAGGCTGTGTTACTTAGATTAAAGTATCTTTAATGACAAGCTAGAAGTGACATCTTTACGATTTGTAATTGAAGATAATTTATTGTTATTGAAATTTTTAATAATTTCGACGCGTCGTTTGTACATAATTTTAATGATTCATAAGATGCGGTGAAAACCACGCATTATAAATGATAGACTTGTATTTTTATATTCTAAGTACAACCCCTCGAACAATATTTTACACGTAAACAAACTGTATTTCATACGTTTTATAAGCATTGTTTTTCGTCGCCTACAAATGAAACAAATTGTCTTACGTGAGACGAGCATCAAGTTATTTTTAAGGTTCGCTTTTTATTGTTCAGCTTTCGCATCTAGTTATAAATAATCATCAAAGTGAATATTGTTTTTGAGAGTTTACTCTCAGCTCGTAATTTGTACAGCAAATGAATTTATAATAAAAAGAATATGCTTGTTTTTACAAAAACAAATGAGTTTTCAATATTTTCTTTATTCATTAAAATCGGAGCCTACAATGAAAATTCAAAAGGTACATATTTTGTCTCACAATTGTTTGCAGGGACAAAAATGAGTATAAAAAAATGCTCAACTCTTTTTAAATGCTATTTTAATACTGACGATGGCTATGTTGATACACATTTTCCCAAGCGGTTAAGCAATTTGAATTAGAAACAACTTAGATTAGGTCATACATTGGTCGACATTTTTTCAAGGAGTCATTCACTCTCCGTTTCAACCTTATGGAAGGTAACATTTAAATGATATTACATCCATTTTATAAAACATATAACATATTATAAAAAAAGGTAAATTATTGACCTTGACAATAATTAAAAGAGTTAAAACAATAACAATTTAACTTTGATTATAAATTACAATAAAATTATAAAACGTAAACTTGAAAAAATCGTCAAACAATAAAAACGTTGCAAAAATAAAATAAGGCAGTTTAATATTGATATATACAAAAAAGCATCTCTATGCTTGATTTTGTTGTGATAAAATAGATACTGCGATACGTCGTATAAACAAACCACAATTGCTTTCGAATTGTATATTCATGTATGTACAATTATTCTTATGACTAGACGTTTGTCTCTGATAAAAACTGGAGTTATTCTGTCCGGTTGATCAGTCCTCCAACACTTACATGTTGCCAGTTAGCCTATTACGAAACAAGATTTATTAATTCACTCGTTCATTTGAATAATTTGTAATCATAAATTTCCTTAGTTCATAGTGTTTATTGAGATCAAACGTACCCCGATGCCTGTAACCCATCCAGTTCCAGCTGGATTTTCCAACGTCACGCCAATCCGACGACATATAATACCCGCTCCAGAAACCGCCCAAACTTGTCCAGGATCGCGACCGACAGACACATGACGAAATCCTTGTTTTGCCGTTGATACTGACATGTCTGCGAAAAAAATTAAAAATTCTCCTATAAAAACTTGTCGCGCTTGTAAAGTTCCACAAACAATTAAAAAAGAATTTAAAAAAATAACAATCAGAAAAATGTCAGAAAATGTATGAACATTCTGTGAAAACTGGTTGATACCTAAAGAAATCTAGAATATTGAAATTAAATAACAAGGTTACCTGATTCATCGGTCGGTATCAAAAAACTTTTTGCAATGTGTAAGACTGTATTGAAAAGAAAATGAGGAATTTTGTAAATAAAAAATTCAATTTGGTTTTCGTTTCGAGAGGACATTATTGGGTGGGTTTTCTTTTTTTTGATACTAACGATTTTAATAGGGTGAATATTATGGGATAATAAGCTCACCGATGTGAATGGGGTCGTTAGGCACATATTGCAAAGTTTGCCAATTAGTGCCTTCTGGGAAAACTTTCGCATCAATCTCACGACGCACAGATAACCGACCGGTTGTATCCAGAGCCCAAACTGTATTTTTTCCTACGGATAACTGTTTCAGTTGTGCGCCTTGTGGGGGTTCTACATTCTGCCAGTGTGTACCTAAATGAGAAATAAAACAATTCAATTCATTTAACAAGATCAGTAATATTTCATTTTTAAAATAGTAGTTTTTTCTGAATGGAAAATACCTATAGGATTTTCAGGATTAATTCCAAATCTCCAGTACGACGAGCCGTTTTTACCTACAGCCCAAACTTGACCGTCAGGCCCACATGAAATTCCTATAAGAGCTTGATCACTCGGGATATGTTCCCATGTAACGCCCTGGAAATAATATTTACACAACACTCATACATTGTTCAAAAAATTTAAAAAACAAATTCGTAAAGAACAATATTATTTTAATTATTTAAAGTTACCATAGGACAAGTTTCGTTAACTCCATGTCTGTACAATGCTTCTCCATTGGATGCAACTGCCCATACATGAATGAATTCTGACTCGTTTCCGGAAGTCTATTGAATCGACATACGTAACATGATTAATTCCCAGCCAAAAATTTCAAGTTCATAAATTTAAACTTTACTGCTTACATATAGCGAAACGTCAACTAATTTCGTATTTCCCAACTCTTGCCAAGGGCCACTTGTTGTTAGTTGGCACCTACGGAACCACCTTCTACGTCTGACGTAATCTGTAAAATGTTTCTTTCCGTGATATTGTGAAGGAAAGTCTGTAGCATATTGCCAGCCGTCTCGATCTACTCCTCCAGGGGTATGAAAATCAATAATCCAGTCTGAGACCTAGAGTAAAATAAAATTCCTTAATAATTACAAGTTCTTGTTTCTATTCAATTTTTTAGTTAATATTTTTTCATTTACAGTATCTTGTGAAAATCTGAAAAATACCGTACCCAATGCCAGTGTAATGACAACAATTTTGTATTCTCCTTGGTACGTTTCTTTCGACCTGTCGCATCGCTCCACATGTACCTGTCGGTTGGAAGCCTGTGAGAAGTGTATCCAGTGACGGGATTCCATCTTTGGTTTTCATAAATGTGATAATTGTGCGTGTCTATCATTGGATTGATCCCAATATTTGAAGCTCCTAAAACTGTAATAAAAAATGAAAAAATTAATAAAGAGAAAATTAGAGAATGTGAATTTCGTTTTCCGAATTATTCCACTGTTAAAAACTAACTTTTGAGACTTCCACCACCCCATCCACCGGTGTAAACCCATGGAGTGTTGTCGTAACCGATTCCCCAGGTGATTCCCGCACTGCAAGTCTCTACTTTCTTTAAATGACCACCGATTTGCCACCAGAACATTGATAGAGGTTCAATGATGATCTAAACAAAATTTGAAAATTAGAATTTTCTCATGTTCAGCTGTGGAATTTTTTTTAAACTCAGCAAAGTAGTTTTTTGAAACGAAAAATGAAAATAACAAACAAATTCACATAGAAATACACCCTCATACTTGATTCATTCGATGAAATGAAAAAAGAATCTAAACGCAAACAAATTTGAACTTTTTTAGGCTATGCCATATTTTTTTGATTTCTATAAAAATTTTGAAACCCTGTCTTGTGGGTACTGTAATTAAAGCTTGTGATATTGTCTACAATATAGTACCGTTAGTTTTTAAAACCTTTTTGCAATTATTCTAAAATTTCAAAAAGTTACAAACTATTTTCAAAACTTACAAACGGAGATTTGTAAACGATGCTACGCAAAGTCATGAGTCCTTTGACACGCAAATGTGTTACATTTTGAGGCGGAATTCTGTGACTGTAAGTTGTGAATTCAACATCATTGATAAATATCCGGTAAACGCGTTCTTCGCAGACAATTTTCAAACTAAAATCCGATCCCGCTCGTATAGGCGACTCGCCGTTCCTTTCCTCGTCGCCCCATTCGTTATTCTGATAAGTGTTTCGCACAATAACGCTCTCCTTCAGTCGAGGATTGAAGTGGAATACCACATCACTTTCAGTCACATTTCTGTTTTTCACCGCCACTGAAACGTGGCTGATAAAGTTGAAAGAGATCCTGAAATCAATTTCAAATTGTCCCTCAGTTTTTTAAAGTTGAAAAATGTTTTGTTTGTTTTTTAATTCGAACATTTTTTACCTGTCTGCGTCATCATGAATACAGGCAGAAGCTTCAAGTACCGAACCAACCCCGAAACCATTTTGCAAAATAGTTTCAAATGGTGGCTCCTTGTTTTTTGCATTCAGATCTAAAGAGTACAATCCATCTTCACATTGGTTTTTCTGAAATGAGTTTAATGTTACAAAATTATTCATATAAACGGTTGCATTACTGTTCATTATTTTTTGTTCTAAGTTTGTGTGTACCTCTGCAATAGACGAATCACAAACATAAACGTCTCCCAAAGCGTTTGTAGCCCATATAGAATTAGGTCCTGGTTTACCATAGATATTGTTCAGCTGGCATGTAACTATGATAAAAATAAACAAAATAATTTAATTTTTGAACAAACAAATTTCAACAATCCAGACATACCTCACGATGACTGTTAAAATTGTTCAAACCTGATGTGAGATGAGAAATCCATTCCTCAAGTTCAGAATCGTTTGCAAACTGCAACCTCATGACTTTTGTAGCCGTCATTCGTGGCAGATGAATCGCTAATCTAGGAGTGCCAGGCTCACTGCAGCACGTTACACATGTAATTTCAGCAATTGGAAATTGCAGCTACAAAACAGAAATTTTTATATTTTAGTTAAATTATAAAAATTGAGAATTGTTTTACAATGTTTAACCCTTTTTATCTTATTTTATCACCAGAAACACGACAACAATTTATAATTTTCTAAGATTTTGCTTAAATTGTTTTTTTTTCATTACAAATCATTTAAAATTTGCCCAAATGAAAAAGGGTTAATGTTCATTCGATTGAAAAAATACCAAAGTTGTGACTCCATCTGGATTAAGTACTGTTAAAGTGCCCGAATCTAGCGAACCGCTATCGCTACTGATCCATTCTAATTCAACTACGCACTCTTCATAAGTCCCATTGCTTTTGTGTTTACACTTTGCGTCACCATTTTTCACCCACGACGATCTGAAAATAATAAACAGTTGTGGTTATCAAAATGAAGTAATGGTAATATTATTTTCATTTTGAATGATTTCTTTTACTTTTCAATCGCCTTCTCATACTGAACAGGATCGCAATCGAAATCTTTCAGTCTGTTTTTGAGTTCTGTTAAAATTTCGTTCCTCCAAGGTTCGGTCATTTCTCTTAACACTGCACCGTTACTATCAGAAATCCTAAAAAGAGCAAAAAATATGATTCACAATAACAACTTATGTACAGAAAAGAGAAACAATTTGAAAATTGATAATTCTCAAGTTCTAAAATACCATTTTGGTGGATTGCTAAGATCAATAGAACAAGCACCAGCCTCTACTTTCGTCCACAAAACTTCGCAGTCCGCCCAATAAATTCCAGTGTTAGATTCGTCTTCGCCATAGATTCCTGAATCGCTTCTAAAATCTGGATCAAAGATGCTACCATCCCCTTCTGGATGAGCTTCTATGCCCACCATCGAACCCACCGAATGAACCGGGCTCCAAGCAGCTGGGTTCACCTTCGAAAAATAACAAATCGACCATTTAATTTCACACACCACACCAAACAATTTATTTTTTCTTTTTGTATCTGTATTTACTTTTACTGTGCTTCCCATTCCTTTTCCCTTAACAACAAACGACTCTCCGCTTTTAGGTAGCGACTCATTAGAGATCGTGATGTTAGCTACATTATCCTCTGTCAATTCACCCATATCCAGAGAATTTGCCAGGCGCAGTTTCTCCTGCAGCGGTCCTTCTTCCGGCAACGATTGCTGTTGAACTTTATTTATCGCCACGCCATTGTTCGTTTTCTGCCACAGTTTAAGGGACGTGGGTGTCGGGGCAGATCTCGATTGTTCCTCCCATTCTCGAATCACAGTGCTGTCAGCAGTGCTGCCTGGTCGATTCTAGAAATAAAAATCACTTGAAATAAATAAAACTTAAATCAAGTTGACTGAACTGAGATGTTAGTGGTTTGAATACTAACTAATGAGTTCCAGCTTTGGTTACAGTTTTGCGAGCTCCCACATAAACTGTGCCTTTGAGATGACAAGCTCGCGTTACTGCTGGCTCTGCTCATCTGCAGAGGCACACTTAATGGTTTCCATTTTTTGCCAGTTAATTCAGACGATGTGACTCCGCTACGATAGTACATACTTCTGTCATCAAATCCTATTGCCCAGACCTGCAACGTATCAAATCAAAGTAAAAAACATCAATAAACAATGTCATTTAAATAAAATAAACAATGATTTCATTGTATCATAACAAACTTTTTACCTGGTCGTTTGGAGCTACCGAAACCAAAGTCATCTTAGTTGGCATCTCGACCCAGCTGGTACCTGTTGCTAGCTGCTCACAAATGCCAGACATCTCGCCTTTGATTCCTCTTCGAAACCAAACGCTGCCTTCGTGTGTCACCGCCCAAACTGCATTCATCCCGACGCTCACTTGAGTTATTCGCAGATCACTCGTTGGCGGTTCGACCTCCACCCAATCATCGCCTAGATAACATTTAAATATAGTAACATAGATTATACGAATTTTTTGCAAATTGTATTATTGGTTTTGATTTGAAATAAAGAAACATGGGATTATACAATTAGGGTTTATAAAGGTTTTAATAAAACATTTTTATTACCCATTGGATTTTCTCTACTGACGCCAGTACGAACTAACGCTTTTCCATTTTGTAGAGCCACCCAAGTGAGTCCAGAGACTCCAACGCTGATTTGGGAAGCTTCATTTCCGGTCGCTAATTTGATCGCACTCCATCTCTGTCCTTCTGGAGAAGTTGTGCTTACACCTACCCTGAACATGATCTAAAAACATTTTTTCCATGTTAATTAAATTGAAATACATTCATGTTCGAGTATTTTATTTTTAATTATTTTTATAGTACTTACTCGTCCATGAGCTGTTACAGCCCAAACAATTAAACTTCCTGAATTGCTACCTGGAATCTGATTACCACCGATTGCAACGTCAATAAAAGGTTCCTGCAAAAACCATTCACGTATTATTTTTTCCCCAATTTTCAATTTTTGAAAGAAAATAAAAAAGTATGAACCTTAGTTGGATCTTTATGAAGAGGTGCAATAGCACACCAAGAATTCATCGCACTGTATCTTCTGTACCGAACCCACTTTCGTCTTCTGACACACGACTTCCACTGCTTTTTCGTTGTGAACGTCGCAGGAAAATCAACAGCATACGTCCAACCCTAATCCAAAAAATAAAATCATACAGTCTAAATTTGCTATATATTTTTACATTTTACAAAAATTAATGACGAAATAATTTACATCATGATCTAAAGGTTGTCCGTCAAGGGTAGTTTCAATTTGCCAATCGCCTTCCCACTGCCAGGCCATTGAGGGTAGTTTCACCTTATCGCGACTACGATCAACTGTACCATCTGCGTTTGAAAAATTGTACCTATCTGTTGGCAGTAATCTGCCACTAAATCCTTCCAGTGGTAGCCATCTCTGAAAAAAATCGAAGTTTCTAACATTAAAATTTGTCAACATTTTTTTATCATGTATCAATTACATACATCATAATTAGAAAATCTAAAAATAGTTTTTTTTTTTTAATGAAGAAGAGCTTAAAAATATGTTTGAAATCGTTCAGAGAAAGAAACAAAATCAATACTTCGTTTTCGTAGGTTTCTTCTTTGATTCTAATGGGGAAGTCTAGTCCGTGGACGTGGACGTAAACTTGTCGGTCTCCCCCGATGGCCCACATAAAATGCGGCACGGCTGACATCTGCTTGAACTCCAATCCAAGATACACAAATTCTCGCCACATATTTCCAGTTGTTGAAAGGGCGAAAATTCGCCCTTCATTGTTGATAGCGTACAGATATGAACTAGGCATCTTGATTTGCGCTCAATCTAAACAAATCAAATGCAATGTTTCACCTGAAATTGCAACAGACTATAATAATAAATAAAAAATCAATTTAAGTCAGTTGTTTCTTGATTCTCTCAGTGTTTCTTATCATTCACTTCTTTCAAAACTGATTCGCGATCACAATTTGATTTTCATCGTTTTTTAACAAAAACAGATTACAGATTAAACAATTTTGTTTGAACCGGATTTCACCGGACAGAAAAAATATTGACTAGAGAACGACATTGTACTTGATTATCTCGTCATAAAAAAAGGAATTAATGCAACTTTTGACTTGTCACCTGAGCGGTCTATGATTCAAATAAAACTTACAATTTTAAGGGATACGAATTCTGCTGCAACTGTTTACATTCGTGGATGAATTTCGGTTCATCCTTTGGTTATCCGTCCGGGTCCATTTTTTTACGCCGATACGGATTAATTCAAAGACTTGGTATTTGACAGTAGTGTACCTTTACGGAGCACTCCAGCTGTTTTAATAACACCCTTCCACTCGTCCGATTCAACATGCTTCAAGTCCAGTTTTCATGAACATCTGTTTTCAACCGCTTTGAAAATTAAAAAACAATTTCAACCAAAACAAAACATTTGCAATATTCAGTGTTTACTGAAATGAGCATTTTTTGCAACAACTCGATGACTCATTTGGAAAGTGTCATTGGTGGAAGACAAGTTTGAAATTTGAATTTTCCGCGTAAATGGTTTATTTTAGTTCGAATGCGCGCGCATATAAAAAAATAGCTAATTTATTTTGCAAAGTATCGCGCGTAGTTTAGAGGTTATGTGCAATGGTCGAGGTCACCTAAATTGGATTTCATTTTACGCAATAAGAAAAGCAGCGTAATGTGACAGCTCGGCTACGTGGTTTCGGCAGGGTCCACGATGCTCACCGCGGATGCATGGACGATCGCGAAAACCGCCCTGGTGCTCGGCCGACGACTCCGCGCCATCAGCGCGCGCTCGTTCGCCGACCTTACGCTGCCCCGACAGGTGTTACAAAAATTTGTAAAGAAAACAAAAACTATAATCAACGTTTTTTTATATCGCTGTGTCAGTTTCATCTGTCATTTATCTATTATTTCTAATTCACCTGCTGTGCTTATTTTTTGATGTACTTTTTTTATTACCAACGAATTATTTCTTTACATCACGAAGAACATTCTGTCAATAACAACGACCTGTAATTGTCTCATTTTAAAACAATTTTTTATTGTTTCGTTTTCATAAAACATTTTTTATTGTTTTTTATTTTGTTTTCGAATCAGCAGGATTTTGTTTTTCGTTTTCTGCATCTGTAATCCTAGTGATTAAATGTGACTCCACTGTCAAAAACGACTGTAAACAAAATAAAGGATCCTTCTCACAAACCTGTTGCCAAACTCTCATTTTTCCTCTTTCTCTCGCTTTCTGTTTTCTTATCGGTTTGTATACATTTTTTCGATTTTTAAACCATTATCTTCTTATCAAATCACGTCATTCCCCTTTATATTTTCTAATCGGATGATTGGTTTATTACTCTCAGGATATAACAATGACCTTGAACGAATAAAGAAAAATTAACGCGAATTTTACGCGAAATACAGGAAACGAAATCGTCATTTGTTAATCATTATCATTTAATTAATGAACCTCAAACGGTATATATATCATAGCGCGATAAATTATAGTATCTTATTACAGCAACTGAACTCTTGCCAACTTGTGTGAGCCTGACGTCAGATCTACATTTTTACATTCGCAAAAAATATAAACAATAAATAAAACGTTTCTTTCAGATCAACAATTTTAAACAAAAGTAGAACAATTTCAAAATTGAATAAATCAATAACATTCTAAAACTAAAATGAAGCAAAAAGTAAACAAAACATCATACCATAATTTCGTTCTAAAAAAGTGAACTTTTTAAAGTATAAATAAAAGGTTTTTTTTGAAACGTAGGTAAAAAGTAATGTCGTAAAAAGTCAAATTTTAGTTTTGCAAAAAACAGCAAATTAAAAAATGGTTTTTCAACCGATAAAACCAAAGATGAAAGAAGTTCTTTTGAAAGAAAGTCGGACAGCGGAACGAACCATGAAAAAATTGTAAACAAAACTGAAGTTAGTGTCAGGAAGGTAAAATTTTTGTTTATTTGATTTGAAAAAGGAAAGAAAATTGAGAATGGTGCGCATGTCATTCGCGCAGGTCAATTCGAATGTTCCGAAATTGTTATACGCGCCGAGCGCATGCCGCGTTCCGGGAGTCACAGAGATAATCTGCATCGTGGCGCCGATGTCAGACCAAGCTTGCTGGCTCATTCATTGTAGTGGACAAACCGTGTGACAAACTCCGTTCGATTCGCCAACTTGATCAGCGACATTTCTCACTCAAAACATAGTAACACTCCGGGACGTCTCATTTTGTAAGGTATAAACGAAAAGAAATGGCGTCTGTCAACTACCCATTTGCTCTATATTTTTACTGTGCTTTTTTACTGTCATTTTTGCTAAATTATTGAATTTCAACTTTTCCCAACAAAGATGAGTTTTTATCTGTAGTTATTTTTTGAATTAAAAATCAGCTTGTTTACTTGTAAACTCCGTAGTGATTTCCATTGTTTTTCTTTTGTTTTTCTTTTTTTTTTCAAGTTTTGTTTCGTGTCAGCTCAGTTGACAAGTACCGTTCATTTTCAATGTACCGTTAATTAATTCGTCACTTACAAATTGACACAAAATTCTCGTTTATTTTTAAACTTTTGTTTTTCATGTGTTAGAAAAAGCCAAAATTGAACATTTTCTGCAAAGATATTTTAATTGACACTGATTTGACGTAAATCAAAAATACTTGGTATAAAAAAAGAGGTTATTCATTTCACAAACAATGGTATCATTATTTTCACCATCCCAATTATTTGAACAGTCGATCTTTGTGCACTGATATTTTTTCATTCGTTTACTCAACATCACTTTTTTAATACAAAAAATTTTATTTGTCAAACATTTCCATCCTCATGGCTAAATTAAAATTCGATTGTTTTTGCATTTCATCGCACTTGATCGTGATTCACAAAAAACAAACACGTTGCGAAAAAAAGAAGCAACGATTTCAAAACAAAACCTCGCAAAAACACAATAATCAAACTGCAATGCAGATAATTAATGCATCAGTGCAATTATGTTTTCTTAATCTATGGAAAAATTTATTTGAATTCTAAATTGCCAATTTTGTCATTGTATTGAAAGATAAAATATAAAAAGCTTGAAAAAATTCCTTTAAAATTGTGACGAAATGGTTTTTTTCCAGTCAAAGATGGATCCGATGGGGCACCGTAATCGCATGCCATACAGGATGGATTCGATGCCGACGACTGCGTTGCAGGACGGTGACTCGAGCAATCACAAGAAGTACTACCGCCAGGCTAGTCAAAGGTCAGTCGGCCTGCGAGCAGATTCTTTGCAAAGAACCGAAACAAGATGTTTTTGTACGATTGGCATTCAATTGTGTTCTCCTGCTAACACATTGCTCAACAGCTCTTGCTCAAAACATCGATAAAACGCGCTTCATTATCAATTATTTTTGTTTTCGTTACTATTTGTAGATTGAATTTTAGGTGCCCAATTTTTGTTTGGCTCTTTCCATTCGTTTATTTAATTATTTTATTTATCAACTCGAATTCTTAAATGAAACTTGATTTTATTATAAACAAATTTCATTATAAAACAATTTGAGTAACTGAAAATATTGATCGCAAAGAACTTTAGTCCTACAAAGTATTTAACTGGAAAAAAGTGTCGATTGCAAAGCAAATATTGCAAGATAAAAAGTGCAAGATTTTTGTAAGTGCAAACATTTGAAAGAATCTTTTTTTAAGTAACAAGTTTTTGTATGATAAATATCTCAGGTCTATTAATAATCATAACTGCTGAATCAGCGCGTCGAAATATCTGTCATGAATGAGCGTACGGGTACTGCCAGTTGTTTTACGAATTTTCAAGCTCTGAGCGTTTGTCAAGTGTAATTGATTTGTTGACATGTAACAATTAATAATACTTTTGCTCGAGACATTAAATCCGCGTCGCTCAAAAATTATAATTCAATTTCAACCACGACAATCTTCTCACAGCTGTACTATTGCGGCAATTTAAAGATTATAAATCGAATTATTTAATTCCTTTGGAAAACAAAATTTGTCTCTTAATTGTTTCATCGAAAATTTATGACTGTTTTTATAACATATAAATCAAATGTTTATCACGCTGGAAAAATTAAGTTCAATTGATTAAAAATTAATTATTATTCTCATTTAATTTATGCTTTACTTAGTAATGATATTTTTGTTACAACCCGAAGAGTGAAAATCTATTTCGATGCAAAATTATAAATAGATTTTAATTAATAATTGTTAATTAGCCAACAGATTTATGAATGAGATTTTGTTTGAAGGCATCACAGGTGATTTCAAATCGATCACTGACGTTTCCTTCCGTTTTTGTTTTACGATTTGTATTTTATTGATTCCTTCTCACGGATACCCAAAAATAGAATGAAAATGTATAGATTAAACTTACTGACGTATTTAGTACAACTACAGGCTTTTTATATTATAAAATAAAACCGTCGATTAAACAAAATTTTATGGCCGATTTCTGCAGACTAATTTGTTTGCGTTGAAATTTCGATATTCATTTGCAGGACTTGTTCAAACTTTATCGGAGGTGATTTGAGTGTTTTTTTATCGGTTTTATGATCACAAACAAAACCGCGGAATTAATTTATGCCCCATTAGTTTTGTTTAAATCGTTTGGAAAGTGCCTTATCTCGTTTATTTTTCATTTTCGAAACTGAAATGTTTTGTTTAATATCATGCAGTTCAAGATTGTATTAAAATAGTAAATCGTGATGCGCTTCTACAAAAAAAGAATACAATAATGGTTCTGATATTTTCGAGTAAAATGTTTTGCCAAATTTTCAAGACTTCAAGAAGATTTCAATCTTTTAAACTATTAATTTTATCGTTGAATATCAAATCGTGAAATCATTTTTGATAACAAATCATAAGAAAAAAACAAAAGCGACGACCCATTATCGTCATCATTAAAATCAAACGAGATTTTTTTGCTGATCAACTGTTTTTATTTGTAAAATATTTTTTATCGCCTTTTCTGCAACAAAGTACCAAAGGAACACGAAAAACACTTGTTTACCTATCAGATTAAAAATTAAAAAACAGCAAATTGATTTAAAAGTTAAATTTTAATTTTCTCTAAAAATTGTAAAATTTTTTTCATTGTTCAACCAAAAATAGTTGGAACAATTGAACAAAGTTTCGGAGGAGTAAAAGTTCAAGTTCAGGTGTTTATTTCGAGCCTGGAGAAATTCGCATTTGGCGTGTCCTAATCGGGCGATTCAGTTTGAGTGTTTAACGATAACAATTTGGAATAGCAAAAGTGTGCGGATGGCACGCGATCACGCGAAAACCAAGCTCGAAACGGCAGCTTTTGATATTATTTCATAGTGTCAATGTCAATTAGACTTGCTTGTATATCAGCTGGCTCCGCATGTAGCAGGGATTAGTAGCCCGTCGGACGGTCAACGAGATAGTGCTTTTCCTCATTCATTCATTTTCCATTCAGTTTTCGCGTTTCAATTTTTAATCCCACTTTTGTGCTTTCGACTCGACTTCTTCTTTCAAACACCTCTCTCAAGGACGTTTCTTTCTTTTTTTTTTCTCGCAGTGCCAAAATTAGTACAAATAATCCGTGAGTGACAAATGTTGAAGTTCTTCTTTCAATTTTTTTTTATTTGTTATTTAAATACATTCACTTTTTTATCTTGTTTTTCTGCTCATTTTTCTTTGTTCTCCACAGTTGTTTTTTGTTTATTGTTCTTTTACATAACGTCAACGTGCATCTCGATTTCAATTCTTATCTGCAAAATTTTAATTGAAGACTGATTTCACAACAAATTAATTGTTAAATAAATTGTTTCACAAACTTTCCGTTTATGAGGAAACGACCGAGTGCCACACAAGTGGTTGTAACAAATTTGCATTTATCTCGACTGATAATAGAGCGCTTTTTCATTGCATCCATCCAATCCAAATGAGAAGCCCCGATGATTTTTCATTTGCAATCGAAATTTTGTGCGCGTTATGATTTCAGTCGACCAACCTTGGTGTGAGATGTTCCCATCGACGAGATTCAATTGAGTCGAATAAATTGATATTCTCTTTTTTTTCGTAGGGTGGGGAGTTTTTTTGTGTAGGGAAGTTTTAGAGAGGGGGCATTCTCACTCATTTCTTGTTAGTTGATAAGTGATCCCGATTGGTAGACACTGACTTTTACCATTTTACCATTCAGGTGCGGTGTTTTGTAAAACTGATGTGTGTCGCGCAAAATTATAATTATGTTGCTTAAAAATGTCACACCTCACACATGGACTAGTCAATCCAAACGTGAAGTTTATCAGAAGTAAGTCCCCTTAATCAGACATTTAAAAACAATTTTAAAAGTCAATGGAAAAAAATATGTAGCTAAACAAAAATAAACATTGATCAATCTATAACGTAATAGTGCAAAAAAAAGTTGTTGATTAATAAATTGAGCAGTAAATGTGAATGCGAGAGAATGTTTTTAGTGTTTGTTTCAGTAGGTGTGAAAGATGATCGAGATTTATGGACCATTTTTTGAATTCTTTTTACAGGATCTTTGTGAACAGGAGCCTCCATCTGGAGAACATCAAGTGCTATGGGTTCGACATGGACTACACACTTGCGGGTAAGCTGTAATAAACTAGAATATTAGAATTATGTAACGCAAAACTGGTTCGGCCTATTGTAATCGCTATCGATTATGAGCAATCTATTATCGTCTTCAAATTCTCACTTTTGTTCATCAAACTGCGATGTTCAGTCAAACTATTTTGCATTCGATGAAAATGTCACTTTTTTGTAACAAAAATTAACTCAAGCGAACAGATGGATGGACCCAAGCTAAAAGTTCAATACAATTTTTTTTCGAAATTCGTTGATGAATGTTGATGACTTTTTTGCTATCTAAAAATAGTTTATCTCTAATCTTTTATCATTGAAAGTAACTTTTTCCTAAAGACTTTGCAACTGTTTTAAAAAGTAGCAAAAAAGCAATCAAAAATATAATGTAGGTGAATTTTTTATCTTTGTTTATAAAAAATATCTAAAACGTAGGGATAAATGAAAATTTTATTTTATATGTGCTGAATTTTATGTCAAAAAAATAATTTTTTTATTATATTGATATAAATTTGTACAATTAACGATATGCATTGTATTAATTACAACGTGAAAAATTTACGATGTCACTGTTTATTTAAGGTAAAATGTTTTATGTTTTTAGAGTACAAATCACCGCAGTATGAGCAGCTTGGATTCAATCTCGTGAAAGATCGCTTGATCTCTCTTGGATATCCCCAGGAGATCATGGCGTTCGAGTACGATCCGAGTTTTCCGGTTCGTGGATTATGGTTTGATACCCTTTATGGAAATCTACTCAAAGTTGATGCCTATGGAAACATTCTCGTTTGTGTTCATGGATTTGATTTTCTAAAACAGTAAGTGACTTGAGAACAAAATCTCAAAAAACCTAATTTCAAATTAAATCAACTTTTCAAATGAAACAATTAAAAATTAAATCAACCGTCCGAAGATTGACTTGCAATAAAACATTTGTAAATTTAAATTTCAGCTCTCAGATTTACGAACTTTATCCAAACAAGTTTCTTCAGCTGGACGAGTCGCGTGTTTACGTGCTGAACACGCTGTTTAATCTGCCTGAGACATATTTGCTGGCCTGTCTAATAGACTTTTTCACGAACTCGCCGCAGTTCACGCGGGAGAAGACCGGAGTGAAGAAAGACGAGCTGACGATGAGCTTCAACAGTATTTTCCAGGACGTGAGAAACGCGGTGGACTGGGTGCACATCCAGGGCGACCTGATGAAAAAAACATTGGAAAACCTCGACGAGTACGTGAAGAAGGACGAACGACTGCCCATGTTCTTGGCAAGAATCAGGGAGAGTGGAGCCAAAGTTTTCCTTCTGACCAACAGCGGTTATCGCTATACTGATCAAATTATGACATATTTATTTGATTTCCCACACGGAGCGAGAGTGAGTCCGGTTTAAAAATAAAACTTGCCGATTTATCGTTTTACATCGAGTTTAATTAAGTTTCCGTCGCATGTTTTATTTTACATAATACTGAAATCGATCGGAGATATAAATATCGCCAATTGCAGTTTGACAAGGCGACAACTGAGGAAATGAAGGTCTGATTTATTTCATTCGATTTGTTTATTTCAATTGCAGCCTGATGAGCCGCACAGAAATTGGAGAACATATTTCGATACAATTGTTGTGGATGCTAGGAAACCGCTCTTTTTTGGCGAGGGTACGATTTTGAGACAAGTTGATACGACAACGGGAGCTCTCAAACTTGGAACTCACAAAGGGCCTTTACATACAGGTAAAATGATTTATGACAATAATTGGCGTTTTCAAAAAATAAAGTTGACAAGTCATTTTTTAGTACGACAAGTTTATTTTTGCAATTCTAATTGGATTAAAAATTTGAATACGATTGAATAACATGTTTGATTTGAATTTAGGTGAAGTCTATTCTGGAGGATCCTGTGACGTGTTTACAGAACTGATTGGTGCCAAAGGCAAAGATGTATTATACGTTGGTGATCACATTTTCGGCGACATTCTAAAGAGCAAAAAAATTCGCGGCTGGAGAACATTTTTAATTGTACCTGAACTCGTTCAAGAGCTGCACGTTTGGACAGACAAATGCCAATTGTTTGCCGAGCTGCAAAATTTGGATGTCCTGCTAGGAGAAACATACAAGTAAACTTTTTTTTTTACAATTTTGTTGCCAAAACTTGCTCTTTTCGTTTTGTAATTTTTACTTTTAGAAGCTTCACTTTATTTGCAAATTTTTTAAATTTCATTAATTTTTTTTGTAGATTTAATTAAAAAAGGACAGGGATAGTGAATAATGAATGTTTGTTAATGTTGACAGAAACTTAGATAGTAGCACAAAAGAGAAACCAGACATTTCGAAGTTAAGAACAGCAATAAGAGATGTGACACACAAGATGGATTTGGCTTATGGAATGATGGGCTCCCTGTTTCGCAGTGGCAGTAGGCAGACGTTTTTCAGTAGCCAAGTTGTTAGATATGCCGACCTCTATGCCGCAACTTTTCTCAATTTGATCTACTATCCTTTCTCCTACATGTTTAGAGCTCCTGCGATGCTGGTAAGAAACCAAAAAAAAAAGAACAAAATAAAGTACCTAGTTGACAATTATTATGAATATTAATACATTTTTTTCAATTTTAGATGCCTCATGAGAGCACAGTCGCACATGAACAAAGGTTCGTCATGGAATCTCCAATGATCAGCCGTTCGAGAACTTTTAAATTTTCAGAAGACGATGAGGATACCAAGAAACATATCGTAAGATTTTTTTGAATTAAAAAAATGTCGTTTCACTTAGTTTGAAGAGTTGTTATAGGTTTGTTCTATGTTTTTATAGCAAAAATTGGAAATTGAAGCAACAAACAATCAAATTCCACACGCAAGGCCGGAGACACCTCGCAACGTGACTCACACTCATGATGAAGATTGCAGTGACGAGGACAGCGACTCCCAAAAACATGCTAACAGCGAAAAATCAAATTCTAAGGAACAGGCTGAGAAATAGTGTTTGCCTTCAGAGAAAAAAAATTTTTCAGAGTAAATATTTTGTTAAACAAAAATATTCTTCGACTCCTTTGATTAAGAATTTTTATAAACAACCAAGTTTCAAAAACAGAAGAAGTTACTAGAAAAAGAACACACAATTGATCGAGGGAGCAAAAGTTAATCTGGCTTGTTAGCTTTAGCGAAAAAGCTTATGAAGTTATTCAATTCATTATTATGAATTGGCAGGTTCGCATATTTGCTCAGCAGCGATTCAAATACAGTTCAATCATGTAAATGAGCGTCAACGAAAAAATAGATATTATTCAATAACGTTAACGAATTTGATCTAAATCAAACGACGTTGTTTTTTATGTTATCAGATAGGTTTGAATTAAACTTCAAGTTTGGTTTTAATTTGCGAACATTTCTTTTTTAATTTGTTATTAATTAATTTCAATTTTATTATGTTGTACTAAACTTTATAAATCGTTTAATGCGACGGACGTTGATTTTATGAATTAAATTTTATTTCATTTTATTTTACCGACTCGTACAACGTAGCACAATATTTTAAACGAGTTTCATAAACTAGGAACAACCATCGAATTGCTTTTATAAACTATTAGACAATAAAAGTGGTCAGTGAGAGTTTTCAGACGAGATTGATTCGTTTAGAATTTGTGTATTTGTACTTTTTCCAGCAAGTAGTTTAATTATAACAATTCAAGAGTAAAAGTTTAACACTTGTTTATTGACAAGAAGAAAAACTCTAATAATACTGAAGATGAAAATTTGTAAAATACGAACAACGTTTGTACCTAGAATGAGATTACATTATGAAATTCAAGTATATTTAATACAAAGGAAAATCCAAAGATGTAAATTAGTATGAATGGCACTAGGTTTCTTTTCGTTTGTTAAATAAACAAAAAAATTATAATATATTTTTCGTTAGTTAAAAAAAAAGTGAGACAATTTGGTATTCTCTATTCTTGATATCTTGCGCAATTTTCTAACAAAGAACTTCTCTCATAGTTTGACAGAATAGTTTCGATTCTTTGTTGATGAATTACTCAATGCGATTGTAATTAAGATGCAAATTTTTTATTGAATAATAAAAATATTAAAAATGAAGTACTTTTTCGTTGAGCAAATTTAATCTAGATAACAAATGTAAATATAAGTTGATGATTATGATTACAACAGCAGGTCCGCCAAGTACTCTTCAAACTCGTCTTCCCTCGATTTGTCAGTTTCTGCTTGTTTCGCCTTCCAGATCTCCGTTTCATCTTTACTTGTACATTCGGAAGATTCTGATCTTTCAGAGGGTGGTTCCACTTTTATTTCTATATCTGGATCAACATCGTCAACTTGTGTCGTTTGTTCACTAGCTTTGTTTGGTCCTTCTTCGATGGCACCTCTTTGTAACCTTTTTAAAGATTTGTTACGTTTGACTTCTCGTTTTTGAGTCTTGTAATTTAACTTTATCGAACATTTTGGACACAATCCTGTAACAAGTTTGAAATTTAAAATCAATTATTTCTTTATTTTTGTGTTATTTTTACTGAAAAAAGTTATAATTTAGTTCAAGTTTTATGAAACGTGATATAAACTTTAATTAAAAGTAAAACACAAATAATAAATTTATGTTTTCCCTTTTTAATTGTTTACTTACTTAATTTAACAAGTGCATTTTTCTTCTCATCGTGTTCTGTATAACCAAAATTCACTTCCCAAGTTCGAAGACCTTCTTTGACATTGCACTTTTTACTACCACATTCGAATTGTCCTTTTCCAATAACTACTTCATTTTCAGTTCGCCACCTCATTGCAACCTGTTATTTCAAAATCAAAACACTATTAAAAAACTGTTTTCAAATTTAAATGTAGTTTTACATTTTACAAAAACTTATCAAAGAGTGATACTCACTTTGTTATATTTATAATAAGTTAGGTCACATATACAATACTCCTTGAACAACTTGTCATAATACTTTTTCGCTAAACGAGCCTCCCAAGTTTCAGGGGATTCTTCATTGTCGTCCCATAAAAATTTGTGATGTTCTCGGATGACGTCGTGATCCGTTTTGTCTCGAGATCTATTTAAAAATAAAACATTGTTCTTTGAAACAAAAATAATTCTGTATTATAAAAACCCAAAATAAAAATAAACGTAAACAAACTTACGTATCACGTTGTATTGACTTGATATTTGTTCCTTTGAGTAATAAATAATCATTGATGAGTTTTTTGTGCCTATCATAGGCTGACAGGTAGGAGTTAGCTGACCACATTATTTTAATAAACAATCAACTTTATTGTTTTCTACTAAAACGATTGTTTGAACCAGTTTAAACTGAGAAAGTTTAGATCAAAACAAATAAATTCACGCACATCTGTCAGTGTCAGTATCATCAGCTGACGAGTATAAACACCGAAGTTACCGAAACGGAGCAAACTGAAGTTGGGTAGCAGTGAAGTATTTTTATCTTTGTTCAAAGAGTAGTCGTTGAACAAGGATTTGTTGGTGTTTTAGGAACTTGTATTTTTTAACACGTGCGTTTGTTCAGTTAGTTGTCAAATTTTGATTGACAGTTTCAAAGTTTTGTATTTAATCAAGAAAAACACAAATATGGATTTCAATCCTTTTCAAAACAATCTTGATATTTTTGAGGAGTTGAAATTGGATTTAAAGTTTGTGTTAAACGACGACTTTTCAACTATTTCAGAAAGACAGATTGAGGTGAGTTCAAAATTTTTGCGATTGAATAATGATATATAGAAAACGATTTACTTATTTATTTTTGTTTTTAGGAAAAAATGTTGCAAATGGCACAATGGATTCGCACAGCACCAAAATCGGTTGTTCTGCGAATAAACACTCTTTTAACTGATTCGGAAACAGTTTTAGCGGAATTAAAAAAATTACTAACATCGGCAAACGTAATACAATAAACAGTTTCTAAAATTGTTAATAAATATTTTTGTATTATTGTTTGTGTTTGTATTTCAGCAGAGCTTACAAAATCTACCAGAAATACTAACATTTGCTGAAATACCAGAAATGATTTACATTAAAAGTTGGAGCGAAGACGTGCCATTAGATTTGAACCGATATGAAGACGAGATAATAGTAGATCTTTCATGCGGAGCTGCAGTTGTAAGAGGAGCAAATGTTTATGCTGTAGGAGTAATTGGATATCCACATAGTAAGTTATCAACGAAAATTATTTTAAGTTCAAGAAACATTTTTCAATTCTTAACAGCACACTTGAAGAAAGATAGTAAAAGTTTACAAAAGGATAGAAAATTTGTTTTTAACATAAATTTAGATTTTTATGAGATTTTTATATGAAATTTCAGGTATAAAACCAGGAACAGTAGTAAGTATATATGCAGCATCTACAAATTGTTGTAAAAAAGGATGTACGCAAGTGAAATCAATCAAAAACAAAACATTTGTCGGAAATGGTATCGTCCGGATGAGCAGATACGATATCTTTGTCAACCCAACTAAAAACCCGTAAATAATTTTTTCTTTCTTCAAGAAATTGAACCAATGAATCATTCAATATTTGATCAAAATCATTTTTGCAGTGAAATTGATACTCTAAAAGGTAAAGTAGCTGTTGAAGTAATGTCCACCCCTTCACGCATACCTCAGATAAGTGACAAAACATTACCAAAGGGGCACTGTTTGCTGCAAAACTTACCTTCAATTGTTTGTTCTCGAATTTTAAATCCACAGAAAGGTGAAATTATTTTGGACATGTGTGCTGCTCCTGGGCACAAAACATCTCATCTTGCACAGTTGATGCAAAACACAGTAAGAATTAGATTATCAATTCATACACTTGTTTATTTACGACTCGATTTGAATGGTAAACAATTTTTGAACAAAAATTTTTTCTATAATTCTAGGGAACAATCGTAGCATTAGACAAAAACAAATCTAAAGTAGTCAAATCTTTAGAACCACATCTTAAAGATTTTCATGTAACAAACGTTCGAACCGAACGAGTTGATTCACGAAAAATCTTAAGTGAAAATGAATCGATACCAGTTTTAGCTGGACCGCCGTTTTCTAGAGAATCGTTTGATCGCATTTTATTGGACGGTCCTTGCAGTGGTTTAGGACAAAGGCCAAAATTTCGTACTGAAATTAGCGTCAAAGAATTGCGATCTTTTCCAGTTTTACAGGGTCATTTGTTCGATACCGTATGTTAACAAATATTTAAAAAGTCTAAGTTAGATAACAAAAAATTTTCAAATATAAAAATGAATTAAAAGGTTCTCTTTTTAGGCCGTTGGACTTTTGAAACCAGGTGGTACTTTGGTGTACAGTACATGTACAATAACCATAGCTGAAAATGAAAAAATTGTTGCACGGGCTTTGAAAAAGTGTCCGGAATTGCAACTTGTACCAATTGGAAAACAATTACATGACCTAAAATTGCCTTGTAAATTTTTTCCGGGTTATTTAATTGAAGGGCTTACATTGGAGCAGTCGAAAAATCTTTGCAGGTTTGACTTTAGAAGTGACAGCATTGGATTCTTCATTGCCTGTTTCAAAAAAAAGTCAACATAAAAATTAATTGACACATTTTTGACAATTTTTAATTAACTTTTTTCGTAACTTTGTTATATTAAGACTTGTTTATTGTTTTCATTCAAATTTTTTTTGTATTCACAATTTTCGTTCCGAAGAATTGTTTTGTTTGTAAATAATTATGTACACAACGTTTATACAGCTTTTGTTTGTCAGATAATTTCTAACAGTGTAGAAAAACATTATTGCAAGAAACAGTCTTGAGTGAAAATTATTGTTTCGACATTCGTTTGTCGATTTTGTATTTGACCAGTGCAATATTTTAATACTTACAATCAGCGGATTAAAAATATGAAAATGTTCCTCATAATACCTTTGAATAGTACACAGTCATTAAAGGAAATGTTTTGCATAAAAATTTGACGATACAATAAACTGTAAAAATTTGTTCTAGACAAATGTTTTGTTAAATTTTTGATACAATCAATAGATGAAAGACTGTAAATTCATAAGTAGTGAAATAGAAGAGAATATAAACGAATTTCTGTAATGAAAATAACTGCAAGTTCCATTCAGAGCAGATGCTGCATCGTACCGAAATTTCGCGCACACCTGTGTACTTTAAGGACTAATACTTAAGCAACAAAAATGAAGTAATCATCCGATTTTGTAAATCTAAAAAGGACGTAAATAAAATAAAATTGTATTCTTATGTTACATCGAGAGCAAAAACTTTGGTTTTGTTTTCAATCACAAAAATATATCTATAATGTTGATTTCATACAACTAATTAAGTCGCTCAATATATTACAGTATTCAATTCTGAGTTTTCGACTGGAGATAAAAATTTTTCATTCTCTTTCATACGTCGTGTCTCTGAGCGACGAAGAAAAAACTTAAATGTTAATTTCTTTACACAGCCTTGAACCTTTTCTTCGCCACTCGTACAAATAGGTACAGTAGTTTGTACACAGTGATTGCAAAAATAATGATAAACAATAAAAAATTTTAATTGTACTCTTAACCCTCAAGTTTTTTCAAAGTCCATAACTTCGATAAGAATAATTCAAAAGGCACATGTCTGAGAGTTTTACAAGAAGACTCACTCTTAACAATAAAAAGAAGTCGGAAAAATTAGTTTCAAACCACGAAAGTAGTTATTTTTCAAAAGGTTTTATTTTATAGAAAAAATTGATACTCATTCGCGCATTGTTGACCGAATTCCAAGTGAACTTTTTACTCAAGGGTTAAACGTACGTCTCAGTGGACTTGCCAAGAATCGTGATTGTATTTTTCTCATGAATCAAAAGAGGAAATTTCGATTGCTTGTCGGTTTTTACAACTGGATTCTGTTCCGTTAGGAATATGTTTACGTTGTTCTCGCAATTGATACTTAGGTCGTTGTAAATGTTGGTATTGTATTTGATTGAGCTGGTTGTTGCAAACGTACAAGAGGTTGACGAACCTGCAAAGAAACATTTTTCAGTAAACAAACATTTCGAATCAACAAATAAATATTAACCTAAAATATTGAAGTCATCACCTGATTTCGCCGAATTGCTTTTAAGAGTGATTTGAGTCGGCGTGGACGACGTCATCCTCGAGTTTCGAACTGGAGTATTGCCGGACGAATGGTCGAAGTTGCGTCTGCAACATAATTTTTGAAATCCGTCGCGAAACTTGGTCGACATGATATTGTACAAGATCGGATTGACTGCGGAATTGAAGTAGACCAAAAATCGACAAACATAAAGGCCGAGAAAATAGTTGATGACACCCTGGTTCGTGATTGATTGTTCCTCGGGGAAGAAAAAAATGATCCAGATGCCGAAGATGCGAAACGGCAACAAGCAACAGAAAAATGAAACGACCACTGTGCCGAGCATCAGTACCACTTGCCGACGATACTTGACCAAATTGCTCTCAGGATCCCGGCTGATTATAGGATTCGCTATCAAGTGCCTCGTGATCGTCGTGTAAAGTGCGGTTAGAATAACAAATGGTATTGTAAAAAATACTATATTTATTCCAATGTGATATATCAGTTTCCACTTTGCGTCTACTTCCATTAAACATACGGATATCACTACTTCGTCCTGGCCTTCCGTTATTGTTTCCTCGTACGCCGTCATTAATATGATTGGGCTGTGAAAAATTTGTAACATTTTGAAAATTTACAACCTTTCAAACAAACAACATAGTCATCAAAAGTGGTCTACTGGAAAACAAACAGTCCTTCAAAATAAATGCACAACAAATAATAAAAACAAAACAAAACTAAAAAATAAGAAAACTGACAAAATAAACAAATCAGAATCAGAGGAGATGATTTCACATTTGTTTTGCAAATTTGCTTTGATTATGGGAACTTACCTCTTATTAAAAAGTACTATACAGTTAACGACAACGAAAAAACTTTAAATATTTTGCAGAATTCTTGTGATAAGTTGGAAATTAATGAAGTTATTTTCGAGTAACTACAGGAACTTGTTGTGTTCCATAATGTTATATTTCTGGAAGGAACTGCTATTATTGATGTAGTAGTTTGTATTGAGAAGATATTTGAATAAAATGCAAAACTCGGTTTAATTGTCGGCAAACTGTGGCGACTGTTTAAAAGTCGTTTATTTATTAATAAGGATGAGTATAATAGTAAATTATAAAAAGTTGTCAAGCTGTTCGCTGTTAACAGTTCTCGAGACACGACTATTGATGGTGGTTTTGAAAGTGCCCCGGTCGATATTGCGCTTGGTTTTGATTCGGCACAATTTGAAGAAACCGATTCGAAATTTGCTGCTCATCAAGTTATAGAGAATCGGATTGACAGCGCTGTTAAGGTAAAACATGATTCTGCAAAAGTACAAGATATTGACGTAGAGATAGTTGTCGATGGACTCGACATACTCGGCCGGCGCTACGACAAGGTAAAACGTAAGTAACTTGATCGGCGAGAGACATATAAAGAAGCTGAAGACAACAGTTAGAAGCATCAGGATGACTTGTCGTCGCGCGCGGATGTGATATGATTCGGTCCTGTCCACCGCGCTCGACGAGTCGTGGATCAGGTGGCGCACGATTATGGTGTAAAGCCATACGAGTATTATCAACGGTACGAAGAAAAACAATACGATCAGGCCGATGAAAAAACCCATTGTAGCTGCGCTATTCGCTACCATCACACACATGTTTATTTTGCTTTCCTCTCTCCCGGAACTTGTCGCCTCTAGGCTTCTATTTAGCTGTATTTCCAAGTAGTCGGATATCCAAATCATCGGACTGCAATTTAATCAACCAGTCAATATTTCTTCTCAGATCAGGCATTTTTAATTGGTTCGCCAAAAATAATACTCCAAACTTGACTTTTACCAATCGAAATGGCTTTTAATTTGTTTGTTTTCTTTCAATTTTAACCCATTCTTTGCCAAGTATTAACAATTATTATCTTAACAGATAATAGATTCATAGATTCGAGTTCTAGTTCAAAAACAGAGGACTAGAATTTGTTTGTTTTTTTTTTATGCAAAAACAATTGAAATCGTTTATAAAAAATAATTTTTCATGTTTGGTAATAAACTTTATGATTGGTCCCATTCATAGAGTAGTTATTTTTTTAAATAATATGAAATTAAATGCATTAACCCATAATTGTCAATCCAGCCATATAACATAATCAGTTATTGATTTGTATTTGTTTTTTATAATGAAATCGAGAAACAAAACAGGAGAAACTTAAAATATCCATTCTCCCTCATTTTCAACCAATTAAAAATGCTTTTCGTTTAGCCAAATTTAATCTTGACGAATTTTGCCAAAAACATTTAGAAGTAAGCAAAGAGAAGCACTTCCCACGAGTAAAACAAAAAATGTAAACAAAAATGTTGTTGTTTAATTTACAGCAGCGTTGTAGAATTTGTTGAAAGATTGAAAGTAGTGGCGTATAGATTGTTAGTGTTTGTTGTTTGTCTAACTGTAAAAAAGAGTTGTCAATTATATTCGTCCGAAACGCGTCTTGAATTATACGAGCGAGAAACGCGTCGCACGATGAGTTACAATTGGTGGTCGTAAATGCGCATCACACACTCTACGTGTCATTAGAATCTGTTCAGCTCGTTTGACTGTCTAATTATTTTGCATTGTGACGAAACACCCTTCCCGGTACGAGATCTTGCTAATTGTCATGCCTGCAGTGATTCATCCGATGGTTAACGACTTTTCATTTTGTTTTCATCGTATCAAGATGGTGCTAATCGCGCACCGCCTACTCTTGCCTATTTTCCATTGAAAAAAACCAATTTCAGATACTGTCGTTGATAAGTTACAAAAATATTTGATCAAAATTTTTATTGAAAGCAAAATTGTTTCATTAAAAAAATTCATTTGCATGAATATTTATCGGGACCCCTTATCTGCGGAGGAGTTAACTTTGCTTGCTGGAAACTAATAAACGACTCATTAGGTTGGCAAAAGAGTAATGTATTGTTCTCGTTCGCGCGCTTTTGTTTCACCGCAAGATGTGCATATTTAAATTCGCAGTACCGTACACCAAAGAACGAAAAATTCTCATCTCATACCGCGACTAGTACGTGCGTTTAGTTTTGCAGCTCAACTATTTCTGCATTTCGTCCTGCCTTGGTCTCTCTTTTTCACTTTTGTAGTCTTTTCGTATTCGTACACGATTCGACCACTTTTCTTATCTGCTTGCCCTCACGTCGGGCATTCTAATTTTTTCCCCCTCAACTCGAAATTGTTCTTAATATTGACAACGTGACAAAAAGTTGAAAACACAAAATGCAGTTCACCTTTTTTATCTTTGTCATTTAGTGAAGCTATGTTATTCAAGTAGTTTTGGAAAAGAAAAATGAACTGGAAAGTGAAAATTAAAAAAAGGGGTACTTGAAGTTAGAATTATGTTCGAAAACACATTCGTCTGAATAATTTACTTATTTTCGTTCGAGCAAACATATGCGATATAAATAAAACTTTAATTTATTTCCTACTATCGTGACAGTAAAGAGACACATTGCATTACATTGCTCTGTACGGTTCCAAATGTTGTATATTATTCTTGTAACGTTTCCCCTTTTTCTTTGGGTGGAAATTAAAATCAAAACCTGGTCAAGTTAATCTGAACCGAATCTTATTCCAAATTAAATACAAAGTTTATTTTTAGTTTATTTTATTTGATTCGTTTTATTATAATTTATTGTCCCCAATTCAAAAACATCATCAATTTATAATTTGCCTACATGTTAATGCACAATTTAAACAAATAGCAACTGTAGCAAACTTTGAAAAAAAAAATTGAACGACGACAAGCTGACATGCAACGATGAAATTGAAAAAAGCATTTGATCATAAAGGAAAAAAATGCTCATTAAAGAATAATTTTTTTAGTTAACATGAAATTATTAAGAACATTCATTTTAGACGGGGAAAAGTTGACCGGCAAGAAAGTTTTTGCAATGATAAAGAAACTACTTTTGAGTAAAATATTTCTCAAATTACCTGGTGCAAAGAGCCGCGGCTATCCAAGCCACCACACAGATGAAAAATGCCCTCGCTTTGGTGCAGACATAACTGAAAAATCAAAGTAGGAGTTTTTCCTAATTTTTTTGATCTTTTAGTCATTCTTCAAAATTTTTTGTTATTTATGAAAGATACTTATAAATTCAATTCAAATTTGAAGTCTCTGTTCAAGTTGCCCTATTTACTAAAGGACATTATTTTGTCTGACATTGTTCATGTTCAGACGACAGAGGAGTTCCATCACTTTACTGAACTTTTTCAGAACTAAACTCGATACTACAATGTCAACTAATTGTTTCACTTTTAAATAACATAGAATCATTTGAATCATTTATCAAAATTGATTTTTTTGAAAAAAAAACCTTACCCTGCTCGCAGAGGCTCACAGATGGCATAGTATCGTTCAAAACTGATGGCTAATATTGTTAGAACCGAAGCATGAGCTACTGTCAATTCGACAAATGGAACAATTATACCTGCAAAATTGAAGTTATTGATTATTTCCAAATTCAAATGTCAATATTTAATAATTATTAATTATAACCAAATTATTACAGATTCACAACGATATGAATTGTTTGATTTGTTTCCCTGATTTGATTTATTCAATTTTACCAGGAATTAATTCATTTAAAAAGTAATAAAACAACTAAATAAAATTATTTCGCGAAAAAAATGTCTACAAATGTTTTGCAACCGTCGTAAAAATTGTAATTAAATCTGCAGTTTTGTTGGATTATGAAATTAATTCAAACTTATGTTGATTTAAGTGACACGTCGTTCTTTGGCAAATCACGCAGTAGGACGAAACACCCGGCGAAATGAAATTCCACGGCTCCCTAGATGACTATAATTTACAGATTTAGTTACATCGAAATAGCCACTTAAACAAACATATTCCAGCATTGCTGCGAGGAGTTTTCTTACTCTCAGTAACGATGTTGATTCAAAATTTATTATCAGTCCTGACGACGATACTAAGATCATAAAATTTCATTTCTGATATTTTCCCTTTCGACTTTGTTATTAGATTTATAAATTAAGAAATTTTATCCAAGCAAGCGTAATTGACATCCATAAATCTATTCGAATCGTAAATATTGTGCGGACAATATTGCAATATTGTGCGGGGATTTGAAAGAAAGAAAAATCGAGATGTAAGTGAAAGAAAAAATGTGCACTATAGTAATACCCCCCGTCTCGAATTACCGCTGCTCTTAGTCCGTACTTCGTCTAAGCATTTATTGCGGTAGCTTAGGGTAACTTCTATCCAGCTTTATTCAATTACTTTTAACCTTTATGTGTAGTGTAGCAAAAAAGTAAATAAAAATAAGAAATGCGATTCGTCAAACACCTGACAACTCACTAGTTTCATTTTTCTTATCCAAACACAAAATTTCTTCTGAAAATTACCATCTGAAAATCGTTTCCAATCAATTTCCTTTGAAACCATTTTTCAAAGACTTTCAAAGTTTTATCAAATGTAGATTTAAAAAGAACTTTGCAATATTGAAACAGCAATAATAATTTGTATTTCAGTTCAATAAGTTGGATCTGATGGTATTGCGGTGGCCAGTCGTTTAGAAAACTTTTATGTCAAAATTGTACTTGAAAGAAAATTTTGTTGCTGAAAGAAAACAAATAAGTAGAAGTAAGGAACTTGGCAATGTGATACCACGGTGGATTCGATGATTCTTCGATAAGATCTTTTGAGATCGTTAATTTTCAAACTTTTGCTCGTGAAAAATTTCGTTACGCCTTGCACGCTCGAGTTTTCCCACGGGCTGAACTTTGCTAACGTGTTAAACGAATTGTTGATGTGTCACCTGAATAACAGTGCCTGGCTCACAGTTACGAAAATTTTATCAAAAACCATCCAATCTTAACTTACAAACAAATTTACAACAAAAAACTTAGACGAACAAACAACAAATTAGAACAATCGGAAGAGTAGAATAGAGGAGAATTGAAAGGAAGATTTAAAAATACTAATGGACTGAGTTTTTGAAATAACATTCTGGATAGGAAAAACAGGGTGGAAGGAGAGCGACAGCAAAATGTAATTACAAGTTAAAGGTCTTTGCTTTTCACGAAGAGATTATTTTTTGGGGGAAAAAATAATGGGATTGATTTGCTTAGGAAACGCATTCAATATGAACGGATATGTTTCCGGCGGTAAAGGCAATGGTCGATAACGAACCTTGCGGCAAAAGAATTTACGATGACAATCATTGGGACTTAAAGTCGCCGAGTTGGATTTTTGCTAAAAATACGAGATCGACCCAGAAAGAATTTCAATTGTTCACCAAAATGTTTTTCTTTAAACTCGCAAAAAAATAAGAACTTAGGATTATCTTTATTTCGACCATTTCATTTGTGCCTTTAATATTATCAATTTTGAATTGTGATTGATTACTATCTTTTGGTATAATTTTATGCAAAAGAAAATTTCTGAAGTTTTGTATAGTATTTCAAATTTCACACCCTTTGCGGAAGTAAAATACGATCGTAACAATTTCACTCGAGTTGGAGCGATATTATTGTTATAAATTTTCAGAAAATTAATTCAATTATTTTGTGAAGTTGACAACCGAATGAGGAGATTGAAAGTCAATTATATATAAAACTGTACAACTCTGTCGATTTTTTTCTTTTCCTTATCAGCTCGTATTTTTCATTACCGTCACTTGTAACCCAAACTTGTGAAAACAAAGTAAATAAAATTTAATTTCAATAGTAAATTGATCAACACAACAATTTTTTTAACAATTACTAACAAGTCTTTCACAAATGAATTACAAAATAACTTTCTACAAAAACAACTTCGTAAAAACTTTTTCTTGCCAAAAAATTGAAAACTAAAAAACTTTTATTTTCAAAATAATGTTTGAAAACTATCGGAAAAAGTTTTCGAAATTTGTTTTAGTTTCATTAGCATTATTTGAGCTCGTTTGCAGCGTCATTTATCTAAGATTCTATTTAGATCTGACTTTTATTTCGTCCGGTTATAAGCTCTCGTTAACGAGGGATTATTATTTAAACATAATCATTTGAGAATAAACAATTTTGAGGTGAAGATTAAATTGTTTTATGGTAGGGAGGATACGCAGTTAACCTATATAGATAATAAAGAAGTTGAGCAGGTTCTATCGACTTTCGACTTCCGATGTATTCTTTGGACATTTCAAGTTTGCACTTATGGACGTCGCATGCGATCAAATTCCGCGCAAACATCCAAGAAAATTACTTTCCGTTGTAAATCAGCGCAGTTACAAAAAAATGAATTGACCAACTACTTTTATGATTCTGTGCTTTATTCTTTACAATGTTTCACCCTTTCTTACAATATTTTTACCTTCAACTTTTTTTTTATCTCTGCGAGTTAAGGTCTTTTTTAGGCCACCTAATGCAGAAGCGAACAAAAAAACGTAGCAAACCTGCACATTTGCATTTAAACTGTTCTGATATTCGTCAATGTCTTCAGCAAAATGGTCGCTTCTTAGAATGAAAACTCATTTCAATTTTTGATGGATGCTTATTTTCGTACCCAAGTTATTTGTGACAAACCAAAATCTTCATGACTTATGAAATAGACAAAAAAAGAAAAAAAGAAAAAAGTTGTATCAATTAGTATCAATTTTCAAAAAGTGGAACAGCTTTTACCAATTCTCACTTCTTTGTAAGAGGTTGACTTCAGATTTTTTTAAATTGTAATTTATTTACTTTTTAAATTTCGATTCTGTTATTATATTAAAACTGATGATTATTAGTACGATTCAAATATTCAGTCCCGTGTTTGGTAATAGAGAGAGAATTTTGGTGAGCAATATTATAACTCACACCTGATAATCTGGTGTGAAATCATCAAATAAATAATGGTAGTATGAAGCTCCGCACTTTTATTACATTTAGCGACGTTGGTTCAATTGCCCGGTTTGAGAATGATTGTTGTGCTTCGGTATCGGAGGAATGGTGCATAATAAAGGCGTCAAAAACAGTAAATGCAAATGCCCTCGGTCCGCAAAGTTACTTTGCAGTGGCAGAAAAAAATTGAGCATCAACTAAAATAAATAAAAGCGTTGAAAAAAAAGGGGAAAGACAAAAAAGAGCTCGCTATAATTGCAATAACAACTTTGGCAGAGGTATAAAATAAAAGCTCATCCACGTATCCTCTCTTTATCTCCACAACTGTAACGGAGCAATTGATTTTTATTATTCAAAAAAATTACGCAAAAGTTGGACAAACATTTTGATTAAAATTTTATTTACTTTCAGATTTTGAAAGGAATTTTTGATTTTGGAAAACAAGGTTTCAAGTTAATTATTTGACCTGAAATTTGATTGCAGAGATCTGCAGCTTGCTAAATCGTCAGCTTTTCAAGAGGACGATAAAAAATGATTTGTTTTATTAAACATGAAATAAACGATTATGTGCTTCGAAAGAGCATTATTTCAATAATGGAGTATCGTAACATTTGTTGATATGTAGAAAACGCGAATTGGTACATGCTTCGTCTATTTTTGATGAGTAGTTCATGTTTGTATGATCATTCCAGTTGTAAATACGACGAACAGATCAAAATTGTTTACATTTTCAATAAATTTTGACTTGATCAAAGAGAATTACCTACAAAGTTTCATTTTCACCCTTTAAAAGAAAGTTCAGGATTCCAACTTAAATTTTATCATTTTTTTTATGAACAATTATCAATTTTCAATAAATAAAATATTAAAGTTAAATTTAAAAAAATTGTCTAAGGCCAATTTTATTTACATCAAAAAACCCAGGAGCGTTTAAAATTTGTTCACCATCAAAAATTAGGTAAGAAAAGTTAGAGAAAACATTGCGATTTGGTGGGACATGCTCCGGCGATGATTCACGACAGCCGCGGAATGACAAATGGAATTTGTTCGCGACGCATGCGACACCGAGTGAAATGTTGCTGTCTTTTTCAATACACCCAAATGGTTTTGATTTAAAAACGGTAAGACTTTTGTGCCAAATTGAAGATGAATCTGCCGTTGATGACCTTTTGCGTCGCGTCAGCTCGGCAAGATCGATATCTTCCGAGAAGTTTCTGAAAATTCGCTTTTCCTCGCACGGAGATGATCGGTCAGATAATTTCAACACCTTATAAGGTCGTGGAGGCACAGGCAAATTTATCGCTCTTTTTTGTCCCCCACTTAGCAACTGAAATCTGAATATTCACGTTGGGCTCGATTTCGCGCCTGTTCAACAATTCATTTATTTATGTTTCAAGTCAAATTAGAGCTGAGACTTTGGCCAATGAATTTTCACGGACGTCTAAGTTAATTTATAGTGACCCATATTGATAAAAGTGTCCCGAGTGAAAAACGAAGATTAACCACTGACTTTGACCAAAAAACATACACAGAAAATAAAAAGTTAGTCTAAATTTCAAAGAACAAAATAGTAAAAAGATTTGTGAAAATCTTTTGAAAAATGAGGTTTGAGATTTGTTGAATTTTTAGAAGTTGCAAATGTGATTGTAAGGGTTTAATAATAATGAAAGCAGTGATCGTTACAAAAACGATAATTCGTCGTTGAAGCAGAGTCTGATCGTCGAAGTACCTATATAATCCTACTTCAAATTGTCCGCCGTCTCTTCTAAGTGTGTCTTCATTCTCTTGGCGAAATTTAAATGAATTTGACTTAATCCTGGTCATGATAAAAGACAATTTGGAGTATGTCCAAGTAATATACTATTATGCATGCTCATATGTCTTTGTAATATGCGCTTTAATTATGCCTGAAATTATCCACCGGGGTACCACCGTGACTCGTGTTTAATATTGTTAAACGCCTCTCATTCTTGCCCTAATCATCCATCATCATTTCAAAAGCTTATTTTCACTCCAAAATTTACACTCCATTATCATTTTATTCCAAGTGTAAGACATCATGTCAATCATCAAATTCAATTGACATTTTTTATTTTGAAATTAATCCCTTTAGTCGCTACTTTTTTCTTTTTCAAAAAAAGTGAACAATTGAATTATTTCTTTTTTATGATTAAATTTGATTTTAATACTCTACAAAGTGACGAAAGGGGTTGAAAATGTTTCAACTTTCAAAACGACAAAAGTTGTTGAAACTTGTTGTAACATTTTATTCACTTACACATAGTCTTTCCTAAAGGCCAGACTTGCGGTCCTGAAATCACTTCCATAAGAATCGTCGGGGTGCAAATCAAAAGAACACAAAGGTCGGCAATACTCAAGTTAACAAGAAAGATGTTGGTGCTGTTGCGCATATCCTTGTTACGAAAAACCACTATTGGTACCTAAAAAACAATCAATTATACAATTTAACTAAAATATAAAAAAAAAACAAAATTCAAAACAAAAGTTCAAAAAAAAAAAAAACTTTTTTCAAACATTTTTTTAAAATCGACATTTTTTTCAAATATTGGTCTTGATAGAACTCACTAAAAGATTGCCAATAATTCCAAGGACCATAATAGCGACGCAGACGATGATGGATGTGGTTTGAAAGTAAGCTGGTAGCATGTAGGGTGGTGCGGACGTCAAGTTGTCTTGCGTCCATGTGTTGTTGACTGTTGTATAACAAACATGAAACGTTTGGTCAAACGGTTTGGCCCGTTGAATTATTAAAAAAGTTGAGTGTCCATGAAAAAGGATGCTAAGGAGATGCAAAGGAGTTTACCTAAGAACGCAGCCATGGAGCTGCTCTCCCCGATGGAAGTGGTATAATATGATAATTCCTGTGACTCGGATGACATCGTCGCTGCGGACTTCTATTGACATCACATCGGAGGAAGGTATACAATTATCTTTCGGTACATTAACCCTCGCGGATGTCGATATCGAGGCCCGGCTTTTGTAAAACGTCTAGCTTCAACGTTCCACACATTATCCTGGAAGATCAACTTTTTCTTATTTCAATAATTTTGTTCGAATTTTTAATGTTGACATACTGAACAACATTTTGTAAACTCGAAAATAATGATAAAAAATAATAATAAAGGAAAGAAACTAAAAATAAAAATTATTAGGGGTAATTTTGCGAATAAATAAAAGAAAAAAGTTGAAACCTGATTGATATTCTGAAAGTAAAACACAAATGACACATTTTACATTTCTCGCATCTTTGATTGATTTTAATGTTCGAAGGGTTAAATGGAGTTAATACCCAAGGTGAGATTGCTGTCCTAATTTCATTCAAAACAATTTAAAGTTATTGAATATTCATTCTTGAAAAAAATTTTTATTTTTTACGTTTTTTTTTCATTTGTAGTTATTTTCCGTGAACAAATAGAATGATAATAAAATCGAGGCGAGATTGTAAGAGAATGGAAATAAAAGACGGTGTTTATTTAGTATCTGATGATAGGTGCAATTTTATTCTCAAGTTCCTGATTCCATAAAGTTTATAAGAAAGCTCGACGGTCCTTTAGCTTTTTGCATTGTTTGAGATGGAAATTATTTTGATACAAATAAGAACGGCGTGGTTGTTCTGAAGAAAACAACTTTTAACAAAAACTCCTGCAAAATTTATTCGCGCAATAAAGAGAGGGATTCAAATAAATAGCACTGCGCTTGTGCTATTTCGGAAGATTCTACTGAATGGACGTGTATGTGTTGTCACAACAAACGCTAACAACTTTGCCTTGATAAATTGACAATTTTATGCCCCAGTAAAAATATATTATATTAGAATAACTCAGTATGGATCTTGTTTCAGTTCAAACTCTTTGCGTTCAACGTTCTCTTCCACTATTCCAATCTCCTATCAGTTTTTACGGGTTCAATATTATTCTTCCCAAATTGTTGAACAATTTTTGAGACAAGTTGAACAAATCGAATTTTGATTTTACAATGTATCAGAAGTAACAATTTTCAAAAATATGTAAAATTGAAAAGTTTTGGAAAATTAAACATAAAAAAACACATTTTTATTTTTCTATTTCGCATTTTTCATTTTTTTCAATTATAAAAATGAAATTTGTTTGAAAATTAACAGTTAGTATTGGTTGTTTTATTGACAATAAATATGATAAATATGACAATTAAAAAATACTTACCGCAAGTACGTGTTGAGAATAAAAAAACCAGTAACTCCAAACTGTCACATGTATTCTGATGTTCACTCAAAAATTATTTTTAAACCTTTTTAAAAAGATTACATTTCCGAATTCCAAAACAAATGTTTAAAGTTGATAAAATTTTAATTTACGAACTTGGCTTTTTTCAATTCAATACAGTTTTCAATTGAAAATGAATTCAATTTATAAAACTGTATTTTTATCTCGCAAAAAGAAGCACCGAGGATTGAAAAGAATGCATCGTCAACTTTTCGTAAGATGAATGAAAATGAAAAATCGTGCGCGTAAATAAGTTATGTTTTGTAAATACGTTAATCCAGTTTCCGACCGGTGCGCACAAATACTGGCGAATAACTAAAGTTAGAGACAACTTCCAACTTCATATAGTGCCGCGGCTGAACGGCGAGGTTGTGCGCACGCGCGTGCCTGACACCATAAAAAATATCAAAAAGTATCCTAAATTAAATTGCAATTGAAAACGAAAAATTTTGCATTCAAACAAAATTTTGCGAATTCATATTTTTAGGTTTTTATTCATCAGTTCAAATGCTTCTCTAAGTATTATTTTTTATTATTATCTCAATTGAATAGACATATTTTTAATATTTTTATGAAAGAAAAACCAAAAAAATCAAAATTTATTGAAAAAATGAAAAGAGCAATTTAAAAAACAAGATAAAAGAAAAGTCCCTAGGTTCTAGTTACAATTTAGTTAATAAAAAGTTGGCAACACTTTGAACCATAACACTAGAGAGCTTTTTGACAGGTTACAGATGTTTTGTGTTTATAAAGAGACGAAAACTGCATTCACCGCATTTCTCCTGGATGGGACTAAGTGATGTTGTTATTGCAATGACTCACTATTTTTACACATCCGGATCAAACGAAATCTGACAACCTTAATGTTCAACAAGTATTAAGAGGTTAGAAACTCAAAAACAACAATCTTATTTCAACAAGTAAAAAAACTTATTATTGCAACTGTCAAATTGTAGCTTAAAATAATGGAAGTCGCAGAGGGTGCAAATGATGAGGATTATTACCTTGAGCTGTCAGCTAATCCGATTCAATTTGAGTCTGTCAGTGACCTCACAGAGGTGTTTTTTGACGATGCCAAACAGCAGGTAATTTAGGAAGATTTAAGCAGAAAAATACAAATCATACTTTTGTCATCACGATACAAATTTGTGCAAATGGTGTTGCTTGTTTTTAACTAAATTTCTGTTAATTTTTCATCATAATTTTATTTTATTTTCTAAAAAGGTTTTTGCAATTCGATCGGGTGGAGTTACTGGCGTCACAGTTAAGGGACCGAATCAAAACATCAGTTTCCGGATGGAAGACAAGGGTCGGGTGAGATCAATCAAATTTTCACCTGACATGAACATCCTAGCGATTCAGCGTTCGACAACGTCTGTGGAATTTGTCAACTACTCACCGTCAGCAGTGCTCAACAATGTCGAATATTCGCAGTCGTGTAAAGGAAAGAACACGACCATACTTGGGTTCATCTGGACGCATGGCAATGAAGTCCTCTTTGTCACTGATCATGGCGTCGAACTGTATTTGGTAACTTGATTTTTTTATAATAAATTAAACAAAAATGCTAAAAACTTCAAACGTCAATTTTGTCTGTCAATGGTTTACCTAATTGAAATTAATATCTGTGATTCCTGAATTGCAATTTTGTCTTTAGGTAATCCCAGAAAAACATACTGTGAAGGCACTGAAATCTTTGAGTTTAAGTATCAAGTGGTTCGTGTTTTGTCCGAGGAGCTTTTTAATCTTGTTATCCATCGGAACGTCAGGAAATCAAATGCAGGCATTACATATCACGCCTGGAAATTTACACAAAATAAACAAATTTGAAAGCAAGTATTTTTTGTTACAATCTTAATTTTTTAGACAAACCAGAAAAGAAAACTTTCAAGAAAAGTTTTAAACTTGAAAAGTAACTAAAGAGTAACTAAAATTTGATTCTATATATCTTTTAATTTTTGTATGATTTTTAATCTTTTGAATGATTCGATTGCAGTTGAGGGCGGCAACACAAAACCAGTAACTGAAAGAGATGTTGCTTTAGCCGTTTTGTATGGCACACCTTGCATGATTGTTCTGCGCCATCAAATGGGAGTAAATCAGACAGTTGGACCACCTTTTGTATACGTTTATACTGTTCACAAGTGAGTTCATATTTTCAAAATCGTTTTTTTGCAATAACAATGGAAAATGTTTATACAAATTAATATTTCAATCTTATGAGCCACGTTTGTTGTTCTACAACTAATAAATATCAAAAAATTAGTTTTGGAAATGATTCATTTATGCATCAAGAGCAATAACTGGGTTAATTATTTTAATTGATTTTGTTTCTAGACTGGTTACCATTAAAAGAAGTTACATACTGAAACTGGATCTGAGTGGGAGATTTGCTATTAATGTTGTTGACAATTTAATTATAATCCACCATCAGGCTTCAAAAGTAAGAACTATTTTGTAACAAAACGATTGTACCATGAATTATTTTTTCATACCGAAATGAATGTAATTATTCTATTAAATTGATTAGATTTTTTTTAATTCGTATGTTCTGATTTTAATTTGACAGACTTCGATGATATTTGACATAATGTTACCCGGTGTAAGCGGTACTGTGATTCATCACGCAAGTGTCACGCTTCCAAGATCTATCAAGCCCTACAATCTGAAACTTCCTGGCGCTACATTATCTGAACAAGTCATCCAACCTTGTCAATTATGTATCCTTTTCAAAAAAATTTATGATTGATTTAGAAAATTATCTTAGTTGTGTTACTTTCCTTATATAAAAATTTAGATTCGCCAAACTGGGTTGTTTTTCAACCAAACATTGTTATCGATGCAAAACTGGGCTGTTTATGGTAAAAACAAGATAAAATGTGAATTACAGTTGAAAAATGTGAATAAATTTAGTTACTATTTTGTTAATTTTTTTATAGGTTCATCGAATTGAAACTGGAATCGATGGTGAAGTTAATCCCAGATAGAATAAGACTCGTTGAATTTTTGATGCACCGTGCAAACGCAAAGTCAATTTTGATTCAAGTTTTACAGAACACAATGGCTCTTATGCCGGCTACTTTGGTTGACATGCCAAAGATTTTTGATAAACTTAACGCCGTTTATCGAAGTCATATGGAAAACGAATTGCAAAGCCAGGTATTTATTGAACTAACAGTAATATAAAAAAATAATAGTTTTATAATCTTTTCAATTTCTTTGATATTTCTAGATGGGAAATTCTTTGCAAACAACTTCCAAAAGTTCTAACGTGCTGGAAAACTTGGAGTACACAATTTGGTTGGACCAAAGTGACGTTTACAGTCACGTCTTATCCAAATTTTCAGAACTTACCATCGAACCAAAAATGATAGTTTGGGTTCTCCTTGAATACATCAGGTAAAAGAAAAAAAACTGTTTTCTATTTTAATAAAACGAACTCATACTTTTTCAGTTATAATCAAATGATTCCAACTTGTCTAGATCTTTGGCAGAACATGGAATTCCAGTACAGCATTTTCTGCACGAACTTGTGATAACAACTTTGGTTCACCAAAAAGCCTATTATCAGTTGCATCAGTTGTTACAATATCACGTTGTTTCTGATTCAAAACCCCTGGCATGTTTGTTGCTTTCTCTGGAAAATTTATATCCGGCTGCCCATCAACTTGCTCTCGATATGTTGAAACGCCTGAACGATGCTCACGAGGAAATCATTGAAGTTCTACTCTCAAAGGGTCACATTTTACCTGCACTCAGGTATCCGAATATTTTCGTCCGTTTTCTGTCAATTTGATTTGAAATAAGAAACCAAAACTGAAATAACAATTAAATGTTTCTCAGGTATGTCAGGTCTGTTGGCATGGGAGACCAAGCCTCGGCAAGAAAGTTTTTGGAAGCAGCGAAAGCTTCAAACGATCCGATCCTGTTTTACTCAGTCTACAAATTTTTCGAGCAAAGGAATTTGCGGCTGTACAACTCGACAGCTTTCTCAAAAAGCGACCGATGCCAGTCATATGTGCAATACTTTTCGATGCTGTTCCAGGGAAATGAAAACGGATGCAATTCGGATACGAATTCCAACGTGTCCGTTGTATTACCTCCATGATGAGACCAGTTTTTATAATGTCATGCTTCAGCGATGTCAAAACAAATTGAATATATTCTGTCTAATAAAAAACAGTGTTTACTTACTTTATTCATAAAACCGTTTTACAAATTGTCACGGGGGAATTATCTTACAAATCTTTTTTTGGAACGAGTGGCAATTGTTTAAATTAACGAAGCAGTGATTTAATTAACGTTTTTGATTTATTTGTAATCCATCGTTTTATTAATAATATAACAAATTACAAGAAGTTCATTTTTCTCACGTATATTCTCACAATTATAATCGTATTAGATAAAAACCATAATTGATTTTGAGTGCGACCAAACCGTCCCTACCCTAAACTTAATTGGTGTTATTGTCACCTGTGAGAACTTTGTTGACCTGAAGGGTATATTAACGTTTAGAGCCTAGTAGAGTAGAACATAAACAAGAAATTGGTTGAAGTGGCAAGTTGTCTGTTTTTGTTTTCGGGAAATTGTTTTTCTGACTATCTACAGCTATGGAATACGCGTTGGTTTTTGTCTACTTGAACCGTAAAAGTATGGTGGTAGAAGTGAACGATTTTTATCAAAAGACGAATCGTAATAAAGGCGACTCCAATGAAATCTTATGGGGAGAAAACCACAACAGGTCAAGGTTGCGAGTAAAGATTCTGGAAATCTCTCGTAAGTTATTTCAGATTTCAAATATTTTTCATTTGTCAACTTTCGTAAAAAAGTGTTTTAAGAATGCTTTTTTATGTAAACTTTTTTCATATAGATTCAAAGGAAGAACTAGAGCGTTTTTCTGTGGATTCTGAGGGCAACGTTCAGGCACCACCAAAAACTCCAACTATGGAAGAAATATTGGAGGAAAAAATTAAAGAATCATCTAAGGATCTTCCTGAAGTTTTTTCAATTCTGAAACATTTTTACAAAGAAAAACGTAAATAAAATCTTTTAATATATTATTCTGTAATACATTAAGATCATATATTTTTATTGAAAATTTTTGTATGAAAAAGATTTTGAATAATGTAAACAAACAGATCTAACCTAACTTAAAGGTTACACAACTTAAACGGTCAGAAATCAATTAAAGTTATTTGATTTGAATTCAATTTAATTTAAACTTATAAATATTTTTTTCAGTAACTGAAGAAATCGTTGTTTTTGTGGAGAATTGGGCGGTGATGTTACGAAGACAATGGGAGGACGAAAAAAAGCGTATGGAAAAAAGCAAGATTAGCCAACATTACTTTTTCCGCACTCGAAATAACGTATGTAAACTAATACAAAAAACGTACCATTTATTTTTCAAAGATGGTTATTCTAAAGAAACGATATTTTTATTTAGAAAGAAATCCATCCCGGTTCCGGCGTGTTTTTATCAAGAGCCGAAATTGATGAAATAGAAGCCTTGTCGTACGATAAATTTGGATATCCTTGTTGGAAAAAGCTTGTGAAAAAATCCCTTCGCCTATTTTACGGCGATAATTTGAGCCAGTTCTGTGCGAAAGGTCAGAAAGATCGAGCTGCAATTCATCCTTTGATTTACTCAGCTGTTTTGGGTAATATGTTTACATCAAACTGAATGCATGATTCACTCAAATGAAAGATCTTTGAAATGTTATTTAAACTTTGTAAAACGTTTATGAATTTTAGGCTGGGCGAGGAATTACCAAAACGTACTGATCACAAATACAGAGTACACCGAGTTTATTGACATCATTTGTACACACAAAAGACGGCCTACCAACAGTTCTCAATCTTCAACTGGTTCTTCGTGTGACCAGGAATGCAAAAATCGCCCAACAGGCACATCTCGAACTGGTTCTTCAGGGGAGCAGAAACCGAAAGAGCGTCCAGCAGGTACATCCAAAACTCGCATTTCATCGTCAGGTGACCAAGTACCTAAAGAGCCTCTAACAGGTACTTCAAAAACTATCCTGACACTTAATTCACCTCCGACATTACTTGTTAATTTCAACCTCCCGCAACTGAGTCCACGTCGAACAATGGTCTGGAGAAATCAATCAGTCACCCCGAAAACGAGGATTGTACAGTCCCCATCAGCAGTTCCGAATCTTCAGAGTACCCACCAGAAGTTAAATGAAACTTCTAATGATCAACTTCTTCCATTTCCCCGAATTATTACGTCTGCAGCATCTCAAATAGTGGCATCTGTTTCATCAACTTTGTGGCCTGATCCAGATCCAAGTTTGTAAAAAAATTTTTAAAAATACGAAGAAGTGGAATGCAGACTTCTTTCTTCTCTGCAAAATGGTTCTTTCTTGATTATAGTTTTTAGATAATTCGCTCATTTGTATTTTGTATTTTTAATTTTCATGTAGTTTTAATATGTAATACTTGAATTTTTTGATACTAGTTTTGTAGGTTTACATTTAAATTGTAAAATTAATGCGTAATAAATATTAATAAAAAAATGACAATTGAAAAATTATTTAATTTTAATAATTGAATATAAAATTACTTTCGCATAAAGATATTGTTTGATATTACAATACAAGGTATAAAGGTGTCATTGGATGTGCAAACATCCTATTTAAATTTTTCAAAAGGTTTTCAAAAAACATGATTGCACAAAGTACTAGTGCGATTGAATCTCAATAGAGAATTAAAACCATAAATATTCAATTCATTTTGAAAAAACTACATGTGAACTGAAACTTCAGACCGATATACGATATACAAAGTGCGATTTTAGAAGGAAACAATATTAGAGGAGAAGTAAGAAAATGTTCGAGCTTATTATAAAATATTTCTCAACTGATTTTAATTTGATATACTATATCGTTGATACAATAGTGAATGTACAGCCACCTTTTGTATTCAAAGAGAATCCGGAAAACGTACACACGCATTCACCTAACAATTTTTCTAGATTTACACATGACAAAAATTCGTTTGATTAGTGTCTTTCTCTCGCACACCTTGTTCGATTACAATCATTCATCTGATGTCCTAGAATTAATTCGGTTCAGGCGTCGTGCACCTCTAATCTGTAGAATACTTTATTTCGCAATATCTCTTTTATACAATTTTATTGCACCTCACAAATTTTCCCACTTCTCTTTACAGATGTAAACGGCAGAACTAATATTTTCATGTTTTTAGTCCCATAGCTGATCGATGGTTTTGTTTTGGTATCAACAAATATAACCGGATTCAAAAAGTTAGATTAAAATTAAAATAAAAATGTTAATTACAAAAATTAATTTTCTATCATACATAACAATAACGACTGAAGGGTTCCTATCAGTTTCTTAGAATTAATTTATGTTTTGTCTTACTTTCGATTACGTTATTTTGATCTAAGTTGTAATAGATTGCGTGAATATTCGTCATTCTACAAGCTAATCAATGTTAAATATCATAAATTATTCAACTCGCTGAAAAAGTGAAAAATTGTAAAGTTGTAAAAACGCTTAACAAATGATTTTGAAAGTTTCACTTCGTATCGTGAGAAAAAAGTCGATAAGAACCCTGATATCATGCTAAGGTCAATTCCAAAAGTCCATTTACAATGTACAAACGAAAATTACAGACTGTATAATCGTTGTTATTTTATTCGCGCGTGAATATTCTTTGGTTCAGAAAAAAAGCAAACGAAAAAAAAAATCAAAACGAGTGTATAAAAAACCAGCGTCGCTGAAAAACGTTGTCTGCGTACTGCAAGCGATTGTTTAACAGTGAGAATAAGATAAGTTAATAACGATTTACAGAATAACGTAATAATCATTGACAATTAAATTCGCGTTCGAAATCAGCATGCAAATCGTGTGTCTTAGTAAAGATTAAATCGAGACGTAAAAATAAATCGCTATATATATTCAACCAAACGCGTCGACGTTTTCAATCTCTATATATTTTAAAAATTATATCTGTACAATCTTGCAACATTAGTATACATCATTATTCTCTTTTTTCTCTTATCATCCTTCGCGGCTCGTCTCAGCGTCTCTTTCTCGAAAAAACAAAAATCTCTTAACATTTGTTCTCGCGTTGATTGACAGTTTCAATTATGATTGCCTCCTACTCTTCCACAAAGTTCTTTGGTACTTGACTCAACTCCCCAAATTACAAATCTGAAATTCATCAAAAATTACAAAATACCTGTTTTGTTTTTTTCTTTGATCTCGACTCGTAATTTTTTACTTTCAACCTGACACAATTCTACACGTACTTATATTTGGACGCAAATTTCAAGGACGACATTCAATACGCTTCAAATCGCGTGACCCTGATCAGCGCATCATTAATGACAAATCACGAGAGAGAGAAAGAAGGTTTTAATTTAAAATTAAAGTTAACATTGTTTAAAAATATTGTAGGCCACTATACAGGCTTATCGAAAGCATATAACGGGATCCCTCTCGATCGACAAGTAATTGTATTCATTTAAAAAAAATTACAAATACAGAATATAATTTATGAAAGTTGGTGATCGTATAACAGTGCTTTCGCTCGGACGGTGGCAGTTTGTTCAGATTATGAACGAGACGGTTTTGATAGAAAGTCAAGATTCCAGAACCTCCGTGTAGGATGCATCAGACGCCTAATTGTTTGAAGTAATGCCTGCAGTAAAGCGATGTCATCGAGGGCGCAGCGTCTACGTTGCGCAACAGTTTCTCGTCATTTTCAGATAGCTTTTCTAGTGACTGTGAATACCTCCTATCAAAGAACGCTGGAAAATTGAAATGCAAAAATGATTAAACATTCAAAACTTTCCCTTGATTGATAATTTCCAAGAACAACAACAAATTGTAACAAATTAAATTAAATATTTTTAATTAATTAATTAATTACCCATATTGACGTTGTTAGTTCCAAGATCTGTCATCACGAGGAACAAAATATCTCTGTACACTGAGAAAGGCGCTACATCATCCTTCAAATTCCTACTGCGTTCAATCGAGACACGTTTTATTGACTCGACTAAATTGATATTGCGCACATTATTTATCACGGCTTGTATCAATCTGAAACATTCCAACGACATTAGACATAATCCCTTCTAAACCAATCTCGTCTTTTCTATTTCTATTCAAGCGCACGGTATACATTAAAGCAACGTTTTTATAAATTTATTCATATAGTTAAGTTTTTTGTTAAAAAAAAAATGATAAAACTCAAAAAAGTAACAGAGAATTAAGATTTTCAAGAATTATCTAATTGAAGAAAGTCTTAATTTGTTATGTTGTAATTTATATTGTCGATGTTTGTTTCATTTTTCATGTATTTAATAATGTAAAAACTGCGCACTTGCGGTTAAAAAAAAAAACAAATCAAAACAAAATGAGACGTACGATCTATCTTCCACAGTGTTTAATCTCAATTGAAGGTACATCGGCAGTTGATCCATGTGGAGTTTCGGGTTATCCCACAAGGTGCGCACTCCGACTAGGTTTGTCGAACTGCACTGCAGTTCTTTTGTCTTGTCGTTGTGTAGCCAAAGTTCGGGCAGGTGGCTGCTGCAATTGATCCGTTCGAAGTACCAAATTAAATTCCAGTAAACGATCGGATGCTCGTGGATAAACTTCTGTTTCGTCAGACAAGAGTCACCTTCTTGACTCAACACATTTTCTAATTCTTTTCGCAGAACTAGAGGGTTCAGGTAGAGCACTGTGTTTGGACCGGATTCTTTCGGATGTTCGGCTAGTTCGATTAGTGCTCCTAAAAGTGGATCATTGCTTTGTTCAGTCTGCTCCAATCTGAAAAAACATTTTTGTCTCAAGTTATAGATTTATCATTTTCTTTTATTGCAAATTATAACATGTTTGAACATTACCTGTAATCTAAAATAGTAACAGTTAAAAGTGGGACCGTAGCTTTATCACAAAACTGACAGATGGTATTCAAGTTGGAATCCTCCGGTTGCCATCCTGCCATGATCTCCTCGTCGTAGAGAATAGCCGAGCAGTTGTGACATTTGCTCGCACTTGATAACACAAACTCGACCGCGTACCGATCCTCGGTCTCCTTCGAGACTTTCGGATACAGAGCTTCTGCCAGTTCGTACAAGACATCTAACTCCAACGCTATCTCGCCTATATTCAAACAGTCTTATAAATATATCACTGATTATTATTTCGTGCCAAACCAAACCATTCCTTGAAGAAAAACAACGGGTTAATTCAAATCAATTAATCAAACCAATCAAATTCAAAACAAAATCATTACAATGTATCATTTTCAAACAAACACTTTTTCGTGCAAATAATTAAATTTCAAATTTAAAACTTGATAGCCAGAAAATATTGAAATAGTCACCTGTTATTCTCGACGTGATTTCATTTCGGTCCTGTTGCGATCCGTCAGTGAGAGAATCAAGCGACTCGTGAGACATTCCATAACCAAGTCTCTGCTCACGTTCCTTATTTTTAACAGGAGTGCTGGTGGCGGAGATGGCTTCTTTGATCTCATCGAATTTTTTCACCACCGTGGTTGCTGCTGACTTGAGACTGTTTAGACCGCCAAGGATGATCTCGTTTGATTTGCGACCAGTGAGACTTGATGGACTGAAATAAACAATAATCATTAACTCATGTTCACTACAAAATAAAAAATTGACGAAAGCGAAAGCGTATCCAACCTGAACCCCTGCTGCATGCTAAAATATTCGAATGACAAAAAGTAAAAAACTGTCTCTTTTTCCTTGAGATACCTACCTTATGTAACTGGGCAGGTTGAGCGACTCTATCAGCTGATTAGACGTTATGAGGTCTTTATTTTTGGCAAAAGCTAAGCCTCCAGTTGAATAACGTCTTTACAACACAAACAAGGAACAAAAACATAAAACATAAAAAGACCAGAAATCAAAAAAATGTCAGTCAGTAAGCCATTCTAGCACAATATTAAAAAAAACATTAGGAAAGAATTTCCTTATTAAAAGAACCTTCCAGTGAAGAAATCAAAATTGTTTCTTGATTTTCATAATTTTTCACTGGGAGGTCTCCTATGGCAAGCAAAAGTAACAAAAAAAGAACCAAAAACAAACAGTCAATTGCAACAGAAAAGAGAAAATTAAAAAACGACATGCTAAAATGATCAATTTTTGAAATGTAAAAAAAAATGATAGATTACAATTTTCTCGTTTTGCACTCACCCAAAACTGAGTTTTAAACTAGATCCTAAACTAGATAAACTGGAAGTCACGCTGTCCTTGTTTTGTGCCCAGAGACTGCTAACATCGAGTCGATCTTTTTCGCGTTCCTGGTCGTTTTGCTGAGCTACGGAATGTGGCATCGTCTCACTTCTCTGCAGATGACTGTTGAACGGCGTTCCAACTTCTTCCACAGCCTGATGGAACGTTGCACTCCGCGGCAACATATTGCTAAGCACATAATAATCACTGATGTCAAATCAGTGGCCGTTAGGTCGGATGCAAACCAAAAAGTAACGAGAAGGAAAGAAAGCAGACAAGCAGAAATAAAAAAATTTACAATAATAATAGTTATAATCAGAATTTTTCTTAATAAAATCGTTAAAGTTGCAAAAACAGCTTCTTATTAATAAAAAAGGGTTTTTGTTAGTTTGATCACTCATTTTTTCGAACTTTCATTCAACCAAACAAATAAATAGAAAAAACCGTTAAAGAAACGTTAAGGTTGAATTAATATTGTTAGTTTTTGGAGAATAAAAAGCAAGCTGAACAACTGATTGGAACCTTCTAAAAAGTAAGGGACCGCCTGGTCTGTCCTCATCAACATTGTTTAAAACAGTCAGAGTACTCGTGGAGCAGTTGGAATCGTTCTCCTCGCAGGGCGACACAACAGGAGTGTTTTCGTCGGTAAACGCCCCGAGTGGATCGTTTTCCGTCACTGGAGTTCGAATTGGACTTTTCAATGGCGATTCTGCACTTCTTGATAAACTGTGAATAAAAAACAACAATCAACCTTCAACAATTTTTTTATGTGTAAAGTGATTTTAACAACAAGAAAAAGCTTTTTCTTTGAACCTTGGATTGCTGACTGATCGATCCAAAGCTTCAGATTGTGATCCACTGATTCCTTGATTTTTAACAATACTATTTTGTCGTAAAAGTTGTGCTTTTGTTTCTCCCAGGTCGAAGGCTGGTAAATCCGGAACCGAGCTTCCTTTGAGAGCTGGAAAAATGTTCAAATTAAAAGTTTAAGAACGGAAGAATGTAAAATCAAAGAACATTATTCAAAAACAATTGTTAAAAATTGGAAATAAGTATCGTACAGTCACTTCGAGTCGCTTCTGTGTCTTGCGAATGAGAACTATCAATACTGGAGCGTGAAGTGGCGTGACCCATGCCCTGGCTTTTGCTATCGGAACTTAAGGTATCGTTGTTGATCGTTGACTTTTTTCTCGCCCATTTCGTGCCAGCCTTTTTGAACAGCGCCGCGCCGACAATCACGTTCCGCAACTTGTTCCACATCAGTTGTCCGGAATTTGTCATGTCAGATGGCCACGTCGCCTCCAAAACGGCCTTGTTGTAAAATCCATAGGTCAGTGCGTTCGGTTGGACCCCGCTACGCTTCATGTGGAAGAGTAATTTCACGGCTAATACAGGCTGACTGTGTACTCCACAAAGTTGCATCATTACTCGATAACAGACCTGAAAATATTTTCAAATATTTTCCATTCTTAATATTCTAAAATTTCCGTTACAAATTTTGCAATAGGAAATGTCAATTTTGAAATTAAAAACTCACTTCTTCCATTGGATCTAATCGCAACTTTTGTAACTTGACAAGAACTTCGTAAGCTTGGTGCAAAATAGTTGCAGGCTGACTGGAAACTAGTAGTAGAGCTGGTAAGTGTAAAAACCACATACTGTAACAAGTGCTGAGCAAACATCTTCCCCATCTATCAGGTAGGGCTGCCTGAAATAAAAAACAACTTTTAATTCAAACAAATAGAAGTCGTTTCCATTTTTTCTTAGTTTTTTACTTAAGAAAACAAATTGAACAGATGAAAATTGTTTGAACGTACTTGTTTTCTTGCCATTCTTTGTGCTACTTTAATCTCGTGTTTTGTCCTACGGGCCATGGGACTACCAGGTACCATTGAGAAGGCGCTGAGGATAGGGTTTTTCATATTGTGGTTTTTCTGTGGTCTCATTAACGAGGGATCTAAGCTAAACGTTTTGTAAGTTATCGGCGCTTCATTTGGTTTGGGTTCGGGTGGAAGTATGAAGACTGTACGTTCACTGTGCTGAGATTCGTCCAATTCCAATAGTGGCACTAAAAGAAAAAGAAAACATTTCAAAAAACATTACAAGACACAATTTTTAATCTTTAAATTTTTTATGTCTCCAACTTACAATTCTCGTCTTCTATTCTTTCTGTGCATTCGTCAAACAGTGCGAGTCCAGCCATGTCCATGTCTGACACAAAACTTCGTTCCTCGATGAACCTGCAAGATTCATTTAATTAAAAACTTAGTTTGAAGTAATGAAATCTAAAATTAGTGTCGAATTAACTTTTCACCTACCTAATGAACATCTGTGTTTTAACCAACATGCTATAAAATTTTGCATGAGCCTTGTCTCGACTTCTGAGAAACGCCTGGATATTAAAAAGACTCTGCGTGTCTGTCGCGCCTATAGTCGGAGCTTTAGTGATCGGAAGCAGATACGACCGGTACCCTTTGAGGATAATCGCCATGAATCGCAAAAAGTACTCCTGGATCTCCAAATCTTGTATTTGTTCGGCACGTTTCTGTTGAAATTGTTTGTCCACTTCAAAATCGTCAAGATCTGAGGAAGAAAGTTGTTCGTCATTTTAAAATTTATCAAATTTACAAATTTTTTTGTAGAGTTAGAAACCTACCTTTTTCAATTACTATCTCTTTACCAGTTGAATTTCTTTGTCGCTGACTGTTTCGCATCTTTTCCATGTCACCGAGCCTGTTATAAACCTTCTCGAGGTTGTTTTTTAGAATCCTCGCAGCTTTTTTTGGAAGAAGTTTGCTGGTTAAATACTTTTTATCTTCACAAACTGCTATGTTGTTTGTGTCTAAGTTTACACAGTGCACGTCTAGTGGTGGATCGTACAGGTCGAAGAATCTCGAGTCTACTCCAATCAAAAAGGGCATTGGAGCGTTCAAAACCTAGAAATAACCACAAATATTGTAAACAACAAAAATCACTGTTGAAATTTATCAACCACTTGGTTATGTACTTAGAAACATTTTCATACCTCCGCAAGTCCTAAGGGACACAAAGGTACATAAGGACACTGCCACTTGAACGGAAACAAGATCATCGAATTGCTTCACTGACAGATGTAAGTACGTCGGGTCTCAGCGAGTGTACGAGTATCTTCTGTTCCATAAGAATAAGCAAAAGAATCAGCAAACAATTGTCCGGTCCGAGATTCATTAACAACTGTCGAAAACTGGCGCCGGACCTAGGCAGTGCCAAGTCCTCAGGTTGCGTTAGGATGAGACTGTCCTGGTCGTTGCTCAGTTGTACAAGGATACGGGGCCGCTGGGGACTCGGAAACGGTATGTCGCAGAGGAAGAACGAAATATACCTCTCAATCGAAACACTCTGAGGTTGACCGTTCACCATACTGTGTAGGAACACCAAAAACTTTTCAAACGTGTCGAAGAACGGCCAGTGCGACAGCAGACAGATCGATTTGCTTATATTCAAGGACTGCGTTTCCGGGTCTGTGTATTCTAGTTTTTCCAACTGTGTTTGCGTTAGTCTTCTTAGTATTCCAAATTTGTTGAATGGTTTTTGTGCTGTGTCTCCTTCTGTACAAACAAAAAGTTAACATTTACTTTGAGAGTTGAAGACAAGTAATTTTGTAAAATATTGTTTAAACAGGTAGACGAACCGTTGTTACAGTTGATCTCGTCGCAATTATTTTGCATCTTATCAGGAATGATCTCCTCGTAAAACGTTATAGCCGAGCCGTAAATCTTTTGAGCAGCATCAGCGACAGTGAGAACAAAGGTAGAAAAAACAGGTTTGGGTTTACAGGCGACCTTAGGCCAGCACTCGATGGTCGCGCCCATCGGCAGACAGAACATGCCCACCGTTTCCGGTAGAGCAAATCCTCTGTAATCCGTCGTCGGGTACTTGTACAGGATCGACGGCTTAAACGAGATCAGATTCGCACGGTTCATCGACTTTTTGTAACAGAGGTAAACGTCGCTGCCTAGCAGACCCTTGTTCAGATTCTTGCTGAGGATGCAAAACGCGTGCGGCACCGTCTCGCCCTTGTTCGTCAGGATTATACAGATGTCAGTGACCACCAACGAATTGCATGGCATTTTTGGACTTGCTCTTCGGTACGTTACAAAAATTCGTGCCGTTGAGTTGTTCACGTTTGCAATGTGTCCTGATGGGGTTTTTAAAACAATTTCTGCGTCTGGCATTATTCTTTCTCGACCTTCGTATAATACACCTGAAAACAATGGATTCAATAAGTTTTTTATTGAAAATGAAATTTTTCTCGTAATAATTAAAATTTTTGTTAATTTTATTAGTTTACAAAAACTAGTTTTTCAAACTAAAACACTGAAGTAAAGTAATATTATTTTCTGTGAATGTTTTCTGGACACTTTTAAATTACCTATATCAACCAAAGGGGGTTTATCTCTTCCCCGGCGATAACAGAGGAAACACTCGTTAGTCTTGAGACTGCCATGATTGAGATCCGCGTTAAAATTGCCGCTGACAGTTTTGTCAAGGACTTCGTAGCCCTCTGGACACGTCTCGCCCAGGGCGGGGAAGATGACGGCAAGGTCGGTGATGGGCGCCTGCATCTGGATGTCTTTGAGGTTGGTGCCTTCCTGGCACCAATCCTCAAGTTTGCTGGAAGACGAGTCATCATCGTCCTCGGAAATCTCGTCGTCCTGGCCTGGCAGACCAGCTACTACGAAGAAGTCCACTACGCGCCTCTCGTCCATTTCAATGAATCCCAGGAGCTTTGACCTTTATCAATCGTTCATGACTATCACAAACCCGCTCGTTCAATTATGGCACTTTTAATGTCGTATTTTCGTGTCCTTCAATCACATCGTTTGCAACCTTTCCTCCTTTTTTGACATGAAAAAACCAAAACAATTTATATTTATTAGTTTGGATATTCTTTTTCTAATCACTTTTTCCAAATAGTTTATGTACAATACATTGTTAAAAGTATCTAATATTTTTGTGTATTTCTGAACATTTTGTTATACGTTGAACAGTTTTTGCTATAAAAGTAATTACTAAATTGTAATTAAATCAATTTTGTTTTTAGTTGGTGTTTTTCTATTAAAAATTGTATAACGAATTTTCATTGTTTTTTGTTTACAAAAAAGTTGATCTGTTTTTTTTTCGTACTTTAGCAAATAAAAATCAATCATAAAGTTATAGAAAATTGTAATCATCTCAGTTTCTCTTCTGAGTAAAGGCTAATAAAATGGTCCATTGGGTAGATTCAAAGGTGGGTCAGCAAAATAAACTTTCTTCATAATAACCGAGCGCTCCTTCAGTTTCAACGCATGAAAACAATGAAATGATTGTGTAGGCGCAAAAAACCCACTTTTTATAGGTTAAGTTGAAGTGTTTATAAAAAAGGTTTGAATAATTAATCGACTCCTCTCTCTTATTGTGTCTGTTTTAATCAATTATAAGACAATAATTTCGGAACTGGACTCGTTTGCACGCTTAATTGTGCAATTATAAAATTGTATTTTTAATTTGCAGTCGGAATGTCAGACAGCTCACTCGTTATTAACTTGGACTTTGAAGTTTGCATCACAGTTTTAACTCTTTGATTAATTTTTCTTTATTTTCAAACTTGACTTGCCAGAGAGGAAACAAAAAAAGGATACTATTACCTTTAGACAGAATTCGTTCCTCTTTTTTCTATTTCAATACAAAAACGAAGTAAACATTTGATACACCAACCAAACGTCAGATTGAACAAACATTAAACGAAGAACCAAAAAAAAACATTTCCTTTTTTTGGCAAACGTCAATTATTCAAATTTAAAAGGTATTAGCCATTTTTTTGTTTACGAAAATTGTTTATTTACAAAAAATTGATTTCGCTGTCAATGTTGACAGTCCTGTCAACTGACAGTTCGGGAAAGAAAGGTTAGAGAGAGACCGAGTTGAAAAATGTTATTGTTTTGTTTGTGAGTGATTTTGGAGTACCTTTGAAGGACGTGCTGGAATTCGGGAACCGACTTGACGAGTGACTGAAATGTCAGGGACGAATGGACCGGGCGTCAACGGGTCGCTGCATTGTCTCGACCGAAAATCGGCACACACTTTGGATGATGATAATACTTAATGGTCGTCGACGTCCGAACTGGTGTTTTTTAGGTTAGAAGTGGCACGCGCGCGACGTCCAAAAACAAACGACTTTTGCGCGACGGGGAAGGACAGCGCGAACGACGCATTACGAGTATACGAGTTGGTTGAATCCGCGCGCGAGCTGCCACTGAACGGACCAACTCGCACGCAAATACACACGGCTTTCGATTCGCCCGCGTTCGCGATGCGATTAAGTTAAAAATAATTAAAAAATCCTTGCATCATACGGACGGCCATCTTTTCAGGGCGGCGACATGGCTGACATGTCGCGCTTAAACAATCGCATGCATGAAATTAAAAACAAAAAAAAACAATCGAGCGATCGCAAAAAAAGGCGCGAAAAAAGAAGTTAGTAGTCGAGTATTGTTTTTGTTGTTTTTTAGGTTAACTTCAAGAAGATTTTTGTTTATGTTTATATCAATTAGTTTGTGTTTTGTTTTTGATTACTTATTTTGTTTTGTGTTTGAAGTTGTTGGAAGAGAGGAAATGATTGTTGGCATAGTTGGTTTTGATTTTTAACCTCATTCCAGAGCAAATGAAATATTCAAGTGTATTGATCATCAAATTATTGAATGGTTTATTTTTAGAATTCTCCTTGAATATCAAGATGAAAGGATAAATCATTGGGTCATTTCAGGTGGTTTCAGGTTTTGGTTGACAGTTGTCGATAATGGAAGAAAGGGATTTGGAAAAAGTTGTAGGTGGCGCTTAGTGTTTTTAAAATTTTTTTTGAATTTCAATTCAAACATAAAAAAATTGTTTCATACATTTTATTCGTTTTCAATTTCAGATTAGAAAGAATACTTCTTTACAATTAAGAAAAAATTTTTTTTTCGCATTAGGCTCGCATGGCTACAATAAATACAGATTTTGATCTTTTTGTTGCTGTAAAGCTGTTTAGTATTGTAAACATTGTTTATAGATAAAAAAATCACGCAGATAGTCTGACATAATTCAGTCTCATTTGTACAAAAATATCGTTACACATATTTTCACAAAGTATTAGGTATATTTCGAGCACTTTATCTCTATGACATGCGAAAGAAATGAGTCGACAGTTTTTTTCATTGAAAAAACCTGCACTTCACATTTTTTAAGTCCAAATTTTACAACTCCTTATTTAGAGAATTTAAAATGGTTTTTCACAAGTTGTAGTAATTGGTCAAGCGGTCGCAAAAGCAAAAACTTTTTTTTGTATTTTCAAGAACAATTTGATCATAAAATGGAATAAGCTGGAATGTTAATTATCTTGTAAAGTTAATATTTTGTAAAAAAGTGGAATGTTAATTTTAGTTACGTGGTACTTTGTGAAAAAATATAACATTCTTTGTTCTTCGATAAGTCTGATATAGGTCCTAAAAATTGCATTTTCAGGCCACTGAAATGATTCTTAGCACCGTCGAAAAACGATTTGTTGTTCAAAGAATTAAATTGATCGAATAACCAAATTTAAATACGATAAAAGTATCTCAACATTTACTTATTCTAATGAACACTAACGAATGATTGTTTCCACCTGAGTGATATTTCGTTTGAAGAAAATAAAATACATAGTAATTTAAAAATTACAATCAAGCTGAAGTACAACAATAAAGAATTAAAAAAAGATAAAATTGATAAAAAGAATAATATATAATTGGATTAATAAAACAATATCACTTTCAAATATATAGCAGTGTTTACGATAAGTTCTTTACGATAAGTATCATTAGTTAAACAATCATTTTTTAAGTTGTAAAATTCGTTTTGAGAAACACAATTGGTAACATTTTTTTTCTTGGCATGATATTCGAACAAGTCTCGAAATTATCACAAAAAAATCACACTCACGCATAGCCAAAATAATAAAATACAAAATCGGCAGAATTGCTCTACAACTAATCTTTCACTATAAATATTAGTGCGAGGTGTCAGTGATTTTATTTTGACAAAATTAATCACAAAGCTGTTATTCATTATTTTGTCTTTCTTTTCGTAAATTAAGTAAATTATGTGCGAGAATTCTAATACTATAGAGAGAGAGCACATTATTGCTGTTGTTGCTGTTACAAAATATTGTTTCTATTGCTTTTCTTTTGTGTAGTTTGATTATTTTTCGATTACATTATATAATAATGATTAACATTGTACAATCAAAAATTGTATCAATTCATCATATCACTTTTCTTCTCGTTACTTTAGGTTTAACGTTAAATATTAAGTTTAGTTGAAAAATGCGTTTAAAATTATCACAAAAATTGTTTTATTAAAACGGTGCGCGGTTTGTTTTCTTCTTAATAAAATTTAATGACATTTCGTAGTTCATTGAATTTAAATCATCATCGTGAGCGGTGTTTTGGCTCAATTAAAATTGTGCAAAACACATGTTTGATACAAAATAGCGAGCTATACAAAAGTATTACATTCAAGCGACGGATTTCCTTGGATGGATGCTCCAAATTTCATAAAGGCGTTTAAAATCTTAAATTACAATAAATTATTTGTTAATAAATCTCGTGACACAACGTAAAATAAATTAATTCAAATAAATCACTCATCTGATAAATTATAAACAAATTCAATATCAAAATGACAATAAATAAACTGAATACTTCGAAGTTAGGAACATTTTGTGTGAAAACACACGCAATCGCAAGCCAAACGGTTCGAATTCATTAAAGTGCAAGGCGTTGCGCTATTACAAAATACACCTAAAAAACTCTGGATGATAAGCCCATATCTTTCGGCATCGTTCAGGTTTGCACAACTGAACGAATCGCCAGGGCAGACTAGACTCGATTGCAACCGTAGACTTAACAATAAAAAATCCTTACAATTACAATAACTCAACAATCAACTTAATAAATCATTTTTCTGTTTATCAAAACTCAACGTGAAAGCAAATCTTCTGCATATCATCGACGCGGAGATGTAATTGCAAAAGTGCAACTTCGATGTTTCTCATCTACAATTCGATCCGTGACAGAAATAAATTACGCAATAAATTATTGATCTCCTATGACTACGAACAATTATGCACAGACAGTTGAGCACAGATCATTTCGTGATTATTTAAGATCTTGGTGCTTTGACGATCCGGCTGCTGAGCTGACATTTGCACTGTTCGGTCGTCGCGGCGTTCGTGTGAACCCGCGACGTGATATGAGGTAGTGCCCCGAGCAGATTCGGCGCTCGCAAAGTGCCAGCGAAACCGCTCCGACCCAGGAATGTGTGCGCGCAATTGTACAGTCGCGTTTGCAGAATTAAAATGTCGTCCAAATCCTCCTCACTAAAATACACAAGAATTTAGTTTCTAAATGTTTCCAAATCAAACATTTTCATGTTCATTTTTTTGTGTTCAGAAATTCGTTGATTTACCTGGCATTTACAAGGAACTTTTGGAACAACCGATTGGGAACGGTTCGAGGTCTGTCAACAGTATCCGTATAAAGATCCGTCTCCCTGTTGTAAAGATGCAAGAAATCCGATAGCTGCTTCGCGGTAATCGCCGCGCGATCTTTGTCGCTTAATTTACTGTTTGGCAACTGTAATCAAAACGACATCAGACGCAATCGAATGATTTCGCACAACAGAAAACTCAATTACAAATGAACATGCATGAGCTTACTGTGAAGAGAAACGGCGTTCTTAAATTATTCGACGACTGTTGTAAAAATTTCATTACAAGATCGGAACACGTGATGTCGGCGTTCGGCTGAGATATCTTGCGTAGGATGTGACTCAAATACAACCCGAATGCTTTTCTGGCTTCTCCAGAACTGAAAAAATGTTTTAATCATTTATTAAAAATGTACAACTTTATTATAATAATTACATCAGTTTTATTAGATTGATAAAATTCTAATTATAAAAATAATGCAAACCTTAACTTGTTTCCGTCCTGCATCATTCGCGTTACCTCCGTTTTATATTTCTGACTATCCATGTCGATATTTTCCTTGCTATCGCCGCAATCTAAACTCTGCTTATGGCCTTTAACCAAAGCACGCTCGTACCTCTCGAACCTGAGATGCACATTTAAAGAAGCTTTATCATTTTTATTTTACAAACGGGAATTGTATGTTTGTACATTGCATTCCCATTGAAAATCTATAAGAGAGCGATAAAGCCAAAAGTACCTCGTAAGTCTGTCTAGCTTCACTTCCGGAATGATGTAATCCGTGGAGCGACTCGCCGCTGGGAAAAGTTGCTCGTGTAACATCAAATTGTGGTTTGTGACTGTCGAGTGAGACACTCGCACTGGTCCCTGTGACTCGTTCACGTTTGGAATGCCCGTTAATGGATCTGAAAGTGCATTGATTTTATGAGACTTGATTTTTTCCAAATAAATTCTGAAAAGAATGTCTTCCAAAACTTACCTAAATATTGCGAATAGAGTTCCCAGCTCTTAGGACTCGGGAAAATTCGAACAAATCCTCCTCGACGTTCAAACTGTGCCTTTGCTGACGAAACTAATCGTTGCTGCTCGGCTGTTAGTCCAGTCTTATTTATGTTGTTTTTCGAACCAATTTTCTTCTTTTGATTCAAAGTCTCTGCCGACTGAACTCTTCTACACTGTAATAAACAAAATGAAAAACACAAAAATAGACAAACGAATAAAATTTTAAAGTAAAAAAAATGTTCACTTCCCAAACAAAAATTTACGTCTTCACATATGACTAAGTAGACGGTACGCTTCGTTTATGATACATTTGTTACATTTGGCTGACGTTTATGAGCAATTAAAGTAGCTAAATATAAATTTGTATTTGGGTTCAACGATCGATTTAGTTTGAAAGCTTGGATGAAAAATCGTGAATTACATTGTTCAATTTTTTAGTGGGGTTCACCGATTTGTTTAGCTGTGAGTTTCTAGGGCGCAGGATGGGATCGACTGCGGGTATGCCAACAAGGGTAAGCAGATCCGCGATCAAGGCAGATTTCAACCTGACGTCCAACGGCGAATCGCAGCCGAGCGAGGGAGTCAAGTTCACCTCCAGTAACCATGGTTTTAGAGTGTCATCAATCAGGATGTCAAAGCCAAACAGCTCTAGAAAATTCATCACCAAATTTGTGATAAATCAATTAAAATTTCTAACCAAATCTAATTAAATCAATGTAGCTGCCTTTTACAGATTAATAAATGGAAAAATAAAAAATAAACATCAAAAACCAAATACAATTAAAATTTTACAAATCTCAGTTAAAATGAAGTTTTTATTAATCGAAAATAATTGTTGAGTTTAGAAATAATGAAAGTACTTTGAAAAACTAAATAATTTGAGATATCAAAGATTTTAATCGATTTAAAAATAAAATACTTCAAAGTTTCTAACAATTTTCTTTATGAAAATTACCAAAACATGCTTCAGGATATTTGACGAACTGTTTCAGTCCGCTGACTATTCCAGAGGCGGATGCTAAGATTGATTTTACTATGATGTCTTCTATTCTCTGCATAAGCAGTTCGGTATCCTGACCTATCGCTCGCAAGTGACGTAACAGAGCTGATAAAGTCCATTTGTGACCTACGTCTTCTGCATCTGGATCTTCACTCCTAAAACAAAAAAAAAACAAATTGTCAACACAAATAAATCCAATTATTTTACAATTCTATTCACTACAAAACTAAAATGACAATTTTATTCAATGAAAAAAAAGTTGTATAAAAAACTGTGTTTCAAATTTGGTTTACTGATTACTCACTTGATATAATCAACGTGAAATTTATTGATGCTATAATTACAAAGGTGCATGCAGGGGTTCCAGACGTACTGATTGGCGACGTCATACTTGACCGTCGCAATCCTAACCAATCCTTCCTCGTAGAGATAAATAATCAGCGGATCGTAATTTGTCACGGCAACATAAAGTCGCAGATCACATTTGTGTCCGTCGACCAAAAGGGGTTGTTGATGTACTGAGCCACAATCACAGATTCATCCGTCATTATTTTTTCAGGCTAAAATAAAAAGCGAAATAAAATTATGACCAGTTCCGTTAATTGAGTTGTAATAATAATAAAAACAAATTCAATGGACAGCAATCGAGTGATTCATGTAATTAGCAAAATTAATAGGAAAAGTTGGAGCTCAAGGCGAGTGAGGGATACTTGCACTATTGACTATATAAATTCCGCGACCACAGGAACTGGCTTTCGGCTTGACGATCCAGGGTCCGCGGTACCTAAAATGAGCGGTGAGCAATTCTCTCGATTCGTTCGGTAGCAGAAATGTCTGCGGGATGAAATCCAGATTTCTTAGGCCTTTGCACCGTTGCATCGCTTCGATGTTTTTGTAAAGACGATCTTTTCGAGTTATCTCATAGGACCTGAAAAATAATTTCTCAGTTTAAATTATTTTTATTATTTACAAATTTTTTATGAAAAAAAAACCAAATTAAAATTTTGTTACCTGGGAAAATGATTGACTTTTTGATACGAAGTTAAGTTTCGAAGAACATCCGGTTTTGGATGGTTGCCCATCCAGAGAAGATTAAAATCCGAGTCGCTGATTGGAACCTAAAAATGAATTGAAATTTCGTAGTGACTTGAATGAAAATAAAATCGAATTTCATAGAGACTTAAAAGAGAATAAATTTAAATTTCTACAGTAAAAAAGTTTTTTTTTTTAGTTTTGAAGTTGTTCAAATGTTAGTTCCGGTACGCCTCTTTTCATTGCGAAAAGGAACAGTGTCAATTCGAATTTGTTTGTAGTCTAGAACGTTTCGCCTCATGGCAGAAATAAGCTGCGTCGCTTGGAACGACCTCGATGCGTTCTTTCAAGGGAACGCGGTGTGAGATGACTTCTAATCATTCTTCCTCTTGTTCCGCGTATGAAAACTATTTTTCTGACTCAGAATCGGGCACGGAGCTTGTTCTTGCACCACTTTTTTACAGTTGCAATTATTGTGACATTCCATTTTCAAAATCATAAAACAATTACCGTTGGACATTTTTTACGACATTGAAAATCAATGTAAACAATTTTCAAAAATTATACCAGAAAATGAGAACTTCGCAAATTTGAAAATTACAATTTCCTAAGGCTGAACATGTGAAAAACGTCAAAAAATACTAAAATATTTAGACAAAATAAAAATTGACTTTTCTATTTTCATTTTGTTTTTTTTCAGCAATAACAATTTGAATCAGTTTATTTTAATCATTATTGCTAGCTATAAAACTCTTCAAGAGCAGCACTTTTTTCCCCCCTTTTTTGATGGCTTGATTTTGAAGTTGTAAATTCTATAAATATCCAAAGGTCACATAAGACATCATATTTTTTGTTACACTCGACAGGTTTATCAGCTAAAAATTGTTGCATTCGAACGTGCACCAGCGACATTTTTTTCAATTTTTTTTACTGAATCACTCGGTGAATTATCCTTTTTACGTGGCTTTACATACAAATGGTTTCTTTGTGGTGGATTGTAAACAAATAAAACGAGGACCTTATTTCCATTCAAGGGAATCTTATTTGAATTAAAAAGAATGAACTGAAAAATTAACTTCAAGGACCGTTTTTTCGTTCGAAAAACGTCCAGATTTGTTTTGCAGGTTGGAAACAAAAAAGCCAAGCAACTCGGCTAATTAGTCCCATTTTTGTGTACACTATTGGACGCGTTTTTGCATCGTTATTTAGCTCGGATTGTGGCGCGCGCATTTGATTAATATTAATGGCGCTTGAGTGTGTCGAGATAAATTGCGATATTTGCGTACACATCTCGGCAATCTCAAAGGCGCACAGCCACGTTGCAATGACGAATATTAATAATGAAATGTATAATGCATGATCGCCATGTCAGCCAGCACATTGTTATTGACAGTCCTGAGTCACGAGCTGCGCAATAGATCTGCGCACGCGTTACTAAAATGTTCTCAAAACACATTTCGTTCAATTTTTTGAGACGAAAATGCTAAACTTTTTCATTAATCAAGTGTCAGGTCTCATTTTTCATAAAACTCACTTATTTTCATAATTTTGTTTTTGTTTCATTTGAAAAAAAATAATTTCCAATTCATTTACGTTGACTGACTTGCTGTATTTACATTTTTCAAATATAAACATTGTTCAAATGTCTATTTACATGTTTCAAATGTAAACATTGTAGCAATGTTTGTTTCCATTTTTCGAATGTAAATAAATACTTGAAAACATGTTTTGTTTGTTATTGAATTAGTCAAAATGTTTAGAATAAATGATAGTAACTTTGTTGCACTTGTTAATTTTTGTAAGATACGATCATCTTTTACAAGAATTTGCAAAAATGTGAATGGGTGTGCGGAATGCGTCAGAGATGCTGATGAGAGACAAGTCGGATGTCGGATTTCTAAGATCAGCGACTCGGTTCGAGGGAAAAATGGCAGATGCACACGCGTGCCGCTAAAGAGAATAGAAAGATTACCGGTCTGCATGCGTGACTTACATATTACATGTCCAATCAAGGACACCAGTTCATCAAGGCGGAGAGGGAGTCGGGGAAAAAATGAAAGAGAAATCGATGGTCTTGAATGTAAAAGTCGATTGCAGCTCCCCGGAAGTTGCTCGAGCTGATTGACAGATCGCCGATAATGATTTACCCGTTTTCGAATTGTCTTTGAACCGAACAAAGAGGCTGAAGTTGAGAAAAAATATCAAACACAAAATGAACTGTTTGGAGCAAAAATACAAACAAAATGAAACTAAAGCTTGAAATAAACTTGATTCTAAATAAAAAAAATCAAAAACTCAAACAATTTAAATTTGAACAAAAATCGAATAAAAATGTTGTACATAAATAAAAATATAAACAAAAATGAAAAAGACAAACAACAGAATGAAACCACAAAAAATTGATAAAAGAACACTAAAAAACCAAAAATAAAATTATGTCTAGAATAAAACGATGAAAAATTTGCAACATCTGAGAGAAAGTTATAAATTTTCCTAATTCGAGTATCGTTCAGGTTGAATAACATGAATTACGATCCATGAAACTACCTCGCATTTTCTGTAATAAATTTATTTATGTAAAAATTAGAAAAATTAATTAACAGTGTTTCGCTTTCACTCGTAAAGTTTCTTCTAAAATGCGAAAACATTTTTGGCTAACCTCTGATCTATTATATCTCCACTGCAACGAAATTGTACGAAATATTGTTGAACTTTTCTTTGGCATCGATCATTAGATAACTTTTTGCTATCTTATCATGATAATTGAAAAGACCGAACAGTTCGGAAGATAAGATACATCGAGAAATTAATTTATTGTCAAAAAAAAAACTTTTTTGAGACAATGTTTTCTTGCATTATTCGATTGCAACATTTTGTTCAGCAGAAAATAGGAAGAAAAAATATTGCCCAGACTGATCATAAATTTCCCTTGAAAACTCCTAGGAAAACTGGTTTAGTTGGAAGTTCGTGACGAATCTCACCGAGTGCATCAAAATTTATCAGATGCATCAACTGGTTATGAGTCGGAGTCAGAGATCATATCGATGTGTACCAAACTCAAACATCCGTCGTCGATTCAATCCCTCTCATTGTTCTGTCCATTCGCATTATCTATTTTCCATGCAATATTTCATTCAATAATTGTCAACTTCATTTTTTAATTTTGTTAATTAAACGCATCACACTGACATAAATTGAAATTGACAGTTTACTGCAGTTTTATGTTCGTACACTTTGAACATTTACATTTACAGATTTTCATCACAAAATTTCCTAACAAATGTCAAACATTTTGTCACATTGAAACAAATTCACTTTTTAAATTGATTATTTAATTTTGTAACTTCTAAAAAAGTAAACCCAAACTAATGACAGTTTATTATTTTGCGAACCAATTTGTTTTTTTTATGTTATTGAAAATATTTAATAAATGTTATTGATTCATATCTATAAAACTATAAACTATACTTTATTCGAAACTTTATTTGAGTGTGAAAAGTGAAAGAAAAAAAATTAATTGCAACCATCAGTCGGTGTTTTGAAAGATGGAAGGAATCAAAATGAAATACTTTAATAACAAAGTGCCAAACAAAGGCGCAAGTAAACAAGCACATGGCAAAATCGTAAACGGAACAGTCGAAAGAGCGCACGGTGGTGGGCTGAGAGCGAGGATAGCGAGGTCGTCCACGAGACGATTACAATTGCAACTTGCCGGCTGGTCAGTCTAGCACGAGCCGTTGCTCAGGAGACAACCGCGAGGGAGTCGCTCGTTTCAAGGTAGGCGACTCCTTTTCTCACTTACAATTTGTCCCCTTTAAATTATTTTCATCCCCTCCCCCTCATATTATTTTTTTGTTCAACTGAAGAAAAAATTGAGATTTTTGAAAGTGAATTTTTAGTGGTTTTTGGAACTTGGATACAGTGGAGTTTTTGATTTTGATGTTTCTTTTTTGTTCAGTTATTGTAATAGTGCTTGAGCGTTGTGTTTGGGAATGTTTGGATGATAAGATTTGTGGTCGCGTTGCGAATCAGGGCGTGCGGTTACGCATGCCGAAATTATGTCATGATAAAATTTGCGTAGAAACGCACGGAGCACACTTTTGTCGCGTCAAATTAAGTGCGTTATTAAAGTGAGAGTGGCCGATTATATAATTCGTTTCATTAATCGAGCTCCGATCGGGTCAACGATTTTGGATCTGAAAAATTTTTATTGCAATTTAAACAGTTTACTTTGTTACTTAAAAAACTCAAGTTGAAATCAACACATTCAATTTATTAAGTTTATTAAACAATGGAACAATAAATATTCAAATTAAATACTGAACAATTACAAAATTAGATTGAAAAATTTGATTACATTCAAAGTTTGTTAAAAGTATTGATTAAAATCGGAAAAACAATGTTGTTTGAATGTTAAATAATTATTAATGTTGTAAATTATGTATGAAAGAAAAAAAATTAAGTGCGAGTAACTTAGTTGCATTTTTGCACCGCATATTCAATAAGACGAGAAACGTTCGACAGCATCTGTTTACGTTACGTGACAGTTTCAGCTTCGTTATTATAATAAAGATGTGTAAATACTACGTATTGCGATACAGCGTCGTAAACGCTCTGCGAAGATGGAAAAAAATTGTTTGTCAATTGAATAAAATTGTTGAAAAAAATCTTTCGCGTGATTGGCCATTACTTTTTATGACACAGTTTTATAATACCCATTTGTTCAAAAATTTATTCATCTCATTTTATTACACCTCAATGACAGAATGTAATGTTTGTTGAGTTTCACAATTGAAAAAATGTTAAGTGCTTGCAAAAACGATATTTTCATTGAGGAAACCATAAAGAATGGAAATGATTAGAAGTTTATCTTTTATTTTGTTTCGTTTCTTTTTGTTAAAGAAACTTTACAAATTGTCAAATTGTCAAATAATTAAAAACAGTTTTATTGTGTTATTGACCAGGTTGTGTCTAATGAATTGCGAAAGTTTTTTATTTCGTGCAAGCGTGCATTAATGAATGTCAATAGACGTGTCGCAAAAACGCTAAGGAAAGAAATCGACGAAATTGTGCAACGACCCCGATGCAACTGCAGTCCAAAAAAAGTTTTTTTAATTATTATTTTGTCCAAACCTCAATGAGAATACAAATTTCAAAAAAACTTAGAAAACGTTTTTTCAATCTGAAAATGAACAAGATCAAAAAACGACCTGATTTTTTAACTATTTTGATTGACAAAAAATTGTTGATAAAAAAACAAGTATGCAAAATAATCGCGATCTTCACGTGCCGAGGACACCTGACAGTTAGGCAAAATGTCTCGCTGAATAATTGCAACATTTAACAAAGAGAGACGGGGAAAAAGATTCTGATCATATTATCTATCATAATTTGTTCATTTATTCAATGGATCATAAATTTGTGTTTTCCTCAGATTGTGATTTGGAGTATAAAAAGGGTTGAGGTTGAGGAAAGAATGTTGATCACTTAAATTGGCTTCTAACGAGCAGCATCAATAAAACAAAGATTTTTTTGATTGAAAAATCAATTGTTAATGTTGAGTTGCAGAGTCGTATCAGCGTCATTAGCAGGGTCGATAATAGCTCGGATTAACGTCGCGGTGTTAACGCGGCGCGTTTAAGACATCTGCGACACAGAAATATTGGTCGGAAGGACTTTTTTTGCACGTTGGAAGAGGCACAAGGTGAAACTGTACAGCTGCAGGCGACAGGCCAATTGATCGGCGGATTAATTATTAGATTAGATTGTAAAGACTTGAAACCCGACTTTTCATAATTTTTTTTCAACTTGTAAACAATCGTTTTAAAAATCGTTGAAAAAACTCTTTGAAAAAACTGTTCCAATTTCTCAATGTTTTTAAAGTTTTAGTTTTTGAGAATAAATAAAAAATGCATAGAATACAAAAATTTGCTCAATCATAAATTATTTATTGATTGGTCGCAATTTTGAATTATATAAATAAAGTTCAATGACTAATGCAATTTTTTCCATTATGAATGGCGACGCAAATTTTATGAACAAAAAAAACCGGTCGATTAACCTTGGAGATACGATGCAATTTGTCAACTGGCCAAAAAGCATTTTGAAATTATTATTTTTGTATCGAAAAGTGAAATTGAAATACGATGAACAATCAAGAAAAAGAAAGTTTGTTTTTGATCATGCAACGATGCAAATCAGAACGTTGACCCGAAACTGAGAATTGTGCAAGGAGATGTATTATTGTTTGCAAATGACCAAACGATGCGCTCCGTGGAAAAACTGCAGAAAACGGATTATAAAGAATCCTATGATAGAATCGCGTTAGATAGAGTTCCGAGAAGTCGGTAGAACTTAGATTGAAAAATAAATCAGTCTGATATTAGCGCGCAAACGGGATTTCAGTTTATCGATGAGGATCTTCCATTCGCGATTTCAGATGGAATTAATATCTGAATAACTAATGAGGGTATTCATTATGTCATGTTTGGTTAGCTGATTGCAAATCTGAATCTGATTTTGTTGCAATTATTTTCTTAGTTTCAACAACAATGTTTACTTATTTTGAATATTTTCCAAAATTAGAATCAAAATGCCTAAGAACCACTTCCTCGGCCTATTTTTAAGTTGTTATAAAAAATGTTGATTTCTTTACTTTTTAGCAATTTTTAATAGGACAAACCTCCCTTAGTTTAATATAAATTATAATAAAACTACGAATTTTCAAAATTTTTAATTTAAAAAAAACTCAAAAAATATTAACTCAGTTTGTTATTTTGTAGGAATTCTAAATCATGCCAGGCCAGCGTCAGCCTGACACCCTGGAGGTGCTTAGTTTGGGACGCGTGTGCCAGCAACTGGACGCGACGTGTCGGAGGCTGCAGGTGCTATCCCAAGAGACCTCAGCCGCACAAGTGCTCGCCTTAGCAAAACAAAACATCCGGCCCTACTACATCAACTCGCTCACATCCGCGCTGCGATCGCGCGTCATCGACGAGACCACTCGGATGCTCTACGGGCCGTCCACTGACGGTTCCTCGCTAGTATCCGGTCCAGCTCCACTGTACCTGCTCGCCGTGCTGCTGGGCCCCGACATAAAAGAGCTCCGAGTGAACCTCTGCTGTTACTACGGTTGCAGTCACCAGACCTCTCTCCTCCGCCTCCTGGCCACCGAGGGCACAGGACTCCGATCCTTAGAACTCGCTCGCTCAGCCCTGTTACGTCTCGACTGTAAACTTTTCAAATCCGCCCTGGTGACTATGAAGAACCTAACGAGCCTCACTCTGAGGAACATCGCCAGCGACGCCGTCCTCCAAGCCATCGGACGGTCGTGTCTAAAACTCGAAGTCCTCGACGTGGCTTCTTCCAGACAGGTCTCTGATGTGGGTCTGAAACAACTCCTCCTCATGCAGATCGAGTTCAGAGACAAGGTTCAGAAAAGATCTTCCGACTCCACCAGCTGGTCCAAGCTCAGAGTGATCCTTTCGAAGTTGAAACTCCGCGGACCGAAATCCGAAAAAAAGCAACGGGAGAAGGTCTCTAGTATCCTGCTGGACATCAGGGAAAGCAGGACCTTCCTCTGCGACACTCTCAGAGTGCTCAACGTGGCGAACACTAGTGTCAGCAGTGCTGGCGTCCTCCTGGCACTGATGAACGTGCCCAGACTTGAATCCCTGGCGGATTACAGTCACGTGGGAAGAGTTGTAGAGATCATGAGCAGGGGCATAGGATTCAAACTCCCCTTCAGTCTCACCCAAGCTAGGAGTTCGAGAACTACAGTAGCTCGATTGGAATTGCTCGCCCAGGCCTGTCCCAGGGTGGAGAAGCTCCACATCACAGAACCACATCACCCTCCAAAGGCTTTGGAACTGTTTCCCTACGTCACATCGTTGAGCATCCACAGCATCCCGTCTAGTTTGGACTGGCTGAGGGGACTGACCGAGTACCTGCGGTCAAATGGAAGTAACCTTCGCCAACTGAATCTGAGAGTTTTGCAAAACGAGGTACCCTTGGAACTGGACATCAAACAGATCCTCACGAGCTGTCCGAACTTGAGGGTTCTGGTGGTGGACGGTGCGAACATCGTTTGGTCGGAGGGAACCGAACCTGCGCCTTTGAAGTTTCTCAGAAAAGTTCAGCTGGGTTGTACAGTCAGTGCTAAAAGTATTAATAGATTGCTGAGCCTGGCTCCGGAGCTGGTGAACCTTCACGTGCACAGTTGTTACGATTTGACGAACGTTCAGTTGGAGAAACTGCTGGCGAAGGGCGCAATGCAGGAACTGAGGTGTTTTTATTTTTACGAGGCAGGGAAGATTGAGGAGAGCACGATACTGAGCATGATGAAGCGGTGCGCGAGGCTTAAGCGGATTGGCAACTTGGCCAACTGGGGCTTGGATTGCGAGGGAGTGAGAAATTTGAGGGAGACTTTGCACAAGTCGAATATCGATATTGAGCTGTGTGCTGGGTCGCATTGGTTCTGGAGTGATTGTGTTTGTTAACTGGGAACCTACTTGGGTTCAATCTCCGAGATTTCTATTCGCCAGTATTAACTTGACTTTTCTTACATTTGGTATCTGGTTTAAATAACGCCATTTATGTTGACATTTGGTTGGTATTGTTTACTTAGGCTCAGTTTCGGTTTGAAAATGAAAAATTGATTTAAATAAATAAAGAAAAGAAATCTCACCTCCATGAGACCGTGGGCCTGTAAAATCACGTTGATAAGCTTTGAGTCCGCGTGGAAGATCTTGTATGTCATGTGCAACTTCTTTGCCGGCGACTCCTCTGGTGGATTTGCCAGCGCTGAACACCTGAAAGAAAAAATTTTTAAATTTTATTCCAAGTGAGATTTCTAAGACTTTTTCATTTCATTTTCGTGATCTAATTTTTTATTTTTTTAGTATTTGATATTTTGTAATTCAATTATGAATATTGTTCAGTTTTTTATTTTGTATTTTTTGTTTTTAAAACCGTACTTGAACCGCAATACTGGCGTCTTGTTCCCAGTCGGACCAGCAATCAGCCACTCGTTCGCCACAGGATCTTCCTTCGTTGTAATGCTGAAACGAGAAAAAAATTGTCAAATTAAAAACAAGAAAAAACTGCGATAATCAGAGAATAAGACTGAACGAGAGAACCATTGATAGTAACAGCAACTGTGAAATTATTTATTGTTTGGCTTGCTTGTCTTTTTCGTTGTATCGGTAAAGAAGAAAATTCAATTGGATATGAGACTGTTCGATTTTAGTTTTTCTCTACTGAACTAACTACGATTTTCATTTTTCATTTGTCTTCGTTTTTTTGACATACATGCTTATAAAGTTTGTAATAAATATTTTGCGTTAACGAAAATGTTAAATGTGAATTTTGAAGTTGTAAATTTGCAACATTTCATTTTTATCTGGTAATAAATTGCTTTCGATCAAGAAAAGTTTATTTTATTTCATCTCGAATTTCGAACGACATTGTTTGAATGAAAAATTAAAAATTACACAGATGATTTTTTTAAGATGATTAAAAGACTGTTGTACACACCGGTTTAGACTCTCTGAAACGTGAGATTTATGAACTAACGGTTCCAAGGTCTCCTCGCTGCTGTTTGACAACTGCGACATGCCGGAAAGACTGGAAGACATTTTCAGTTCCTTTGGCCGTTTGCCATCCTGCAGCTTTCTCGTCACGATTTTCTGCGACATTCTGCACCTATGCAAAAATTTGCACGAATGTTAGATCAGTTTAACCAGCGATGAAATGTCGATTAGAAATTAATGAGTGGACCTCGAACGGCTCTAGCAAACGTCCCTGCTCGTACAAATGATTTGTTTATGACTTTTCAATCTGGACTAATTGGCTTGTTTAAGGACATTTCTATTTTTTGAAAAAACTTTCTTATCAATTTTTAAAATGCTTTTTCTATTGAGCAAGTAAGAAAATAACAAAAGAAAAATGGAGCAAAAAAATGTAATAAGAAAAATTTATTTGTCACTTTGGCATCTTGAGCAGATTTTTTGAGTAGATGAATCAACTCTGACAACCGATCGATAGCGTTTATTAAGGGCTCGCGGACACGAAATGCAGTGTCCTCTGATCTTTTTGTTTGATTAGGGTGGATTTAAGTATTACTTTCGGTTTACGACGAGTTTATGCCGATGACAAAATCTGATAGCCATTCCAACTCCAGAACCAAAGTAAACATTACTCTTATCATTTTTCTCTATCTTTGGTTTTCATTTTCTTTCTTTTTACTGTCCTTCTTTTCTATTTCTATTGAAAAACACTGTTCCTGAAAAACCTTGCTTTCAATGATTTTTTTAACTTTTTCCAAATCACATTTGCATCCACTTTTCATTCAACTTGTTTTAATTAACTTCAATTTAATTAACTTTCAAATGGCAATTTTTCAACAATTCAACTTTATTTTGTTTCAAATATGTGTTTCAAATTTCAACAGAAGGTGGAAATGAAAAAAATGTGTTTGAAATGGTAATTCTACATCCGTTCAAAGCACAATGAAACGCCGCCACGCAGTCGCGAACATTGTCACTTTTCTGTCAGCATCAGCTCATAAATTTATTATGCGAGACGCTCTTTGAGCTCGCGCGTGTGCGTCGCGCCGGCTACTGTGACATCGCGAAACGTTTTGTGTCTGCACAATACGATTAACGTGCTATTGGGCTTGAAAAGGGTTTTCCTCGTCGTGCCTTTTGGCTCTCCGCAGAATTGATTTCCTCGTTGAGGAACGTTGCGGATCTCTATGGCGACTGTGGGTTCACGCAAACCATGCACACTGTCGTCAAAAATTACTTCAAACAAAACGACCTAAACTGCAAAGCTACAAAAAATGTTTTAATCAGTTTAAAACAAGTTTGCCATTTTTTGTTTAATCGCGAATAAATGTTACAATCTTGAAAAACGATTTTTCAAGTTTTCTTTCAATCTTTGTTTTAAATTTGTTTAAACAATTTTTTGTTGAAAAGTTGAAAAAAAACGGAAGAGGTTGAATTAGTTTCCACCTTGATAAACATAAAAGTGTACCAGGAAACGTGTTTTAAGGAGAGTGTGAATTGGAACACGTTAACGTGATTACACAACCGAGAAAATTCGAACGTAATGCTATTATGCAGGCGGATGTTAATTAAATGCCAATTGTTTACAATAAAATTCAATATCAACAATTTCGCCGGCTCTTCCTGTTCCGGCGTGGAGAAAAATTTATTGCCGAACCTTTGCTCAATTGGTCGTTAAACCGTATTAGACGATCGATGCAAAACTCGCGTCGCCCACCGACCAAACTTATCGTCACTATTGCAAACTTGTTGAGAATCATTCGAACCCTTTGCGTGATCCGGACACTCGTGACTTTGATTTACCGTTATAGGCTCCAACGTTAATTTTTAATCTAATTGATAAGAAAGCTTTTGTGATAATTTAATTATTGCATGTTTTAAAAAACAACAATTTTTTCCTCCAGAAAAATTAAAACAACATTTCATGTTGTTTTATAACAAAAAGCAAAACCAATTAGAGAACAAACAAGTGGGAATTTTGAAAATTAAATTGTAGAAATTTAAGAATTTTTTTTCAGTTTATTTGAACATTTTTTGGCTTGATTTTGAAAATTTTTTTCAGAAGTTGATGAAGAAACTTGGATTCTGATTTTATGTAAACTCGTTCCTTTTAACTCCCACTCAGGTATTTTTAATTCTGTCGCAGACTTCCAAACAAGGAACCTAATTTCGTGCAGCAATTATAATTCAATAACAGGTTTGATCGATAGAACAACAGTTTCAGAATGGAAACTGTCCGCTTCCGAATGAGTCATGTGCCGCGACCACATGACCGTTACTTCCTGCTCCAGACCGAAACCTGAATAAAAAAATTGATCGAACCATTACGTGACAGAATGTCGAACAACCGATTAGAAAAATAGACAAAAAGTTCACTCATCCTCGGAAAGAAAAGAAGAAAAAAACAATTCCAACTCGGTAAAAACGTTTTTTTCCCTCTAAGACAATTGAATTCTTGATTTCCACATTTAGTTCCAAATGTTCATCTTCCGGTGTGTAAAATTGTTAGTCACTCTCTTTCTTCCTGCTTTTTTTGTTGAAAATAATTTTTTTACTTTAAAAAAGCCTGGATTTTTTAATGTCAAAACGTTAACCTACTTAACGACCATGATTATGACTTAAATATCTGAAATCGCTATCAGGTTTGTAACGAAAGTGTAACGCACGCAATTTCCTTATAAGCGATGCTCGATGACTTACTGGGTCTTTAGAAGATGGGGAAATAAATTCAGTTTTATTTTCTAAAGAATACATTTTTTATAATAAACATTTTCTCACTATCAACTAACGAAATTTAAAAGAAAACAAATTGAATTATTTTAATCATTAATTAAAATTGATATTTTGATAGAGTTTAAATTAATATGCAAAGAAACAAAAGTTGATCTTTCAATTGAACAACTGTCAAAAGAGAGAAAGAACTGAAAATGAAACGAGTTAATATGGGAGAAATCATCGACCGTCAAATTGGCAAGAGGATTCTCTATTTTGAAATCGTTTTATCTATGTAAATCACGATAATGTGTCTGAGGCACGGCAGCGATGGAAAATAATTTCATCCTTACACGTATCCCTTCATTCATAAAAGCAAGAGATATTTGCGATACGTCGCGTTGGACAGGAAAAAGCGTTGGCGGGCACGAGAACCAAGTTAAGTCATTCGTCATGCATGTGTTCGACGGAGGAGGCAAACGACTTGCAAAAGAGCCTATCGTGTCTGATAGATTCTAGTCAAGAGATTAGTGAAATGTTTTTCAGCACTTTGATGGTCGCCTTATGTGGACTCGTGGCACACTTTCGTACAAAAAAAGACACGCCAAATTGTTGTAATTTAGCGTTTATGCTTTCTTCATTTCTCAAATTGATGGTTGATTTATTTCGGTGGTTCAATCAAATTTGTAGGATAATCAATTTTATTCGAAAGTTAATTTAGACAAAACTTGACATTATTTCTCAAACTAAAGTAGTAAAATAGTGAAAAACTAAATTTTAAAAAAATTGTCTATTTTTTGCAAATGAATAAAAACATTCAGGTAAAAAAGACTCTATCATTATCTTTTAACTCATTTCAAATTTCCGTTACCGCTCCTAGATAATAGCCGGTCTCATTCACTGCAATGAAATCTAAAGAGATAAGAATGAAATAACACCGTCTGCCTAAATTTCGCATAAGAGAATTGAAATTGCGACACTTTTTTTAACTGCAAAATGAAAGCTGAAACTTGTTATGAAAACCGTGCAAGGCCAGGGCTATACTGAGTGTGGTGTTTAGAATTTCGTGCCAATCAAACGTTTGCGAGATTAAAACTTGCGCAAAAGTTCCGATGTTTGCTGTCAAATAATTGGACAACAAAAACGACGAACTGTTGTGCCGAACAGGAAGCTCACTATGTATAATCGATCCTTCATTTCCGCTTTATTCTCGTCTTTTTAGGGATGGTTTAGCTTGTCACGTTTTAACAACCAATTTTTTGTCAATTCTTTTTTTGCTTTTAAATTCGTTTGTCTAAAACTAGTTAACGTTTTATTGTAATTTTGTAAAATAAGGTTTTTGGAAAAAGAAAATTTAAAAAAAATGTTTTTTTTAAAGTAAAATACAGTTTCTTATAAATTAATTTTTCGTTCGACTTGAACATTGGCAAAAATGGTTCAGCGTCTATTTTTAACAGGTACACTTTTGCCTGCTGGAACACATGCCTTGGGACGTGTAATGGCCTCGTTTGGCATTTTCTTGACTTTTTCAACGAGTTGCACAATGCCCTGGACAGTGTTGACAAAAAGACTGCTGCTGCGTGACGTTTCGCGACTGCCAGAGACTTTGTTAAAAAGTGTACACATTTAAGCATTACATGAGTTAAACAAATCTTCTGTTGCAGAAACTAGAAACTACAACATTTTAAACATCCAAAAAAGGGAATAAAGGAGGTTTCTTTTCGTAATGAACTGTCAAATTTCTCAAGTTGCAAAGGCTGAAGTGAAATTTTTTTATGGAAATTGCGACATTTTTCAAAAGCAATAATGAATTTCAAATGAAGGAGATGCAAAATTGAAAATTGAAAATTGTTTATTCATGACATCATAAGTGAATGATGTTTTGCAATTTACACACCTAGTTTGTACTATATTTTAATAACTAATTTTTGTAAAGTTTCTAACATTTTCAAGATGGAAAATTGTCTATTTTGAGAATTGTAAAATTGATTGATTTAAAGTCATGGATATTTTTAACGATATTTTATTATTTATAAAGCCTTAAAATGTGAAATGCGACAATTAAGTAACGGAAAGCACCGCTCAGCAAAGGTAAATAGAACTTGACGTAAAGATCATTGGAAACAACTGTTGTCGCGAGTTTTACAGCCCTATGTTGGATTGAAAATTGGCGAGCCAATCGAAAGAAAAAGTGGATCAAAGCTAGAGCCTGGAATAAATAACGAGGTATCTTGTTTTGCAGTGTGATTTTGTGTAATGACACTGACCGCTTTCGTGTGTGCATGAACCTTAAAATTGTCAGCCTCGTGTTTTTGTATATACGATTATTGGCCAAGTTATTTCACCACTGCACTGCAGTATCGTTTCAAAAATTTTCATTTGCATTCCCCCTCTGTTACCCTTTTACATTTCACAAACCTTAAAACAGCAAACAAATTTAGACCAACTAAAAGAGACTGAAATTTACTTGTTTTCAATTTTTTTTGTTTCTTTATTTTTGAAACGGAAGTTTTTAAATCGAGCTAAAAATAATGGGTCTAAGTCTGTCTGTAAAAGGATGGTCGTTCAACCTTTCAGTAAATGTCAGGAACAACATTTTCTTATCTTCTAATTTTAATTAAAAAATATTTAAAAAAATTTTAATCGAATTGAAATCAACTATTGTAACATGTAACTCGTAAGATTGTAACATGTTTTTTATTCAAAATTGATTTTTTATAGGTTTTAAAATTAAAAAAAAAAACAATTTTTTGCAAGGTTTTAATTTGGTGAATGTAGAGCATAGAGTTATTTTGTTATATAAGAAATTAATAAAAAAATGTTGAACCTTGTAAGCTAGAAGAAAGTTCAATTCTGTTATCAAACAGAGATCACGAAGATTGAATTTGAATACAACAGACAATATTGACAATAACCGAATCCAGGCTTTTTCCTCTATAATTTCGTTGCCAATAATTTCACTGAGGCTAATCACGATTAGAATACAATACCCATTGAAGTGTGTGTGTGCGTGTAACCAGGTACCATTCGTTTGTCACGTAACCACAAAGACTTTATTATGAAACAAGAAAACTATAAAAATCCAGCGCACATTAACAACAACATTATAAACAAATGAAAAAACCACTTTAAAATTCCCTCATGTCCATCTGTCAAATATTTCAAAACATTCGAAAATTGTTTTTCAACCTACTCTTCTTGAACATTCAAAAATGTAAACAAATAAAAGTGACTCCAAAGTTTATTCATTTCTTTTTTCATCAGAAACAAAAAAGTTAAAATAATAATGTACGTCGAGCTGTCAAAAGTTAAACGTCAAATTCAGTGGAAGGTTGAGAAGAATTGCAAATATTGGAGTGACTGGTGTGACAATTGTTGTTTGTATTTTTGGTTGCTAATAAAATGTGTGGTGAAGATGAGATGTTACTTACGTTAGAGTACGGTCGCCTTCGAATTTGACATTTGTCGCGGGGAGTGGAGGGCGCAAAAAGTAAGAGGCAGCAGGCAAGCCGAGTGGCAGACGACGTGTGCCCGCGTGCGGCTGATTTTCGAACGCGGAATCGTCGGGTTTGAAAATGCGCTTGCGACGCGGCGCGCCTCGATATCACAAGTGCCCTCGGGCCGTGCTCTCGCGTGTCATGTTCGCGCGATATTCACTCGAATTTGTCCGCAGACCAAGTGAAAACCGCGACCATACCAAATCATACCGACCGACTCGCTGGAAAAGCGCCGACCGCGACGCCCTCTAACTGCCGCGCCGCTCACTGCCCCCACAGACCATCAGTACACTCGACCGCAATTTTCACTTGTTAATTTTGCAATTATTGCATCTTTTTAAACAAAATAAGATGAAACTGAAAATTGTAGACTCTTTTTGATAGTTTGATAGTGAAATATAGTAAAATGTATGAAGAGAAAGTATAATAGTTTAAGATGGATAGGAAATCGTGTTATTTTTTTGATTGTGAATGTACTTGTGTTAGGTCAATACAAAGTTTGGATCGAGTTGATTACTTTCTATTGTTTGTTTAGGAAAGTTGCAAACTATTGTGCGATACTTCTTTTTTATTTTTCAAGTTTTTATTCTCTAAGTTAAATAAATCAATTAATGTCTTCATTGAATTTGCAAAAGTTACTATTAATTGTTTTTTTTTTCAAAGACAAATAATATACAAAAATTGAATAGTTTTCTTATTTTCCCATTGAATAATCCAGATCAGAATCCCATCAGTTCCAGTTAAAAAATCTCTCTGTCAAAACAGGCAAAACTCAATAAAAAGGCAGTAAAGCAAATTCAAACCTTTTATCTCTTAGAACCTGTAATCTTTCCATCCAACCTGTTAGAAAAGTAGTTCTTTTGTGGAGAAACTCATTTTCTACATATTGAAAAACTCTGCAAAGAAGAGTATAAGCAAAAATTAACATTAGTAAAAAAAATGTGATTGGTAAAATTTTTAATAATTCTTGCATAATAAATTTTGTGAACGTGAATTTTAAACCTGTGAAAAAACTCGATTATTATGCCAAAAGTTTTCTATTTCGACAGAAATGCATTTTCCCAACATTTCTTTTTTAAAGTCTCGTCATAAGATGCTGTATCTCTGTTTGAACCATTGTAGAATCCTTGACAGCTGGCGTTATTTTTTCAACGAAAATGGGCTCATTCAAACTGTTTGAGTTTTGACAATTAGCATGTCATTGGTAATTGCTCCTCATTTGTTGAAACGGACAAGATACTATTACACATGATTTATCGAACTTTTAAAAGGTAATTACCGACCGATAGTAACAAACTTTACCTGCAAATATGAACATCCCGGATGTTTTGCAAATCTTTATGTACAAAGATTTTGAACAACAAAATTTCCACAAATAACAAAATTTGAAAAAAAAACAAAATTTTTGCACATGTTATGCTAATGAAAATATTTTAATTTTACACCGAATGCAAGTCTGTTTAAGCCTTGGAATGTTCAAACTTAAATAGTTGAGGAGAAAATAGAGTATCTGTTTTTCTTTTAGCTTAGATGGTATATACGTCCTATAGAAGGCTCTTATATTTCTCAACCTTTTTGTTACCTTTTTGTCATACATTTTTATGTTTTTTCCTTACTCATTTTTCCTTGATTCAATTGATTCACGAATAAGATAAACAAACAAGGAATTGGAGAAGATTTGAAAAGATACAACGTGAAAAAAGAGAGCAGAGTATCCCAGTACCACCTTTAATGTCAAGAACAATAATTCTGTATCAGAAAATATATTATTTCGATTATCTTATAACTAAGCATGTAATCATCTAAAATTATATTATTGTCCGAAGAATAGTGTAATATGAAATTGATATTCGCACAATCTAGAACCAAAAGGATTAATTCATGTTTCACTTCCAAAGCTATTTAATTATTTCTTACAAACCTGCAGAAACAATTGTATTGACAGATCGAATATACCATAAGCACTTATAATAAATGGAATATTCAACCTCACTTGAAATATGTTCATCATAATTCGAAATTTTTTAGAAAGAATCACCCAGTTGGAACTGTAACTGAATTTTAAAAACTTTGAAAATTTTCTCTGACTTATTTTGACGTCTTCAAGCGGTATACTCACAGAGACAGTTTGAGACAATCTGAAGCATCTCTAACGTAATTTCCAACCATGCATAGAATACTGGTAATCATAAAAGATACAGCGAAAATAGGTAGAAACAACGTACATATTGTCACCCAATCAATTGGAGGAGATTGACATATTTGATTGATCTGTGAAAGTATTAAAAAAATTGTTAAATAAATCAATTAAAATCAATTTCAAATGTAACAAAATTTTAACACAATTTTCAATATCTACTGCAAAAAGTGAGAAACTTATGCCAGCTATGTTAATAAGCATCCCATACAAGAGTATCAATCGGAAAGATTCGTTTGCTTTTTTCATCGACCTGAATAATTCAAAAATTATTCTCAAATTTACTCATTTCGTTGGACTTACTTAGCCAAATTTCTATGCTCCGTAATACATAATCTCAGTTGATTTTCAGACGTAGTATCTGCATCATACCAGTCGAAGCCTGTTACTCCGATGAGTTCTAGATTTTCCCTGAAAAATTGAGTGAAATTTGCATTTGACGAAAGTCATTTAAGAAGTTCTCACACATAATCATAAACTGATGAACGAAAAAATGGATGGACGTCAGAGCAGAATAACAGGTGAAATTATTGAGCAGACCAGTGCCGAATATGACTTCTATAGATCCTACCCAGCACATTACGTAAAAAGGATAAACTGTTGGAAAAGTATAATTGTTGCTTAAGCAGCTGCTTTTTTCTGTCGTTACATTTCTACAATTCAGGTAAGCGGTTAGGGGTGCAATTATTTCTAATGAGATGGCAAGAGCAATGAAACCATCTAAAAAAATCAATTTATGATAATTCACTAATCTGCTACTTGAGCTATGTTCTAAATATGTAAATTCTAGGATTGATTTGTAAAGAAAATTTACACGAAGAATATGTCATGAGGTTTGCACAAATTCCTTTCAAAAATGAACCAGGCATTCGAATATACTGGCTATTCACTGAGAGAAGAACATTTTGTATCTGAAACATGAAACTAAATGAAATAAAGACTTAGAAATGATGTCGAAGTTTTTACATTTGTTTTATTCAATATACAATTAAGCCTGAGTAACAGAATACAAGATGTAACTGCCAACCAAGTACCGCACCGAGCGAAATTAACTGGTTCGTATTTTAGAGAAGATAAATAAGAGCACTAAAAGTATACAAAAATGTTTGAGGGAATTGTTTAAAATCGACAAACATTGAACAAAAATATGATATGAAATACAAATGTTTACAACTTTTTATACAAATTATAGAAATATATAATATGAAATACCTCTCCCATGATGAAAGTAAGAGAATTGATTAAATGAAAAATGCTGATAAAATTATTGATATGTTTGGATTTGTTTGGCCAAGTGCCACATAGGAGACTGGTGTACTTATACCAGCGGTACTCGTTGTCATAGACCGTTTTTCCGTTTATTATTGCCGAAACTGAGCGATTTGGGGAAAAACCGCTACGAGTATTCCGTAACGTTTTTTGTTCTGTCATTCCGACATAGATAAATAACAATGTCTTTTTTTAAAAAAAATTTCACTACTTTCTTCGGTCTGTAACACCGAATCAATGAATTCCGACCTCACGCATAGAGCATCTCTGACTGAACTGAAGAGAGAAAAAATTTTTTTTCTGCGGCATTAAATATTGACGCCGCAGTGCATAACTTAACGCGCCTAATAGAGGCAATTAAGTAATCATACAATTTGCTCGTAATTGACTGACATTCTGAAATAGATTATTCATATCCTGAAGGGATATTTCCTTATTTCAATTACGAGGTGAAAATGATATTTGAAAAAAGAGTCAGTCGCTCAAAACTTAGGGATGGTTGGACACTTTTATAATTCGTTGCAAGAAATTTGAACAAAGTTTGGACCTAAATTTTGTCTTCACTTCACTGTAGAAATTGTAGAAAGTTCTACATCACGAGTGAGGAAAAATATAATTCTCAATTTTTCAACGTTACTGACTCTTGCTTTCAAGGATAATTAAAAAGAATAAATAAATAGGATTAAGCTTCAATCAACAGTTTAGAAGTTTAAGTAACAAAGATAAAAAACAAATTAATTATAAATCATTTGTAAGTAACATACGTAAGTAAAGAAATTTTTTATTAATAACTAATGAAATTTTTATTTCCAAAAATCATTGTATTACATTTGACTTTTTCTAGTGTTTTAAAATCAATCTACATAGAATATAAAAATAAAATCAAATACAAAACTTCAAAAGTTAGTAATATTTACACAGGCATTCCTATTTACGTTAACTATGCTGAGTCCACGCATTTCAATGAATTTTTCTTACATACTGATTTTCAAGTTTTCGCAATTTGTGATCCAATTCTGCAGATGAATAAGTCTGAAAAAGATGTTTCTATAAGTCGGAAAGTACGATTTTTTAATACAAAAATTGTACTCTTCAAAAAATTTACCTTCTTTTGATTAAAATCTAAATGAGATTCTTCATTCCGGTCTCCCTGTAGTGAAAATAAAATGTTTGAAAATTCTAAATTTTTTCTTTTAAAAGTTCGTATAGAAAATTCGTTATTTGATATGTTTACCAAAACTCTTTTATATTCAGGTGAGATACTCTCTAGGTACAAAATACGGTCTTCGATTTGTTTTAGTCGTTGGTAAAAATCTTTTGGTACCGGTTTGTTCATTCCCAACTTCTTTTCTATCCCAGACATCCTTTCATCCAAGGGACAGAGTGAAGGTCCGGTACTTTCAATGTTTAGTTTTTTGTATAATGTTAGTGTGTCGACTGTCTGAGGACCCCAGGAATTAACAATACTGTGAACTGAAACGAACAAGGAGTAATTTTAAGAATTAGATTTTTTAAAACACATAGAATTAAAATAATCAACTTAATAAAAATTATTGAACCTTTGATATGGCTCTTGGAATCTTTCCTTCTAACAAATTCTGCATCTACTCTCGCACAGGAAAATTCATTTTCTTCGTTGATGTCCCTGTAAAGAAATTATTGATACATTGTTATATTTCAAATTTTTAGAATTATTTACTTGTAACAAAAATTAACAAAAGAAAATGTCTAACCTGTGACAAAACTCTCGAACATTTTGTTCGTTGATTTGCTGTCGTTTTCTAGTCATGAATGCATTTATTCTTCTATTTATCTCTTCATTGGATGCTGTGATTTGTACCATCTTGGAATCCTTGTTAGCCGGTGTTACTATGTTTACATTCCCGTTTTGCAAATTTTCATTCATCTTTCTTTGGCATTGACCGTTCAATTTATCATCAGAATCTACGAATTCGAAAAAACAATTGGATACACATTTTCGCACAACCAGCATTTTTAAACTTAATTCCATTTTGTTAACTAGTCGTTCACCTGTCATTTGTTATTGTTTTTAATTGTTAAAATTGTTGGAGAACTACTGCAGCACGTTCTATCAAACTTTGTAAACATAACCTAACACCTAACTTTTTCATTATGTCAAAAAAATTACCGGTCAATGGTAACAACTGCAAATACAAACAAAATAAATACAAAACAGATATACACTTATTTGTAAAAATACAATTGTTTCAACTGAAAAGTTCGATTTGTATTTTTCAGTACTTTTTGAGCACTGTTTTTAATAGAAATAAAAATTGATTTAAGACAGTGGGGTCACTAAAGAAACAAGCACCAAACTAAATTTTATAAAAATTTATTATTTTAGTTATATTTTCATTAACAAAACATTTAGAATCGAAGTTTTTGGAAAAACCATTTGTTCTTGCCAGCCTTGTATCTGCAACACAAAACAAATTCAATTACTTTTTAGTATATGGTATAATGCATTTTTTTTCAATTTTTCACAAGACTATTCACCTTTCTTCGAATTTTACTCTGGTTTGGAATCGAATCTTCTTTCTCTTCATTGGATCTTTTAAATCCTTTGGCACAACTTTGTCCATGGGAATATCAACAGTGTAACGAGTTGGCATAAGGTGGTTGTAGTTCAGAATCTAGAAGAAAACAAATTGAATGATGACAATTGTTTGAAAACTGATTATAATATTCTTATAATATATAGATTCATAATAATATGTTTTGTATTGAATCATGTTCATTATTTCAATGTTTTGCATAAAAAAGGATTTCAGAACTCACTTTTACAAAAGGCTTTATTTTGGACCTCTTGTGGATCTTTCCTTTGCCCATCCTTTTGTGGACTGCTCGTGGATACCTGTCAATTCCTGTTACCAGAGCATGGCCGTACTGTTTTTCCGCGGTACCGTCGTCAAAGTGTCTCATGACGATGGCTTTGCGTCCAGCGTACCGGCCACTGAGGACCAGCACGACTTTACCAGTTTTCATAATCTTCATGGTGACGTTGAAATCACTGACTGAAAAACAAACAAAACTTGTCAACTGTCATTTCTTTTTTAAACAAAAATATTGTTCACAAATTGAACTTTTTTTATTTCGCACATTTCATTTATTGACCAAAAACACATGTAAACAATCAATCAAGATAACCTGAAAACTCGAGAAACGTGACACAATGACTAACTGATATATCTGTTTTGCAAAACATTTTAAATTGACAAACGAAATTAAAAATTGATCTGATTAAAATTTTTGATAATAATTAGTGTATTTATGGAATTTGTATGGATTATTTGTTATTAAAAAAGTTATACAAACCTTTACTCTTAAAAGCCTGAGTCCCCACGCTGGCAGAGTTGCCAGATTTAAAACTGAGGTATGCGAGGAATATGGGCTAGTTCGTTCCAAATTGCGGAATTCCAGAATGACGGACCAAGATTTCAGAATGGAACTGACAATTCTATGTAACAAACAAAAATCTGTTGTAAGCTTGTAAGCCATCGCGATTAATTACAGGTACGTTAATTTTAATTTTCTAAAATGAAACAAATATTGCCTTACAACCTCTACGTCATACGTACATGATCGTTTATACACATTTCAGAATTGTTTAATCTTGGAATCTTGCAAATACTGAAAATATAAGTGCAAATGAATGGATTATCTGTCTTACAACCTATTTACAACATACTGCATGCTGCAGCAGGGCACAGAGATGAAACTAATCAGCTGTCAAACTAAGAAGTAATATGCAAAACATTCTTTCAATATTAGACTATTTTTTATAATTCGCGCCGTCTCCTGGTGGAACATTTGCAAAACAACGAGCATCTTCTTTCTTTTCAAATTTTCATTCAATATCGCACTACTTGCGATTTTGTGCGAATGCGACTAAACGTCACAACTTACCTTGAATTTTGGTCAACTTTGCAAAAAAATATTTTTCATTACAACTGTATTTTCTGCATATTTGATTTTTCAGAAATGGTACAGTCATACTCTCAACGCTCTCAACTCTTTTTCTATACCGACCACAGTACACTTCGAGTTACAGTCGGTACAAATCTTCACCGTTCTAACGTCTGGTCTCCTTACCATCTATGGAACTTTCATTATTTCAGACATCAACACTCCGGTTCAAAGTCCTCTCCCTCGTTTGACAGCTAATGACAGTGAACCTCGTCCAACGTCACTCCAGCCAATCTAATCTAAGGTAATTGTAATTTCCAATTTAACAAAATTAACAAAACCAAAACCAGTGACGATAACAACAAATAAACAACAATAACAACAATCGAATGTTTACAACCAGGTAGCAACAACAATGTATTCCCTCAAAAGACTGAACCAATCAAGATGCCGGGACGTTCAACTCGGTCAACTAAGTCAACTAATTCAATTTCAATCAAAGTCAACAAGTCCAGAGTACATTCAGGAGAGCAAAATGCCAACGATGCATTTTCAAAAGTCGCTCCCTCGGCTGCCAATTCCGGATCTGCAGATGACGTGCACCCGTTACCTGAACGCCCAAAAGCCGCTGTTGAGCGAGGACCAATTTTCAAAAACCGAATCGTACGTGCAACAGTTTCTCAAAAACCAAGGTCCCGCGTTGCAGGCCGAACTCAAACTCCAAGACAGTAGAAACAAGCACACAAATTACATCTGTGAGCATTGGTTTGATATGTATTTAAGAGACCGTCGTCCCTTGCCAATCAACTACAATCCGATTATTGTTTACAACCAGGAACCCGAGGCAAAATTAAACCAACCGCTCGTCAAAGCGACCAACCTGGTAATTTCTTCCATGCGATTTTTAAAATCACTCAGGGCGAACATCCTCGAACCGGAAGTCTTTCATCTGAACCCCGAAAAGTCTGACACAAAATTGTTCAGGACAGTAACAGGACTTTTGCCCTCTGCTGTGTCCTGGTACGGCGCCTATATGTTCAATGCCTACCCACTCGACATGTCTCAGTACAAAAACTTGTTCAACAGTACACGAATACCGCGAAAAGAAAAAGACGAAATTCAGTGCAAACCAGACAATAAGCATCTGGTGGTATTAAGAAGGGGCCACTTTTACTCCTTCGACGTCCTGGACAAGAACGGCAAGATCGTTCCAGCAGCTCAGGTAGCATCTAATTTAAATCAAATCATGAACGACAATCGACCAGTGAACGAAAAATCTATTGGAGTTTTAACAGCTGGAAACAGGGACGAATGGGCTGAGACTAGAAATCATCTAGTTGGTATTGGAAATAATGCCGCCCTGATAAATCTCATCGACACTGCAGCATTTGTCCTGGTCCTCGACGACGATGTCATGGGGGATAACGAGAACAAACTTTTCAGGACATTTCTGATCGGAGATTGTAAAAACAGATGGTACGACAAATCATTTTCTTTGATTTTAACCAAGGACGGTTACGCTGGAGTTAATTTCGAGCACTCCTGGGGCGACGGAGTTGCCGTGCTCCGGTACTTCCAGGACATTAAAAAGGACGTGAAAAAAAGACCGGGAATCCGGCCGGAGGAAATTGGTAATCTTAGTTGTAATCCTAAAGTACAAAAGTTGGACTTCCAAGTGGACGAAAAGTTGGAGCAGGTATTGAGGAAGGAGGGGGAGAAGTACCAGGAACTTTCAAACGAGCTGGACATCGGCTGTTTGCTTTTTGAAGGGTTCAACCGAAACGACTGCAAGCGACGCAAGCTCAGTCCAGATGCTGTGATGCAGCTATCGTTCCAGTTAGCGATGTTTAAGATGGAGAAAAGATCAGTGCCAGTTTACGAGTCCTGCAGCACTGCGGCGTTTAAACATGGGCGCACTGAGACCATCCGGCCATGCACGATTTTGACGAAGAATTTGTGCTCGGCTTTGACAAAGAGGACTGTTAAGAGCGGGCCGTCAATGACAGAGTTCCAAAAGATGCTCACTGAGAGTTCTAATCTGCACAGTCAGCTGGTCAAGGAGGCTGCCATGGGTCAGGGCTTTGATAGGCACTTGTTTGCATTGAGAAAAATAGCGGAGAAAAGGGGATTGCAGATCGATTTGTATCGCGATCCTGCTTATGAGTGGATCAATCATAATATTTTGTCCACTTCGACCCTGTCCAGTCCAGCTATTTTGATCGGTGGGTTTGGGCCGGTTGTGAAAGACGGGTATGGGTTGGGCTACATGGTGCATGAAAATGCAGTTGGACTTGCCGCTACGAGTTATAAATCGGAACGAAGTGCTGCTGAGTATGTCAGAGTTTGGGAGACCTCCATTCAGGACATTGCTAGACTTTTGAAGAAATCAATTTAAGAATGTTTTTCGAGGTTTAGTGCGAGCTTGCTTTTTTCGAAGTTTAGATTTTATGTCATATTTTTTATAAATTGTGCTGAAAAGAGTTGCAAAGTTTTTTTTGATATTTTATTTTAATTAGCAAGTAGGAATTGATATAGAAAATAGATATTTTTTGAAAGATTGTTTATTGGAGCAACGGTTTAAGGTATGTTTTAATGCCAGAGTTGAAATTGTATTGATGTAAAGTTTGTTATAGAGTTTGTTAAAGTTGTCCAAGTTGATTGAGCAGATTTTTGTCAATAGTAATTATGTTTTGTTTATTGCATCACAAAAGTTTTCAGCCACTTAAATTTCATGAAAATAATAAAGAGATATAAATGACGTTTTTAAAACTCGATTAGCTTGCGAAAAACAATTGGCTTTGTTGGAACGATTTTAAATTAGTAGCAAATACAACATTTTGTATCGTTTTTTTTATCTGGTCCATATTTGGATTATTACGTATACAATTGCGTATAACGCTATGGTCATTACGTATTAATAGAAGTACATCATTAACATTCAGCAGGGTCTCTGCTCAAAGTGCCTTTGTGATTAACATATACACATTTCAAATTATAGTCCCGGGTATTAATCGACGAACTTAAGTATCATTACATAAATTCAATAGTCTATTCGAATGATATTTCTCTTTTATTGTAATCTCAATGATCTGTTCATATTTTATGTACAAATTATTCAGTCAATTCATCGAAAAACTGAAGCTACGAATTTGACAATAATCTTTCAAAACTAATATACCGAAAACATTTTGTACTAAAAAATTTTTGTACTTTGAAAAGTGGAAAATATATTTATTTTGAAAAAAATTGTACATTTGTATTGATTCGACCTGGAAACCTACCTGCATTTCGCATCATTGTCTTTCAGATTTCTAAGGGAAAAATATGACAAATCAGACAAAACACGGTTTCCCACCTTTCATTGCTTTAAACGTCTGAAAATCAACTTTGTTCAGCTAGGTGCAAAAAAGTGGCAAGTCGACAACAATTATCAAAACCCATATCGATTTATTGGACTTTTTTCATGCGTTTTTTCTTGTTTAGTATTTCAATTTTCATTTCTCGGAGTTAATAAAGCGCTGTGATTAATGTGTCGCAACACTGAAGGAAAAAGTAGGTTTGGTTTATAAAAATTTTTTATTTCTATTCTCTTCTCTTCCCCTTGGTTTGTTTTTCTTTCTGCTTGTTGTACTTGCCAGTCGATGAACGGACTGTTGCGAAACGTCTAACTCCCAACTCAGCGGCAACTTTTCTCTCTCGCGTAAACATCCAGTGATTTTATGACTTGTACAATAAGGGGAGACGGAGTTTACAATGGATTTTTAAATACTCGTATAGATCTGCACATGTTGGTTTTCGCTTGTTTTTGTGTCCCTTTGATGATTTAACAAAAAACATAGAAAAAATTATCACTAGCATAAATAATTTCAATAGGGAAAACATTTTATTTAAAACTTTTCAATTTCAGTTTATTGTTCTACTAAAATTTTGCACCCATTTTTTTCTGACGAAAAAAGTAATTTGACATGAAAATGAAGTTTTTAATGATAGTTTCAAATGAAAAATATGTAAATTAAGCCTGTCGGATTGTTAATATTGGGAACCGTAACTTGCATGTCGAAATTGACATTTGTAATATTCGAAGATACATCAATTTGAATTCACATTTGAATAGTATGTTACTGCGGATCGTAAGAGCCCCGAAACTGTCAAAACACCGGAATCATTAATAAAATTCCAAGTTGGTGGGGCTGGTTTGTAAAGCAATTTCCGTTCGACGGAACATGATAATTACTTTGCCGCGAATAAATTCCGTGTTATTGGAAAAAATGTAATTCCCAATCGACATCGTGCATTTCGGTCACGTAAAACGAAACGCCTGTAACGTGCAAACACGAATTTATAAAACACATTTTTTCAAATCAGCGTTTTTATTTATTTTTCAACCGCCGGCTTTGCAAACTCTCGAATCCCTGCGAAGCTGTAAATATGACAACAAAAATCGAATTTTCAATATGCAAATCAATTCTCCCCGGATATTAGCCGTCACTAACAGAAAACTCAGCTCTTTCATTTTTCTCTAAACCACTTTATTGTAGACTTTTAAAATGTTTGGATTAATATTTGCTGATCTGCGAGAAAAAATTGCTACAAAAAAAATGCTGATCTGCCGCTTTGTTAAAACGAATTGACGATTGAAGTAGCCCATTTTTAATGGTCCGTCAAAAAAATGTTTTTTCAACTTGACTGTTTCTTTGACTTGATATTCTTTCGGCCGGGCTTTGAGGGCGGTGCGCAAATTAAAAGAAACTAGCTTAATTCGGAGCGACGTTTGTGTTGCGCCCGAAAACAGTAAACATACGCCAAAGACAGAAAGGAATCTGCGAGTGCTGTAATGTGCAAAAGCAGATTTCGCACGAGCAAATGCAACCTCCACGATATGGGACGTATGGGAGGTGGGGCGGCGCGGTTTGAATCAAAAGAAAAAGCGCGGGCAAATTTTTAGTGCCATTATGGAGCAACAGCTGGTTGACTCCTGTGATGTTTCGAGTGTTATAACGGATAAACTAATTAAATTAATCATAAACATTGCGCGATTCTCTTTTTTTTCATTTTCCTTCTTTTTTTATTCTTCTTCACAAACTTAATTAGACTCGAAGAGAGCGAGATCGTTGAGTTGAAAACGATTTGATATTTTTTTTGCATTGTTTTGTTCAGCGTAAGTGGTGTTTAATGAAACACTGATACATCGACGTGATTAGTCAAGCGGGGATGAAAGTTTTGTTTCAACGGGGAAAATTGAGTCGTGGCATGTTAACGAACGCACTTCAAACTATTTACATACTTTTAGCTCGCGCGCACTCTTGACTTGGTTGAACCGATGCTTGTATTGTGCGAAAGTAGAGCGTGTGTTTAGGTTTCGTTCATTGATTCAAACAATTTACACTAATCAGTTTTCAGTTACAATGACGAGTTAATAACAATAGAATTGAGGAAAACAAAAGCAATCAAATTTACTTGAACAACAGTCCAATTCAGATTTTTAATTTGAAAGTCTACAAAAATCTTCACTTTATAACGACTTTAATTTGGACGATAAAAAATATTGATTCAATTTTCTGTTCTTGAAAAGCGAATAATGATTTTTCATATATTCTTGAATTTATTCAGTCTAAAGCATAATTCGAGCTGCAGTAGATCTGGCGAGTAATTTTTTTTCTTTCTGCTTGTTATCTTTTTCATTCGTTTCAAATTTTTGGTGACATTAAATTTTTTCTTGCATTTTTGATTTGCCACTATGAATTAGTGTATAAGAAAATATAATTTTAAAGCATGCTTATAAAATTTATAATTCAGATAGGAATGATAAAAGAGAAGTATCATTTGAAAGAAAAAATTTAGTCTATAAAATATGAACTTGATTGTACTAGGAAACAATAAATTGCGGAAATAAATCCATAGGAATCTGAGGTTGAAACATTGACTCGAGCAGAGACGATTAATGTTTTTTGTCGGGCAAACATCAGTTGAATATCAATCGAAAATAAACAGGGCGCGGAATATTTGCTATCCATATCCATTTTATTTATCTTCTTACAATATATATTTAATGCAACATCTGATGGCATCAATAGTTATTTATTTTCGAACACATAACGACTCGCAAATTAACGAACAGTGTACCGTCAAAAACTACATATCGTAAATAATACATTATTTGATCGTTACATTATATTTATCATTTGCTCGTGTTATTTAAGACTCGAAAATATGTTCATTTGCATTATTTTCCTTTTTTTTCTGTTTGTCCGTTCCATTAAGTTCTAGGAATAAAACATTTGCAATCGAGGTGATTATCAACAACGTGACTTAACATGTACAACAGAGTTTTACTTTGTCTTTTCTTTTTGTTCATAGTTCGGGTTTCGCAAACAAAAATATAAGAAGCAACGTTTTGTTTGTCATTTCGGATTCTTAAAGATAATTTGTTGTATAAATTATTTATATAATATATATTTTTTATATTTAGCGTTTAAATATTCACGTATAATTGCTGGGAACATTTGGCATTGTACCGATCATTATTTGCACACCATTTAGCAACATCTTTTTTTGCAAGTTTTGTCACATTATTTTCGCAGTTCGACTTGTTTTATTTTTTTGATTTAATTTTTCGTATAAAGGCGAGTGACCAATAGTGAGACAAAATTTTACCGTTGTCAATAAATTTCAGGACGTGAAAGTAATAATCATAATACTCATAAAATCAAATTCAATAGCGTATTTATCAAGTTCGATGATAAAATAACAAATTTGTCAATCAAAATTTATATAATTAAAGTTTTAAACCATAAAGTTCCTCACTTCAAGTCACTCGTTCGAACAATTGTTTTTTGATTTGTGATACAAATCAATACACTGAATAATTTAATAATAAACGCGCGTCGAGACTGACCAACTGGCGTGTGAACAAACGCGAGTTATAAATAATTCCAGATGATGGGTTCAATCGATTGATCGACAGCTCTGATTAGCTGGTTTTCAAGCTGAGAAATGTCCGGTTCGGCTAACACTGTGGCGCGTGTTATGATAACACATGTTTCCGCGGCGCATTATAATTTCATAGTTACACAACACGGCATTTCTCTCTCGTCGGCTTTATCGTTTAAATTGATAAACCATCAGTCACTCAAATAATTAACACGCCTGTAACGTTATTCGCCACACAAGTATCCGATTATGCCGATAAATAACTTTCACGTTTTTTTTTTTATTCAGTTTCATTCATCCGACCAATTTTGCATGATGTCAGAGCGCGTTATTTCGTTTACAGCTAGAAACCTTAGCCTGAGTCGTGCAAATGCTTTTTGGAATGCAGTCGTCGTTTATAAAGGTAAAAATTGGTATAAACAGTTTCGAAACTTTTTTTTCTTCGTGTATAAATGTATCAACTAAGATTAGTCGTGGATAAAAAACGTCACGGTGGGTGCTGATACGTTGACAGCAATACTTTTCATAAATGCAAAACAGAAAATTTTAAATCAAGATTGATTTCAAAGTAGGAGTACAAAAATTATATACATCTGTCGGTTGGGGACTGCGAGTTTTTATAACAGGTAACTTTTGTTTTATTGTTATCAACGTATGGATCACAAGCATTCGTACAGGAATTTTCTTCTTATAAAAAATAAAAGATGATACAAAAAATAAACTCATAATTGAATCATCATAACCACCTGATCTATAAGAACGGCAGACATAAATCACACGAAGAGACATCAAAAATTTTAGCGCTTAACGTCGAGATGATCGATCGAGATCGGCCACACTCTCCGGTCCAATAAAATTCAACGCCAATTTAACAACAGTGCACTCACATCGAATTCCGATAATCCTAAAAACATAATTTACAACAATCTTCCTAAAACCGTCGTCATCAATGACTCTCAAAGTTGAAAACCGGTCGTGAAAACGTTTAATTGAAAAATTGATCTTGTACCCTGTATAAGTTGCTAATTAAAAACAAATCATAAATCGTGTCAAATTCATTGTAAAAATACAGAGAGTGTTACAATCATGATCTAAATCCATGTAATATAGAAAATCAAAAAAGAACGAGATAAAAAATTAAAAATATTTTGTTATTAAAAAAAATTCGATACTTTTTTCTATATTACATTAATTGTTCATTGTGACACATTCATTTTCACCTGAGGAACAGAAATTGATTCTAAAATCATGGAGATTAGAAATGCAAAAAAAAAAGATAAAAAATTGTATAAAATTAAGAAAAGAGGTGATATAAATTAAGATCGAATTAGATTGTAGGATGGTTGATTTGTCTATACGGTGGTGACGGACAAAAAACCCATGAGTTTGCCGCCACTCTCGGGTCCGATGGAGCCAACTTTATTGCCATGGACGAGGATCTCCTGCACGGTCATGAAGTCGTCGATTGTGGCCTTTTTTCTCGCCATCTTTTTGTGACTGAGCTCCATGATGTTGAGCGACGTCTTGCCCGTTTGTACTTCTGCACTTTCGCTTGGCTCTTCGTTGGTGCCGCTTTGTTGCAAAGAAATTATCTTCTGTTGTTTCCGTTCCCGGGCGCGCTCCAATTGTTTTTTACGTTCCTCTTTGCTCCAGTATCGACCTACCTACGCACACACACAAAAACAATTACACCTCTTTTATCTCCGAAAAAAAGATAAAAAAAAGTCCTCTGCCTTCAAACTCGCAATTAAAACGCCCTTGCGTATACACATTTTCTTCAAAATCTCAATTCAGATACTGGCTATTGTAATTAAAATGTTCAATTTGAATCTGCCAATTCCTTTTGTTGCGATGGTAATCATTTTTTTTAATTAAGTAATTCAATAAACGAACAAAAATGAACAGAAAAAGTCTAACACAAAGAAATGTGATGATTACTAACCACGCGAGATAATAATGTACAATGAGAACAACGAAAGAAAAAACGAATAAATAAAAGAGAGTGTTTTAATTCACGTTTGGAGTTACGTCACTGTTCAAAAAGAAAACTGTTTATTAGAAATGTAAATTTGCGTTTATGTAAAACTATGTCACAAGCTGGTCAAGTGGCACTGTGCTCGAGTGGCCCGGCCGCTTTCCATCCGAAAGTACTGTCAGAAAACTGCTTATTATCTTATACAATAGAGTTGGACATGATAAGTTTATTATGTGAAAAAAATGCGTAACTGAACTTCTAAAAGGCAAATTGTGAACTGACTTCTCATTATTTCTACAATTTTTTGGCATTGAGATGGCTGTTTCTTGGGTTTGCGATGTTTTTAACAACAATTATTCTAATTAAAAATGGCGTTTCATTTGTTTTAATAACAACTACAAAAAAATGAGTCCCATGAGAAAAAGTGTTGGCTAAAAATAATGAAAATGTTATTCCGTTATGTTTTAAAACAAACTAAATTGAAGCATTTCGTTAATTAAAACGTCGAAGAAAAACTCGAGGGCTTTTGCTGTAGGAAAAAATGATACTAAAATAAAAAAAATTGGATGCATTAACAGTGCGGATTAATTGAGTAATGACTTATTCTCGCGCGTCGCGTCACTAGACAGCAACACGAGTGCTAGGCAATCACGGGCGTCATAATAATAGGGGGAGAACAGTGTATAATGCTGCGGGGTGTAATGTTTCAGTGCGATGGCGTTGAATTATTAAGTACTGATATTCGCGCCAGTTACTCCTCTCCTCGTACCTTCTTTCGCTCTTCAGTCAGTCATTTATTGACGCAACTTCAAGGTGCTATTAATCTCTCATTTTTTTGCCTGTGTTCGAGACATCCCTCATTAAATCCTACTTTATAACAAAATTATTTCAATTATCTAAAATAGTTCTTCACGATTTTGAAATTAATTAATTATAATTGTTCTTCTCGTTTTATTTATAATCTGAAAAAGTCTCTAACCGAGAATTGAACCCAGGTCTCTGAGATCAACAATTTCACTTGACTCCCCTTGGACCAAAATTAGTTTTTAAAATTTATAGTCTTTCAGAATATCAATCGTCAAAGTTCAAAAATTATTAAAAAAAAGGATACACATTAAAGAAATATTAGATTGCATTTTATTATTTGAATAATAATTTTTCATAAGCAGCCTCAAATAATGTAAACCCCGGGGACTCGAAACGAAAGAGATATTTTCATCAGAAAAATCACCCATCAAAGATTGTTTAATACGCGAGATGTGAATTTAGTCGGAGGCTGCAAAAGATTTTTTCCGATATCAGCACACGGCAAAAGCTCGGCTTTATGGTCGTGGCATGCCGTGACCGACTTTTTAGCCCCGTGAATTGTGCGTGTTTTGCATTTTTTGTCCCGAGATTTTAAGAGGTCACAGTTAGAAAAAAAAGTACTGATGACAATTTTCAGATTGCAATTTTTTCTTCTTTAGAACCAACTATAATTTTCAAATGAAACAGTCAAAGGCGGATGAGTGTCGTTGAGCTGAGCTACATGTTACAGAAATGTTTCATCGCAGAATGTCTTGAAGACGTTTGTGATTCTGGTATGAATTTTCGCCTGAAGAAGTGTGTGATCTAATTATTATGGAGCTTTGTAGCAGCTTGAACTGACTAAAGTGATTTGTGCCTTCAGCTGATTTAATCAAGAATGGTAACGTTCGCGTGATAATGAACTTCAATCTATACACTAATTTGTTAAAATGTGATCATCAAAACTAAATGTAAAAGTTAATTTTTAAGAAAATAGGAAAAGGAAAGAGTTTTTAATTTTTTTCAACATTTTATCAAAGAAAACAAAGAAGCTTTTAGATTAAAATGTAATTAAAATGTACATACAATACTTTGATAACATTGAAATGGAAATGATATTTTGATAAAAAATAGATTGAATAATAATTTTAATAAAAGGAATGGATTGTCATTGTCGATTAGCTACCCGAACATGACATAATGAATATCCTCTCATCGCTCATTCAGATATTAATTTCAGCTGTGATCACAAATCAAAAACCTTTCTCGACAAACTGAATTCCCATTTGAGCGTAAATATTAGTCTGGTAAACATTTTAATTATCAGATTTCATCAAATAAATCGTTCATTAATAATTTTCCTCAACCTTAAAACTGACTATTTTTGCAATTAAAAGAAAAGTCAAATATGATGATCATTGCTCTAATTTTTTTTAAATAAAACCATAAATGAATTTCAAAGGCATAGAAATTAATAACGAAAAAATTTCTTTAACAAAATTTTAATTGCATGTGTTTTGGTAAAGTAATTACTATTTTTAGAAGGCAACCTCAAAGTACGATTTAAATTCAGGCGCATCTCTTTTATTATTGTTGATACTTTTCTGAAAATTGTTTAATTAAAATTCCCTCTCACAAACTTGTTCGTTTTGAAATTCCGTGTACTAAAATAACGAATTCAGTTAAGTGCAGCGGCACCAAGACTCTTTTCAAGTTTTAAATATAAATGAAAAAGTTGCACTGCTAAACGCTCAGGGTTACAAAATAGTGATAAGTTGTACGTTTCCACACCATTCATCAAATGTCGAACTTTATCACAAGAAAGAAAAGAGTCTGATCGATAGAAAACGTCAATAAAAATTGTTCCAACAAAAATCGACTTTTCATCATTCTTCATAATCCCCTCAACTAAACATTGACAAAACGAGGGCCTTAAAAAGCACTAAACAAACAAGCGAAAACTCGATCAAAACTACACTGAATCATTTTGCGTCGTACATCCAAGAAACAGCAATCCACCATTGTAAGCCCCACGATCATTAGCAGGCTAACTTCGTGCAAACTACTACGGAACTTGAATTAACCAGAGATGTGTCTCCGCGCGTAATCCATCCCTCCGCCAAAGCCATTACCTTCATCTCCGACACAGTATCATCCTCAGTAGTGTGTCCCGCCCTCTCCTCCGAGATCTTCACCGCCCTCGTCTTCAGTATCCTATTTCTGACGGTCCTCCTGGTGATGTACCTCGTTCCGTCCGCCCTCCTCTTCACCTTCCACTCCATCCTGACATTGCAGTCATCCTCGGGCGGCACCCACGCACTCGACGTGCACACCTGCTGGCTCCCAACGAACTGGTACTGCGCCAGGTTCGGTGCCTGGAACTCGCCGTGGCTCTTCGTCTTCTTCTCGTTATGGTTCCTCCTGTTCAGCGCCTCTTTGAACAGCTGCTGCTGCAGCAGCATTGTCTGCTCCAGATTCGCCGCGTTCGTATACATCGTATTCGAGGGCAGGGCCTCGTCCTCCCTCACCAGGGAGTTCCTTTTCGACCCCTGTGACCTCTCCTTCTTCTCCTTTCTGCTCCCACAATTACAACCAGAACCGTGAGGGCTTTTCGGCGGACAAAGTACCAAGGTGCTTTTGTGATGGTCCTTCTCGTTGTGAAGTTTCAGAGTAATGGGATTACTGTTGCATGACTCTCCAGTGTTGTAGGCGCTCGAGCTGTCCTTCTCCTCGCCGGAACTGTTGCTTCGAGAGGACGAGCAGCATTTTGCTGGCACGAGGTTTGATCTCTGCTCGTAAGGACAGGCGTAGATCGGCTCGCTGTCCGATTCCGGGATCGTCTCGTAGATGTGCTCGGTGTCGCTCCAGATGTGGTTCGAGTAGTTGTCCGGCAGCTTGAACACCGCCAGCACCGTCTGCTGGCTCTTGAGGTTCAGTTTGTCCACCTTGTTGGTGCACTCGTTTAGGGCGTTTTGTAGCTGCTGGTCGCTGAGCTTGTCTGCTAAGCTGGTGGGTTTTCCATCTCTGTTAGAGTTCGGCGAGACGGGCGACAGTTGCTGGGTCTCGTTGTAGCCTCGGTGAAAGGGCACTGGTGGCCGCGGTTTCAGCGTTGACGTCATCTCCGGGCACTCCGTGTGTCTGTCGTTGTGCTGCTGCTGCTGAATTAGCCTCTCGATCACGCCGTTTTGGTACACCGGGTTATTGTCGCAGATCGTCGGCGATTCCTGTAACAAGGCATTTGCTATTCATTATCGGTGGTTATTGATTGAACTTGCGGCTGGGAGGGGATAAGATCCAGTTAGAAGCCGCTGATGCGACCTATGCAAGCTGATTATTTAGGTCATTCAACTTCGGACAGGATCAAAACTAGGATTTATACTGTCTGAAGTGTTGTTAAAGTTTGATCGTGATCGGAAATGAGCGATTTTGGTGTGGTTATTTTGGAGTAAGTGATGTAGGACAATTCGCAATCTTTTGTTTTTTGACAGATTTTGAAGTTAGAGAGCTGTAAATAGGATGGACACTGAATTGAAAAATCATTTGGAACATGTTAAAGTTCATAACTCAAGGATAATTGAAAACCAGATTGAAATTTGGTGTTAACAGGAAGACACAAACTTCAAGATTAATCAATGACTAGATGGATTTTTTAGTTGAAATAAAAAGTTGTATGGTACTTTTTCAAATTTTTGAGCTTATCAAAAAAATTGCAATTATTTGGAAATTCCCAAGCAACATTTAAACAGACCAATTTTTGAACTTGATATTCAGTACTTAAAATAAAACGAAAAAAAAAAACAAAAGTCAATCGATTGCACGGAGCAATGCAAACGAATCCGTAATTCTTTTGTGTTTGATTTCAATATTTAATATCACGTACACATATTTTCGTCACAAATGTTCCGGCGATATTCGGCCCAGTCGCCAAACATTCGGACAAATAATAGCGCGCTCAAAGAAGGTACATCAAAATGAAAAAAAGAAAAAAAGAGACCAAAACATTATATATCGACATTCAAATTGGCCTTACGAAGAGATAGGCCAGAAGGAGACCAGCAGGGGGGGGTGGGGGGGGGTTTAAGAAACAAAATGACCGGATCGAAAATGGTGATGCAAAGTAAAAGGCGGATCCCGGAGCAATCCTTCATTATCCTTTTATTATTCCTGCGACATTGTACTTGGGAGACACAAACCATTATCACTTTTGTCCGAGTATAAAAAAGGTGCGTCGTTCGGGTCTCGGCAGGCAGACAGACAAAGCTGAAGCAAGCTTCATTTTCTTAAACTCGTCTTAAATAAAAGCATCTGGGCGAGTGTTTGCCAGGCTCCTGGCAAAGCTTTGTTATTATTGTTGGAATTGCAAATTGTCCTTCGGCGGATAGAGGAGGCTGATTGAATTAGCGTTACTTAAAAGTTAAGCTACATTTTAATTTGAACTGCTCTCGATGAAAATCAGAGGGTTACTATTTCTTTCTCTGCGTTCAAATGAAAAGCAATCGCTCGATATTCAACGTCGTAATGCAATCAGGCCTTGTAATTCGGTCCACCCCCACAATATCTTGTTATCAGGTGCCTCTCTTTTGTACAATTGCCAAGGGGGACTGTTAATTGCGAGTTAATGTATAATAACAGCTAATGCGCGAGCGCTCCCCAGAGCCAGGTCCGAGCGCCCAGCTATGAATATGATAATTCTTTAATAGACGAGCGATACAGTCGCGTTTCAATAATTGACCCCGCCTGCGAAAATAATACGATCGCTATTAAGCAGCCGGCAGTGTGTCTTTCTTTATCGTCTCTCTCTGTCTCGTCTTTTGGCAAGTTTTGGAGAGAGGCGATTGTGAAACGTAGCTTGAAACGTGATATCAAGTTTGGATCTCTGTGAATATTTACGTTCGACAAGTTAAATTGTAATGTTAGAATCAACATTTATAGCCAGCCACGCGATACCTAACTCTAAATTAGGTACTTGATAGTAAAGTAACGTGTATTCTGCGCGCAACTGAATAACAGCCGCTTGTATGCGGAATACAATGGCGCATGGGTATTGACCCACGAACGAAGATTAGGACATTTTATATATACGATAGCGGGATACGCTTTTGCATTCATGAAAAAGCCAAATGGAAATGTATCCTCCACGATTCGCAAAGGGACGATATTACGTTTTATTATGTGCACATTGCGCGATTCTGCCAACTATTAAGTGATCGAGCTGATTCTTTTTTTTCTTATATTTTATTTCGTTTCTTGTTTTTTATTGTTTTTGTTTGTTTTTTTAGTTTTATTTTATTTCTTCTTTTATTTTACTTTTGTCTTTTTGTTTACTTTTATGTTTTTGTCTTTTTTTACTTTTTTCTTTATAACTTGTTTTTTTCTTAAAAAAAAGTCTCCTTTGGTTTTGATACTTTTGGATTTTTTGAAATTTTAAGAAAGTTTAAATATTTAATTTTTGAAATCAAAGTGAAACAATGTTACGTGGTTCGAAAAGTTAAATGATAATAGGTAGACTAAGATAACTGATGGCATGGTGGTAATAAAAGCGAAATACTGGTTGCTTCGAGGTCTTTGCACAGTGCAAGATGACTCTGTTTATTATTCGTATAATCTAAGTTTAATTACTCGGACGCTAATATAGCCACTTGGAGAGGACATATTATCGACCTAGCCCCGGCCATTGTTGGAGGATCATTAACATTATAGCGACACTACGGATCATTCTGACATGAAATTACAAATTTGATGTTCGAGTGTTTATATTATTACTATTATTCCATTTCACAATTAAATTCCTACACTAAACTATTACGTTCGAATGAAAATGTGTTTGCTAACTTTGAATTTCAACTTCAATTTTTCAAACAACGTATTCTGAAATTAAAAAGCATTTTATTTAGTGAACAAAAATTAAGCAACTCAATTACAATTTTTTAAACAAATTCACTGATTAGTTTAGTTCTTTTCTTGCCTAAAATAAAGTTAAAAATCTATCACTGAAAAAAAGTTAAATACAATTTCACGTTTTAAAATGAATTTCTTAAAAAATTGAAAATTAAAAAATAAATTTGAAGTATTGTTATGAGAAATCAAAATTCGCAATTGTTTTCTTTTGGTCGAATTACCCCGACTGTATTTCTCGCGCCCTTCAAAGACGCGTAACATTTTTAATTAATTACATTCAACTTCCGAAAGATAAAAGGTTTCAAAAGGGCGTTTTTTTTGCCAACACACAAACACACACACACACACACACACATGTTGGTTGCGTTTTGTAAGAATGGGGTACTTTTGTGCGTCTCACATATTTTCATCCATCAGCTCTTCTCTGCACTTCTTTTCGTTTTTGTTTTTGCGTATCATTTGGGTGTGGTGTGAAAAGATATTGTTTAATGCGTCACTGGTTCGTGTTGCGCCAAGATAAAAATTCTCCAACAATGCGTAAGATATGCATCGTGCATTTAATTTCACGCGGCAAAATACATCGAGCATCGCACACACACGCTCAAAAAGGCAAAACAAAAAAAGTACACTCTACTCTCGCTCCCTCAGCGCGCTATTATTTTCTTATAAACTCGAATCAGATGCTCTTTCGGTGCAATTTTTGTCACTTTTTTCGATTCAATTATCGCTCTCGGCAAATGGGCTTCAATATTCAAAACCTTTAATTTTTTCAAAAAAGAACAACAATTATTTTTGTCGGGATTAAAAATTCGTTTTGCTCTCTGACTGGTGAGTTAAAAAAGTTTGTTCTATTTTGCAAAAAAAACGACAAAACGAGCTTTTAAACCAGAAATTATGAAGCCAGCGAACGGATTCGTATTCATAATCAATTAAGCGCATTTGCGAATGGCAAAATGAATATACGAGGGTAATAAGAAAATGGGAGTGCAAAAACGTAAGGTGAAAATTAATTCTGTCAGTGAGAAAAAAATGTTGTTTGCAGGATAAAGTATGAGTGGAAGCTTGATTTACCTCGAAATCAATTTCATAAGCCAAAAAATCGTCGTCTAAACTGCTGTTAATGAGCTCTTCTTTGCTAAGTGTAATTGGTATAAAATCGTCCTCGTCTAGTAAGCCCGCCCAGTCGGTTTGCACGCCAGTCGATACCAGGGCGTTCGTCGTGGCTTCGCTTTTTATTAGCCTCTCGTCCTCCTTCGCACCAACTTTAATTTTGTCATGGCTGATTTTATCTTGCGCGTGAGTGGGATGCTGATTAGGTTGTCGCTTGAGCACCTCCACAATGATCGGCTCCTCGGCCGACTCAAAGCAACTCACCGCGTCTTCGTAGCTCAAGTTTGAAACGTCCTGTCCATTCACCTGAAAATCAAAAGCAAAAATTAAAATTATTTCCCAATCATACTATAATCTTACTGCGAATTTCTTATATCTAATTGTTCCTAATTTTTTATAATCGTTTAAATCAAAGTTTTAAAATCAGACCTATCAGAGATTTATTGATAGCATGGTTGAAAACAATTACTAGTATTAATTAGTCAGTAATCACGAACTTTTATGGAGGCACAATGATTAAAAAAAATTATGCTGATTTCACATTGCTTTACTTTCTGCAGTACTTCTTACATTCCTTCGAACAAGTTTTAATTCAAAAGAAGTGTTCCCATTCACTCACTTCTCTATGCAGGGAAAAAGCAGAAGTTTATAAATTTAATTAAAAAATGAAAGATTTAGTTTCAGCTAAATGATACTATCAAAGAGCGAGACTTGTTCAAGGCTCAAGTGTCTTCAACTAGAACAACGCATAATTAGAAAAAAAAATCTGAATAAAAAAAGTGACAAAAATGTCAAGAACTCAGTATTTTAAGGTTGCAATTGCAAGGTTGCAATTTTAAAATGTGAAGAAGCAAAAGGTGCGCCATCCAAAAAACTGCTCAACAAGTGATTTGAGTCTACAAAACGTCGGCCTCACCGAGGACATTTTACTGTCCCTCCATTTGGCTGTGCAACGAAGGTTCGTTCGACTTCTGACAAACTGTCCTACGAGAACAAGAAGCTCTGCACTGAAAATGTAAATCTTGCCAGTAAAATCAAGAGAACTGAGAAATCGCTTTGTCAACTTCTGGAAGGCCGTGGAATTTTGTAGGAAGTTGCATCGTCAAGTTTGCAATAGTTGACCGAGCAGAAGCAGAAATGGATGAACAGGTTAAAATACGTTTTCGAGGAAAAGAATGCACTTTGGAAGTGGCCCAAGAACAGATTCGAGATCATTGGAAGTCAATACAACATTTTTACCCGGTTTTGTCAACGAGAATTTCTCGCACCTAAAAATGATTTGAAATTTGAAGTAGACTACATCTTACGTTTCCTGAGTTGGAATTTGAGAGACGCAGGTTCGATTCCCAGTAATGGTTAATGCAACAAATTGAAAAACAAGAAAGTTTGTTTGCAAAAAATTATATTTTCAGAAAGGAAATCATAAACTGTCAAGTTTTCTCGTTGTATTTTTTTCAATAGAGAAGCAATAAATCAAGAATGTAAAAACGAGAAGTTGATTGAATGAAAAAAATGAAAGTTGATAGAAACAATGTGTATCGAGGAAATAGCATTTATTCCATCAATTACTCCAGAATTTTGATTAGAAAATACGCGGCGTTTTACCTGAGTTGCAATAACAGTAACGCGATTTCGCGTCTAACGAAGCCCGCAAAATTTGATTCCGTGTTACCGAAGCTCTCCCAAATGAAATCAAATTTATAACCAAAAAGCGTTATATTATCCCCGGAATCATCTTTTCCCTGACTTTCGATCTTGTACACGCATAATCCAGTCGTCCCGAGCGTGCCTCTTAAATTACAAACATAACTCTCGTCAGCGAATCGAAACTAATAAAGAATATAAACCGCGTGACCTCACTGCTGTAATTGGATTTCAAAATATATACTCAATAAAGGCTGCTTAACTGCAAAGCGGCTCAGTCAGTCACGAGTGCGGAAGTGTGAATTACCGGAAAATCATTTTCACTTTTTCACTTTTTTTTTCCTTTCAGTTTTTTTCATCTTCCAATTTTGTTTCCAGGGTTGCAAAACAGAGACCACAAAAAGCGCTGTTTCATGCATCGCCAAACTGTAAAAGGACCTCCTAGACGCATCACACGCGACGTGCACGTACCCTAAAGCCACCAGAATTTTCCAGTTATCTGCAGGAAACAATTGCGACGCGGATTTGGAAAGTTTAACCGCTGATTTAATTACCCTTGCTCATGAATCGTCCGCTGCAATTTCCGCAGCGCGGCGAAATTTCGTAATTGCTCCGTAAGGTTGATTTTGAGCCTCGCATTCTGTGTCGCGTAACGCGCACAGACGAAACACACAACTCATTTAACGTTATAAACCACTTTTTTTTCGAAATTTCGTTCGCTCATTACGTCAACCCACTCGTTTTTCAATTTTACCATCAATAGGATTTGCTATCGGGCGATTTTTTTTTCGATGAGAGCTTTTCCAAGGCAATTTATCACTTCTTCGAACGACTTTTAGTTTAATTTTGTTTGTAAATAAATTTTTATTTGTTTAAGTTGTAATATTTTTTCGGAATTTTGACTGTCCTCCTAATCCATAATTATTAACGAATAAATCGAATTCGCAAAACTATAATAAAAGTTTAATCGAATTGAATAAAATTTCTCAATAAAAAAAATACTTCTATTACTACTCAATAAAGTTATCAGATAAAAAATGTTGAATTATTGAACTTTACTTTATGCACAAGTTTGGAAAGTTGAAATTGAATTAGTGGAACTTGGTTATTAAAAGTACTGAAAATCTTATCCCTTCGGTATTATATTATTTGCAACGAGATGAAAAGATTTATTTGTCGAATAAGAAAGCATAATAAAAAATGATTTCTGGATAAATCTGTAGGTATACAATACTAAAATGACAAAAATGCAATAAACTTTGTTATAAGCTGGAAATACTGTTCGCTGAAGAAATTCCATGAATTTCGAATGGATGCAAATACTCGAGAAATGTCAAGGATTGATATGTCGAACTGCAAAATTGACGCGCATGTATATGGAAATCAGCGCGCGGAAATTTCTAAAATTATATATCGCGTTAATGTGGTTTCAGCCTCCCCGTCGGCGCAGTACTAACCGACGTAATTTGTACGAGACTTTTTTTTTCCACTCCGCGAATCTGCTTAAATAAATAATACAAACTTTTTAATTATCTTCGGGATTTCTTCGACTCCGCAAAACGACGATGATTTATATCGCGATCGGGCGAAACTTCGGACGAAACATTATTTTCATATTCAATCGAATTAAAGTCGAGAAAAACTGGGGTATTCTTATCACCATCTAATTGAAAACGAAAAAAAATGATTCCTTTCCTTATCTTGCGAGCGGACATGCTTTCATTGAGGTATTCAATACAAGTTCGCTGCCCTGAATAATCAAACGGTTTTCTTTCAACCACTGGTGAAAAGTTGTTTTTATACCAATACGAGAATATTAAGTCCGGGATACTACCCTTCACCAAGTAAAAATTGTAAAAAAGATGTCAACTTGATCAGAAGTTCAAAATTAATTTTTGCAAAATTTCAAAAATCTTATCCAAAATTGCCAAAGACATATTTTTGTTTTTCGAAATAATTATTTTTTATCGAATGAATAGTACGTTAATTTTTTATTTACACGTGAAAAACGTTTTTCTTTTGCTTGTAGAAAAGTATGAATTGACTTTTGTTTGTCATTATTGTCTGAGAGTGTTGAACGAGAATCTTTGTAATATTAATCGGAGGGTGCTGGGGCGGACAATGATTGGCAGGCCTGTTTGGAGGGACAAAAAGGAGTGGCGCGGATGTTTCTCTGCGATCAGCGTCGCAGCGGAAAAATTGCCCCCAACGTGAACGCGAAGACATCATTAGCAAGCGCGGCCGAAACGATTGTCGAAGGACCAAGAACAACGGGACAAAAACGCATCTTAATAACGTCGCCGGCAGGGGGCGCGCGTTTTATAAAATTGAGATGTACAATTCGCACGCGATACAAAGCTCGCACCCCAGCGAGACAAACGGCGACGAGTGTGGAAAACGCGAGCTAAATATATAGTGGCGCTCTAATTACCGGGCCCGAAGAATAAACAAGCCGGCTATTGTGCGAGAGCCTGCCGGGTATTAGTAAATACGGGCGTTATCGGGCGAATCATCTAAACCACCGGCAGCAGCCGCGCATTAAATTCGCATTAACGCGAGAGAGCGCCAAGCGCGCGCTTCCGCGCTGCCAGTCACTTTTTAAATTACGCCACGCTTTCTTTTGCCCCGCGCTCGCACTTTTTCGATACAATTAGTAAGCCGCGCTCGCTCCTCTAATGATGGACGCCTGATATGATTTATCACCTCGAGTGCGAAAAACCTTGTAATCGCTACCATCAAGTGTTTGACATACAAGCAAAAAGTTCCTTCTACTTAGCAAATTTTTTTAAATGAAAATTTTGCTCTTCTTTTTTTGTTTATCCTAAATTTACATTTATGTTTAAAGGATCTATTTTTAATTTCGTAAAATAACAATAACAAACATTCAGATTTGTTTAATTTTTTCATGACGGGATAATTTAATTGCAGTTAAATTTTAATCATAACTAATTCGAGAAACATTGAGAAACGATTTTTCAAATTGTCAAGATCAAGAAAAAAGAATCATAACTCTAATCCCTAAAGGACTAGTGAGTTCTGAACACGTTAGCGTCGACTCATTTGAAATGACCAGACATGATTTTGCTGCTCAAGTGGCTTTGAGATATACAAGGCTGATTCGTCGAGCATCCCTTTTATTCGGCGCGATTTTCTTCCGCTGAAGCGTCTCTGCCGATGATCGACGCTGCCCTTGTCGTTGGCGCTCTTGTTCGTTCGGAGCTTACGCGCTCGTTCGTTCTCGCAATGACTGGCTTTCAAAAGAAAATTCTCCATCCAACACCAAGGCTTATCTCTAATCTTATCCCAGCTCGGAAAGAAGCTGACAGAGGCTGCGGCCAGATGTGCTCCTTGATCCCCCACAATTCCACGTTTATGCGTCGCGCAGCCCCTTCTGAGTCGCTTTATATCCGAGTTTCCTACATGGTTTTACACTGCTCGGCCCTGATTTCGCCCGCTATTATCCCTCTAGTCTCTCTCTATTACGAACACTACATTTTTGTGTCATCTACGAATTAGCCATCGCGAGTGATTAGCCCAACTGCGATGTTGTACCTCGAGCATTATGCCGAATTAACTGTAATTTGCGGATGATACGCTTTGTTGCGTTTATTAGTTGCGGTCAGAGCTTGCAAACGCGGTTTTGACGTCGGTTTCAAAAACATCAGCGCTCCAAAGTCATTCGCATCACCGTCAAATTTTATTGCGGATAATTAATTTTGTCAGTTTAAACGAAAAATTTGTTTTTACATTTGTTCGTTATTTTTTTTGGTTTATTCAACGGTGTATCATATTTTTGGTTTTTTTTCTTGTCGTCAAATGTTCACGCATCTCCTGTTCAAATTATCGCGACAGTTTCGTGATATTAAACTTGAGTCAACGAGGTGTAATTTTATTTTATTAATCAATTTGGATGCAGCTACCGAACCAAAGTTTCAAGCGCAGTTATATAATTTGGAAGTCAGGGTGACCTAAAATTTAATCACGCTAACTGTAATTATCATCGTGATTGCCAGTTTCATATAGGATGCTCTTGATAAGGGGCCGTCTTGTTATATTTATTGTCACAATGTCAGTCGCGAGCGAGCTTTCTCGTACTGTTTTGACTGTTGCTGTATCAGTGCAAAAGAAAAAAATTAATCCGAGGAACAACATTTTAACGTACATTTACAGACATTTTAAGCCACACTTTAACTTTTAACTAACGTCCTATAATCAATGATCTTAGTGTATAAGGAATTATGATTTGTTAAATTATAATTTTAAAGCATGTTTATAAAATGTATAATTTAGATAGGAATGATTAAAGAGAAGTTTAATTTGAAAGAAAATTAATTAATTATTGACAAGTATTTATTTTTGTAAGAATGAAGTCGAGATTGAAACAATTTGATTAGTTTGAAGTAGCAAAGAAGTCAAGTTGGCGAGAATGTATGTGCTCGGAAGTTGAATGCAAAAGTTGCGATACAAAGTAGGCGTGCTTAAATTTCGGTCAAAGAAGCCTAGTGACGACGACGTTATTAGTGCGAGGAGGCAGGTTAATATAGACGCCGCACACAAGCGCACACTAATCTGTCTGTGAACTATTCGTACGTGATTCTGCGTGGTGTTATATCCATCTATTGATCTGTATAGAAAGCCGGACTACTATCAATCAAGAGAGTTAAGCACCGGGGTTTATCCTCTTTCACTTTTATTAATTCTGCAAACCCGATGAATCGCGTTTTGCGTGCGCTCGTGTTCATTGAAATTTACCGGCGAATTCGCGGGGCACGACGATGCGCCGGAATTAAGTTTTCGTTGCACGAGGGAAGAATTGAGTTGAGGTTAATTAAAGCAGGGAAAGCGTTCGGTTATAGAGTTGCGTATCCGCCTGGAAATCACATTAGGCGTGTATGAGCGCGTTGCTATTAGAGAAATCTATTAGGGATGTGCTGCGAATTGCTTATTAGATGTTTAATAAGATAATTTCGCGCTCATTTTTACCTCCGCTCTCGTGATCGGGCTTCGCCTTTAACCCCGTCCTCTGGGTTCAGCTAACCAGCCGCAAATTATGCAAATGTTCAACATTAAATTTTGCACCTCAATTTTCCATCAACTCGGCGCAAAGTTTATGTACAAACAAGTTTGCATGTTTAATGTTGCCGTTTTATTCGAAACGATTACTCGAAATGATTTGTTCGAGGCTCTCTTGTTTCTGCGTTCATTGGAACTCGGTTCGCGAATAATCTGATTAGCGGAATTTAAATTCAACGATTGCTGCAAAAGTGACAGGTCTAATTAATAATTCAATCAAAAACAATTGAAGCGCAAACGGTTTTAGTCTGTCGCGCACTTGCAAATCATCCGAACCGAAAGTATAACGACGAGCGAATAATTGATGAGTATTTACACGAACTAAATATCGTACGACGTACACCCGGATCAATTTGTTTTGAGTCGAGTGCATATAGGCAAATCACGTTCGGTAGTCTTGAAATAGCCCGCGTTCAATGCGACCGTCGCAAGGAATATCATAATATCTCGATCTGTGGATGAAAAAGCTCGGATTATCGGTCTCATTTCGCAGCGACCCTTCTGATAAATCCCTCACACGATCCCATTTCATATCAACCCCTTGTACGTCGTATTTGTTAATTGGATTCCAGAGACGTGGACACTCCTGCCGCTATGATTAATAAGAAAGGAATAATAAAAAAAGGCGCGTCATCCTGCGGCCGGCTAACGACCTTCCGATCTATCAATTTCGACGTTACTCGCAACCAACATTTTTTTTCCTACCCGCATACATGCCAGACAAGCAATTTTTCTCAAGGCTCACTGTGGGTTTCAGCAACATTACCTCGTGCAAATAAAAGAATCGACCCAACCAACATGGAAAATCCAATTTCTTGTGAAACGACTTTTAAACAACAATTGTTTTTTCACTTTTTGAATTTCTATAAAAAATTAAACAAGTATTTTCCCGGATAATAAATATTTAAAGTAATTTTAAAGTAATTCACGTTCATTAAAAAAAGGAGGATTTGAACTCAGGCCCTTGACCACTGAAAGTAATTTTGTTCCCAGAGCTATCGATAAAAAAAAGTATTCGAACAAAAAGTTGTGCAATTGTTATAAATTTTACCGTTTTTTCAGTTCGTTTTTTAGGAAAACTTATCAGTTAGGTTGTACTAAACGCATGTTTAAAAAAAAAACGGAATGAAATATTTCGAATGCAAAGTTTTAAGTTGCGATCCGCAAAAATGTTGCGACCTGTACCTAGTCGTTTGGTCTTGTGTTTTATTGCGACCGGTCATTGATACAATGTTAACACAGCGCAAGTTAAACACACGAGAAAATTTCTCCGTCTCGATGGTCAGCTTGTGTTTCTCTAAATTAACACGAACAATGGAAATGTTTCGACTTGATTTGGAGTGATTTCACGAAAAATCCTACGGTTTCGCAAATGTTCCAAACTGGTCGAAAAGTTGTGCGACGTTTATCACGTTGCCGGTATCTTTCAACTTCGATAATATTTCGGACAATGGCTGCCAAATAGTCGCTGAGTGTTTATGAAGTGAAATTAATTTAAGCCACAATATTTGTAATTTAGATAGTAATAATAGCGTTTTCGTCGAACAATAGTCATTTACATCACAACAAAGATCCAGCTGCTCATGGATGAACAGGTTGCCTGCCTCATCCATTGTTTCGCACTGCCAACCCAAAACACAAACTCCGTAATGAAATAAAATTATTACCAAGTAATAATTGTCAATCAAACAATACAAACTATCCTCCAACATCTTCGGAACAATAAATCCCCCAAATACGAAAGCCGAATTGAAACGAACAAAAATTTACAGCCAGTTCTAATAACCGGAAATCAATTGCTCTTCTTCGCGCAGAAAATATGAAAAAAAAGTTCTGCTGATCTTGCGTCTCGCACTTAATAAGTAATAACTCAGTTGTTATCTGTCGTTGAGTCGTGTTATCGAAAATTATCTTCCTCGCAATAATTCCGGTTCATTAAATGCATTTGTCTCGGGGTAGAAGTAAGAAAAAAAAAGTCGATAACGGCGCGTTGAAAAGGTCTCGGCCGGAACGCCGTGCGATTAAACCTTTCGCTATGAAATGAAGAAACGGTAAAAGGAGCATCGAAAGTTTCGTTAATTTGACGCGTTTTATGAAAGTTCGATTGCACTTGGCCAACATCGCCGGCTTGACGAGTGGTTTTGAGAGGAGTGGCCGTCGTCGAAAATCTGGAGGAGCCCATTCGTTTGCCCGACCTTTTGAGACTTCTTCGGTGACAAAAGTTATGCTAATTTTCGTGACTAAGATTCTGGTCCACGATCACCCATACACATAATGAAAGCTCGTTGCCAACTTATCATAAAAGAACTCTTTTTTTCATCCCTCGCCGATATTTCGAACAATATGCGGATCAAACAACTCTAACAAGCTTTTTTATTTCAAGTTCGAATTCGTTACCGATACTTCGTCAACGAAGCATAGTTGATTTTATTTTTTATGATATTATTTTTTTTTTTTCGATGAAAATAAAAACTGTCAGCGTCGTTAGTTGGTCATCGTTTCGTTCTGGATCGAATTAAAAAGTTTGGAAATTGGAATTAAAATTTCGCGCGTTTGATTAATCATTAACGATCAAAGAGACTGCAAAACAGCAAAGGGCTAAAGGGAAAAAGCTCGCGGGCAATAGAGAGCAAAAAAGAAAGAAGGAGATCTGAAAAAAAAAGATCGCGGTGAGTGGAGTCAAAAAGTAGCGAGTTGCACCTTCTTTCAATTGCGAATCAAAAAAAAGTTCATCGCTCAAAAATATTTGAATACTCATACAAGAATTTGTAGTAATGAAACACTTCAAAAGCTTTTCAAAGGTGTTCCTGAAAGTTTAATGCACTTCGTGAAAGTCTCGCTGATGTATCGTGCCAAAAGCGATACTCGGCGCAACAAACACGTGTAAGATCTCAGCCGAGTCTCCGCCAGAGACACTTTTCAAGCTTTGAAATAACAATTATCATAACACGGCGTGCTGAAAAGTCGCAAACTGCAAAACCCGACTAGTTAGAGAGAGAGAAAAAAAGACAGAAGGAAAAAAAAAGAAATTGAATCGGTGGTGCGATATTGCGATTTTCGGCCGTCCGATGCGATGCCTTTTGATCGAAACTCTCTGGAAAGCTGGACGCGCGGGCTTGGCGGAAAAATCATATACGTCGGAGCATGAATACGGTTATTGTTCAAAAATGCATTCAACTCCCGCCGACTCGTTTCCCCTAAAGAAACGAATTTAGTCGGACAAAGTGTCTCTGAAAATCAATTCAGTCGATCCCCTCCGCGACCCAATCCAAATCCCACGAACAATACATCAACGGCAAATTGATGGATCTAAGTCGCACTCTTTTTTCTCCCACGTTTGGAATACGGGATAAGCGAAAACCCCCCCAGGCCTGTTTCACGCTCACTTTTGCTACAATTAAACAAGGCGTTCTCATTTTCACGCTATAATTTTCGTCGACAATCTAAATTGGCTTTCAATCAAGCGAATCAAAATTGAAATTCCATTTTCCCGTTGGATAGACTTTCATTCGATTCTTTTATCCTTTTTTTATTGCCAAATAAAAATGCTATTTCATGAACAATTTTCTGGCGTAAAAAGTTCAAATCTGACTCGTATTTTGATTTTAAATCGGTGCTGTTTGTTGTTTATTCGTTGCTCTGGGGGAAAATCTTTGAAAATCAAGATTGTACAATATGAAGTCAAGTAACTGGGTTGAATAGTTGTAAATTTTGTAAAACGAGGTATAAGATTAAGCAGTGAAAGGCGTGTCGGGTAGAGACCTCGTCAACAAAGAGAATCGCTTATGTTCTGATATGGCACGCTTCTAAGCCAGTCTCACTATTGCCTCATAATGCTCTCATCAGATATGTTACATTATGGTGACAATTTAAACCTGTGTGCATACGCGATACGAGTGCCTCTCGCGAGAGGCTAAAAACTAAACGGCCTCTAAAACACACTACCTGCAACTTTGTTATTTGAGATCCAATTTTAGATCGCAATTTTGTCGCGAAATTATTTATTCGCCATTTGATGTATTGCATGATTGCAACGAGATTTCTGTATTTGCACAATAGACGATTGATAAAATATAAATGCTGTGGGACCAATCTAGTCGGAGCGTTGAAACTGAAACTGGAATGCGTTTGAAGTAAATTGGTATATAGAATATATTGATACTTTGAAAAGTAACGTATACGTGTAACAGAAAGTGCATCTACTATGTTTCAACTCTACTCTCAATAAATTATGTTTGTGTTTAAAAATTGCCGTTACTTTTTTTGAAATCGAGAAAACAAAAATACTGTTTGAATGATTATTGAGTGTATGATACAATGTTTAGTTAATTTTTTTATAGCGGTAGGCTTTCAAGTTTTTACAGTTTTACTTAATGGAATGCATTTATTACACGTCAAAGAACCACGTAAGTAATTAAATTCACATGCGGTGGTTTGTAAAACTGCATATTTGCTTGTTGATTAAGATTTCGTATAATTTGTTTCAGTATGAGAAGAGCAAACCTGTTGCCTGATGGAAAAACACGAAACGGAAAATGAGAGAGCGACATGGAGTGTGAGAGAGTAAGAAACAGTCGTTGTCAAAATGAGTTCGAACTGTATACGAAATTGGTTCCACTGAACTAACAATAAGTTTGATTTTCTAGTAGTAAATTTGTCGAAGTAGTTTGGGAGCTCTTGTGGGCAAGTTTATGTCCGTTTGAAAAACAAAGTCAACGAAGCGACGTTTCATCGTTGATGTTACTAAATTTTGCATGCTGATTAATTGAGTTTCTAATTAATACAAACGCTCGTATTTGAACGACCTTTTGACTTGACAATCGCGAGGTTCGATAATTGCCGACACGTTGTCCGTGCGTTGATTTTATATATTTTTGATTGCGGCGACGTCAATTTTGACGGCCTGAAAAATGCATCCAAAATGAATCGCACAGTCATCATAAGCTACATTTCGCTCGCGTATTCGACCGGTCAAGCCATTAATAGCGAATGAAAGATTGAACCGCAGTCATCGTTACGAGTTATTTTATAAAATGTAACGATATTAGGAGCCGTAAAGTGCACGGGCCGTTGCTTTTGAATTGCGATTTTGACGCAGCCGAGAAAGTTCGAAATCACATTTCAATATGCGCGATATTAACTAATAACAATAATTTCACAGCCGACCATCCGAATTCCCAGCAGCACTTGGATTTAATCAATTTAAAATCAAGCTGCGACGCACTTCGCGTATCCCATCAGAGTTTTGTTTCCTCGTCGCGTCTGTCGCTGAAAAGTGCTCGCTGCTATTTTTAACGCCCAGCCGACAAATTCGTCATTGTAATATTGATTAATTCTGATTTCGCTGCCGCGCCATTGCACATCTCCCATCATTTGTTCTGGCATTAGCACTGATTAAAGAGTTAATCTATCAATAACAAGTTGTGTGCATGCATTAGAGAGCGAGCCAATCAATCATTGCCTCGAAGTCAATCAAATCCAAAATTTCTCGATTATAAAAACGTATATGTATCAAAAAATAATTTTAAAAAGAAAAATTTGTCCGATTCGTTTTTTAATTAAAGTCTTAGACCTTTCAAAAGATGTTTTGAATTTTTAACTAGAATATTTCGTCTCGGATATTTTGGCCGGGACATTATGTCCTACACTACTAAACTGAATCTCGCGTTGAAAGAATAGAAGGCTTAAATACCCAAAACTATATCGGCAATGAATCAGATGTTGGGTTTGCATCGGACTGTTGTTATTTTGGATGGCGAGTCAATTACGTTCGACATGTTTCGCGTCCCTTTTTGTATCGCTCTAAAATAACAATTTTTTTTTCTCAACGCAAAACACCGCGGCAAGTTGGAAGTCTCGCTCTCTCTCTTAAATAAACTTTTGCACGCGAAAGAAGCTATACTTGGAATTGTTCCAGTAATCACAAGTTTGTGCCACAGCGTATTTCCTGACTCGAATTTTCAATTTGAGAAGTTAGATCATGTACATAAGGACCCTTGCTATTCCAACTTATCGTCAAGTTTCGTCAAAAGGCCATCCCGCTGGAGTTCACGTAATATTTGCCCAACAATTTATGTCGCTAAATGCATCATCAAACTTGCGACTAATTAACATTAGCAAAGCTATTCATTTGTTCCGACGTATTGATGCGCGCCCATGAATGTCACGCGTTTCACCAGACTTCTGCGCGACAAGCGTTTCCTCTGGAATGCGCGATTGGGCGTTAATTTATTTCGCAAATTCATCTCTACCATACTATTAATAACAGCGTATATTTTAACCCTACGCACTCGATGGAGAAAATTTAATTTCACTGGCCGAAAAATTAGTCGAATCATCCACGAATTATATTTCCACCCCACTTTTCGATTTCAATTGAAAACAATAAACGCTCGTATATTGTTCGGCGTTCACTGATCCGCGAGACGCAATTAAGTTTGTACAACAATTTTTTTCTACCTAACCAATCAGCTCTTTTGTCGCGAAATGTCACGTTGGTAATAATTAAACAATTGCGCCGATGAACAATTTATTAACGCAACGTCAATCGCTCCGATTTATTTTAGAAATATGTATACGCCCGTCGTATATTTCTCTTGAACTCTTGTGAATAATTATTAGGCGCCTGGGAGGAGGCGCCGTTTTTCCGAGAGGCAAAATCGATGTTCTCGTCAAAATTACCAATCAACCGTACGATTAATTATGCATCACGGAAGACTTATTTATTTGCCGATATCAGCCGACAGGCGAGACAAAACAAAGTGTCTTCATACCCGAATAGAAAATTCTTTCATAGACAAAGGGCGGCTGTTGGGCGCTGCGAAATTACCAATAAAATTTTTTGCCGCTAAAAAAAGCCCTTTTCCTCGCGTTTTTTTTTCTTCCGGGATGCCATGCGATACGCTTCATAATTGAAAATTCAATCGCGTAGATGAATCCACTGGATCAGAGGCAAAACTAAAATTAATTATAAAAATTTGAAACACCGTTTTTGGTGAACATTTGGACAAAATTTAAATTTGTAATTTTATCTGTTCCAATTATGAATTTCCGTTTTCTAAATCACGCAGAAACTTTTTCTGTTTTAGAAAAGTCATTAAATTTTTAATTATTAAATAAAATCAAACAGTTTTTGCAAAAATTCTGCAAACAAAAAATATTTTTGAGGTTTGTTCGATTGAAAAGTTGAAAATAAAGTTTAGTCGAGGATTATTTGTTTGAAACGTTTTGTCAATTTTTTTGTTGAAGTTATGAGCGACATAAAATCTAAAAAAAGTCACTCATTTTCCATAAATTGTCAAACTCAATCCCATTTTTCACCGCGAACAGTCATTTGGACTGCAACATTTAAAAGAAGAAAGGGCGCTGATGAAATTCCGTACACGGATCAAAAGTTATGGTAAAAATTACCATACCAATTCGAGGAATCCAAGGACAATATGTGTGCGCACGAAAGAGCCTCTCAATGTCCTCCTGTACAGAAGCTCATTCAATTTTGACTCCAAATGAATGCACAAAATAACGAACAAAAAAAAAGCAGAACCAACAACAAAACAAACGAAAGCAAACGGAATCTCAAAAACAAATTTGCACCGAGCTAACGCAACTGAAATAAACTTTGTAGTCCTGATCTCGCCGGCGAAACTCATTTGTACTAGTCCAAATTTGAAACACGAAAACGGGTCGTGCGCGTAAAAAAAACAGCAGGCCGAAAAGGTAAATTTGCAAAACACGAGCAGGGCCGGAGAAGACGGACGACGTTCATTTCGCATGGCAATCGCGGGGACTGAAAATTAATTAAAATCCGAACCGGCGAGTCTTCCCGGCTGTTTTACACTATTTTACAAGCGTCGGTTTACTGCCGCGAGCGATTTTCATTAGGCGAGAACGAGCGCGACAGGGCCGGGCGGACAATTTTTAAAACAAATTTTCGCATTAGCGCGCTAACGCTGTTGACGCGATTTATTAACGCGGATTACATTAACATTTGCATGCATTTCCAACCGGCGAATGCGACTCGTGCGAGCGCATATGAAAACTCGCATTTAAAAAAGTAATGTTAAAAAAAAGGACGAAAAAGAAAGGATTGGCGGAAAGCTGATGGTCTTTTCGCATGGGCGCGCAGATTAGAGTTTGCGGAGTTGGAATCTGTATGTACGTCAGAACGAGGTGAAATGTTGCAACATTTAGCGATCGTGATAGCGAATGCGAATGCCTGCTGAGGACAACTTCATTACCACTTCATTAGAATTTGAAGAACGGGCCCGCAGAAGCGGCTGACAGGTCAAAAGCGTACGTTGCATCCGAAAGTAGAATAAAGCGCCGCGTGCACAATAAGTTATATCGATCTCGCAGAACCGCCGGTTTATTATTATTCGTTGGCTCCTCCTGTGTGTGCCGGCCGGTCCTTTCGCCGCGGACAGGAGTCACGCTTAAAATGCTTTTCGCGACGACGCACTCGGCAAGGATCCGCTGAATTGGCCGACAAGCCGGAAATTGATACGTCTGTCGTCACAGAACAGGATGTTCGCGCTGCCTCGTCCTCGAGAGTTCGCGTCAAATTTTAGACACGCGCTCTCGAAAACGCTCATTTTCATTCAACCTTTTTTTCCTTTCTTTGTTTTCCTCTTTTTCTCAAATTCATTTATTACATAGTCTCGACTATGTAAAGTCAGCCGAAAAACTAACAAGAACATTTATACTTTTCGGAATCAACAAAAGTTTTTTTGTTGTATACTATTTTTCCAAAATAATATATTTTTTATGTAATTCAATGTTTTAGGTTATTTTTTTTCCTGGTTTCTTGAAACAAAAAGTTGACCTTGTTTATTCTGGCACTTTAGAAGTTTTTATATTGTTGCCGCGTGGAAATAAGAGAATATTGGATATTGCGGTTATAAAATGCGTCGCAGGCTGGAAATTCAACATAAGATACGTGAGGAACATTATAAAACACACTCTCTCTCATACAGCTCAAATTTAATTTGAACATTGGCGTCGGGGAATACGCAAATCAACTTCCTTGAACGTTTCAATTGTTGGTTCAATATTTAACACTCCTCTCTTGACTTCTGTTGGGACCCATGTAACGCCGACAGTTATCCTTGTATGTTTTTTTTCTCCTAGTGTGTGTATACAGAGAAAAAAATGTTTCGATCAAACAAGAAAACAAGCGGGCAGGATTTGAAAAATTCATCCGATGCGGATGTTCCGAAATTCATGATACTGCAAAGTGAATTACATTTTACTTTCATTTACTCGACGAGTGCAAACAGAAAGCAACGGTAAAATAATGAATAAAAAAATAACGAATGAAAAAATCAGATCGCTCTGTTTCTATCGAACCAACAATTTAAGAGGAAAAAGTTGGCGAACTGGCGCCGAAAAATCGTAACGATATCTTGGAGCTGGAATCGCAATCTCGGCAATGTCAACATTTTATTAATGTGCGTGTATGTACAAAGATAAAAATGATAAATTAATCGAACAAAGGACTCGCATGAAAAGGCGCTTCCGCGCTTGTAAAGAGCGCGCGACGGAAGAAAAGGTCTCGGCAGACGCAGCTTACTTTCAGGAGAGACAACTTTGTGCCGGGGACGAAAAGGCTCGTCGCGTCCGTTCGCGTTTTATTTATTTCCATGGGGACGGCCCCTTTCACGGCCAGCCGAACCGCGTTGGCCCTGATAAAGTCGAAACCAAAACAGATGCAAAACAAGACGGTCGCCGCGGACAAGTTTTCTTCACAGAGCGCGAAACGAAAAATCAAATTGCGCGTCGCGCCTGATATAAGAAGACTCTTGGCTGACGTTGCTTCCTCGCTGCGATCCCTCGGGGCCTGCTTCACCCCACGCAGTTTCGATTTACCCTCCTATTACTCTTTCCGCCTCGGCTCATTTAGAAACAGACCGACGTGTACAGCGAACGTGACAAAAGATATACGCGCGTTCTGCCTCACGAAACCACGACTGCTGACCGCGTTTGTATATCCTACAAAAAGCCACTCGAGATGCGACCATTGTCGCACCACCCAGACCATTCAATATTCAACCTTTTTGTCAATCCTTTCTTGCTGCGAATCGTTATCCAATTAATCGTCCTCCTTGTACATGCTAATTTCAACACATCAATTTCATTAGATATACAATTTCAGCTGCGATACCAGAATTGTTAAACAGCCCGGCTAGTTAATGATATCTTAATTGTATCATGATAATCATTTTCGAAATTACATTTTTTTTCAGAATATGAAGCTGTTTAGTAATCCTGTTTTTGCAAAACTTAACATAGACCGAAACTAGAATTTTAATCTTATGATATTGAACAAATTCCTAACTTTAAATATTTAGAAAAAATGTCAAGAAATGTATTCTTTTCCTAGAGGAGTTGCACTTTTCAAAATTGGATTCTGAAGAGGAAAATTGTTTTGAAAATAACATTTTCGATTACAAATAAACAAAAAGTTTTAGTAAGAATGACTCAGCCCACATTACTATCACAATTTTTTGAGGTGAAAATATTGTAATTTAGCTGTCAGAGTATTATTTTGTTGTCCTGCATAAACTGTGAAGAAAACCTTTAAAAGATAAGTTGCAGATGATATCGTCAAATTGAATGGGACGTTTGATCTAGATTGGATCTATCCAATCTTAGAAACGAATTATGTATATGGAAAACGTCATTATGTGTAATATCAGAGAGATCTGACCTCGAAAATGTGTACACACGGATGCATAATAAAAATGTAAATTTTCGTGCATTTCCAATATAACCTTTCGACCTATAACCCATCATTCAAACGGTAACAAGCCCCGGTGCTCGGATAAATTTTGATCGCTCGAAATTCATACTTAATGCAAAATTGCAACGTCAATTTTTGTATTGCTCTTGTCGAGCGATAAAACAATCGAGCGAAATTGTCAAAACTTCCGTCGCTCCTAATGGTTTCAACGAATTTCAGAAGGTCTTTATCGTAAGGAGATTGCAGACGTGGAATTAAAATGAAACAGTTGCGACAGCCGGGAAAAATACGCGAGCACTTGTCCGTTACACTCGCGTCTGTTAAATGGAATCATGAAACTGATTTTGAAAACAATGCAATTAATGAACACAACGTTGCACTCCTGACAAAACATTATTAGCAACTTATTTTCACCGGACGTGATTGCGCTAAATTAAAAACTTATCCAAAAATTTATTACCACTATTTGTTAACTTGCCTCAATTCTTTTTTTTCATTACAACGAAATTGTTCCTGATCATTTTTCCTTCATCTGTTAAAATGATACCAATTACGTCTGAAATTGGTCTGAAATCATTTTTTAAAATTTGGCTTATTTACTTGGCGACCAAGGCAGCTGTCTCGTTTGTCAAGCTCATTTCGAAAAGTTGGAAATGAAAACAAATGAACGTTTTAAGTGTCGGCTGTTTTTTATTTCGTTTCGATGACAGGAGGTCTTTCCCCTGTAACGACTGTCGGCGGCACTTTATCAAAAGACGTTGCGATCGATTTCCATAAAGCATCATTTTTGGGTCGAGGCGTTTGTCATCTGCACCCTTCGAGTGATCAGGTGGAGTTGCGGATGAAAAGTATCGGGGAGGGCGATGTTTACACACTTTGAAAGTGCACTTGCCGTTAAGTGTCCATAGGTGTAACCCCTAAATTACCTCATCTTTCACATTTAATGCTACGCCCTTCGCCAATTAAATACGGTAAAAATAAGTGGCTGGACGTGAATCGCTTTTTTATACCCACTTTATTATTCTCGCACGCATTTTTTAATCCAATTATAAGTCAACGTAGCAAAACTATAAATTCTCATAAGTTTATGACCCCTGTTTTTCATGGAAGTGGTTTTCCACGCGACAATGTTACAAACTTTAATTTGCGTGCAATTTTGTTCAGGAGATTTTTGGGTACTGATTAGTGGTCGAAAATTGTTGAAATTGGCGAGTCCCAACTGCGATTCGCCGATCGATAAATTCGACAATGTCCACGTGAATGATATTGGCATAGTTCACATTGAGTAAACATCTTCTTCACAGAATAACAGTGCATTGTATTCATTTTGTGTTCGATGTTTTCATCAGCGAGGGTAATGTGCGCGTGCACGAACACGACCGGCAGCTAATCATAGACATAATATTGCCGGCTGGACCGTGCATTCCATTACATGGCGTACGACTCAAGCATTCACCGACAGCAACACACCTATAACCGAGTCGGCCGCGAACAAGATGCAGTCCAAGTTCTCTCCCCAAGTCCACAACTCAGCTCAATAATCCAAGTTCATTTTCCTCGTTGTGAAGCCAATCCGTGACGAACATTAATTATCAAACTTGAATGAACATTTAATCTGAAAATAATTCAAGATTGTATATCATTCAAAGATGATTACCTATTGGTAATAGGAGTGTTACTATTTTTATTTTGGTTATGCAATTTGATTTATACAACCTCATAAAATAAAGTGAAATAATAAGCCTATCAAAAAATGATTTTACTCATAACTCGCTAATTGCCCGGTTTTGTTTATGTATTGCATTTTTTTAACGTGCATCTTTAATCGTTTATCAGATATGTTAATATGGGATCGATAGAGTTCAAAAACTCCACACTACTCGCACAACGATGGAAAACTTTAATTGAACAAAAAATAATGAAATAAAAGTTGATAGAAATCCTACTTATACAGTTCCAGAATCGTGATTGGAATTTAATTGCAGCAAGTAAAATAATAGAATTTTTTCAAACAATAGAGTTTTTTTCAATAAAAATGATTATAAAATACTCATTCATGAAAAAAAAACTGAAAATGGGAATAACGATGAAAAGGAATGAGCGGCGATTAAAATATCTCATCAATTTTTGCGGTGTTTTCGTTGCTTCTCATTTCTTTTTTCTTTCGGTTGGAACGTGTGGAAAGTTGCGTGGCTCCGCTTTTCTCAATTATAACCGACGAAGTTGATCGACTGTTCTATTATTTCGTGTATTTCGCACATCTGCGGTCCCCTCGGAGACGAGACGAAATTGTGTGTACCTTAGTTCTTAGATTCGACGGCGGAGCGCGTCTTTTAATTAACATTAATATTTGCTCCAACTTTTAGTGTTTTAGTTGACCTCCAGTTGACAAGTTCTAAGGCTTCTTTTCGGTTTAAACTTGAGGCACACGAGCATCGAGCCAAACGTTCTACATAATTAAGCTGCACGATCATATTACGTGGCAGCCTCCCAAAGGTCAAATGAAAGTTTGCCCTCGAATCTGATTTTACTTATACGAACTGCTGAATTTCTCATCACACGCGCTATTATTCAAACGATCCTCTGCAAGAGGCGTTTCGTTTTATACCCTTTTCCTTCCCTTTTTCCCGTCCAAGCCGGAAGAGTTTTCTTTCCTTCGGTTTCGCCAAGAATAAAGGGATGTTTAGTGGCGAAATTCGTCCGATGTAATTCCCCAGGTGCAACGCGAAGACCGTTTTGCAGACATCTTCTACTTTCTTCTCTTTTTCTTTTCCTCTTTTTTTCGTCTCTTGCATTTGTGTTGTGTGGTGAAATAGTTTCTTTTAAGCATGTCTTCCAAGTTGCAGAAACAATTGTTCGTGTGGACTAAATTGATCATTTTTTCGTCGCTTCTAACAAGTTCGACTTTTTCAGTGGTTTTGCAAAAAAAAAGAAGTTCCGACAAAACTTGTCTACGAAATTCTTAATTGGTTTTCAGATCCGGAGCTTTCAAACGCTGTATGTACAGCACGGAGCAATTTTGAGGAGTGTTTTTGGACGACTCCAAGGAGACGGACGCAGGTTATACCGCGATTACAAAACTTACTGCTGCATCGATGCGGGCAGTAAACATAAAAACTGCTCATACATTCTTTACAACGGAAGTCGGACTGGAGACAGCGAATGGCAATGCCAGAGCGACATAGAATTACTAGACTTTTCATTACCATTTTACAAGCGTAACCAGATGCGATCAATTTGAAAAAGGCGCGGATAAATTCTTCGCGGAAGTTTTTATAACAAAAGCTATGATTGCCAAATCGACAAACTTCTAAAGCTTTTGATTTATTTTGATTCATGTTGAACCGAAGGTTAAAAATTAACTCTCAAAAAAATGGGTTAAATTCAGGAATCCGAAATTTACTAATTTTAAATTGATAATAAATAAAGTTGTGAACTTATTACGAACTTATATTTTATGAAGTTATTTTGATCAAATAATGTGAAATCATATTTCCATTATAAGCATCCGTTCTAGGAAAAAGGAGCGAAACGTGCAATTGCGCCTGGTGGACTATCGGATCGGCTGTCTTATTTCGAAGTGGACTTTTAATTGAATCTAACGGGGCGCATTCGCTGCCGCTTGTAAATAAGTTCACTTTACTCGGCGTTGCAAGATACTTTCGCAGGTTTCGGCGCCCGCGAATCCGTTCAATATTTAAATTAATTTAATCTACAGATTCCTTGATCTGGGAGAGTTCGCCCCCTCATTTGATTTATCTTTTTTTCTTCGCAAAACGTATCCCGGCCGGGCTTTCACGCGCCCCCGCATCCGACGATATTATCCGCTCAAGAACTTTTATCCCGCCACATTGAATCTGCTTAAGGTCCCCCTCTCCCTTGCCCCTCACCGGTTCGTTCATTTCGCCTTTGATCGGACAGAAATAACGTTCCGGAAATTAGCAGCGCAATCGTAATTTCGGCCGCGACGGCTTCATTTAACGCTCGCGCTTTGTGCAATTTCGTATGACGAGAGCGAATAATAGCCCGATCGGTGTAAATATTGATTTGTCTAATAACGTGCGTTAAGTATAACAAGTTGGCGGATCGATGCAAATTTTGCCGTGGGAATCGCCGAGATGGCACACCGCCGAGCGAAAAGTATTGAATTCGATATGCAAATTTGATGGTGTAATGGGTTCTTGCGGCGTCGTTCCGATCGAGAATGCGGTTCCCTTTGAGATTGACGAAAAACTTCGTTCCTACGGATTTGTTATCTTCTTTTTTATCTTGTTGGTGTTTTTTTTACGCTTTGAAATTTATTAAACGTTTCCGTAGGAGATAAAAAGTGGTACAAAAAGAAACTATTAAACGTCCGCTGTAGCTCTTTCACTTTGTACCAATCATTTTTTCGTGTAAACTCGGAGCACTCGGTAATCTTGATGAATTTATTACACGGTTTTCGTGAGCGCTTCTGACAGGCACACGTGTGAACGACACTCGAGAAAAAGAGCGCTGTACACACCTAGGATTAAAACCGAATTCTTCATAAAAAAAACGCCAGGAGACTATTCATCCTTCACCTTACAGATTCGAGTTTCACGTGTATACAACGTACATTAAATATATTTATCATTCGCACCTAGCGACGTGACGTCAAAGAAAAAAATTTACTACGCCTGAATTTTGAATGAATGATACACTCTCGAGTAGTGGATCGAAAAATTGCACCGTTGTTCGGAAAAATAAAATTTCCGACATATTTTTTCTACGTCTGCGAAATCATCATAAATCATATCAAGTCTTTCGGCACACACGTGATTCGAGTTCAAGACACTGTCGCTCGTGTCACTTCAAGAGTTTCTGAGACACTTGGGAAAATATATGAAAACTTGATGATTTGTCATGATTTCTTTTTCAAATAAACTTCGAAACGTAAACAAACAAATTTCTTTGAACAAAATTTATAAAGTGAAACTGAAAAAAAAAAAAAATATTGACCAGAAAAATAATTCTAAATTTTTTATTATCGTTACGACTATAGTATATAATTATAATTTGGTCGTCTGAGAATTCAGGAAAAGAACGAGCAGACAGGAGGAAATATTTCATTCGTCAGGGAATTTGTTTAAGGGAAATATTTTGTTTAACCGGGAGAAACTGTTTGGGACAGAAATCCGTCGAGTATTTGCGGAATTTCGGGCAATTGAACTCGAGCTGGATGCAACATTAATGCCCTAAACGGACAGTTTTTTTTCTTTGGACAGAACTGCAGGAATTGCAAGTCGCTGTGAGCGAAGAGGTACGGCAATCTTGAGCACTGGAATGAGATCTCGAGTGCTTAAAGGGAGACAAGGCGAACGAAACTCGGCGCTGAATGACAGTCGAACAGTTTAGAGATGTCGAGTGTGATAATATTGTACGTAGAAACGGTTGGCTTAGTATTTGCCCGGCTGATGCGTTTGCGGGCCGCGAGAGTAACCTCCTTCTTGAGCGCCAGCAGCGCTCGCAGCTCGCTCCTCTGCGTCGCGCGTCATTTCACTTAGCTATATTACGTACACAGACGTGAGCTAGTCAAACACTTTGATGAATACCCGCAACTCCTTTCGTAGCCGCGAGAATAAAGAGCAAAAAAAAGCGCCGGCTTCTTCTCGTTATTGTTACAATGGCGAATTTGTTGAGCCGCTAACATAATGTTTTGACCGCGCGCAGGCCGCGACATCAAAGCTCGCGCTAAGACCAGTGCGCCGCTTTCAAATTTATGAAAAAAAAAGCCTAGCGCCTATAAGTTTTTCACCAAATGCCACTCGCTTCGCTGCACATCCGTCAATGACAATGTCATAATATCCGCCAGTCAATGGATAATCACAATTTTCCATCCACTTTTTTCCCCTTTTTTTAGTTTTCCCTTTTTAACCCATTTCTCTGACAGACCCAGAAAGTTCGTGGTAATTAAAAAATTTTACTTAGGTTAGATATTTTTTGTGAAAATATTTGGTTTATTTTTTCAAAACAAAAAAATCAGAAAAATTACAAATATATTAAAAATTTTGTTTTTTAATTTTTGTTTTACGGTAGAAAAGGTTCGAAATTTACTTTATTGTATTTTATACAGTCCATCAAACATGAAAGAAACTGCCATAAATTACACTTTTATCACTGCTCGCGATTTTCAATACAAAATAGATATTAAAAACTTTTTCCTAAGTCATGCTTCCACTTATTTGATCTACTTTTAGGAATATATTACATTTTTCGTTTCCGGTGAGCCGTTTATCATCTACCTTGTTCACCGATCGGACGTGCATAGCGTGCGCGCAAACAGATGCACACCATAGGGTTACGGTGTCAAATTTCACGACAAAAAAATTCGTATGAAATCTTCAAGATACACACCAAGCATCGAAAAAATGCCAATATTGTATCATGTGTTGGTTAAATACAAAAAAGAATCATGAAAACTGTCAACTTTTCGGCCAGATTTACCAAGAAGCACATGTCGGAGTGTTTTGTAAACCCAAAACCAGGAAAATGTTATTCACACTTAGAATTCGTTCGTTTATAACTCAAGATTTTTTGTAGCTCTACGTCTTTTTACAAAATATATATATCACGTTTTTATTTTTGTTCCACAACCTTAGACAATAAAAAAATTCTGACTAATAAAAATTAATCTGTTTTTTTTTTCTTTTAATTATTTTTACGTTTTGCAGGTAGAAAGAGTTAATTTTTCTTGTCCCCACATCTCACCGCTTTTTTTTCGGTCTTCCAATTCCGTCTTACAGACTTAATTACGAGACACTTTCTAATCAACTTTTTGCCTCGAAAACTTTTGTAACAAGCCATTACTACAAATTCGCCGATAAAAAGTATACTCTCGAGCACAACATCGAGCACTTTACGTTTCAGCGTCTTTGCATTTAATCGGCTTGCGTTTGTGCGAAAAATTTATCGCTCGAACTTGTTCACGAAAGCGAGGAACACGAAGAAATATAACGCATGTGGAAAAAGCACCATTGACGCATCCTCAAGAGCGATTATTCGAGGAACGCATACGAAAGAGCGTGCGTCAACTTAAAACAAAACCCGATGGGCAGTTATAAAAACACTCTGAGGCTTTTTGAGGGGCTCGTGATATGCATTCGCGGAGCCGTCGATGAGTTGATCGGTCCATTTTGGTATTCATGGGTTTGGTTATTTCGTAGCCTGTAAAGGAGAACGATGACATGTGCGTACGAGCGCGTATCCCAAATATAATCTGTCGAAAGCCTCGTTAGCGCATTCAAAAAGCAAGGAACGTCGGAGAGAATGAATGACGCGAATAATCCCTGCAAAGTAGATATATCCGCTTTGTCCTATTCATTTTATGTTCGCAGTGTCACTCTTGCTGTACGGCTTTTAAACACATCCGTCAAAAGTAACACAAAAAGAAATACAATTAAGCGCCCCGCGTTTTACACACGTACACGTTTCAACGACTAGATTGTTTTGTCCAGATATACACGCTTCGACAAGCCGATGATTGATGCGACAAACTTTGTTTTAACGCCGGCTCTCTTTCTTGACGCCTCCTCCTTCTTGGAAGCCGGCTGAGTCGCAAATGTTCGCTCCAACCTTTTCCATCGTGTGTAATCATCAAAACCGATGCGCCACGACCAAATTAATGATTCCCAAACTTCCGTCACTCGCGCTAAATTGCCTCCACGTTGGAAAAATTAATCTACATTTCGTGCTTGTTTTTTTTCTGTCGACCAATTTTTTAACTTTTTTTTCAATTTTTATTTTCGTCTGTCAGAAGAGATTTATCAGCGTCAACAAATGTTGTTACAAGCGAAAAAAAGAAGCGATTTCATTTTTTCCGCTTCGCCCACATGGTTAAATGTATCGAAATAATGTCTTGACTTGGTAAAGGAAAACTTTTGAACCGGACAAAACAGAATTAACATACGCCCATCGCCATCTTGAACCGAAATAACACGTGGCTGAGCTTCGGCTTTTTGTTGCTTCTTAGAAGGCGAAAAGAAAAAACTGATTATGCAAAATGACGCGGAGAAAAGAGGCGAAAAAAAAACACTCGATCGATGTATCGAATTGAATTTTCGCAACACCCCGTGAGTTGTAATAACGCGCCGGCAAGCAACTTTGATAAAGTTATGACTGTGGGAAGAGGGCAAAAAAAAAGACGAGACGAAATAAAAAGACGAAGAACAGCAGCAACAAAAGTTGCGTCACGCTTTTATTGGCGAACAATTTAGTCGAACGTTGCGGGCGCGCGTACATTTTAGAGGACCGCAAAACGCTTCCGTTATGACTCACGAATATCCAGTTATTTGCAACGTTAAAAAGTTGGACGAAGAAATCGAATTATATAACGTTTATAGCGGCGGCTTACAGGCAAACTTGCCCGGGATGATGAAGGCGAAATCAATTAAAAAAGTTTGCGATAAGAATGGAAGTGATTTGATGAACGAGCCACTCCGCGGGATGAAAAATTTTTTCTCTTATTGCGCGCTTAGTAACACGCTAAATGAACCAAATCAACCGTCTAAACTTCCATTGAGGATAATTAATTTTTTGTTGTCATAATTACTTTTTGTTTTCGTTTGTGAACGAGCTCTTGATTGAGACGAAAAATTGTTTCAATTTGTTCTCAAGTTGGTTCAACAAATTTTGTAAACGGTGATCAAATATTAACTCAAGCCGGGCGATTCGGCGAGCGAACCTATAAATTATGATATCTTAGTTCGTTCACTGAATAGGACGTAATGAACCACCCAATCATTTCCATTTTTTTGTCCGGGAGCAGTCAACGATTGTTTTTACCCAGGGCTAATGAACCCGCGCGGCCCATCCGATGAATTCAATTTCACAAACACAGACGCCGCTTTAATGCACGCACTATAATACAATCACGTAGTTTGTTACTCATTCGATTAATTATCATCCGTTTGTTCGGTATCGAAAAATGAAAGCACTCGCTAATTCACTTACACCTTTTGTAATCCAATTTGCAATCCACAAAAAGGTCCCGTTCTATTTCAAACATTCATTCATTTTTTCTCCAAAGTTTTGTTACAACACCGGAATCACGTTACTTACAATTAAATAATGTGAAATATTTAGACAGTGCTAAAAAGCCGTTCTAAGTTTACATTTTCAAATTCATATTTTTCAAAAAAAACTTGTTTCTAAAAGAGGATTTTTATGAAAAATTGATTATATTCAATTTGCTGACCAATTTTGGTAGTTCTAATTTTTGTTTGAAAACTAAACGAGACGAAATCGTGTCTAAGAAAAAGAGGCCATCTATTGAAAGTATCATTTTGCGAGACGATAACGCGAGGCCATATGTTGCGAGAGATACAAAGAGCATCATTTGTTTCTTCGGATGCGAACTTCTCCCTCGCGCTGTTTTATTCACCAGACCAATCTCCAGATAGTCCCCACGGGCTATCACCGAGTGTTCCGGTCGCTTCAACGTCACTTGACTGATACGCGTTTTAAATTACTGCAGAAGTGTAAGACCCACCGATACACTCTCCCGATTCGCAATGCTAATTCTTCTTTCGCCCTTCACAATTATGCAACATTATTTTTGCGAAATATTTTTTTTTAATTTGTTCTCTCTCAGTCAAACAAAAAGTTTGTCCTCGCGATGTTTGTCCTAAATATTGTAATTAATTGCAATGCCAATATCAAGTCCATTTGTTAATTAGCGCAAACAAAACGAGTGGCATAAAGTGACAATTTATGCCGTGACAAATTAATTATCCGCTGACTTTGTTTATAATTGATCGCAAATTCCACGGCAAACCGTGCAAACGAGCAAGTGAAAATTATAGCTTGAAAATGAGCGCAGTTCAAATATCACTGGGACGAAAATCCATCAAACTTTGACCTTTGAACGTTTTTTGTGTTCAATTTGTTTTTTTCAGTTGAGAGTTTTGGAAATGTAATTTGATGAAGAATTTTCGTTGTTCGACACATTGTTATAACTTTCGCTCGAGTTGCCAGGCAACTTAACATCAAGTTGGCAGCGAGTTATGCACTCGGCGAACTTTTGCAACCTTACAAGCTGCCGAGCAACATGAACGTTAGCGAAATATATAACTGTGCGAAATTAATAAGGAAACGATAGAAACGCGGAAAAGTTTTCTGATTCGAAGCATTAAAACTCGTCTGTAATTCAGGATCGATTGATAATGAAGTTGAGACGATAAGAATAATTCGAACGGATGAGATAAGACGCGGACATGCGACTGCGTGTGACATCCAAGTTTAATAGGACTTTGATAAAAACGTCGCTTCAATCTGATCGGATTCATTGTGAATTCACATCACGAACTTTTTAGTTTAAATAAGACTCTACATAATTTACCAGAACTGCCTCGGGTTTCAGTCCGAGCACGGGACGGTAAGAAAAAATATGTCAACTGCAAAAACCGCTTGCGTCGAAAGTTACACCTAAAGTACACTTGCTCCGAAAGTTGACTCGACGTATCAAGTGAATTCTTCATACGAAAGATTTTATTTAAGAAAATTCGCCCCGCCGGAAACCAAATGAAAAATCACTCTCGCGTATTGATATAAAACTCGCTACGAAATGCCTCTTCCGAAGAAATAGTAAATTTCATCATTTTGCGCTGATTTTCATTGCTTCTCAAATATCCAATTGATGTTTCTCGTTTTTTATTGTTGCTTTTTCATCGTCCGATAAATTTGTCTTGAAATAAGAGGGGGATAAAAAGAAGAAGCACCCGGAGGATTACGAATGGCGCTCACGAATGCACCAAGTTCAAAAAATCAATTAACCCAATCAGCCGCGAACTCTCGGTGCGGATAACGAAATCCACGCTCGACGCGAGTCTCTTCTTTTCAGCGTCCCGATGCTTTTCTAACGTCGTTTGCCAATTGCCGGACGATTGTCTCGCGGGATTGGCTGGATTCCAACCTACTTGTCACGTGCGGTCGAAAGTTCTCGCGCAGCATTAATTCTTGTCAAAAAGTGCACTGTGATACCGCACCCAACCGCCGTTTTACAACACCTATTTTTAAAACGCTATTTTTTATCACTCTACGACTCTTTTTCATGGTGTCTACATGCATAGCCAAACATATTATCTTCGACTTCCTTTTTCGCATTTTTTTCACAAAAAAATAAAACTTTATTTTAACGTTACTATAAAAGTAACGTTACTTTTAAATATCCTATAGTTACTTAACGTTACAATAACAAAAATAAAAAAGAACAGACATATTTTACTAAGACAAACCCAAAAATAACGTTACTTCAACGTTACTATAATTTGTAAACCGTTAATTAACGTTACTTTTAAATATTCAACAGTTACTTAACGTTATAATAACGAAAATGAAAAAGAACAGATATATTTCAATAAGTCAAACCCAAAAAGTAACGTTACTTCAACGTTACTATAATTTGCAAACCGTGAACTCACGTTACTTCAACAAAATTACCCTCACTCGGTTTCACAAAGGAGGTCATAAGTTGAATTCAATAAAAATAAAAAATTGTAAAAAATGAAAATCAGTTACGGAACATGTGTAAGAGATCGATAGAAAAATATGAAAATGAATGATTGAGCAAGTTTGTCTAACAGACGTCTAACTGTATTTGGCGCACAAGTATATATTCTTATCACGACATTGGCGAGGCGCGTGTTTGCGCAAATGTCTCCGGTTGATTTGCGATGTCTCGACCCTCGTCGCGATGAGATCAATCGAGGGAGGCCGGCTAGGGATCGATGCTCTGGAGCGCGAGAGCGCCGCGTAACGCTAATGCAATCATCCGGAACACGCAAGGATATGCGGGGAAGTGGCGTCTACGAAATTCAATGGCATAGTTTTGGATTGCATTGCGATCGCATTAACATTCCGTGGCACAGCCGCAAGAGACCCCGCGCGTTAATCTAATCCTAACTCGTCCTCAGACGCAAACAACCCCTGGACACGGCGCATCATCTCAATTGCAAACTACGCGCAACAACCCCTTTTTATTCGCCCTGCTTCTTCATCGCCGTTTCATTGCCACAAAAAAGTCCTATCAAACTTTGCACAACACGAGCCACGCTCCTTCTCTAAATTGACCCTTAAACTCTTTCGAAAAATAAAGCAAATTGTCTCTTCTGTTTTGTCCTGCTTTGTTTTCTATACAATCGCTGATGGACTTCTTAAAAGGCTTTTTGTGATCTTGTTTTGTTATTTTTTCAATTTACGCTACGGCCTTGTTTATCTTGTTCTCTTTTCCATCACAAATAAAACAAAACCAAAAGTTCACTACTGAAAGATAAAAAAAGATCCTGTAGGAATATAAAAAAATGGCATCCTGTCGACTAATTCGCTCATAACGCATGAAAAATTGTGTCAAACCAGAGTCGCGCTGGCGAATTAAAGAAAACGTGATTCAAAGTTGGATCCTTCCAAAACGGGAATATCGGCGGATTTATTTCTCTCGCGAAAGTTTTTCGCCTGGAAACGCGCATTCTGGCGCATTTTTATTTTCCCATCTTGTTCTTTCTTTTTTGTTGATATATAAAAATGATGCGGTGCTTTCGGCTGCAGTTTTATTCCTTATGGATATTTTATCGTGTTCGCGATCAAGTTTTGCGCCGGGCTGAACTTCGAGGGCTAAGTGCGCGCCGAGCAAAAACTTGGTATAAAGTTGTATGTTTTCGTGAATAAATTGAGATATTGTGAAAGGGATTGAGGGCGCAATCGGTTCGCCGTAAAGATTTGTCGCATTGTGTGTGTTCCAAGACGAGAGTGGTGTCTTTTCATTTCAAGCACGAGGATTGTTTGATTGTTCTTACACTGTGCAATTTTTTTCTATTTTCCTAATTTTTTTTTTCATTCAAATAAAATCTTAAGCTTTAAGCACCTTAACTCTAAATGAACAATTTTGTTATTAAGAATTGTTAGTGGAGTAATTTAAAAAGCGAGCACAAGAACAATAAAATTCGCGCTGTTTTCATTGAATTGCTGAAGCTGACGGTTGTTTTATTTTCGAACAAAGTTTTTTGTACGCTTGGAATATTGAATTTGTGTAGTTTATATTTTGAAATTCAAATTGGCGCGAACAAATTTGCGTTGAAAAAGAGAGAGAGCAATTTTTGCTGCGCCCGAGTCACATCAAAAATGTCTGTCCTCTCTCAAATAGCGTGACTTTATTTAGAGTGCGAAACCGGGCAGATAAAATTTTGATCGGCCGACGGTCAAGCTGACTGCGGCCGAATACGGTTCTATTAAACCATTGATATTTTCGCTCAATAATACAACGACTTAACCAAACGAACGGCAAATGTAATTTTTAATGGAATTTTCGATTATTTGGCGGATTTGCATTCATCATTTTTGATTATCGTGTTCCGGAATTTCACATTCAGAATCAAAATTATTTCAAGGTTTGATGTTATTTTCAAGTAAATATTTTCATTACAAAATTGAATGAAGTGGAAAAACTAAAATTACATATTTGTTTTAAAGTACAATTTGATTGAATTGTTTATCAACGTATTGAAAATTAATAACAACTTCTTTTTAAAAATAATTGGAAAGTTTTTTTAACACGAAAATTAATAGATGCGCATGCGCAGTACATCCTGCAACGCCATCGAGTGCGCTTGCGCAGTTCATCCGATAGCGGCAGAGGACGCGCAAGCGCAGTAGATCCTGCCATGCCATCTAGAGGGAACTTCAGTAGATCTAGGGACATTATTGGACCCGCAGCCGCAGTAGATCCAGTAATGTAAGTGAGTGAGACTTTTTTTTAATTACCGAGTTGCTCATTGTATGCCATGTTGTTCAGTATTATTGTAGGTTATGTTAACTTATTAATTTTGTTAAGCTTGTTATTTTTTTCATTCGTTTTGAAGATTGGGTGATATTAAATTTTTCATATATTTTAAAATACAACGTCTTTTCATTCTTCAAAAATTTTTCTTGTGTTTTCATTCGCTGTAATTTTTTTTAAAGCTATCAACTGTCCGTCAGACACTCCAAGGGTGTTTTTGGGAAGTCTAGACAATTGTAGTCGCGATGAGTTTAGTTTTGGATATAAATTATAACCTGTTAACAATTTTGTTATAAGTTTATGCATTTTACAATACGATTTTCGTGATTTTACACTTCAACTTAACTTGTAAACAATAAATATCATTTCTATTGCTTTTACTTTAGATTTAGAATTAGTATTTAGACAGCGAATGGAAACTTTTGAACAAATTTTTGTTAATCAGTCGAACTTTTGTATTTTCAGATCGATTAAATTTTCATAGTTTCCTTAGAATTAACTTATCTAAAATTATTTATCGTTTGAATGACTTAGGTTTTCAAAAAACGTCGAATGTAAAAAATAAAAGCATTTTAAAAACAAAATACTTTTCTACTTAATGAAGAGTTAAAATAATTAATACCTCGATCAAAGATAGAACCAATACATCATTTTTTATTTACATCCCTCTCGATAATAACGCAATGATAAAAAAAACAGCTTAATCTGGCGGGTTCACATCCTGGCACGATTTTGGACATGACAAATCGTGTGTACGCAAGCGAGATATTCATCTAACAAATTATCATTATCAAACCACGTAGCGCTCGCGATCTGTTCGGAATTAATGTTGGCAAATTTACGGCACTATCAAAGAATGCGCGCGCAACTCGGCAACATTCATCTGGCAAAAACCTTGCCAGACACCTGACATAGATTTCCACGGGGAAAATGAATGCTTTGTTTACTCGCTATTATAATTCGGTTAAGTTGGGCGCGAGCTCGACCACAAAAGTTAAATATTCTTATAGCTGTTGGTGCTCATTGAGGCCGTTCCATTACCGACTTTTCTTGGCACCGTTTCATTGAACAATCGGCGTTTTGAAATTGTTGCACCTGGGCGGCGCGCATTATTTCGTCCATTTGAATTGTAATTGTGAGCGCCATGATGGAGAGCAACTGTGCAGCAGCAAAATGTCTTGACATGGAAACGCCGAGGCACAATAGGGGATCGCCTTTCCGCCTCGCTTTTTGCCTCCCTCGGCGAAACTTCCCTGCCGTTTCGTACCTGATTCCGAGTCTCCACTTCGGAGCCCGGTTTTCTTCATAAATTGCAGCTGCCACGGCGCAAACGGCGGGGGACGCATGTAACCAAATGTCTCATCGCTTTTTAAGCATCAATTATTCAATCTTTCGTCGCGAAGCAATTGCGCGAGATATTACTCGGCGAATGAGCACTTTTGCCGAGCCAAGTGGCGTCGTTCAAGTTCGCGGCTAAAACGAACCCCAAGTACGCAATCATTTCGTATTACTATTTCTTCTCTTTATTTCGTTTCTTTTCCAGATTTTTTTTTGACGTTTCCTTTTTTGTTGTTATTTTTTCAATTTGCTCACACACCGACACGCAGGTTGAAAAAAAACGGTTGTTTCACTAAAAGAGAAGCGTTCCTGAAAAGAGGAGATAAGTTTATTTCTTTTATTGCCATGGGGCGAAGAATGAATTGTATATTTTGTAGAAAAATATTTTTTCGGTTTCTGTCAGATTTTCTGATAGAAACGCTGAATTATGGGATCCTTTCTCTCCGCGTGAAGCATTTAATGCTGCGAAAGTTTCCGACCAGTGAAGGCGGCAAAATAAAACGAGACTTTTTTTCTACGTCGATGTGACGTTCTATTTTTATGATAAGAAATTTGACAGGCAACGCTTTATTGTGTCTCGATTATTTCTATATGACCTCAGAAAATGTAATTCCCAGTCGGACAAAAATATGGAAAGGTTAAAAAGAGCACGTACCAATGGTGATTTGCACACTTTGTTAAAATAACAGATTGAAAGAGACAGAAGAAGCTTTTTTATTAGAATACATTTCTCATTTGAAAATGTGTTCGTTTGACAAAGACCCGGTTCGAATAAAGATATTAATTATTCGAATTTTCATGTCCTCATTCTTGTCAACGTGGCGATGACAGACCTTTTTTGTCTTCTTTCTTTTTTCTTTTTTTTTTTTTTCATTACTCGGCGCGCTCCAGAAACTCGCTTAGTTTCACGTGCCAACCAGAATTTTGTATCTGAAACGAGCTCACGTTGTATCGCAGCTTCCCGTTTGGGCATAATCGCTTCTCGCCCTCTTCCATTAAAGTTCAAAATTTCGCCAACAAGTTTGGTTGTTCGGCGCGTACTTACCGCGCTTCGCTACTCAGGATAACCGATCGCCCAATCGCTAAATGTTCCTATTCAATTTCCAAACTTTTTCGCTCTCAACTCTATCAAAAAACACAAATCAATTAATCGATCAGACAAAAAATAATTTGCCCCTTACTAACGCTTGACTAGACACAGTTTCTTATCTCTTTTCAAATCTTTTCATTTCATTGTTTCTAAAATCTGTTCAAAATAATCACGAACTCACTATCTTGCAAATTTCGAAAGTTTATGATATGGAAATTTAGAATATTTTCATTCATTTGCAAATTTAAATTCGAATGAGTTTTTGATCAATAATTTCTGAATGAAATTTGCAACCTTTAATAATTTTGAATTTTTTAAGTATGTTATTTCAGAATGTTTATGGTTTTTTGCAAATTCAGCAAAATTCTTTGTTGATGGAAAGTAATTTGTTTTTTTTTTTTGGTAGTCGCATATTTCAAGCTTCTAATACTAAGCCGAGATGGAAATTTGAGCAGTAGCAGAGACAATTTGTCAGAGTTAACTCAATTGGCGTGACAAAACAGTCGAGATACATTAATGCTTCATTAATCTCAATACGTTTTTTTGTGCGCGCTACTTAATACCTCGTAATCCTATATATAAACTTGATTACTCGGGTAGACGTCAATCAAATTAGTCATGTGGAGATATTCAAAGAAAAAGTCTGGCATGTTCGATCGAATCGTCTGAGACAACGCGTCCAAACGCCATGCAAACAATCTACAATTTAAAAAAAAAAGGAATCTGAAACAAAACGAGAAAAAGTGTTTGTGCGCGAGAACAAACATTCCCTTCGGCCGACACCTTTTATGCTGATTCAGCGCGGCTAATATGAATGTAAACTTTTTCCTTGACATCTCTCGTTTAACGAGATCAATTTTTGTGCCAGTTGAAATTGAGAGTTGAATCTCGCTCCGAATTGCAAATAAAGCCGGCTGATTGCTTTGAGGCAAACAACAACAAAAAATCGTCAAGTTCATTTTTTCACATCAATAACAAACTTTCTTACCACTTGAAAAACAAATATATGATTAAAGCCCCCGACATGAAAGTTGACGTTTCCTTTAATCCGCGTATAATGAAAAAAACAGCCCGCTGCTATATAAAGTTAGCTTTGCATTTATAACGAAGCACATTCGGTCTAGCTTGACTATTACATGTACTGCTTTTTTCTCTATCCAAACATGCGAGTTGGAAAAAACTGGAAAATGAAATGAAGGATCAGTGTAAATATACGTGATCACTTTTATAAAATCTGTCAACTTCTTATGTTCAAATTCAAATCAAAACATTCTATTAAAAATTAATTTTTGTTATTTAAAACATCAAATCTACTGCACGATATTTCCTTCAGTTTATTTCTCCGTTGTTCCATTTGTTTTTTTCGCTGAAAAATAAAATTAATTTTTATAGCAGTTATTAATATTAATTTTTTTCACTCCACAAATGAGAGCACTTAAAAAATATGCTCATCCCAGCTAATGTCCGGGTATAATTTTTCCACTGCCAGCTGTTACTTCCTGAGTGCCGAAATTTGCAGCTTTTACCTCTCTCGGTCTCTTCATTCGCAATGTCATAATTCAAAATTTTAATTCCCCATTCCTGTTTTTTTTTCGTCAAATCTTCAACAGCGTTCAAACGCCCATTCGAACTTGTGCTCCTAAATCGGCGCGCCAACTTTTTTTCACATGCCATTTTTTATCTTCGCACCCTTGCACGATAAAACTTTGATACCAAATTGTTTTCGAATTTGACAACCTAATCCTTATCGATAAAACGACTTTGGCCAAAACAATCAGTATTCCAATTATCTTCTCGATTTTTTTGCCCGTCGTTTTAACATTTTCGGTCCATAATCGCGAGCAGCAATTAAAAGAGGGGTAGTTGAGTGTATATAGCATACATTGCGGGCGCTTTGACCAATGAGCGTGCAAGATGGGAAGGCGGAGGATCATAAGAGGATGGAGGGCTGGTTGATCAATTAGCCGGGCGCACTCGTGAGTTAAACTTGGCCGTCGTCTTAATCGAATATCAGCAGACGAGGAAATCAATTCCGGTTTGCTCGCGGCACACAAAGCTCGTTGCGGATTGGTATTATTTGCATAGGAGCTGCGTGAATGCGGGAAAGCCAGTCGTCGACGTATGCATGAGTCGCAAACGAGGGAGCCGATGCACATTGACCCTCGACGAAAAGACACTTTAAACGTTTGAAATTCAAATTTGATCAAGAGCAAGCTTCCGAGCCCCGGTGCCAATGAGTTATTCATATTTATATAAACGGCCGCGTCGACGACATTTATTTTTTTTTTCTTCTCGTCCTTCCTTTTTCGCTAAAAGTTCGCTAATGTGATTTCGTGGCCCCGATTTATGGCTCTTAATGCGACTCCGGTCGGAATTTACAGCCCGATTTCTCAGCCGATTTTCTCGTTTTTTCTACCTTTCTTATTCCAATTCGCGATATTATTTTGAACGTAAGAGCTGGCTAAAATAAATAGAGAAAGGGGCAATAAAACTTGGGGAAATGAGAGCGTCGTGTTTTATTATGACGATGCTTAAATGAGCGCGATTTTTTTTCAAAGAGGGGATGGATCAGATTTTTCTTCGAGGTACTAAAGCAATTTGGTCGAAATTGGTTAAGGGATGAGACGAGGTTACTGTGCACGAAACACTTGAATTTCGTTCTCTTCTCCTGGAAAAAAAGTTTTTTTTCTGCCTAAGGTCGACGTTACTTGAACGTGAGAATAATTGACGGCCGTAATGCTAGGACTCGAAAATCGCCCTTTAGTCCCGGTCGTTTTTCATAATCCTCCGTTGCCTTTATATCCAGCGCGATTCACGTCTACCTCCAGCGGTTACTCAGGCGAGAAAAGCTCGAAAATAATCGAAAGATGGAAACAATTTCAAATATCACGCCGCGGTTCAAATTTTTTAAGACCTTTCTGCTACTTCGACGGACAAACTAAACGCTTATATTTATCCATCTTCCTAACTTCATCATCGCGTTTCTCTTCAATCTTTCAAGAACAAAAAGTTAGGTCTCAAATTTCAACAAAATCTGAAGACTTAGCAAAAAATATGATTAAATTACTAATTCAAATTGAAACAACAATTGACAATTCATCTGATAAGACGAAATGTAAACTGTAAGTCACAGTTACAATAGGCTCACAGAAAACGAGTGTTCGATTTCTTAGTACCCGTCGTTAAGTCCGCGCAATGTGTGTGCGGCTTTATTACACGCCCGCGACGACGACTGATATACATAATTCCATGTATATTTAAAACCAATTACTCTACGAACAGGAATCCAACTTGTTATACAGTATGTTACTTCATTTTTCGATTGCCAATTAAAATAAACCACCGCGAAATTCTGCCTATAAAATTCAAATCGATGACAGTGCGTCCAAGCCGGAACAAATTGAAAATAAAAACTGTCCGAAGAAATTTGAAAATGAAAACAACCCGTCTTTTATGAACCTTGAGCATTTTCCAGTTATGCCTAATTAAGAGGCGCTTATAGCCAGCCACTGATACGATATTACTTTTGATGTAAGAAGCTTTTGTGCTATCACAATTTCTCCATCTCGCGAGATCATATTTCATCTTTAATCGCGCGGCTCTCAAACCCTGGCAGAGCAGTTAATATTTATCTAACCGGTAATTTCGCAGCTTTGCGGAACAGCGGTTGAAATTAAAAATTTAAATACCGCCGAATGATTTAACAGTTTCAATAAAATGGCGTTAGAAAAATGTTGCCCCGAGGATCGCTTATTTTGTTGCGCGTCCGATTCCCCGGGACGCTTTTCTCGTTTCGTACGCGATGCAACTCGTAAATCATACGAGACAAAAAAAAGCGTCTCATGAAATTACTGCTTTCAACTCATAAGTGCGACAAGCATCGTTCTTATAAAGTCGTTTGTTATCGTAAAAGCTCACGGACATGCTCTTGAATTTCAAATGGCTAGAACAATTTTTGATTTGAATGATTTCGATTTTGAATCGGAGCCAAAACTACAAATTTGTCCAATAAAAAAGTCCAAACAGTTTTTACACTTTTCTCTGTCATTTTTCAAGAGTATCCAACTGTATTTTTTCTAGAATAATTTTCAAACATCAAAGTGTTATGTAAAAGTAAAGATACAAATTTCTCAAAAAAAAAAAAAAAATATTTGAGGGTAAAAACTGACGTATGAATATTTTATAGGAGGTTTTTCAATCGGAACTGATTTTGCAAAGTGGGAAAAGAAAGAAGTTTGTGACACATCCGCGAAAATGAGCGCAAACATGAATTTTTTGTGGCGTTGCATTTTCGGTAAGTTTGATCACGCGATGGACTTGGGCGTAGCGTCTGAGATCGAAGGGGGCAAAAGAAAGTTGGCATATCGCCGAGCCGCGGAGTGGGGCCGCCAGTTGAATACGCGGAGGATAAGAACCAACGGGGGATGAAATAGCGAAGGGTGCGCCGCGAGACAGACAAAATATGGATGGAAAATCCGCGAGCGAGTGACGCGAAAAATTTGCCAAATCGACTTTGCGTCCCTCGCAAAATCCGCCGATCGCCAGATTATATCATCAAAAAAATGACGATCGAGTTGCCACCGTTGATAATAACCGTGAGGGCTTTTATGCCGCGTGTCTTATTCATCCCGGAGATCTCCTTTTTTTCTCCTGTTTAAATTCTTCCTGTCACTCCAATTCGCGCCTTCCAGGCTAAATCAGTCGAGACAACCAGACGCGCGAATTCGTTTGCCATCAGTCAGTTTTGCTCGATACGTCATTTGATATAAGTTTGCATACACAAATTTAGCAAAGAAAACCCTAGAAAATAATACTAAAAAATAAATAGAATATAAAAACATTGTCGATGCAATTTTCATATGCATCTCAGAGGAGAAAAAACGAACGGTTTCTGTTCTCGTCGTTTCCGTTGTGCAAATATATTACCAGGACAGTTTTCTGTTTATCTTCTTACAATGCGGAATCAATTTGTATTGTTCGAACGGTTTATTTATGTACATGAGAAAAAGTTTGAACAAATCTGATTAAAATGAATATTCCATTTCGATACTCGTTTGTTTTCCGTTTTTTTTGTGCTTGCGAATCGATCGGATTGAATATATACGCCGCGAAGACGGACACAGAGTCATTTTTTTATGTAACGATGGACGGGAACACTGAAACCTAATTGCGTTAACGCAAGTGATTCGATTCGGATAATTTGGGCTGTGTATTTGGCCAAACGGGAAAAATCGTTTCTGGATTGGCATTGTGCTCAGTTTATGCTTTGTCGCATCTGAATGAAAATGCTTCGGCGATTACCGTTAATATCCATTTCTTTGTTTGCGGCTAATTGATCGTGCCTGCCTTTTTTTCATTCGCAGAAAAATCTCAAAAAGAATTCAAGAACTAGTATAGACGCTTTAGCCAGCTCGACTTCGCCGTTTTTTCTCTGTCAATACCGAATCACCCGACTGCAATCGTCAAGCTCTTTGTTTGTTAAATAAAGCTCACTGCATTAACAAAATCGAACGTAAATTTTTAATTAAACCGGCGGCGACTTTTAGAAAAAGAGCAAAAAGCATTTCCGATGATGGGTTCAAGTTATTTTTAATAACCGAAACGGTTGGAGCGTCTTCAGCAGAGAAAATTGCAGAGCATTTTAAAAACTCGAGAAGATGATCCTGGCACCCTCGCAGATTGTGCTTATCTGGCAGGTAATATATTGTCTTATCAAAATTCGCATCAATTGTGCGCAAACCGAACAAATCTCCAACTTCAGACTCGCGTAATTACACGACAACAATTTAGCGACGCGACTAGAGCCAGCCATTGTCGCCGCTGGTACGCGTCCCAATCGCATTTTTACGACCAATCAGGGCAGAAAATCGAATTTGAGTATTCATACGTCTCTTCGATAATTCATCGACACGATTATTACGCTCAGCGAATTATTATTAGAACTCTCCATCGCGTATAGTGCTTATGGTCTAATTATCTTATTACATCGAAGGTCATCTTTATGTGGAATATCAGCTTTATTTCGTTTTTCATTTTTCAAGTACAGATTGTGCAATAATCCAGTACTTTCGAGTTTCCGATATAAAATTGTCTTGCTAAGAAAAAAAAATGATACGCAAATTACAAGCATGATAATAGTCACGTAGAATCTATTTTCGCTAGAAAATTTTAAAATGGATGTTCTATCTTTCTTTTACGTATTGAATTTTATATTTCTATCTTCCTCACTGGAACCTAAGTAATGTTTCAAACAAAAAGTATTGTAAACAAGAATAATATTTAGTTACATATGAATTCAAACAACATTTTCATCAACATATTATGATTTATTTCCTCATGTTCAGTTTTTGTGGATGCTACTTTCATTAAACACAGTTAAGCAAATTAAATAGCGAATAATTTTTCCTTTGTAACTTACACAGTAGTTTATAATAGATCAAGTGTCTTACCTACAAGATATCTACAGTCACTGTCTCCACAAAATGTGCTTAAAAGTTATGATTTCAAAATGTATAATCAAAAACAAGTTCCGTTGTGTATGTGAGGGATGGAATTTTGTATAAGGTCTTTACACGCACGTCCCGATACGAGGACGGCAGAGTCTGCAGAACCACGTGTCTCTTTTTCTCTAATGAGACTTACAAATGGAAAAAAAGGACTGAAAGACTGCTTCTCTATGGCCGACGAAGCGTAGATTTAAAGATACATAAATAGGAGATGACGAGCAGCGTCTAATCTGATGCAAACGTATTCAGCGCGCTTTGAAAGGGATCGATTTAATCAATTAATGGCAATGATCAGCGACCTTTTGGGGATGAAAAAGTTAAACGTCAAAAATAAAATTAATCGCGTAATTTGGAATGCAAATTGTATGTGCCTGTTGCAAAACTCAATTACACAATGCGCGTAACCCAAAACGGATTATTTTGCAAAGCTACCCGCGTCGCGGCGGACTTATTTTTCAGTTATGATCCATGTTTATACTTTCACGATTAATGCATTAACTTAGTTGCAACGGCGGAGAATAAATCACAAAGACACGACGGTATTGTACGCGACTGTATTCTTTGCCGGGATTATGCATATCTACGGCGCTGTATAATAAGAATTTACATCGCATTTCGAGACAGTAGGCTCTGGATTGTCTCACGCGAATGCCATTTGCGAGCGTCGCATCGTGCCAACGCAAAAAATTGTCCTGGATCTACCGTCGATACTTGTTATCGCGAGTATTTTTTGCCATGATGCGGATAATTAACGAATACGACACAAAAACTTACGAGAAAAATTTTGATTGAAAAATGTAAGGGTTCTCGACAAACGTACGTTTGCAATCGCTAATTAATTAGGTGTTCCCAAAATAGAAATGATGAAAAGTTTATTAATGACACCACTTTTTGTCTAAATTCCTTTAAAGCCGATAGCTCAGGGGATGAAAGTAACTTTCAATAGTGGGGGGCCTGAGTTCAAATCCTGTCTATGGAATTTTTCACAACTTTTTATTTAACTTTTTTCGAAATTTATAGCTCGAACGGAACGAGTGGATTTCAGTAGCGGAAGGCCTGAGTTCGAATCTCGCCTGTTTTTTTTTTTTTTTCGTTTCTATAAATTGAAGTGGATAGAATGGATAAAATTGTTGTTTTTTCGTGTTTAATGAAGACGAACTGAAAGTATTTCCCCGAAGTCAACCCCAATCGAGGCAAATTTGCGAGAGTCGTTATTCTTTTGTGAGAGGTTGAATCGGTTGTTGGGGATTAATTCATTAAAAAGGGCTCGCGATTGCATTTGTTATCACGCGCTTCTGATACGTGCCTTCATTTAATAATTTACTCCGGTCTGACACGATATTTACATATGTATGCTTTTTAATTTAGCGCAAGACTTTTTTTACAACGCATCCGTCGCGTTTCGCCTCTCTCGTGACAATTTTTCACCCGGATGCAAATTTTCGTCATCCTCACTCTCCACGCGCGTTTTGATATTTTATTTAACCGCCGTAATTGACGGGGGGCAAGTTCGCGTGGTTTTTTTTTGTTTACCTACACTTCTGCTGCATTCAATTATCTTTATTTCTTCCCCGATACAATACCATTTCTGTCACACTCGTCACAATTCCTGTAATGACAAATATGCCACGACTTGCCGGTCGAGTATTTTTTTTTTGCGTTTGTTTCACGTCGACCGAAGTCCTGCGATTGCGTTCCTTTGTTGCGGTTTGTGTACAGAGTTTCAGTCAAAAAGGTTTAGACATATTGAAATTAACGATGGCTCTATCAAGCTGATTAAATTGAAAACAAACGGACGGAAACAACGCCTGTCCCAGACGACTATGCTTTTTCGGCAATCCGATATAGAACTCATACAGCTGATGGACAAACAACCAGCGAAACGCCAGACAATATTTTCTTACAAATTTCTTGTGCAAACATCTATAACGTCTTGCTTCATGTTGAAGACGGGTGTCTCCACACTATATCTGGATAACCAAACACGAATATTATTCTAATCTCAGAGAAAAAATATACTCTAACTTAATAACGACAATGACGCCCCTTAGAGCTATTTTTTTCTTTTTTTCACTCTCTTGTGAATGAAATGAATCTTGAAAAAAATGATAAAATAACAAAGCGAACAGAAGTTTGACATTATTTTGGGTAAACTAAACTTATAAACTCATATTATAACTTCTTCCACAAATTCATGGTAGATTTTAGTTTTTTTTTCAAAAATGTTTATCGCCTTTTATAACTCAGTGTCCAAATATTTTCAATTCTTACAAAAATGGTATAGGGCCACATTTTCCGGCACCCAATTTTCATCACGAACAAATTCTTAGCGTCCAACTCCAGTAGTTTATCTAGGCATCGTATTATTTTCTACTGCTAAAATATTTTGTCACCTAAATACCTTAGAAGCCAAACTTCTAAATTCCTCCAGAAATGTTTTCTTCGGTGTAGTATAAGTAAGAAACTAATAATTTCCGTCGGGAAATCAAATTTGCTGAATTATTTAACCATTTTGCTAATGGCAAGTTGAAAATTATAACTCGCAGAGGTAAGGTGAAAAAGTTAAGTTGAAGTTGGCCGTAATCTTCATTAACTCGCCAAGTTGGATAAGAATAACAAATGCTGTTCGGGGATATGAAAAGAGATTTTGGCCTGGATCAAAATCTGTTCGAATAAAAGGTCTATTTATAGCTGAGATAAAGGAGTTATAAAACAAACATTGGAAAGTGGCGCAATGGGCGCGATATCCGAAAACAATTTGTCTCCCCGGGCGAGTAAATCTCGCGAAATCCGCCGGATGAACGTTTTCACGTTGTTACTAATGTCGCGCGGTCCAGCCAGCGCCGGGGTGTTCTGCGAAAGAAAGAAAGTGAAAACCTTGGGATCGAGTTAAACGCACGATGGCGCCACGGTAACATTAATCGTAAGCATTGTGTGTGATCTTGCACCTTTGACTTTCGACACTTCTGTCGCATGAATATTCGCCTGTGATTTTCGTGCGCTTCACGAAAATTTTGCATCGATCAACAATTCCGAGTCAATAAACTCGGTCTAAACCGTTCGCACAAGGTCAAACGCCCAACTTCAGAGATGTAAACAAAAAAAAAGTCGCCGAAAACAAACCTGTGTCGGAGAAAAAACAAAAGTTTCGAAAACAAAACTCACCTTCAGGATCACGAAATCCATATCGTATTGTTTACTATTGTTTGTGATTGTTTGCGTCCGCTCAGTCGAAACAGCAGCCCATAAGTCTTCGCGTAACAGTTTGTTTTGTTTTGAGTGGGAGAAAAAAAAAGAAAACAAAAGTCAAAACTTTTTTGCACAAAAAAGAGAGGTGGTGAATTATTGACAGCGGACACTGGAAGGGGACGCGATCTCCATGATCGTGCACGAAATCGACAAGGTTTAACCTATAATTGGCGGACGTAAATAGCGCCGATCGCGCGGCTAGGAAAAAACGGCTCGACGGCTGGGAGTATTGGCGGCCAACGCGCGTGATGGCTCGGCGTCGACTGAAACTAAAAGCAGCGGCGCGCAGCATGCGACCAAGAGAGGCTGCATCGCCGCGCATGAAAGGGATGCGGTACGTGTGACACCCACACGAAAATCCCGTTTTAAAGGGATTTATATCGCGAGCACGACAACAACAACCGCACTAAATCATTTTATTCTTCCTTTACGTTTGAAGACATACTTTCATGGTCATTTTGCAGTCCTCCTGATAGGTCCATTATGCGTACTTCTACCGCAGATTATTTTTACATGCCCGCTCTACTCGCTTTTCCTCTCTTCCGCTTCTTGGGAATGTTAATTTACGAATTCCTCGTCGTTGCAAAGATTTAAATTATTTTTCATCTCAACGTTATTTTTGCCTTTTTTTATTCGTTATTTATTTTGACAAGTTTTTAATAATGTTGATAGTCAATTTGGAATCGAACTTTTGACTTATTGCAAAGTTATATAACTAAATGAACAGGTGAATGAATCATCTTAAAAGTTGAAAAGGAAAGTAATTGGGTTGTAAATTGCATAGAGACGTCAAATTAAAAAAAAAAACAATGTTTTTTTACTTTTTGCAATTTTGATCGAAACAAGTTGTTTTTTATTTGCATGTCTTTAAGTTTCGTTAGTTTTTCAAAGTTGACAACACTGCAAATTTTGAAATTGCAAGATAAGACTTTGTTTATTTCCAGGTATTTAAACTTTTCAACCACTAAAGAATTCATGGAAAAACTAAACATTTGTTTACTAAACATCCCTTTTTAGTTATATAAATCTCAGAGACAAATAAAACTGTCAGTTGCGAGAATTCGTTTTAATTAATAAATTCGTTTTTCTAATTGTTTTTTCGCTAGTGTTCTGATGAAAAAAAGAAGGAACGTTGAAAAGAAGATAAAACAATGTAGAAAATTTTGATGAGCACAAAAGACGGCCGAGAGAAGCGGAAAATAAAAGCTGCGGAGAAAAAAAAATTCAATTTGCGAGTAATAAAAGATTTCTGGAGAGACTGTGGTTTAATTACATATAATAAATGATAGGAGCGAAAAACATCAGAGACGGCATAACGTTATTGTACGCGGCCACTTAAACGTGCGCAATGGAAATCCTAATGAACTGCACACGCATAAAAGTAGTACTTGAAATTTAATTTCCACTGTAAATCGTACGCGCGCTCTCTCATATCATTATCATATTGCGACAATTATTTTAGTTTTCGAAACTTATGGCGTCACGTTCCGAACGAAATAATTGGCTTTTTTCCCTCGTTCCATAGTTTTACGACCAGCTCAACATTTCTGTTACCATCTTTTAATGAAAAATTTTCTGTCCACCCGTTCATACGTTTTTCATAACAAAAACACAAAGAACAACAAGAAACAATACAAATTCGGTATTTTAGCATCTTTTCAAGAGCGATAAATGTTGGTATTGTTGATTAAACATTGGCGATAAAAATGTAAATATGGACTATGCAAAACGGCGCTTGGGTTATGAAAAAATATTATAACAGAAGGGGAACCCGTACGTTTCATCAAAAGTTCATTTTGATTCTTGATGAATATTCATTATCTATTCTTTTCCCCTTATCTTAGTAATACTGTAGGCAGAATGCTTCGTACAGTATTACATAGTCTAAGCACTTTCTGTACATCTTCTCTCATGTACGAATGGAAATAATACACCCCTGTACATAAAACAGATATATATTTCGTTTTATTTTTTTTCTTAATAAATTGATAGTACAATCTGTATATGCGTCGTACGTTCTTCCTAGTACTTCAATTTAATATCATGTTTGTGTTTTTTATAACAGAATATTAAAGTAGTATTAGAGTTTTCTCATTTCTTTCATATTAGTTGCTTTTATTTTATGTTGTTTATTCAGTTATAATTAGTTGATTGAACAAATAAAAAATATTTTTCATTTATTTGCCGATCAATATTCAATTTGATTATTTTCAAGTTTTCAACTCAATTGGTTTTTGATTTAAGAATAAAAACCGCTTGATTGAAATTGGTGTAAATCAAGTATGAGTAGCAATACGACAAATTGACATGGGAACTCATATTGACGACCGCAGGGGTCCGTTGTAAGCACCCTGCAACAAATTTTCTATACGAGATTTTATATAGATTTTTCAGTAGGGAGCAAAGTAAAAGAATGGAGGACCATTTTTGATCTACAATAAATTTCAACTGCTTTCCCTACTTTATTTGTTTTTGTTGTTATTACTCAATCAAGTTTTATTTGTTACATTTTCAAAATGTCGACTTGTTTAGTTTTCATAATCAAGATCAAAAATGAAGCCAAAAATTGTGTAACATAAAAAAGCATAATGAAAAAGAAATCCACCGTAAAGTTCAAAGAATAATGCTCAATGAAAAATGTTCCGTACACCCTTGAGTTCTATCATAAAACTTTCATATTTTTTATGACATTTATAATAGAGAACACACGTTAAACTCTATATTTATACATTTGAAAGACGACCTTTTTTGCACTATTCATTTGATGCGTCGTTTGATGAAAAAATATTTTTGTTTCTTGACACATGTAGCTGTGTGAACAATGGACCAGAAGGTTTTAGACGACGCCATAAAACTCTTCCAACAACGTTTACAATCAAAATAACGTCTATTTAATGCTGATACTGAAGGTGAGAAAATTTTAAAATCAAAAATGTAACAATGTTCTGGTGTTTTGTATTTCTTTTTTTTTCAGTGCGTTAATTTTGCAACAAAAGTCATAATTTTCATGGAGGCGTTTTTGAACTTCTGTCAGGAAGGGACAATGGTAAGTTAATAAGTGATACAACCGGTTGAAGCTGTTTCGATCCATAACCGTAGTTGGGAATCATATTGGATGCAAAATTTCAAGGCAATGGCAAACTTGAAGTTTGGTTACGTACTCACAGCATTTAATCCACAACACGCCAAGAGGTTGAAGATACCATCTCAAATCCATCAGAATTAGGCCAGTCTAATAAGCTTAAGACACAACTTATCAAACGCTTATACAGACTGTCTTGTATCATAACCAACTGTTTGTTGCATGCAAATAATTTATCAACCTAATGTAGCATTAATCCAGAGGAAACATTCTTTTAATCTCAAAAAAAGTTTTTGAAGTCAAATAAAACTTTAAAGTTATTAAATCAAAGAAAATAATTGTAAGTGAAGAAAAGAAGATCAGAAAATAAAAATGTTATTATTACGAGTTGCATAATTGAGCTAAGACAATAAATTAGAGGCTAATTAATAAGATTATGAATCAATTTGAATGTTTAATGGGCAAATTTTATAAACGTCATTATCTGCAAAACGCAAGCATAAAATCTATGCTAATATGAGCCACGTTCCATTGTGCTAAATGGTAGGACAGTTATGACGCGTGGGCTTCAAAAACTCTCTAATAAGCGGAATGATTCATCAACGACCGAGTACAAATCAAACAATAGAGAACCACCGGTTTATACATCGGAACAAATTAACAAATAAATGTTTCAACCGCGTATTAAATTAGCAATTCAATTTTTTCTCTTTTCGTGTTTTCCTTCAATTTCACTTTTTAATTCTTTTGAATGCTGTTTTTTTTCAACGTGAATAACATCGGACAGAAGAAATGAGAAGGCATGTACGATTGAATAATTTCGTTTGAGTTGAAAAAAACCTGAATGTCTGAAAAATGTATGAAAAATGTATGAACAATGGTCTAGCGGTGATCGGTCTTATCGAGTTACCAGGCATATCAACGACAAATGCGGTAAAAATGTCGCCAGAAGCATTCAATAAATAGATAATTTTTGTGCGAATGAAGAAAACCTATCCTTAGTTCTATATAACAACGTATTTCGGTAACATTATACGTTAATGCATCGTCGCATTTTACGTGAACCTTTTTCCACATAAAAGTGAATTTATGCTTCCATATCCACGTCGTCCTTTGTGCTCGCGCGATCAAATTCATGAACTCGGACATAAATCAGCGACAATTAAATTACATTGTAATAATATATCGCGGTTTACTAAAAAATACCGCCCGCACGTCAATCCTAAATTCAACAACTTCGTTTTTTTTTATTTTTACATCAACTCTTTATTATTCGTCGTGATTTTTGTTTTTTTACAACAATCTTTACAGCAGCGTCGATAACAACTTTTTTACAATCAAAAATGTCCCTTACAGTCGTAACGCAAATTTGTATTTCAAGTTTTACATATTTTAACTATTTATACTCCATTTTGTTTTACACGTTCGTAATTCAGGTACATGTTAATGGTTTTTATTTTCGTTCAAATTCTGATTTGAATTTTTATTTTCATTTCTAATTTTTACATTTTCAATCTGATTTAAACGAATGATCATAAATCAAAGTTCATTCTGTAATTCAAATCGAAGTGTCTGGAAATTGTAATTACAAAGTGTAGAGATTTTCATAATTTTGCACATGAAAGTTCGAAGTTCATAGTTTTCAACTAAGCTGCAGGATGAATAAAAATGGTTCAACTTGAAGCGAGAACGAAAAATTGAATAATCAAATTGCAAGTTTGGATGCAGTTGCACTTTGGAAAAAATGCACCTTTTCAGTGCCTGTCGATAGAAATTTGCTTGAATTTTTGTTCTTTCTCTTTTATTAGGAAATCTGTTTAATTCGTGAACTGTTAATACTGCTCTTGAATACAACAAATTGTGACAGTAAACTCGTGTTTATTCGTTTGTAATACATGGAAAAATTGAATTACAAGATGCACGGTGTGCGAAACAAACAGGAGCTTACTGCATCGTACATTTCCTGCCCTCAAGCTTTAAATAGTATTTGATGAGGTTAATATAATTTCACAAGACACATGTTCCCGCAGTCGAGGCAGAATTTCGTATAGTATGCTAACTCACAGAAATACCTAAGTCTCACTTCAACCCCGCCCTTTCCATTCGTTCTACCATCATTCTTTTTTTTATATATTTTATATTATATCTTAATTATATAAAAGCTAACAGTTTCCCAGTACACCAAAAATTTATCTCCTGAAACGGTTTTATTATTTGTATATTTTTTCAATGTTTCAATTATGTACAAGTTTGAATATTCATACCGCAAAGTTTAAACTTCTTTTTTGGTATTTGTTTGATATATAATACACAGATCAATATTGTTTCATAACGATTAACCACCTAGACGAAAAATTATTAAGAGAATTTCATAACGAATTTATGAAAGGAAGTTTTGTTTTTATTCTCAAATGTGTGATACAGTTTTTAGTACAGCTTTTAGTACATAAGATGTAAATTTAATTATTGTCTTTGAAATCAGTTTTTTTGCACGAATCTTATCATTGGTTAAAGAAATGATTAATTTTATAACGACGATAGAAAATTGCACAAGTCATTTGAAGTGCCATGAAATCCACTTTGCAAACGGTTGCAATAAGCTAAACAAGGTCTAAACAATCTTTTTTAGGTACTATCCGAACAGAATAAATACAATTTTGTGCTCTGATAGCGCTATTTATATGCAATTTTGCAGCTAATCTAAGTATGCACAGTTACAGCTGAAATAGCACCTCACTTTTGTCGAGATTGAACAGTTCTGATATGTAAATGAAAAAAAAAATTCGCAGACAAAAAGAATTAACTTGATGGAAAATCGTAACTGTGCTTTTATAACGCACCGGTCCATAACTATTTTTTTTCAGTCAACGTTTTCTTTCACTTAATAAGATTAACATTTTAACTTAACATTGTAATTTATCCACAAAACTTAATCGAAAACGGGATATTAAATTTAAATTTGTATTTTCAAATATATATTAATTGTTAGTGATATATATTTCTGATGATTTTCTCTCTTATTTTTTTTTCACATCAGTTGATGATCCTGCCATCATCTTTGTCATTATTTGGTACAAATTACGATTACTCAGATATCGTCTAAAATATTTTACCTACAAATATCACTTGGTCAGGTGTGCCGATATCATTTCTGCTACATTGTAATAATAATTTGTAGTAAATAACAAAATTCAGTAACTATTAGGACATTTAGACAAAGTACACCAAACAAAATGTAGTGTACTATCACAAAGTCTATAATACGACCAAATGTCACCTTTTTTTCTCTTCCTACAAAAATGTTGCTATCCTACTTCGCTTCAACGGTTTACTGTATCCCTTTGCATCATGTACAAATATTCTAATCATTACTACGAATGAAACAAATGAAATCATCGACATCGAATAAAAAAAATAATTTAAAAATGCAACGCAAAAATGAACTTATCTCTAATTGATAAATTACAATTTAAATAAATCAAAAAGGAGCTGCACCTTCCTTTCTCAAACTTCTGAACAAATTTTCAACAGAGATTTTGCCTTAGAGAGCAAATGAAACTTGAACATTTTGTGCGATCTGAAGGAACGAAAATTGATCCTTAAAATTTTTTAAAAACTTAACCCAAAAACACATTTCATAAAAAATAGGACATAAATCCTGTCGCAGAACAGGGCATTTCTCAAAGTTACAAAATTTCATAGTTCCCAGCCATCATTCTATCAAAAATTCATCCTCGTGAAAATGAACCGTAGATCATAGTACGTATAATACTCGAACGCAATATCAAATCGTCAAATGGAAAAAGTATTGTCAGTAGAGTTCGTGAACGCCGAGTGATTTTTCATCGAACATCGCACGCGTGCGTATCATTAGCATCACTATATGTCTTTCTCATGTCGAAACGATGGAAACAAAATTAAGATTAGAGAACGTGACGGAAGTGGCCAAGATTCATAGTCCATGTAAAATACAAAAAAATCCATTCACAGTCCGTTATTGTGAACATGAAAAATTCGCTAGAAGGTACTTAATACAAGATGATCGAAGGGCGAATCTCGAGCCATGTTGAAAGTGACGATGTGTCAGCTGTGGCTTTGTCATCAACTGCCTTTGCTCCACGGCTGCTCGTCGGCCGAAGCGAACAGAAGATAAAAGCAGTTGGAGATAATGTCTATAGCCGCAGTCATCCAAAACACCGTGTGCCAACGCGCCAAAGTTTCCTGCAAACACAGATAGAACAATTTTCACTAGTTTCGACTTCTGCGAGAGCGAATAAGTCAGAAAATAAATCACGACCGATGGAGCGGAGGAGTATTTATGAAAAGCAAGTGAGCGGTAATGTCGCGCGATAAATCTAGAATGTTTGCGCGCACTTACGTGGCCGTCAACAATGCTGCCGATAATGTAAGGTGCCAAGAATCCGCAGACATTAGCAGCCGCGTTTGTGAGGCCGTAAAGGGTGCCGGCATACTTTGGTGCGAGCGCGATATGATTCATCTGATTGCCGGCGTAAATGGCGCCGTAAAGAGAACCCATGCCGGAAAGCATGAGCATCACAGTCAAGCGGTCGCATCCGGCCCAAATGGCACCGATGAAGCTTAGACTTGGACCGACCGAGGCGACCGTGTTCCAGAGCTTGAAAGACGTCAGCGGGGATAAGATGCGCCGTTCCAGCAACGAGTCGGCGTAAGCCGAGATTATTAGACCCATGATCCAAGCGGTGAGATAAGGCAGCGCCGATAAAAATGCGTTGTGCTGCACGTCGTAGTGCAGGATCCGGTCCATGTACGTCGGCAGCTCGGTCAACAGGGTGTAAAAGGCCCACGATTGACCGCATTGCGTTATCGTTATCGCCCAAATTGGCATCGATGTAAATACTGCTTTCCAAGGTACTCCTTTACTGTTATCCTAAAAAAATTTTTGGATACATTAGTTTTTCTTAGCGAGCTTTTGTTGTACAGTTTTCTTAGTGTGACTAACATTAAAACAAACAAAAAATGCAAATTTTTCATTTGCATTTTTTTAAATGCAAAAGATCTCAGGTCACTTGACACCCTGATTTAATTTTTTATATTGATTTATAATTGAGTTTTGAATCATTTTCGTGTAATCAAACCTACATCATCTTTTGGTTCAACACAAGCTTCGATGTACAGTCGTTCCATGGTATCAATGCGGGGATGAAGAGCAGGTGTATCGTAGATGAAGAAAAGCCAGAAAACGTACCAAACGATACCAAGACTACCAAACAGGTAAAAGGCCAAGGGCCATCCTCCCCACAGTTCTAACGAGCATAGCCAACCGCTCAGCGGTAGCGAAATTACCGTACCGAAATTCGCACCTGAAATAAAACAATTCAAAATTAAAAAATAAAATTAACTTGAAATCCAAAATAACGTTTTAGATTTTAGTAAACTGATATTAACAAAACAACACAATTTTAATAATGTCTTCTTGTAATTATAGTTATTATTTCAGTTGATAACATGTGACATGACATAATTGTTTAATTTGGTTTTTCCAGTCTTAAAAAATGGACGAAAATGTACCTGCATAAACCAATGCTGCAAATTTGCTTCTTTCCAATGGTGGCACCCAGTGCGCAAGCATGCTATGCATCGCCGGATAAGTAACTCCCTAAAATTACCCAACGTCAGATTTCACGCTCCAGTTTTACGAAATAGACTTATAACTGATACGCGCAATTGTTCGAGTTTTGAAGTTGCATTTTCTTATCATATTGTATTCTGATGTCATAAGTAGTTTTTATCACATGTATTATAATAACGAAACATACTGTTTCTTATTTCTAAAAGCTGACTTTTGTCTTTTGAATAATTTTGATTGATTGGTGAATCTAGGTTGTACCTCAGTGAAACCTTCAGCGATGCGAACAGCTAAAAACGGATACAGGCCCCAGTAAGCTGCAAAGGGGCTGATAACCGTGAGAATGGCTGTCAAAAACACTCCTAAACCGTACACCAATTTGCCTCCAACTTTCTCAGCCATTCTTCCTCCTGGTACATTCGTCATTACATATCCAATGAAAAACGCTCCCAGAATTATTCCTTGTGTCTTTTCGTCCCAAACGAACTCGCCTTGGCTCTGCAAAAAAAAAATACAATTGTAAAATTTACATCCCGTTAAAGATAAAAATAAAAGAAAAAATAGTTATCGTTTAGAAACAGATGACTCATTTCCTTTTCAATCATGAATAAAGTAGGATGTAAAAAAGTAATGGGTGAAAAAAATTGAGATACGTTTTGTTTGTAAACACTGTCTGGAAGCTGCGATAAAGCTAGAATAAAGTCGACGGGAATGAATCACGCATATCGCGAGAGATAAAGGCAATAAAATAAATGTCCCGTGCAATTAGTTTTCGCTTACTGGAACAAATGTGGTGTTGATAGGCTGTACGTTTGGGCAAACGTCGCTCGTGTCATTTGGCTCGATATGAGGAATCGCTGTTTGATTGACCATTGACACTATCGCCACAGATAGGTTCACTCGCATCGCGTACACCAACGCAAATCCGAGAAATCCGAGGAACCCAAGTGTGTGCCTTGCTTTGATCCATGATGTCGTATCCGTAGCACCAGACAAAATAGCTGCTCTTGAAGCTGCAAAAAATAATACTCCTTTAAAAAATGGAACCGCAATACATTTGTTATTATATCTTTTCTCAAATAATAAAATATTATATAAAAAATAATGTTGTTAAATTCAATTTTGGAATTTCACTTGTTTTCATGACGTTCCCGCAAAAATTAAACACTTTCTGTTTAGTTGCTTGAAATTGTTTTATTTAAAAGCAGTTTTTATCGGCAAACTATTGTTCGACGACACAAAACTACATTATGTAAGTTTGCTAGTATGAATGTACTCATAATTGTTAATCGGTCAACGGAATGAAACACGAACTGATGCTCTTTTCTGAAACTTAACTAAAACTTCTTTGACTTTGACGCTGTTATTTATTCTCTAATTGAAAATCTATAATGAAATGTATTTTTTAGTACAGATAAGTGTAAAATTATGAAAAATTATGAAGTATTGTCACATCAATTACAATTTTTCGTTTTTCACTCCATTCAATTTTGTTTTCTACTTTTTCTTTTTTTGAAAATTTTCAAACTTGTCAATAAATCCATGGAAATCATTACTAAGAGCTATTAAGAATAACTAATGGATTGAAAGTAAGACCGAAACTAAATTTATCGCGAGGGAAAATCCTGATGACTATTGATTTGTCATTGTTTCATATTTTTAAAATGCTGTTTGAATGTATTCTGACTTTGAAAGTGAAATTACCCGTAAGTTAAGCGGTTTTTATATGATTAACTTGACACTGCGATACTAAATTTTAGAGTACAAATGTACCAACAAAAATAATATGAAATTAACAAAACGCTAACATTTCGCTTCATTTTTTCTGTTTGTTTTGATTTACTTTTTTGAAAAAATAACTTGAAATTTCAAAATAACATAAACATCTGTTTAAAACCCGACAGAATTTTTGTTCATACGAATATTGATATGACCAGATTATATTTATTGGAATGATTAAAAAATACTGATGTGTAACAAAGTTTCATTTTCAATCGCTGTCTTTGTCAATATTACCATCTGTGCTTAATGAAAAAGTCAAGAATGTGTACACATGAATGCATATGTCAATGTAAAGTCCATTTTCTACATTTACACATTTCTACTATTTCATTAGTCGCATTTTTGCAGATAAACTAGTTCCATTATTATTTTCTATGAATGAATCAAACAAAGCCAGAATGAAATATCTAATCAAAGGTCAGAAAACAGACCAGCAAGTTCAACTCCCATCGATGACAAATCCAAGTCTGCACAATTAACACGTTTATTTATGCATTTTTTTCTGCTTCAATTCACACAATAATGCAAAAAAAAATATTGGTTTTGTATATTTTTGTTCATTATGAATAACTGAAAGTAAAAGTGATAAAAGAGAAATTACCAAATTTGGCCCTCAAAAAATTACGTAATTGGAAACAAAGAAACTATGATGCTGGCGTAGAAATATTATAAAGAAATTATTCTGATTAAGTAACGGACAGCGCCAAGTGGGAGTTCATTTCCTTGGACGAGTAGTAAATTGGTGTGAAAAACACACCATCTCACAAGCGACCGATTCGTCATCGTCTTTCACCTACACAAACTAGGGCTGAGACAACTAAACCCTTGACTGTCACATCTCCAACTTGTCAAAAATTGCAAACAGCTGATTAGATCAAAGAAAAACAAAAACGATCTGAAAGTCAACAAAGCACTGGAAGTGACAACAAAGACATACCTTTTTCAATGCTGTCGTTAATAACGAGAGGTTGTTCGTCCCTCGAAACTGTCGGATCGAGAATTTCCATGTTGACAGCCAGTGCCCGATACTGGACGTGTGGGTATTGAATTTGACGGCTAATTATGTTGTATTATCAGACACTGTGGTTTATTTTAACATCGGAAATTACGTCTTTTCGTCAGACCTGCTTTCTACGAATCACGAACCACTCACCGCGTCGAAATTCATGCCTCAATCACTTGGGATCTCCTTGGCTTTGATCGCAGGAGAACGTGCTTTGACGTTTGACAGACTCAGTCGGTAATGCAGCGATCTGCCTGACTAACGGAATTGTTGACATTTAACATCACTGATGATAGCGCTACTATCGTCATTTTTGTTAACTACAAAAGGGACCATTGAATTTTCATCAGTCCAAAAAAAACTTCAATGGGAACCTCGCAAGCGATGTGATTCGGAGTTTTTTATTTGTTTATATATTGTTCAAAGGTAAGTTAAAAACTAAAACAATGTTAAAATGTTTCATTAAACAAAATTCATGACTGTTAATTATCTTTGTCGGAAACGAAGGTAAATGAATGAATTTTTAGGTTATGTTTGGAAATAGAAACTAAATCTATTCGTTTATCAACAATCTTTTTTTATAAATAACTTTTAATGCTAGAAATTTTATGAGAACGTTTTAATCTTTGATTTTTTGATCATATTTTTTGTTAGTTTCGATTTATTTCATTGATTAAGCATGTGAGAGATAACCTCACATTTTAGACCGGTCTGACAATTATAAATATCAAACACATGATTATTTATTAATTTTACCAATGGATCCTTATGAAGAACCATGATTCGAAAATTATTATGAAGAATATGAAACAAAAAATATTTTTTTTTTCGATTCCTGAACTAAAACTAACGATGAACAATTGTTTATTAGTTTCAGAGTCACCATGGAGGACAACATGAAAGAATTTTTCAAAAAGTTCAAACTCGAACTAAAAAATGAAGTGATGAAAGTCGAAGACAGTTCAGAAAGAGATGTAATTTTGAAAAAAATTATCAACCGTCTTCTCAAAGAATCGAACTTCCCGCCAAACACAATCAAGAAACTGAAACCTCGGTTGGTGAAAAACGCTCCAATTTATATTGAAAAGTTTGAAAAGAAGGAAGTCGTAAAGCAAGACAAAAAGGAAGTCGAAAAAGAGAACAAAAAATCGTCAGGTTTGAAGAAGGGAAAACCAGTTATAGTTTCGGATGAACCAGTTAAAATTTTGGAAAAACCTGTGAAGAGCAAGAAGAAAAAGAAGGCACAAAAAAGCATTCAGGAGGAAGAATCTGTTGACCCACGATTTTTAAAATATATTAGTGGAGAGGAAAATGACAAATTTTTCGAGGAGAACAAATTGACTGGTGAACGAGTAGAAGGATTCATTGATGGACTGAAAAAGTTGAACGACGAGAGCATGAAACTAAAACTGTTCAGCGACAAGGAGGATATTTTCATGATGATCACCTGTTTCAAAATTCCAAAAACGCCCACACGTCAATTGCGATTGTAAGTCAAAAAAACAAAAAAAATTTTCCAATAAATCTTTTTCTTTTATTTATAAAATGATTAACGCAACTTTTACCAATGGATCCTTATGAAAAATGTGATTCGAAAACTTTGAATGATGGTCTCAGAATCACCTTTAAAATGTCTTACTTATTTTCCACAAATATTTGAAACCAAAATTTTCTTCCAGGATTCTTCCAAGGATGGTAGTTTCTCCCTCCGACAACATCCTCCTGATTACAACAGACGTCGCCAAGGGTGTGAAAAACACAGAGAAGTCTGAAGAATATCACAAAGAACTGTTGGAGAAACACAACGTCAAAATAAAGCCAGACGTGATGTGCCTGACTCGGCTAAGGAAGGAGCACGACCAGTTCGAACTCAAACGCAAGTTGGTCAACAGTTACGAAACATTCCTCGTTGACGGAAGGATATCCGGACACGTGGCACACTTCCTAGGCAAAATTTTTACAAAAAAACGTAAACTCCCGACACCGATTGAGATGGACGCAGAAGATCTGAACGAACAGATTACGAAAGGACTGAGGAGGACCATTTTGCCTCTGCACTCCACTGGAGACTGTTACACTGTGCGAATTGGGACGACGAACATGCCAACCAAACACATCACTGAGAACTTCTTGGCTGCCTGCACGCAGATCTCAAAGCTTTTCCCTGGAGGATGGGAAAATATCCGAAGTATTAGACTGAAGACTCCCTTGAGCATAGCGTTGCCAATTTACGTTTCGCTGAGTAAGTTTCACGGTTTCTTGTGTTTGTATTAATTATTCATGGAAGTGAAATTTGAATTTTTGTTTATGAATTTTGTTTTTTCTATTTTTACAGAAAGCAAGAACAAAGTGGAGGTGACGAAAGTCATGCCGAAGAGACCGAAAGCTTACGTTCCTGTTGAGGGCGAACTCACGACTTTGAGCTACCATGATTACGTTTCTGTTACTCCCGAAGGAAAAGTTACGATTCTTGAAAAGGAAGAGGACAAGATGGAGGATTAGATGTTCGAGTTTTACAAGTCAAAATAAAAATCTGAGAATCATAGAAATTAATTTACATTCAGAAAATGTAGATAAAAATACTAAATTCATTTTTTTATTTTACTTTTACGAACAGTAATTTGTACTGTGCTTTTGAAGATTTTTTTTTAGTTGGAAACAATTCTCTTGAAGTGAATTATTTGTAAATATGTTCTGTACATAGAAAACTACCAAACTGCTTGATTGTTTGTTTTAGAATAAACGATGATGATTTTTATAAAAATTGTTTGTTGAGTTATTGCTTCATATATATGAAATAGTTCGATCCTTGTTAAATATATCCTGATAATTCAGCACGAATTCAATCTCCTGAAAATCTCACGGTCGTTGCACAACTTCACATTTGGCAATTTTCACAAGCGTGAGATCGCATCCCTGATATTCAAAATTGTGTTTATCCACAAACCGTGAATGTAAAAAAATAAAATTTGATACAATTCTGGATTTTCATTTGCAATACAACACTAATTTTTAGAGAAATACAAGATAAATTTAAATTTTTTTATTGTTACCTCTACATTCTAATATGATTTTCGTTTTTCAATATTCTTTCATTACAAAAAATCATTTTGTTTGACATATTGTTTTGAAATTTGCCGCCACATTTAATTAATTGATATTTCCATTTCAGCAGCGACTGCGCATTGGGAACTTGCTCCAGCAGTTCAGTACACTCTGGACTGTCACTTGCCAAAACAGTTATGATCCGAATGGTGCTATTTCAAGTGTTATCTTAAAATTGATAAAAAAACAACGAAGATCAAATCGTATACTTCCTCAACCTTCAATAATTGGAAATCACTAATTATACCGTTCCAATTATCAAGTTATACATACATCAACGTTGTTGCTCCAAGATGTGCACATTGTTATCACCCCGTACCCTACTTGAAATAAAAACAAATCTGTGATGAAAAATAAATATACTTCAAAGAAATTTTATTAAGAAAAGTTTTTGTCGAGAGGAAAAATGGAAAAGACGAGTGTGTTTCTCGAGGAGCATTTAAGAGAAGCCGCAGCGATGGGTGACATCAAAGCTGTTCACGAATTTATTAATTTAGGTGTTGACGTTAATGCCCGCAATGCAATGAATGGATGGTATTTATTATTTCAATCATTTCTATGTAAATTTATCATGAGTTTCAATTATTGCAAATTTTGAATTTCTTTTGAATAAGCTGTTTGTTACGAATTTCGGTATGTTAAAAAAAATTTTAATTTCAAATTTATTAATCAAATTCTAACTTGCAGGACTGCCTTGCACTGGGCTTGCAAAAGAAATTTCATCGACATTGTTTTGTTGCTCCTGCAAAACGGAGCAGATAAAAACATCCTCTCCGCAAATGGAAAAACAGCGAGCTCAGTTTGCACAAATCCAAGAATACTACAAATTTTAGGCGTGTCCGCCGATAATTCACAACTTTACACTGCCGAAAAAGAATCCTCTGCTTTTGTACCAAATTATATAAAAAATCCTCCGCTCAATTTAAACGCTGAAAAACCAACTTATCTGCCTAGCAACGAAAGTCCACATTTTAGTAGCAGTAATTATAAACACGAAACAGGTAACCGTTTTCACAACTTGCACCAATTGAACATAAAAATAAAACAAAACCAAAAATTGAAATTTTCATTAAATACATTTTGTTTTTCAGAGTTGGTTCTAAAAATTCGAATCGCAAACTTATCAGATGAAGATTTCATAGAGATAGAGATGCCAAGAAGTAGCCTGGCTTACAACACGTTGGTGCAAAAATGTACAGAAGAATTGGGTATCAAGAGCGAGATCTCGCGGTTGCGAAAACTGCCAAATACGAGGTTACGCAACGACAGAGACGTGCAACGACTGACAGATTTTCAGGAGATTGAAGTCGTACTGACTGACACGAGTGAGAATAAATTGAACGCTAATGGTGCTGCCGTGCAAGTTACTCCTTCAAATAATTATCAGAGTATATCTAACAAGGATCAGACTATTTTATATTAAGTAATTAAAACTCAACGAATAATTGTTACTAAAATTGTCACCGTTTATTACATACAATAAACAGTCCTTTGTACAGAACGTATTTACTCTAGGGGTGTTTTAATGTTTTGATATATTACCCTTTTTTGTTTTGATGTTTCAATGCAGTGCGATCGGATTGTGATTAACAACAGAAAAATTTTGATCCAAATCAATCCGACTTTTATCTTAAATGATTTTTATTCTGTTATAATTATGAATTAATACGACAATTAAATTATAATCAGTGGTTTAGTCGCTTCCATTGAACATTGCAAATGAACCAAAAAATGTGACAAGACTTTAAAATTGAACATATTGAACAAGAATCATATCGCAAAAAATGAACAATTGTTTTCGGCGCGCTACAATGACAGTCTCACGTGGAAATGAACCTTTCGCCGGTCACTTTAAAAAAACGATTTTGTTTGTTGTGTTGTGACACGTGAGGTTGATATATTTTAACAAGTTTAATTTTTAATAACTTGGGTCGTACTTTTATTGAAAGTGTTATTAACGAATACATATCATTTCACGATGACTGAGAAAGAAAGGGAAATAACAAAAGTAGAAATTAAGGTTAGAATTCATAAACTACCTGTTGCAACTTATTTTGTTTATTCAGATATTAATGTTGTTTACTAGTTCAAAAAAATTAAAATAGAAAATTGTATTTATATCTTGATTTTCAATGCATTCATTTGAATTTTATTTTAGTTTTTAAGGAACTTGAATGTTCAACTCAAGCATACAGTACCCAAGCAGCACAAAATTGGAAAACATTACTCGATGCGCCTCACAAAAGATGAAGTTATTGAATTCAACAAATATCACCCGATGAAGAGTGGCAAATATACAACAGAAGAAAACAACATTATCCAAAAAAATTGGAAATCATTTTGTCAAGTAATTTTTCAAACTAAATCTAAACATAGCATTTTGTCTTATACCTTCTTTTATCATACTTTACAATTTTTAGACGCATGATTGGGATCCGGAATTCACACTCCCTTTTACCCAAATGGAGTATGAACCTAATAAATACTACATACCTGACGTGACGAATCGTACGAAGTTTTTTCAATTTTTAGCTGATGGTTTGCTTGGGAGAAGTCTGAATAGTGTTTATTGTCATTTCAATATTATTTACAATAAAAATGCAAGGTTTGCAGAAGTGCACAATCATTTTTTCATTTTTTATTTTTTGAAACGTTAATTAGGATCAATTTTCATTTACTTCATAGGCGGCAAAATTTTTCTAAGGACGATGACCAAACTATTCTGAAACAAATGGCAGAACTCAAAACCAGTAAAACTAAAAAAAATATCCTCAAACTTGCGGAATTGCTGGGCAAGCAGCCTACAACTATTGCTAGAAGGTATAAATATTTGATGACATCCCACCCTAGCATGGATAATACAGGTATTTAAAAATGCTGATACGTTTTTAATATTTGTATGCTATTTTTTACAATGTGCTAAAAGTTGTCTCGAACGTAATTTAGTTGAAAGAAGAGTCATCTGGAATCTGGAACTAATAACGACATTTCTAAAACACCTTCTCGAGTTGACACTGTCCAAAAATGTTAAACAGTTAAAAAACGCTGAAATTCCGAAGTATGTTTTCAAACAAATTGAGGAAAGAATGAACATTAATATGGCAGATTTGCAGAAGCTCTGGTGGATTGAACTTCATCTGCAATTGTTTAGTCCGAAACCAATTTTCATAAACGATCTCAAGATTGAAATAATCAAACGGTAACGTATTTAACTTTTTTTCAAACTTGTTTTTTTTCAAATTTTACACGATAATTCATTCAATTGAATACTTTAGATTGTTGGAACTAGGACCTGAAGTGGTTACACGTATACCTTATCACACTCTTTCCAAACAATTTGATGGCACCACGCCACAGTTAATCAAGTTCTTGGTTAATAACTCAGTCAATATGCCATCTATGAAACGAGAAAAACGGAATGTATATGGTAAAACATTTTTTCTCGATACAACAATTAAAATTGCGAATTTTCACAAACGAATTTTCGAATAAAATAGTTTTATTTTTTTGTAGATCGTATAAAGACTTTCGCTAAGAAGCGCTTTGCTAATCTGAAAATGACTAACCAAAATTCGTACAAGTGTCGTCTGGAATATCACAAGGGAAAGGTCAGGTTGCACCGTGACGATGAAAGGAACTTGGGAGGTGAAGTCAACTCGGACTCGTCAGACGTGGAATCAAGTATAGAGGACGATTTAGAAGACCGATCAATGAATATTGACAATGATTTTTCTGAACCCGAAAGCATTTTGACTGATGACATACTAAGCGAGGAACTTTACAGTGACGAAGACAGTTCGAATTCAGAAGAATTTGAAACAGGAACTGAATCAGAAATGGAAACAGAAATTGATAATACAAATTCAGAAGAAAGTTTGGTTTCTCGCATGAACATGTGGGAAGATGTTATCAACGGTGAAGTAGAAAGGACAAATTGTAAGACAATTATTTAAATTGTATAGAGTTGCAATTTTAAATTCAAAATTTTATAATTTGGCTTTTTTACAGCGGAAAAAGTAGAGTCTGACGTTCAGTTTTGTGCTGAATTTGTCAACCATTTGCTTGACTTGATGATGAGCAGTAGCGTTGAAGGGTTAAAAAATGCAACGATTCCAGATGTCGTATGGGAAAAACTTCAGGATAGAATGAACGTCCCAAAAGATCAATTGAGGGACTATTGGTTGTTACAGTTGCACATGCAGATGTTTTGTCCGGAACATGTTTATTACAATGTTATAAAAAGACGAATAATCGAGATGTAAGACAGTTCAAACAATTATGAGTTATTTTTCGTGTTATTCATCGCTTTAATGGAAACTGCTCATTTTTTTAGATTGTATGAACTTAGGATATCGACATTCGCTGACATCCAGTGGTCATCATTACTTCACTGTTTTGATGGAGCTACGGTAGAATTCCTTCAGCAGGTGTTTGATTCGGTACTCGTCACTGTTGATGAAAATGATATCAGAACAAAGAGTTTTTTATGTAAGTATCAAAAAATTGATTTAAAAAAAGTATCACTCCTCATTAGATTTTTTGCACTGATTCAATAATTAATATGGGGGTTTCAGATATACTCAAGCAGTTATACATGAAAGAAAGGAACAATGCTTCAAAAGCAACTCAGGACAAACGAATGAAGCGCTTTCATTATAGGATTGAAAAAATCAAATTAATAGCAGTTTGATTATCGTAATTAATTGTTGAAACGACTGTGAAGCGACTATATACATTTAAACGACTTTGTAAATATATTGTATAAAATAAATTTTTTAACTGGACATGTTCATATGGATTTAATTGGACAATTCAATCGGGAGATCAAAATGTTGATACAATTTTCTTTTATTTCATATAAAAAATAAACTACAATATAATTATATACAAAATGTTACATAAACTTAATAATACGTTGTTCGCGTTAAAAAAATTTGATAATACAAAAAGGCTAATGATTCGTTTTAGTTCGTATCATACGATTGATTGCACAGAGCAATTCGTCAAAAGAATGTTCTAACTTTTATATCTAAAAAATCGCATTTTGGTGATTTCACATCGTTGATTTAAATTATCTTAGATAGATTGTTAAGTTCAAACCCCAAACGCATCGCTTTTCATTTTATTTCTAATGATAATTATTTGCTTTAAAAATTAATTTAAAGTTTAAATTACACGTTAAAAAATTAGTTACTGTGACACGAAGGGGTTTGATATAGTGACAGCAATTGTCAGCTCATGTTCCAGATTTGGACATTGGCACTGTTTCACATTTCTTTCATGCATGAAAATGTGAAAAATTCGGTGTTTCAATTATAATATTCCATTCGATAAAAAAAGCTCTTCGTAAATAACTTACAATAGAGATTTTTCACATTTGCTTCATCTCGAAAACAAAAAAAAATAAATAAATAAAGTTACTTCAATTATGAAATTTGTTCGTTTTTCTTATCAAACGGAAATATTTCCTATTGAAAATGATCCAATCATTTAAAAATCTTCAATTTAGTTCGTAGATGGTATCCTCGTCTGTGTTGCTCTCAGCTGCGTCCACAAAAGCTGACGATAAATCGCCGGCAAGTTTGCTCACGGTTTTTGAAGCGATGTCGTACATGAAGATCTCTTTCTCTCCTTCATCGTCCTTTGGCCTACAAAATCAAACGACAGAACTAAATTAATACACTTATTTCCTCTTTGTAATTCTTCGAATGTGCACATTTTAAATAAGGTGAAACAAATTACTCGCTCGGATACTTTTGCAACGAAACAAACTTTTTTCAGTTTCTCTTTTTTACGTCTATCACACGGGTAAAAGTTGCAACTTAAAAACATATGTTGAACAATCGAACGTTGCAACATTTGATTAAATTGAAATTTAACCGTTTAACATTTACGGAAACCAACTTTTTCTGAATATAATTGGTCAATTGGATATTTGCAAATTGTACGCGGATCCTGAGTAGACTTGAAAGAGAAGACCAACTTAAGATGCAAATGACATCACTGCGCGACTCATTCAGGTGTCTCTCATCATCTCAAACGGCTGCTTTTTTAGAGCAGACAAGGCATGTTTCACTTTCGAGGTAATCGTTTTAAAATTCATCATCGAGTTACTCTCCGAGCCAACGTATGAGCTTTCATTACTTAACTATTGCGGTTCGCTTGGCTCACATAGAAATAGCTACCGGAAATTTAATACACATGATTGTAAAAATCACTTTCCTGCTGGACTTTCTTTCAAAGACTTTCGATGTGCAAATGAAAATGTCAACATTTATGATTCCAACTTTTTCCACAACATTTCGGTGTCAAACCCATAAAACGAATTTTTTGTTGCGTCTGCTTTTCTTTTTTATTGGCTAATGATAATTATAAAACCTGAATTCAAATATTTCAATCTTTGGAATTGCACAAACTCGACGGCTTCACTACACATCCTCTGATGAAGACTTTCTAAACGATACTCCCGTTCGCGTGTACAATTTGATCAGCCGAATCGTTTTTTCGTACAAAACTCAATTCGCAATTTCAAACCACACGCAATTGTGCAATCCAATTGCTCGCAAAACCCAATGATCCCGACCGTCTGCTAACATCCAAGTTGCAAGACACCAAAGAGAGGTACAACAAGAAAACGGTCTTAACGATTTTAATTTTGCTAATTTTGCAACGCAGGTTACGCCAGCGTGCACAAAAAGTTTTTTTTTCAGGACTCTAACTCTATGATTGAAGGATTATACAACGTCTCTTCTTGACATAAAAAAAATTTGTCCGAAGCAATTAAAATAGATGCACTTTTTCTAAATTTGAAAATCAGGATTGCAATATGTTAACAACTTCTGTTTTGAAACATACTAAAAAATGGAATATCTCAAAACGAACATTTTGAATAAAATTTGAAAAATGTGTTTCGGCAAATTTGATTAAACTTTGAGAAAAAATTGAGACTTACGAGGTGACAAGTAGAACGACAGACTGTCGTTGGGGCTCGGTGTGGCGTTCCTGTTCGAGCCACTTTTTGTAATTCTCAGCCGTGGGTTTCTTGACCAGCTGCTTAAGCGAGTCGCCGGCTAAGAACCTGATGTTCTGCATGTCGCCTAACTTGCGCGCCTGTCGAGTCTCGTCCTCTTGAAAGTTGTAGTCCAGCGGTGCGAGCACAACCACGCTCGAGATCCTCTTGCCGTTGAGTTCCGGCACGTCCGGGATCGGGAAGGAGGCGCCGCTGACCTTGAGTGGCAGGTACCGGTTGTACTGCGACTCATCTTTCGAGCCCACGCTCACCGGTTCCAAGCGGGTCGCGTCTTCGCGAATATGTTTCTCCGCCACACTCTGACCTTGAGCAGTGTTCGGGTCGAATCGTATGACTTTCATCTCAACGCCGCCCGGTCTGAGCGTCGCCGCCTCCAGGTCAGAGGTCACTTTCTTCGGATAGGCTTCTTTTGGTTTCTTCGCGACTGATGGTACCGGTTCGCTCGCAAGGCTTATGGAACCACCACCGGCGCCGTAAAAGTTCGCCAGCGCTTCCGGAGAAAGGCTCTCGATAGGCGTGTCTCCGATCTTGTCGTAATCTAAGATCTGGATGTCGGCATTGCCGAGGATGCCGGAACTGAGCAATTGTTGCCGAATATCATCAGGCACCTCGTCTGGCAGATTCGCAATGTTCGCCCTAATTTTATCCTCGTTTTGAGGACTTGCGGTCGTGGTTGATGGGGCTGGGGTCGTTGTGGTTGTGGTCGGCGCTGCGGTGGTTGTCGTAACATACTGTTTATAATTAGCAATAGGTTTGGCGGTCGTGGCATAGTTGTTGTCATTCGTAGTCAAGGGAGTCGCGTAGATCTTCTCGTTGGATTGAAAAGATGGTCTGGACCAGGAGAACGACGGCTGAGGCAACCTTCCAGTCTCTCCGAAAAGATTCTGAGAGTAGTAAGACTGGTAGAGAGGCTCCGGTGGTTTTTGACTATTCACTGTTTGACTATTCTTCTGAACTTGCTGGACGTTTTGGTACTGCTTGTGGGTCTTGGCGCCAAACGGCAAAGAGTCCTGGGTCTGGTAGATGGTCTGAGGATTTTGAGGGAACGGACCAGGTTGCTGGGGATTTTCTCTGATGGCGATGTGTTGTTCCAATTTAGGAATGGCTTTGAAAATCTCCCACTTGACTTCGTAGGTGGCGCCTGGTTCGGCTGCTGGGTGTGGTGCAGGAACTGGCCTGGGTTGTACTTTTGTAACTGCTGTCTGTACTGTTGCTGGTGTTGCTGTTGCTCGTACTCTTGTTTTCGTTTTTGGTCCTGCAGACGTTGCTCGTAGTATCGCTGCTCCAGGAGTCGCTGCTGTTCTTTTAGGAGGTCTGGTCTACGTTGCTCCTGGTACCGTTGTTTTTCTTGTTGTTGCGTTTGAGGGTAGTTGAAATTCCTTTGTGGGAACGGCGTCTGAGCCTCGCTCTGAAGCTGGATGTTCTGGTGACCGTGATTTTGGTTGTGATTTTGGTTGTGGTTTTGGTTGTGGTTTTGGTTCAAATTTTGGTTGTGATTCAAGTTATGATTTTGATTATGATTTTGATTATGACTTGGGTGATGGTGTTGGAGATGATTGTGGACAATATTTTGTTGGATGTTTTGCTGTCCAATTGGTGCTTGTGGGATGAAGTTAGACTGCTGGGGTGGCAGGGGTTGAGGAACCTGGTTCACTGGTCCTCTAGGTGGCGCCACGTAGGTGTTGAACTGCTGCCGTTGCTGAACCTGAGAAAGAAACCAAATGTTACTAGATTTTACCTAAACCTCAGTAGATCGCTTAGTAAAAATGCTCGAACGTTGATTACAAGGCGGATTCTTTCAAAATATCATTAGAATTACAATTGGAATTCTATGCACAATTTCTAATCGATATACAATTGGCGATGTTTAATGACATATCATTAAACAGCAGCAGGCCTAACAATTTTCCGTAATAGCTGGTCATTGCATAAGTGTGAGACTGAACGATCAGTCGTTTTGCACATTTCATAACCATCATCAAATCCACGATTTCATCCTATAATCAGATTTTTAGCCGATTCTAAATCGGCGCGCATTCATCATTAGCCTTTTTTTTCAATGAAAAGGATCTGTTACTTAATGAATCTCGCGCGCGAGTTACGATTACGCGTTAAAAGCAATTCGTTCCAGAAGAGTTCTTCCCGGGCGGCGATTTCTCGAGCAACAATTCATTTTCAGGCGTATTGATAGAACGTGTTTCGCAGATGTGGTATAAGTCATAATGAGTTATAAGTGTTCGAGAAAGTGTCGGCTTGTTGGAATCAAAAAGACAAAAGAGGAAGCGTCCCGCGGACTTTACTGATGTTTATGTAATAACGCATTCACCCTGCACTTAAAAAATGCAAAACAGACATTTGATTGCTTTCGTTTTACGATTTTTCAGTGTCCACTCATTGTGTCTAAAACAAACAATTGAATGAGACAGGGACATAATTTACAACAAAAGAATGACTAACCACTGCCTGTGAAAATCATAAAAATGAAAATGAACAAATAAAAATTAAAAATGCAAAATAGGAAGTGATCTTTGGAAATGTATAGATTTCTGATTGAATGAAATGTTGAACACGGTAGTAAATATGTAACTCTTGCATTAATCACCGTCTTATATCAGTAAAATAACAGAGTTAAAATATTTTTTTTTATTTGAAAATAATATAGTTTTTTTATTTATTTATTATTAGAAAATACTACTCCGAACCGGAATTGTAAGGAGTTAATTTACCTACGAAAAAAAAGTTAATAACTTATAAATGATTGCAGATCAATTACTTAATTTTAAATTACGCAAGTGAGTATAATTTCGTTACTAAAAGTAATTGAACGGATTATTATAAATGTTTTGAAACGTCCGTTGAGCAGTGATATAACTGTTGAAGTTTCCAGGTGATTCATAAATGATTTGCAGTTTTTTTCACCATCAGAAGCTTTCGTGATAAATAATTAATAGTGCCTTTCAATTGGGAGATATTACTCATTTCTATCATTAAACTATGGGAATGACTCCAAAAGGAAGTCATAAAATCAATCAGCACATTAAATTTATTGTTACTAGCAGAAATAGAAAACGAACTTTTTTTTTCTTACATTTGTACAACAAATGTTTATGTCATCATAAAGTTTAAGAGACTTCTCACGATCGATTTGATTTTGATTTCTTATAAGAAATTAAATGAAAAAAATTCCGTCAGTCAGCTTGCTTTTATCGCTGGAAATTAGACGTTTATCATTTATCACAAGAAGTGACAATCAATTAATTACAATTTGCTTCAAAATCGCAAGCGATTTATAAGATCATTAGAGCATCACCAGATCACTAATCAGACAATAAATTCTTCACGAAATTTTCACTCTCGCCTGGAGGTTACATTGTTCCACAACGTGGGAATAAGTTCCGAGATAGTACGGAACTGCAAGACGCATCAATTCGAGACTCTCGTTACTGTTTATCTCTTTGCTTGAATTTCTCCATACAATTGAATCGTAAAATCATCAATTAGACTTGTAAAATAAGATTTGTACTCGTTGGCAGTACTAATTTATATATGTTTATTTATGATCCTTCCTTCCGATTTTAAAATCAAAATGAAAGTTCAGCTTTGATTCAAAATTTCGAAAAAAAATGAATATTCAAATCCGAACATGAAATATCTTATGACTTTCATGAAAATTAATAAAAATCTTTCGCCATCACATTTATCAATTTGATCCATCAGAATCTGGCATGCCCAACTAACTAAATTAGATCAGTTACAAGATCCGCTCCGCGTGTCGCAACAATTTGGGAACAATGTGTAGTTCCCATGTTACCATCAGCGTGTTAAGATGCAAATGAAACATTTGGTAACACACGCAAAAAATCGTAATTACCTGATGAGCAATTTCAACAGTTTAAACCGATTTCAGGCCTGATAAGTTACGTCTCCCAACGTGTATCATTAAAAAAAGCCTCTTCTCGAATTTGCACAGAATCGCTACCTTGTTGCTTCCTACTTCCAAACTCCCAGCTGACTTCAATTCAAAAAGTTCAGTCCAAAAAAATTCTCACTGATTTAATTCAAACTTGTTTAAAAAAATTTTTCCCAGTCTTTCTTTTCCCTCCACTTTATATTTCAATCCTATAATTTTTATTATAATTGGCGCAGTTCGAAGAAATTCCGACAAAAATGTTCGCACCATCTGTTTCAAGAATCCAAAATCGATAAGATTCATGTAAAGGGACCCTCCTATGAAAAATGATACAAAATCAATTTTTCTGTCACTGTTCTTTTTTTCAATGCGCAAAAATTCAAAACGAATAAATTTGTCTAAAAAAATTGTTTTTCACTAATTTCTGCATGATTCAAATGAATTTTTTCAAAAATGTTGACTGTGATTCTATAATCTAAACCTAAAATTACATCCCTTACTAAAATCGTCAAATTTAATAAAAATTTCTACAATTTTTGTATGATTTTAAAATAATGTTCTCACCTCAGGTAATCCTTGAATAGTAATAGGATGTCTCGGAGGTAGCCTTTGAACCGGAGGTCGAGCATGTGGAGGTGGTTGCTGGTTCTGGTACTGGTTAAAAGGCGGATTTTGTTGATAAAAATTGGGTTGTTGTGGGAACGAGTTAACTATCCTCTGTTGAGGAAACGGTGGTCCCTGCTGGGGTCTGGGGGGCAACGGTTGTTGCGGCTGGTAGGGCCCGTGCGGTCTCTTGGAAGCTCCTGGCGAGGGCAGGGGAGTGGGCAGCAGAGAGATCGTGTTCTCACTCAAACTCTTCTCCACAGTAGCGTTCCTACTTGCATTCCCATAGCCCGCGTCGTTTCTCTTGTAATGCACGTTCGGCGGCAGTTGTTCGTTATTGAAAGTGATCCTTATCCCGCTGCTGCCTGAATGGTAGACCTCACTGTCGGGTCTAATGATGGCCCTCAAGGTCGTCGATGGTTCAGGGGGCAAGGTCACCTGGTCCAACTGGTCGTCCCTATTCAAATTATCATTCCCATATGAATTTTCAGGATCTGGCACAATTTCCTCATGGTCCTCGACTGGTGTCAGGGCCGGAATGGGGGGATCATAAACCACTTCCGGTTTGTCGCCATAGCCCTTCTTTTTCTCGTATTTGACATAGAAAACTTGGATGGGCTGTTTGGTGTTTCGTCTTGGAGGTGGTTCGACCGGGGGTGGTGCTGGGAGGGTCTCGTTTGACTCCTTGATGATGATTTCGATGATGGGTTCCGGTTCAGTGGGGTAGTAGTTGTAGGCCCCGGTGTCCTCGTAGAGGTTGTCGTCGGTTTTGGCACTGGCTCGAGGATTGTAGAGTGGATCGCGCTGCGAATATTGGACAATTGGTTCCATCTGCACTGCATAGGGAGGTGGACGAGAGCCTCGGCGCAACAACCGGTAGCGACCTTTCGGGTCATCCTTCGCGACGCACAAGCCGGCCAGCAAACAAGCCGTCAGCGCCTGTAATCAACCAAATTTCAGATCACGCTTTGACCTTTTAACGCACGAGCGAGTTTCCAGTTATGTAAATCGGAAAGCTCTCTTCTAGATGAGGAGAGATTCGATTAATGAGTCGGATCAAGTTTCTTTCTGATCTATCTGATCTGCACCGAGCACTTAGCTCGCTTTAGAGATCGTATGTTATTTTATCTCAGATTTTTTGACGCAACTGGGATACGGAATTCTGATTAGAGCCTTTTTTATCTCTTTATTTTTCAATTCAGTTCAGATAGGTTTTGAATTGATTCTTAATTGTGAATGGAATTTTCAGTATTTGGATTTTCTTCTTTCAGTTGATATTTTCTGTTTTTGCTTTTCTTGGCGTAAGTGTGTCACGATTATGCTTTTAGTCACTTTGTTTATTTTTTGAGAAATTATTTTCCCGGAATGAGAGTGTTGATTTTCACCATATGATTTCTAGACCTATCAGTGGAAGCAAGGGTTTTCATAAAATGTGTCTTCTGATTGCGGATCAGGACGATTTCTATAATCGTAATCGATACCCATATTGAATCTTCCTATCCATTTTCTCTCTCGTGTCGGCGTCTTTTCGAGTTATTTGGTGTTCATGCGTGATGTACTACATTGTTTTGCATATTGAATTTCACTTTACCGAGTGAATTATCGTGCAGCTGGTAATATAAAAATATGATCAGATATTGTATCTCGTTAATAAACTCTACTGATAGAAAACACGGAAAACAAGAAACGTGCCTTGAAACAGCACGTTTCAAATCATAGTTTTATTTGATTTACTTTAAGAAGAGCAAACATTTCGTTCAACCGAAAAAAGTCAACTTTTTTTGTTACAAAAATAATGATTTGAAAACAGAAGTGATTCTTCAGTCAACAATAATTTTCATAGTCAAACATAGCTTGGTTGATTGAAAAGTCGCTCCGGCATTAATTACAAGTCAGTTGGTTGAAATTAGACGCGAAAGTGTTTTGCTATTTAATATTCCATCGCCGTCACAATAAGTTCATCTGCTTCTTTTGGGGTCAGTGAAAATTGTTTTCTTCGACATGTCATCGCGGAAGGCATCGCTGCGATATTCATTTCTAACCGGAGGATGATCATTTTTCATAAACTTATGCACATTTATCATAATCATACAAAAACGTGAAACCAATCAAAGCTGCGCAATTGATGTAAAAAACGTGAAAAAAAAATCACGTCAAATTACATGATTAAGATAAATAGTTTTGCACTCGGAATCAAGTGAAAATTCAAAGACAATTATTTAAATCAAATCGAAAATCGCCGATTTAAGTAGGAAGCTGCAATTTTTCCGCAAAGTAAGTCGTTTGTACCACTTTTTTTCATTTTCTTTTCTCGTTTTCAAAGGTCCGCATTCTTTTTTTATTTAAAGATCGTGGGTAATTGTTATGTAAGAAAAACGACAAACTCGAATGTGAATAATTTTACCGTTCCGATTATCTCAACACGCACAGTTAACCGATTTCCTGCCTTCAAATCCGTTTTTTCGGATTCGACTCGCGTTTCCATTTATGTAATCGGTTAAACAAAAAGGCGGCAGTCGAATTTTTTTCTCTCCGTCTCTTCGTTCATTTCTTTCTCCGTCAACTTTCTACGACACTTCTTTTTTTTTTTTTTTTGAAAAAAGGTCACGTCAATTAACAAATCGTTATTTTTGACGATCCTCAATTAATGACCTTTCTCTTGATTAATTTAGAAGAAAAAAAAATTATTTGTAAAATTACCGCTTTTTAACGGTGCAGAATGTATGCGATTTTTGAAATCGAACTGGAGAAACTTGAAGGTTTCCATTCTTTTTTTTTCCTTTTTTTTTCAAGAGACAAGATTGAAAAGATGTAATTGTAAGTGATCGAAAGATCAGAACAGCAATGGTATAAATCTAATCGTGTACCAGTTTGTTAAGCGCGGCAGCTGACTATCACCGAGGAGGATACTTCCGTTTGCAACGACGAGGCAATCGGTATGTTTCAACGGAAGAAAGGAGAGAAAATTGTAATCTAGGAATGCGCATGGAATCGCAACGATGTTTCTGCAAGTGACATTCTCGATTTCCTCCTCGACGCCGACATTGCCGGGGAACTCTAATATACCACCAATTATAAATTTTATTAGCCGACAGGTTGCAATTTCTAAAACCGATCGGAAGAATTGTCATTTACGATGTAAATCTCGTGTATAATTACGTGTTTTACCAATTCGATTCTTTTCCTATTTGTCAATTTTCTTTAAAAGGTGCGCAAATAATTAAGTTTTTTCACGAAACATTTTTTACTATTATTATTCATTTTACATTCAACCTTTTGATAGTATTTTTTTATTTCGTGATTTGAAAAGTAATTTTTATTCAACTTTGAAAATTTTTTACTCTCAAAGATGTGACAAAAATAATAAAAATTAAATGGTTAAGTTGAGTTATCTTCTCTGAGTGTTAAATTTTTACCAAAATTTAAAATTTTAATTTGTAAACTTACTTTTTAACAAAATTATAAAATGCAAAAAAAATTTAATTTTTTAATAAAGAATTAGTATTACCGTTTTCAAAAGAATCATATTTCAGCCAGGATGAGTGTATCAAATGGGTGATGAAAAAAAAAGAAAAAACCGACACTGCACAGACACTTGTTATCTCGTGGCCAGTAACATGTTAAGATCGGAGCGGTTGTTTGAAAAGTGTCGCGGGTAGAGGCTCACATAGGAACTGACTACAATTTGAAAACCGAAGCTCGATCATTTCTCTTCCCACTACCATCTTCTCAAGAAGCTCCTCTCTAATATTCACCTGGTGGGGCACCTTTCTCTGACTAATTCATACACCGCACGATATTCCAGACCGTGTGTGTGCACGCACGGCCAAAGGCGACTTGCCATCTAGAAGATGAGGCAAAAAAATGGGCAAAAAATGCGCCCGACGGGACAACGGACTTTCTTTAATCGCTGCGACGACCCAACCGATTATATTCGATTCGCGCTTTCCTCGCCGAACACACATTTTCATAAATAGAATCTTCAGTTTACTTTCACGTTCGCAATTTGCGGCTCGCCAAAGTGTCAGCCGCAATTTTCGAACAGAGAAATTGGTCCGGCGTTCTCAAGATCAAGAACTCCCAGTGACCTTCCAAATTTTTTACCTCAAAAGGATGTGACCAAATTGAAATAAAAAAATTTTTTTTGTTCTTTTTTTTTGTGTTTCTTTTTTTGCAACTTGTACATCTTTTGAATTCCGTTTTACTTTCAACGAAAGTCAATCGAAACAATGGCCAGTGAGAGGCTGATTAATTTCGTTGCATTTTTGAATCAGACCCAACGGGAAAGTTAACGATTATCAAACGTTATCTTTGGTAGGAAGCTAAGGCAAACATATCTGTGCGGGCATTATATAACGATATGTTCGAGTAGTAAAAACGGCCGGGGTCGCATAATATTTGCATCGACGAATATTTGAATTTTATACCTGGCTTTGGTGGGAAATCAAAATTTTTATGATGACTTTTTTCTAACTGTTTGTAGTGTCCAGTTTGGAACGGTTATGAAATCAAAAGTTTGTGATCAACAGGTCATTCACTTTCAAAATATCAGATCAGATTTCACACTCTGGATGATTTAGGGACTCGGGTTTAAGAAGGCGAGAGATAATAAACGGACGGATAAATTGTTTGGCCCTCATCTAGATCGTGTCCAATCTCGGGTGACAAACAATATTGGAATTTTCATAACTGTTTTGAGCCGGGAAACTCGTGCCCGGCGCCTGTATGGCCGCTCCATTAATCAATTTGTCGTTACATCATTTCTTTAAGAAGCTCTCTGCCCCGTAACACACACAAGATGATGCATATTTTATTCCACCTCTGACACCTGAGTAATTGAATTCTTTTGAAAACGAAAGTATCTGAGTGTCGCTCGCGATGACTTTTCTTGTACCTTTCTTTTCATGATGAATCTAAATCTAAAACAACAAATCAAATTTATATGCAAGCTTTTCAGTTAATAATGCACCTTTAATTCATAACTCACTTTTTCCAAATTGAATAAAACAATAAAAAAGAAGTCGCTGACTATTTTTGTTGAATTTTGGTGTTTTGAAAAAAATTTTCATTGAAATTTGATGTTAAATTTTGTGGGTTTCATGACAATTTAAAAAAATCAACAAAAAACTTTCAATAAAATTTGATTATTTAGAATTAAAAATAAAAGAAAGAGTGCTTGATATTTTTCTTTGATAAACTTCGTTAGGTTGGAAATATTAAGTCATTTTTTGATGCAGAATTTTATGGCTTGAGTTTCGTGACAGATTAGGAAAATTGCGAGTTTTCGTGACGCAACGAAACCGCAACGCATCCAGCGTAATCGCAACGATTCCATGGGTTAACGAATCTCAAAAGCGTACTTGTAATAAATCTTTAGCAAAGTGCGTGCACGTAGATTTGCATGAGGCTGTTGTGCAACGAGAGACGAAAAAGTCTGTTCATCTTTTGAGCTCGCAAAAATGACAACTTTACAACCTCTTCGGAAAAAGTGACAATAACGAATCCATGGGAACAAGTTTACTGGCCAATTTACAAACGCAGAAGATACTTTATGAGACGGTGCATAAATCAGAGAAGTGGCTGGCAAAGTTTAAGAACTGCAGATTTAAAACAATCTTCTAATGGCGATGCTCGATGAAAGAGAGTTTGATGGATCAAACTCTCCTGACTTGCGTGAAAAGTAATGTCAATGCTGACGTACATGGTGCAATAAACATCATTCGCCGCTATAAAATGCGAAAGTTTATTTGCCCTCGAGGGATGAAAACATTCTATGTTATAAAAAATATTGTTCAAAATGATCCGGAAAGAACATTATTTGTAAAAATACTACTTGAATTTATAATTAAAATTGAAAAAGACTGACTAAAAAAATAAACATTTTTGCAAATACATTTTATAACGAATTTTATTTTTGTAAATGTTTACATTCAATCAACTTTTAGTACATGTTTTTATTTCGTTGTGTCTTTTATGATTTTCATGTTTTGCCATTGTGACATTTCTTGAAGAATCAAACGAGAAAGCAAACAAAGATGAAAACTTGTAGTTAAACAATAATATAATCATAAATGTAAAAAAAAAAAGATTAAAATGTTGGAAATAAAAAAGTAGTTGTGATTTTTCCAACAGATCTGAAAGACCATGAAAGACATGGTGATTAAGTAAAGAACAGTGAAATGGTCATGAATTGTATTTGATCGGTATTATTGATAATACCGATGTAATTTCGTTCACCATGAACAATCGTGCAAAAAGACAGAACAAAGATAATAATGTACAGTTTAGCAGTGAGATGATTAAGAACGCAGACAAAAGATAAAAACAATGCACGCCAGTATAAAGTAGCAGTTGGAGACGACGAATGTAGATTTTGAGTACTCGAACAAGCCTGCAAATAAAATGTTGTTAACTGTTTTACTAAAATAGCAAAATCTTATAGAAACTGATAGATGGTGATTCCATCCAAAAAAATGATCAGAATCCTGAAGTTGCAGTTTGCATATCACCTGAAGTTGCATAAATACGCATCATGTTATTATCATTTTTCAAAATTCAAAACCAAATGATCAAATTACGTATAATAATTCTCTAATAATAACTTTTTGGAGAGGCTCGCTTCTCGCAGGCCTCAGACTCGCGGGTTCATCCTATGATTTCTCAAAGTTCGTTCAACATCTGTGATATTGCAAACTGCGAGTTTTTATGTCACAAAAATATTTTTGGTTAAAAGAATAAAATAATGATATAAAAAAAAACAAAGAACTCCGATAAAACTTTTGAATCATCCGATTAGAAAATTATCATCCCATTAGAATTATTTTCAATTATATAAATGGGACAGTTTATTACCAGGTCCTCGTGCAATTATGTTTTTTGACATGCCAAGTTCGATTAGAATTTGTCCCGCGTCTTCTAAATGATTTGTTCTAATATATTCAATTAAATTCTGTTTAACCTGAGTTGATTCATCTGATCTGGACCATGTACCAGAAACAATCCTAGGGCAAAAATTATGTATCAAACGACAAACGTTAATGTATGCACGTTTGGTGAAAGTATTATTTATTAAAAAATGAATTTACTAAAAAGGTTTATTTTTTACCATTTATATTCTATGACGCGGACTTTGGGTAGGTACGACATTATAGTTGGATACTGCCGTCGCAAGCACGATATTACCTCCTCTGCTTCATTTCTTGCTTTAGTTGTAATTAACGTGTCTGCTTCGCACGTCGAAAGTTTTTGTTCGAAATCCATGTATGTTTTATCAAATTCTACTACACTTGAAAAATGTATGTTGGTTAAGAAAGAGACAATTGAAAAAACACTGCTGTGATGAAAATATTAAAAATGTTTTACTTTCTAAGGCAGCTTTCAGTATTGTCTGATTGACATTGGGTGTATTATTCGTCATCTTTTCCTCTTCTAGGTCTAGGTGCTCCATAGCTTTTCTGATTAAATCGTAGGCACATTCTTGTTCAGCTGCATGAATTTCGGAAGTTTTATTATAGAAAGTCATAAAACCACAACGGTCTTCATGGTCGAACAAATGATCTAAATAAACAACTTTTTCTTGACTTAACTGCAAAAAATGAATTAATGAATACATAATTACAACAACTTTGGTTTGGAATAATTATAGAACTTACTAAAAGTCCACTTTTATCAAATGCAAATTTTCTAGATTGCACAAATTCAATCTTAAGCATTGACAAATCTGACGGGATACCTTCCGCGAAATCTTTAATGCTATTGATTATCATTTCCTCGAAGTCATCTACTTCATTTGTATTATTACAAATTTCAAATATTATTACCGGCTCTACTGTCATATCGCTGCCTGGGTACGACATTAACTGAATTAGGAACAAAAGTTATTGTTCAATAATTGACGAATCGCGTTGTAAGTGAAAAAAGCTGTACTCACCATCAAATTCATAAAAGTAGCATGAACTTCAACAATTTTACACATTTTGGACTAGTTGTACAAACAAATTCTATTGAGTATAAATGAAATAAAATTATAAGTAGCACATTTTGGACGCGGTCGCCTGTATCACTTTTTTTTGTCACTTTATATTCTAACTTAATCTACATTAATGATTAAAATCTTATCGTGTACTCTGATTAAGATTAACTTTTTTATTTATAATTAACATGCACTAAGACTGCACTGCTTTCAAACGTAGACCTTCGTTCAAACAAAATTAAATTAATCAAATTAAACTTAAACTTTGAACTTGAGTTCGAACAATATCTGACTTTCAAAGTTGTGAACTTGGAAGGGATTGTATGAACAATTGATATCAATTTAATCAAAGAAACATTAAGTAGCTTTCTTAAAAAACATTTCTTAAATTCTTGTAAGAGAATTTTTTTTTGAATTTTTTTGATTTTTTTTCTTATAACAGAGGGTTAGATATTACACAGTGTTATCTTACTATTTTATTAAAAATCAATGAACTCCTGTTTATTATACTTTTTTTTAAATATTTCAATCAGTGGTATCATGTATTTCAATTCCTATCAATCGACCTCAAATTTTTCATGCCTCATTATTTATGCCTAAAAATTTTAATTAATCAAGACTTCTTAAAATGAAAACAAGTCAAATTCCAACTTTTTAAACATTTGTATGATATTCTTTAAGTTGCAGTAATGGAGACAATCTATATAAAGAAAACTCTTTTAATCAATTTTTTTTTATTTTTTCACATAATAATACAACCTCTCTCAAAGCGGAAGTCTTTTACGACCCCTTCCGAAAAAAATTACCTATTTTTCATGCACGTTCATATTAAGATTCGCTTCACGAAACAACGCGACTTTCATCTTCAATAAATCTTTTTTTTTTCCAACTCCATACGTTTTTGCGAAAACGCATTTGTCCAGTCGACTGCTTCTGCAAAACGACAACCTGCCATCTCTCACGACTTCCTAAAACAAAGATCAGGGCAAAAGTTTAACTTGAAAAATGTTCTACAAAAAATACCATCTTATTTATAGGGCCCTTATAAGTAGGGTCATTTCAATTGGAAGAAGATCAGCGTCTCGAGAGAGAGAGACAGAGAGAGAGAGAACGACGGGCAATTGGAAGCAGCGAAGCAGATCGAATGCGGAAGGTCGGTTCGATTTGGGATGAGAGAATCTGACCGGTATTTGGCGATCATTTTGAGAGTCAGTCAATTCGAGACGTGCGCGTCCTACTTGGGAACTTTCACTTGCGCTGGCGTAAGAGGTTCCGATATAACGACTTTCATGCGCTTAAATGTGATATATAAATTTCAAGTACGTGTAAATTACGCGTGCCGGCGGTCTGCGAGCGGACGGGATGCCAAATATGTGTTGGTGCAAATGCAGCGTCGCGCGGTATCCTCTCTTTTCTAAAAGAAAGCAGATTGAAAGGGATTCCCAGGCCCGCTTTGCCCATTTCGGAACAGGTTTCGCCCGATTTATCATGAAACTCCCATTTTTTTTCTCTCTCTCCACGAGATCGGCTCATTTTTAACGTCTCTCAGTCGGCTGTTTTTGTAGCTCATTTCGTCAGCTGGAAGAAACATCCAAAACCCGCATAATCCCGTTCATATAAATCATCCGACACTCATAATTCTGAAATCGGTTACGGTAAAAAATAAGATCCGTTGCTTAGCCACTTTCAACGAATCACTCGAGTTCACTTGCAGTTCAAACGACAATTTGCACCGTTCAAATTTAGTTCCCACAGCTTTTCTGACAAACATTTTAATGATCTTGTTTTGTTCCCGAACCCTTGTTATTTTACAACTAAAACAAATGACAAATTGGCAGTGAAACTGACGACTTTTCATTTCTCATCATTTAAACACGCGTAAACCTTGCTTTACATTGATAAGATTTTTGCAAAAATTTCTCTCAGAAATGTTAACTAATTGCAGAAAATGATAGGATGATTGAATGGAATTAAAAACAAGAAGTTGGAAATTCAATCATTAAAAATGTGAAAATTATAAAATAAAAGTTTCTTCATTTTGATTTGAAGAATTTTAATGTTGCAATGCGGATTATAACTGTTCCTCGTGTAATCTAAACTATTGTCGAGAATTATTTATAAACTGGAGTTTGTAATGTCCGAGCGGGTTTAACAGTGAAAGTCTATGAAAACGGACAGAATGGATGTTGCGAATGATGCAACGCGAATTTAAAATATTTATCAATTCACAATAGCGAGCGTTTATGGCAAGCTGGACGTTGGGAATACAAATTGAAGAGTAGTCTAAGTCTTGATTTCGCGCGCACCGCACCGTACCATCTAATAGTAATGTCTGGTTGTTACAAAAAGTACGCACGCGCTCGAGATAAGCGCCACGAAATGATATTGACCGTGAATTGAAATTAGATTTGTATTTTTTGCCTCTGACACGTGCTACTTACTTCGCGAATTCGCAATTTCAAAAAGCATAATTTCTTATTTTCAAAACGAAGGTAAAAGTTTTAACAACAAATCGTTTCCACAGCTCGTCATTCTTAGCGAAACAAATCTGACTACGTTAAACAACTTTATTCTTGAAAATGTGTTACATGAATAAAAAATCTTTTTTTCTCTTTGTTACATAAAAAAGTTACATAGGCAAAAAAAAAGATGAAATTAATTGTGCATAGACTGAAGAACTAATGCAGATTCATCGCATTTGATTTGGTTTTTTCATAACTGGAGAAGTAAAAATTATAATAAAAATGAAATCGTAAAATTGCAAGTTGTGTAGAATTAGAATTATTTCAAAGTTAATAGTAAGAAAAAAAAGTAGTTTTAAAGATTCGATTAAAAGTGTAATATAAAATTAAGATAGTAGTTTTATAAATTGTAAACCGAATCAGCGACGAGACTTTCGGATATGACAACTAATAAATTTGTACGTAAGCATATCAGTATATTAATCATGATTTATGCTGTCAAGGAAGAAAGAGAAAAAGAGTATCGAAAGCGTCCTCAGGTATATCAAACTTGCTCTTTCCATACGAAAGCAATTGTGTGCGTTCATGTCTCACTCTTGCTTCCAGCCAGAAAGGAAAAAATGCGACTTTCTTCATTTTTATGGCCATTTCAGAATTGGTATCTATAAAAAATTATAATGATGCATTTTCTCGGTCCTGCGTCTTTGACGATTAATGTCCCTATAATCGGCGTATCTAAAACATACAAACGAGCATTAGTTAACAATTTTTACAGTTTTAAAAAAAAAGTAAGTGTCAAGTTAAGTAATGAGAGACTTTTTTCTGGTCATGTCTGAGCTCGGTTGGAATTTAAATTCTCAGTATTAATATGGAAGATGTGAAAATTGGTTGGATTTAAGTGCAATACGCTCTCGCTTATGGAGAAATGTTGCAACGTATTATGTCGCTGAATACAATATGAATTCAATTAACACCGACCTTAATCCAAATCTAGAAATCCCGTGACATTAACAATACCTCTTATTTATTTTAATTTCCAAATGCAATCTTGCAAAATTGTGTGAACATTTTCATCTTAGAGAAATAAAAACAAATTAGAGGAGAAAATTAAACAGAATTAAACAATTCGAATTAAAAAATATGAATTCAACGTTGGTTCAAATCTACCTTTGAATTAATAATGATTTTTTTAATTCATTTTTTATCTCCCTCTACTTAATCAGCGATCAAAAAATGTCTCTGAAAAGTTATTGTAAGATCATATATTTCTCTTTGCATTTTTTTCGCATCCGTCAATCGTACATCTTTGTTTGCACTTTCTTTGCCGACTTTCTTCCGATACAGATTAATCGATCTTCTCACAACACGGCTCATTTTTCTTATGTAACCAAACACAATTGAAACTGCTATCCGAGACTCGACAAGCTGCAGACAAACCTCTTCCAGTTATTTGTGAACCATTGAAAAGTTCCAGTCTTTCTTAACAGCCAAAAAAAATCCAAAACAATTTGAAGGAAAGAAAAAATTGAAAAATTATTTTGTACACTTGAAACAATTAAATACAGTTTTTAAATCCACAGCTTCATTTCTGCAACCGATTTTTTTTCATATTTTAAGTGAGTTCAATAAAACCTATGATTAGAGGCAGTAACAGAGTTACAAAGCTATTAATTATGTAGTTGCAATCTCAAATAAAAGTCGAATTGATTTTTCGACTTTCCCTTGAAAGTTGAAAATGTATTTCTGTTCTCTTACAAGTAAAATTTTTGTCGTACGAAAATGTTGCTAAATTTGGCTGTTGCAACGTGGTGACTGTGACCTAGAGTGTCGGCGACGTTTCGTGCAGCTCGGCATCAACGAGATAAGCTCGGGATTTTTGAATGGAACACACTGCGCCGTCATGTAAATAACGCTAAAAATCAGTGAAAGTTGATGTGGGTAATTTGATGCGCTGAATGCGAAGATCCCAACTCAAAACTCATCGCTCAATAAATAGTGGGAGACAAATTTACCACTGCCTTCAAATCGCAGTTTTTTTATTATTCCAACGTATAGCACACTCGAGTACAAAACTCGGATAGATGTAATCAGCGATGAAATTTTTACTATCATGTTTTATTTCGAGAGGATAACTTTGCGAACTTTCCATCCTGTCCGATTTATTTACACAAACCCATTACATTATGTACATCGTGTAAAAAGCGACTACTAATTGGAAAAAGAGAGGATCATCTTTTTTATTATCTAAAATTATTTAAATTTCAATAGTTGACAAGTTTATGACACTTTTTCTAATGAAATTTAAATTTAAAATTTAATACTTGATTATTGACCTTGGAAAGTAAACAGTAGTTGATTTCAAAATAAAAAAAAGATTTTAAAAATAACAAAATCGTAAATAGTTCAAGTTGAAAAGAAAACGAATTTGTCGGTAGACTGTATGGGAACAAAAATTAAAAAAAGTTTTTTTGCTGTACAAAATTGTATTGATTTATGGAATGATTGGAGCACGTGTATTAGAAAGATATAATAAGTTGAAGAAAATGGTTACACGTGGTGGGCCATTGTCTGAGGACTGTAATAGAGAAAAGAAAGGATTTAACGAGGGCCGATAAGGCGGCGGATTACATTGGATTCTCATGAAAGTGCGCCGGCGGCCGAGGATACACACAAAGCGGAATTGAGTTTTGCAAAGGATGTGCTCTGCTATGCGACGTCAGTGCGAACCAACCAACGTAATATAACTCCGTGTCGACCAGTGAAAGTGGCTAAACTGGAACGTCGCGGATAATTACGAATCACCATTATTACGTACTTATTTTAATTACAAACCAACAAAATGACCTCGTAATTTTTTTATTTTCGACTATGAAATATACGTCATCTCCACTCTGCGCGTCGTTACAGTTTTTCTCACGCCGCGATATAACATAATTGCCGTGCAATTAACGCTTCCTCCTTGGCCATCCTCGAAACCGTTATTTCGGCGACACTGCACTTTCCCTCGCGTGCAAATTTACATACATCAATTTTTCATCAACAATTAAACCCACTCACTCTTACTTTTCAAATTATCTCTTTTTTTTTCTTTGAACTTTGAACGATATCGAACTTCTCATCTGCTTTTACAGTCTGGTTTTTTTGATTTTCTTCTTTTTTTAATTTTGAGAATGTTCTCTTTTTTGTGATTTCATTATAATAACAGGAAGGTCGCTTAGAAAAGGCAAATAAGGAAGTTTTCGAATCGTCGCAATTTCGCTGTCCGGCGGTTTTTTGAACTGGAAATCGAAAATGTATAATTTATTTAATGATACAACTTTTCTTTTTCTTTGTTTTTAAAATATAATTAAACATTTAGAAAAAGTAAAAATATAATTATTAAAAGAATAGATTTTCAAAACACAATTACACTGAAGGACAATTTTAGTTTGTTTGTTTTAATTTTATGTTTGATTTATATTTACAATTTTTGTTTTTACGCCCAATTTCGACATACATTGCAAGATTCAAATAGCATAATGAAAAGAAAAACCACAATCGAAACGGTACAAATTTATTGATATTGATTTTCACTTCTATCTACCGTCTCTCATATCACAAATTGGATAGATCTTTTCTACTTAATTTACGTAGGAAGACCAAGTTATAACTTTGTTCAATAAACTAGGTATAATAAACTAAATCCGTGATTCAGAAAACTATAAACTAAGATTGAATTTGAGCAAAAAGGCAACTTGCAATTGTAAAAATGTATCTTGAAAACCGGATGGTTTTTGTCATCGCCAACTAATTTAGTTGCGCTGATGATCTTAGTCGCAGGGAATCGCTTTGTAATAGAGCTATTTATTTGATTACAAATAAAAAGTGTTGCAAAAAGTCGTGTGTTCCATTTAGTTGCGTGGAAGAGGTGTACTGTTACAAGCCGACTCCACTCCTCTCATAAATAACTTCATCTTCTTTGAGAGATAACGAACGATGTTGCTAAACTGCATCCTTTTTTATCTGCAAAAGTGAATTAGGTTAGAGATTGAATTCAATTCGAGCCGTGTGAATTCTTCAATGTAAACATCAGCGATTACGTGCGATTAATTGTATTCTCCAATTGCACAAACAATCATTGCAGAAAAAACTATATTACAGCATACATCACGTTTCTCAATCTCCTTTTGTTTAATTTTAATCTAAAAAAAACGTGCTAACCCAAAAAATGTAACCTTTAACTTTTTAGATGTTTTTTTCGTTTTTTGCGTTGAGAAGTGATGAGTTTGTTGGTCCCATTTCCTTTTATGTTTTCACCAATTTTCACTGACGGTCTCTTCTGGTTTTGAAAGTGAAGATAAACCACTTTAGGAGCGCTACCTGGCGGTGATTTTTGAAAGCCACAACTGTCAAACCGCCCACATGGCTAATGTTTGTTTTTGTTATTGTAAAGCGTGCTGTGAAGCGAGAATTGTTGTTAAATCAATTTATAAAATTTTAAACAAATTTAGATGGTTGTTGGATGCTTATATAGTGGTAATTTGTTTAATTTGCTTTTGGAAACTTTTTTATTCGATAAAAAATGATGTTTCACATTTTAACCTAAAAAACATCTGTAAACATTATCACTCTCGAAAATGTACGATTTTAATGTTTCGACGATAATAAATTGTAAAATGTTTATAGGACTTTTTCTGCGAAGATTTATGGTCAAAATTACCATTGACATGGCAAAAGTCACTGAAACAATTGACCCCAAACGAGTTAGGAAACTGGCTTTCAGGAGAAAAAAATAGGTAAACTCAAGCAAAACGTTGCTTATTCTTGTTTTGTTATTATATAATTTTCTATAATAAATTGTTAGTCTGTTCCTGAACAATAAATAATTCATGAAAATGGAGTAATATTTTCTGAGTAATAGTTATGACATTTCAGTAATAATTCCTATTGCAGAACTAATAATGTTTAATTGTTGGTTTTCAGTACACGAACTGTTTTGCCACTATCTTTGCTGGCTCTCCGTCAGGTCACTGAGTCGTTGCAAATCAACCGCGATCACAATGACCGGTTGGCATTTAATTGTTGTACAAATGACTTGTCGAATCGAATTTATGAAAAAACTGAGACTGAATCCGATTTGAAATTGCAAAACTTCGAATTGGAGGAGAAACAATGTCGATTGTTGTTGAAACATGTGAAGATTAAAAAACGTTATGAAATTAAAAAACTTGCCCAGGTAAAAATATTAATAATTGAAGTTATTTTATTTCTAGAAAGAATCAATCGGCTCAGTTTTTTACGATTAATTTTCGAATTTTCATTTTATTTTTAGACAACGTCAAAATTAGCGAAAATAACAGATTGTCGTTGTGTCGTTGATGTTGGATCTGGAATGGGACATTTATCCCGAGTTTTAGCAGTTGATTATGATTTACAAGTTATTTGTGTTGAGCAAGATGAAATTTTACTGCAACAAGCAAGGTTGAATACCAATTTCACGTTCAAAATTATCATGATTTTTTGAAGGTTTGATCAATTTTTAAGCAAAATTAAAAAAGAATATATTTCTGTTTAGAAAGTGGGATGAAGAGTTAAAAGTAACAGTACAAAAAAAGCACAATAACTTCAGTTTCAAAACTCCGCAACACTTGGCTGTTAAAATTGACGCATCAAATGTTCAGACAGAACTAATTGAAAAAATGGATAAAAATGTCGATACACAAAACGGTTTTGGAATTGTCGGCCTACATCCTTGTGGCGATTTAGCAGTGAATTTAATGCGGTTGTACAGCAGCTGCAACGAAGCAAGATTTTTGTGTATCGTTGGATGTTGCTATATGAAGTTGTCTGTTAGGTAACTAATCCTTCTACTAAAAATAAATTATTATTCTGTAATAATCATAACTGTAAATTTGCATAATTATTTCTTATTTTTCAATTTTACAGTGAAACTTGCCAGGAGAATAATGGGTATCCTTTAAGTTCATTCGTGTCGAAGATTTCTGACAATAAACTTTCATATAATGCTTTGGAAGTTGCTTGTCACGCTAAGGAAAAACATTTTGATAAAATCAAGTCCGGACAATATGACGATTTGAAGGTGAAGTGAATAATACAATAATGTCATTGTACCAAAGGCAACGATATATTTGAGATTTCACAATTACTTTTTCATATTAATTCTAGATTCACACATTCAGAGCTGCCTTAGAATATCTCTTAGTTGAAGAAGATGCAAACAATCGTCATGGTCATTTAAAAAGCGTCAAACTAAGAGATGGAACTTCGTTTGAACAGTTGAGTATACTTTTTACAACTAATATTTCTGCTAAACTAATTTTTGCTTCATTTTCGACTTTTCATTTCTTTACAGATACTGTTCAATGGCATTGAAAAATACAGCATTTGAAAATTCAACTGTACTTTCGAAAACTAACAATCAACAGTCTTATGAAATGTTAGAACGATGGAAAGATATTTTATATTTCGGTTGTTTGCGTCTAATGCTTGCTCCTCTTGTGGAAACTGCTGTGTTACTGGACAGGTACCTGTACCTCTCCGAACTGAACTTGAAACCCTCGCTCAAAGCTGAATTTGACTGTCGGATATCTCCAAGAAATTTTGTACTGACATCACAAAAATCTTAAATCAAGAAAACAAACGAATGGTGTATATTTTAATAAAGCACAAAGTAATTGTCATCTCAGTGTACGTTTATTGTAATTCTTTACAATAACCATTTTTCGCTATGATAAATTTTTATATTTACATGGGTTTTTGCAATCATCAATCATATGATCGTGTGCACATAATTATACATAATGATACAAAATACTTCAAGTCTAACGTTGTTGTTTTTGTTTTTTGTCTAATTTATACACAATTTATAGCTGGTACCAATTTTATCATTCGAGTACAATCCTAAACTCTGGCGCGTGCAATTAACTGTTGCCAGTTGGAATTTTGCGTACAAGAAAATAATAATGCGGAAAAAAAAGTCTCAACACATTTATTCGGATGAAAAACTTGCACAATAAAAGTGCAACGCATTCAGAAACAATTCATTTGGATCGAAAACTGATCTTTAAGTGAAAACAATTTTCCTTCAACTTTTTGTTCTTCAACCGAAAATTGCGTGTAATCTTTTATATCAGTTTTTGAATCACAATTTATAATACAATTAGAATTAGTGTTTTCTTTTTTGGTTCCGTGCTTTTGTGTTCAAAAACAACATCATAGAACCAAACAAGACATGATTTTCATAATCGAACAAACAATTTGCAAAACGTAACGATAATTAGTAATTCTATTCTACTCTGCACAACTTGTCGGCACTTGTATTTTGGTTTTTCAAAAGTCAGTGTAAAGAAAAGAGGTCCCCAGCCGATGGCAACGGCGCCAACCCTCCCATCACGTCTGGAAGCTGTGTCAAGTCGGGAAGATTGGAGATGTGTGATTTCACCTCGGACCGCACCAGGCAAATCTTCTTCAGTTTTTCCTTATAATCCTGGTGACAGAAAAAAAATGAAACAATTATTAAAAATGGTGTATAATGAAATTGGAGTAGTAGAAGGATAATTGTGGAGAAATAAATTACATCTAATGTCTGTTGAGCCTGCTGGAGCAATTGTCTTTGAGCGAGAGTGTAATCTCGAAGCATTGTTAACAGTTTTCTTCTGTCTTCCATCTCTGCTTGTAATCGTCCATTGTAGTCGGCTAATAACGCCGCAGCTTCATTTACGGCGATGCTTAATCGATCCGCCGCGGCTCGATCAGATAAATTTGCTAACAGCGATACTTCCGATACTTCTGGCGGCAAGGTCGCTATGCGTTCTCTCACTGCTGCGTCTGAGGATGCTGTGTTTTCGAATTCCTGAAATCAATTATACATTTTTGTTAATTTTTCATTCATTTTTGCATTGCATTCTTAATTCGAAAAGTATTAATATTTTCCTGGTTTCATATTTATAAGAAAGTGGCATTCAATTCTGACGATCGACAGGTTTTTAATAAAGGAAAGTTTAAACTACAAGACATGGAATATTACACACAGAAAAAAAACACGGAACAATTCATTTAAAAAGAATAGAAATTGAGAGAAAATGTTTAGATACAACCCGTATAAAAAAAGGAAACAATGTAACGAGACATAAATGAAAAGGAAATTTGAAATCTGATTTACATTGTCATATTTTTTGTTCATTATAGAAATGGATTTGAAGTCTAAAAGCTCAGATTCTTCAAAGATGTACGTACAGAGTGAAAGATGTGAAAACTCTGTATGTACAACCCATTTGTTCAGAGAAGTACTCAAAGATGAGATTTAATTGTGCAGAATAAAATGTTATTTTGAATATCGTCTTTAGTAGCCAGGAAAATATAATTTATTAATACTTTTACAATTTGTATAATATTTATTAAAACATTATTAACCATCAAGGCTTTGATGAGTTCTTCTGTCTCTGGAGGATCTCCAGCTGGAGTTTTCGGGCTCAACGTCACATGCAATTCTTTTGTCCCGTCGACTTCAATCTCGGTTTCAGACTTTTTTCGCTCTTTCTTTTCCTTTTCTTTCTCTTTCTCCTTTTCTTTCTCTTTTTCCTTCTCCTTTTCCTTCTCTTTATCCTTTTCTCTCTGAAAAACAAAAACAATAAATTGAATACGAAAATTCGCATAAAAGCAACAGTAACTTTTCAACTCAATTCTCATTACCTTTTCAGGATCAGGTTTGAATTTCTTTTTCAAAGGAGGAGTGCCAGCTTCTCGAACAAACGAATTTTGGGGATTTAAAGCGTTCCTGAATTCAACAATTTGCGCCTTATCGTAAACTCCTCGCTCTTCCCAAATAGTCAATAATCTTTCTAAACGATCGCGGGTTTTGGCGTCAAATCGTTTCATGTGATCGAAGGCTTTTGGCAGGACTGTTTCAAATACTTTGCCAAATTCAGGACCTTTTTTCTTACTGTTCTGTATAACGTCGTTGGCAAGGTACATGTACATCAATTTACGGGTGTCTTTAGCTGAAAAATTATACAAATTCAACATTAATATTCGTGCTTACATTTTTGTTAAAAACGATATAATAATGTTATGCATTACAATATTACAATTTTACAATAATATAAATTCTAAAAATCTTGTTGTCCTTAAGTTATTAGCATTTATAGGAAAGTAAAACATTTTGAAGTTTGAATCTAAAACTGATTTATTATAGTTTTCTGGAAAATTTGCAAGAAAGAAAGAAGAAGAGCAGTTTGTTATCAGAATTTTAAGACAATGTTTGAGAACTGTTTGATAGTCATTACTGTTTTTTTCCTGTACTAATAATTATCTTTTATATTATCAGAAATTCGGTGAAATTTAGGCCAATACATCAGAAAAGCGGAAATTATTTTACGGAAATAATCAACTAGACAAGAATTTGTCGCATGTTTTGAGGATTTTGAAATTGAATTTGTTATGTTTTATTCGGTTTACTTCGGAAATGAGTAAGGTATCACTTATATTGAAACAATTAAAATATATATAACATTAAACTTGTCATGAAATATTATATAACCCTCAGTATCGACTGTAATACTGTATTCCATACTGACTTGCATTATTTCGTGAATTACAAAAAAATGAATTATTGGTTCAATTTTTCTGTTTGTCTTTCCTATAGAAAAATTACAGAACTATTAATTGTTATTTCTTTAAAATCACGCGATAGCAAAACAAATGTAATTAATCAATTCCGAAAACAAAAACAAACAAGTTCGTTGAATTATATTTATAAAGAAAAATTTATTCATTTTTTAGTTTCATTGCTTATGAACAAGCAAATTTTGTTAAAAATATTGCTCAATTTCGAAATTTTAACATATCTACATAATTTTTTGAATCCATATAAAAATCTATATCAGAAATGAGAAAACATACGAAAAAATAAAGAAAATAACGGAACCCTTTACATCTTACATAACCTTAAAAATAACACTTGCTCGAATTCGTAAATACGTTCATTACAAGTCGGCGTTTTTGTTTATTCTTCATGAAGTACCAATGAAACAATGAAAAAATAATCTTAGACTGAGATGTATAGAAAGTAATTCTCACCTTTGCACATCTCCTTGAACCAGACATTGACGATCGTCGGGTGATGTTTTCGGTGATGTATGAGCCACAACGACAACGTCTGGATGCTCTGTTGCGACGGATTCAGATCGGCAAGTTTTTTCACTAAAGCGTTTTCGGTAAAGCCGGACATCGTACCGATTTGCAAAACACTCGGACGATGTTTGCTTTCTTCAAGACAAATTATACAACTAGCAACACTCTTTTTACTCCGCCACAGCTACTACTACTACGTCACTCGATTAGTGTACAAACTCAAACTGACTCAAACAGCATTACAGCAAACTCAAACTCAATTCAATGCAATGCAAGCAATGCCTATCAAAACTTCAGCACTTGTTTATTGCCCGGACGGTGGCGCCATCTAAAATTCGTTATTTTGAGGTTAACTTATCAAAATAAAAAAAAACAAAATTTGAATGTTTAAAAAATAGAATACTCTTAATTTTTCCGAATGGAAGGTATTAAAAAATATATTTTAAAGTATTTTCTTGTAGATTTAAGTTATTTTTAAAGTTGTTTACTTTTATTTTTTTTTGAAAGTTGGCGAACTTGCGCAGCACATCTGCGCAGTAGGTGTTCGACATATAACCTTTTTCTTTCTAGTTTATCGACGCCATAAATGACTTATTTTGTGTCTTCAAAGAGGCCGAAATTATCGTTGGCACAACATCATTCAAGCGGCACGGTGCATTTCCGCGGATCAAAATTTCGTTTCCTTGTCTATCGGAGATCAAGAATTCCAAATCATGACTCGTAAGTTTGTTAATATTTATCCTACTCAAAAAAAAACTTGCTTCTTCATCCCATCCAAATCAGCGTGTAAAATGACGCCTTAAATGTTATTTCATTTCAATTTTTTATTTCATCCATTTCTAAATAAACCGTTTTATTGTAAGTTTACATTGTTTCAAATCAAATTTTACATTTTTGTAAACAAACATGAAACGGTAGATGTAAAAAAATCTTAGGTTATAAAACTAAAGGTTTGATAATATCAAGAAATTGGCTACCATGTTTATTTCGCACTTATATTATCTTTGATCATTCACTAAATTTCTTCTAAATGGATTCGAAAAGACATTTGTCAATGTGTGAGTGTTGAGATAATGTCATAAAGGTCAATCGAACTTGTGAACGCGGAACAATTGATGTTCCAGAAAAATCTACTTTAGGCCTCGTCAAAATAGACCGTTACCTATTTTGGTCGGTACGAGCTTACCAAACACTTGTGTTTATTTTATTCAAATTTTTCAAAACCACACCAATACTTATAATAATAAATAAATCGCTGTTATATTTTTCACTTTCTAAACTCACGTAACATTTATTTTTCATTTCAAATTATTTATTAATTTTTAATTTTTTTTAGGTGGAAATCAACGTGAACTTGCTCGTGCTAAGAACCAGAAAAAAAATCAAAAAAAGGAGGCCTCGGACCATGACAGCAATAAAGGACTAACACTGGAGCAAAGAAAAGAAAGGTAAAAAACAAAATTAAAAAAGGAACAGAAACATTAAAATGTCAGAATTCGTTGAATAAGCGTTTTCTTTTTTACAGAGATGCACAACGCATGCGAGAAAAGCAGCTGAAAAAGATGCAAGATGCGGAGAAAGTGAAGTGAAACCTTGAACGTATTAAATCACAATTTTTGTTTTCGTTTTTAAGCACTCATTAATTTATAATAAAGTTGTAAAAAAGCATAGGTACGATTGATATTAACTCAACATGAAACGCTACGTTATGAATAGTTGACGAGTCGTTCTATTCAACGCGAAACACAGCAAAACGAAAACAGTTTAGATAATCATCAGTTTGTATTTGTTTCGGATGGATGTATAAATCATTCGCAAAGGGCAACGATACTATTTATTTGCAACTCATAGGCTGTCCATTGAATTGTATATTACTGTATTGTATAACACTTAAGTATTCATTTTTCAAATTGTAAATTTTATCTCTTGGTTACTTGTTTAATACAAATGCAGGCAGTTTGACGAATGTGATCTAAATAAATATACTTTAGATACAATCACCATTACATTTTTTCTTTTATTACTACTTCCAATGCCTTTTTTAAACTTTTGCAACTTTTTTCGTTTCGTTTGTCTTTCAGGTAAATAAAAATGCGATTTTTATTAACTTAACACTTTATTATATAAAAATAAAAAAGACGAAGAATCGATACAAACTACATGTTTTAAATTATTGTTCTACAAGTTAAATGAGATTACAAATATTCACAAATGAAAATGATACGTTATTGCTTCGTAAATATATATACATATAAAAACAAACTCGGACTTGGTACGATTTTTGGACTGCTATACAATGAACCTTCCGGGATGTGAAATTTGTTGACGATTGTTTTGATCATTAATTTGAGACCCTTTTTTCTATCAGAATCCAAGACTGAACGACTTTCAATTGGTATCCAAGTTTCAGTTTTTGTTCGTCTCCTCTATATCCGTCCTTTTCCTTTTAAAAAGGAGGACATGAGGTTCTACAAAGAAAAAAATCCAAATTTTCAGTCCCTCTTCTCAAACCTAATTTTTTGCAAAACAAACAAACAAACAAAAATACTTAAATTATATTATTAAATTAAATATACAATTTTTACCTGGTTGGTGAATCATGTAATGAACCCATCCACGACTTTGTTGAACTCCAATTGATCTCCATTCAGTTTCGGACATCAAGTGTGTTTTTGGTACAACGCTCTCCATCTTTTTTGGCAACACGACGTGACTGAAAAATCAAAAAAACATTGTTTACAATAATAACTATTTTTTAGCATTTATAAAACGAGCAAAACAGCATTGCTAATTCATTTAAAATACCGGTATTCATAATCGTCGTCGTAGTATTTGCTGGAATAATAGATCTCATCCGACATGGTTGTTGTGGAAAAGAGAGAGACCTCGACCGCGACAAACGTATCCGGATCTTTTTTTCGGAGTAAAACTGTTTGAAAAATCTAATCCGACTGCCTGTTCGGTGAAACTTTTGTTCGGTCCGAGAAATCCTGAAAAAACGAATAACCAAGGCCAAAAGTCACACAACTGAATTCAAAATCGTAACGTATTTGTAGCGGCACGTGAAACAATAACAAACCGGTTGTTGTGTTCGACGCGGCGCCCGAACTCGCTGTTTTTTGTCGTTTCTGCGGCAATCTAAGGGTTGATTGCAAATCCAACTGTTGCTCAAGATGTTGAGGGGTTGTGTTGTAGAAATTTAAAAACGGTTTTTATTGTACTTGACGAAACTTGTCTTCTCAGAGGCACTCGATTTGAAAATAACGCATACGAACAAAAACGATTTAAATTTCGTTGAAGACGCCGTTCCGATTGGCTCAATCGACTAAACAACTAGCGACACCTGGCGGATTTCAGACTGTATTGCTGTCCTTGTTTGTTACCCGAAAATAAAAAAGATGAAGAATAAGGATTTCGAAAATCATTTTTGATTTTCAGTTATTTTATTGTGACAACTTATAATTCGACATTTTTATTAACTTTTTATGTTTTTTCTACAACTTTTTTTGACATTTAATGCGCTGTTAGTACGAATTCAATTTTAGGTTAGAATTCGATTGTTGATATTTCAGTGACCTAACTGATCGTGCAATTAGAGACCTAGTCTAGCAGGCTCGATTTTCGGAGACTCATTCGGAGAGTGAAATTTCTACTCTCCGAAGATAAACAATTGGTTGGAAAATGTCGGTGTCCAGAAGTTTAGGATTGTTTAGGTCGGCTACACGATTGTTGACCGCTCAAAAATCAACTTTGCTTCAGCAAGTTAGACATTCGGGTGGCGGAGAAGTGTGAGTACAACAAACCATTATACAACACTTGTCACAACAATTCATTTTTGCATTTTTAACTTATCACTAGATTTTCAATAAAAAATAATTGTCAGTGCAAATATTTCTCTGCTTATAAACGGAAACTGAGTTTTATATTTTTTCCAGATGGTGTTACCGAACAACAAAACCTCCACCAGCACCTGGCAATCCTGACTTTAAATTTCTTATCCTGGCTGAATTGGCTGGTGGATTCATGTGGTGGTGGATCTTGTGGCATTTCTATCACGACTATGGTCATGTTATTGTAAGTCGAAATTTTGTGTACATAGTTTAAACAGCTTTAGTCAAATTCGATTTTAGCATGAACAGTTTTTCTTAAATTCTGGAAAAGAAAAATAACGGAAATTCAATCGTTGAAAATAAAAAACAAATTAATTTATTTGTTTCAAAACAATTTAAAATTATTTATGTTTTGTTTTAGGGTGAATGGGAATACCCGGATCCAGAGAAATGGACAGACGAAGAATTAGGCGTCCCAAAGACTCTTTTAAAATAAATTCTAAGCAAATGCAATTATTAATTGGTTACATAATTTCTTACGATACGAAATAAAAGAACTTGATTAAATGAACAAATATTACGTTTTAATCGAAAGATCAAGTTTCTTTATTTGTATGTAGTTAACTTACAGTTGTTTAAATATATACAAAAATAAAAAATGTACATAGCATAAAGTGTTTCGTCGTCATTTTTTAAAATTTTCTAATGTCAACTTTTATCTTCATTACCTCTAAATATCTTAACTGTAAAGCTTTTCTACTTGGATTTCGATACATGTTTCCGAACATCTTCTCTCAAAGTTTTAATCAAATTCAAAGGATACTGATCGTGTACAATTTTTCTGCCTAAGTAAAACCTCTCTAAAACATCTAAAGCTTCGTGGGCCTCTTGTGCTGTGGTGACTTTCTCAACCTCGTTCTCTACAGTAAGGCTTGAAACGTCTACGAATAAAATACTTTTCGTTTCACTTTGAATACTACTAAAATCCAAACACTGCTCTTCATCTGTCTGAACTAAATCCGGATCGTCCAAGTGAATGACTTCCTCCTTAATCGTGATAGACTCGTCAGTAGACAAACTTTTATTAATTTCCATCACGATTTTATCTTTCATCTTTTTCCACTTCTTCTCTTCTTCTATAATCTCAATCTTTTCAGATTCAACTTTTGCTTTCTGAATAATTTCATCGTCGGAAAGAACCTTCCAAGGATGTCCTTCGTCTTGTGCAAACCATTCCTGAACGTTTTTAATGTTGTACCTACTACATCCTGGCAGTGTTTTTACCGTGTCTATGAATGTTTTTGGAAACTCGATCTCGTACTTTGATTCTTCAGAATCCATAGAATGTATCCAGATACTTTCCAAGACTTTGGGTTCAATTTGGTTCCATGAAGTTGCGAGCAGTTGACAAGCAGTTTTTAGTTCTAAGCTTCTTGAGAAGACTTCTTTGCTTTTATTTGCATGATTTGTTTCAAATTCGTTCATCAGTCTTGTTCTGTACTCGATTTTGAGATGGTTGATGATTTCGCGAATGGGTTGAACCAGAGGACTTATCTCGACACCTAAACGAAGGATTTCACAGGATTCTTCCTCTTTGTCAAGCTGAAAAAATTATAGAAAAAATTAATTAAAATATAATTGAAGACAATTGTTTTACAAAAAAATAATTTTGTACCATTCTAGGGTAATGAGGAGGCGCATTGTCAAGCAACAAAAAACACTTTCTCTCCTTCTGTTTGACCTCTTCAAGAAAAATTGTCTGAAACCAATTTGTAAAAACTTTCTCATCAACAAGACCTTCAGCTTGATTAAAGTAAATGAAATCTGAACTTTTGTCCAAGTTTAAATTTTCCTTTCCCACAATAGCAAGAGGGATTTTATGGGTTCCGCTAGCATTACAGCAGGCAATGATTGAAACTATGTCGATTTTATCAATACCAGGTTCTGGTTGCTGGTTTTTAGAAATTGGAAGGGTTCGCCAAGCCACTAACGTTTCGTCAACGTTGTAAAAATCATCTAGACTGATGTTTTTTTCAGTTACAATCTTGGCGACTTTGTTACAAAATTTTGTCTCTGTTGATGTGTTTGGGTCAATGCTATCAATCGGAAAGTTAAGAATGTTGTTACGTTTTTTGAACCCATCAAGCCAACAATTGCTCGCTTTAAAAACTTCGTCATTGTTGATTTCGTGGTTGAACTCTAGCGCCTTACTTTTAAATGTTCTTAGTTCAATTTGTTGTCCTAAGGCAATTTGTTGCTCGAACCATCTCAAAATTGATTTTTCAACAGCTATGAGATCTCTCTAAAAATTGAAAACAAAATGTTTTTTCTTATTGTTTTTTATATTTTGTTTATATTGTATGATCTCTTTGTACCTTTTTTGGGCTTTGAGTTCCATCTTCCACCTTGTTAAAGCCGAATAAATCACCAAGAGGTTTTAAAACTTGAGCGACAGCTTCAGAAGCGATGTCCAAATCTTGGGCTATTCGACCAACCGAAAGTCCTGCTGCACCTTTTTCAATAATTTGTCTTCGTTCGTCCTTTGTCAGACGTCGCCGTTTCTTTTTTATTGGCTTTTCTTCCGGATTTTCATTAATTCGTTTTGGTCGTGGCATTTTATCTTTTTGATATACAATTTTCTAGAACAAAAAAAGAATAACAATGAGTGTAATACAATATTAATAGTAACATTTCAAAATCAAAATAAGGATTATTCTTTCTTATCTTTTTCACATCAAAGCAAAGAAAACTTTTGAAAACGAAAAATCTCAAACGTAAACAATAAAAACAAAAGGTTATGCATGGTACATTTTATTATTTTAGAAAACAGACAAAACGTTAAAATTAGGTTCTCACCTATTTCATCCAAGTATTTTAAAAATGAGATTCGTTTTGTATGAAAAAACTAACTGGCAAGGCACTCAAAAACAATTTTTTTGCGATGTTTATCTCTTTACACCGGCGCTCTCTATCCTTTACCGCCTTCAACTTCCCGTCAACTTCACTCTACACCAACTCTACACGATATTCTCTATCGCAAACCATCAAATCTATTATGTTATTCTATTACGTTATTATATAAAATTAAACTTTATATTGTTATTTTGTTATTTAATTATATTTACTGTTTTTTAAATTTGAATTCTTGCTGTTCAATCTTTGGTTGCTATTTTCCTGTTTAATATCGTTTTTGTTTTCATTTCTTATCATAATATCATTGTTCTACTTCGTCCACGAAATTTCTCTATAACTTTATTAGGTTTGTTATTTTAATTTTCTTCGTTTTATAAAGTGCGCTTCGGCGCCATCTTGGGTTCGGTATCTCTGTTATCTAGGGACACTGTTAAAAATGAGTTGAACAATCCGTTGCGATTGGACATTGGTGTCAAGTGGGAACAGTGGATCCGCAGTGGTATTGCCACAACACGAGGCAAAAAATTTGGTTTCGCTGCTGATGCCTGTCATCGCCGTCCCTTGACAGATGTTGATTGTGAGCGATTCGCAGTGGTTTCATTGGTCGCGCGACGCCCGTGTGAGTGTTCACTTCTGAGGCCTGAGCCTGAAATCCTCAGCCGCGGCTCCGAACCATCAGCAGCAACGGCAGAGGTGTGTGCAGCGCCGGCACGACGTTGGCCGTGCAACTGAAACATGGCAAAGACCTATGACTATTTGTTTAAGCTACTGCTAATCGGTGACTCGGGCGTCGGCAAGACCTGCGTCCTCTTCAGGTTCTCCGAGGACGCGTTCAACACCTCCTTCATATCAACCATTGGTACGTCGCCCGCGCAAGGGTGTGTCAATTGTTCAACCAATTGTTGCTGCCAGACAACCTAACCTACAAAACACAACATCGCATTATGTAAAAGCGAAAAGATTCCCTCATTTTTTTCGTCCTCGAGGCCAGTCTTGGACGTCGTTATGCACGAGTTTTTGTTCGTTGTTGTTTTTGCTGGTCCTTGCATGACACCTCTTTTTCCTTCCCCACCTCACCAGGAGGACGTCTCAAGGTTAACGACTTTGCGTTTTAAATAGTGACGTAGCACGGACTTTTAAAACCCCACGGAAGGGACCTGTTTTATTGACAAGATCAAATTCACATTGTTTGGCAACAATTATTGTTGTATTATTAGTGCCAACTGTTTTGTTTTATTTTATCCCTTAATTTATCAGTCAAGGTATTATCATTTTGATAACACATCCATTTCTTTTTAGGAATTGACTTCAAGATTCGCACAATAGAACTGGATGGAAAGAAAATAAAATTACAAATATGGTGAGTTAAGTTGAAAATTGCATAAAAATGCCAAATAATGTTTTTCAAGTTTTATCGAAACAAAAAAGTCTTAATAAAACCAATAGAATAAAAAGGTTTAATGAAGTGTAAACAAAAACTGTTATTATTTTTTGGTTTGTTTGTTTTTAGGGACACAGCAGGTCAGGAAAGGTTTCGAACGATCACAACGGCGTATTACCGTGGAGCAATGGGGATCATGTTAGTATACGACGTAACGAACGAGAAGAGCTTTGAGAACATCAAAAATTGGATCCGAAATATCGAGGAGAATGCGGCGGCGGACGTCGAGCGAATGTTGTTAGGCAATAAGTGCGAGCTGACGGAGAAACGTCAGGTGTCAAAGGAACGAGGAGAGGAGCTGGCAGTGGAGTATGGGATTAAGTTTATGGAAACGTCTGCCAAGTCGAGTATCAATGTGGAGGAGGCGTTCTTCACCTTAGCCCGTGACATTAAAACTAAGATGGAGAAGAAATTGGTACGTTTCACCATCCTTATGGCTTTCGTCATCACAACAATTATTGTCGTGATTTTGTACGTTGCTGTACAGATCACCATTCTCGTTGAAACTTGAAATCACTTTTTCTCCTTTTTTGGTCAAAGGTTTTTATTTATAGAATACAATTATAATGCGTTATAAGTGAAGGTTTACATTTTAATAAATAAAACAAGAAACGCAAATTGAAAGAAAGTAGAAGTTTTGAGATACCATTTCGTGTATTAACTAATATGTTCTTTGTTCCACCATGTCTTTCTCTGTGTTTGGTGCGGGTCTGTATTGGCAGAAGGTAACTCTATCCCAGAGCTATTTGTTTCTAATCATTCATACGTATGCATACGTTCATTATTATTTTTTTGTTTTCTATTTGAACCGTCGTTGCGTAACCGGGATATGATTATTTGCAATAACGTGACACGCATTGTACATACTAATATTGTTTCGCTCGCTTTATTTTTGTAACGCAATTTTGCATGTGCACTCTCTGCTCGTTGCTTCGTCCTCTTCTCTTATACTTTTTTCTGTCGCGCTTCCAAGACGTAACTCTCGGCTCATTAATCATCACTTCTCATTGGATATCATATTACAAAAATTAATGTTTTTTTTTCGTTCATTCCATGTTTTTTCTCTTCAACTAAATTTTTTTATTTTGTTCAACTTTGTGGCTTTGTTTTTCATCTTGATATGTTTTTTTTTCTTGACAATGACTTGTCTCGATTGTAATTACGGTACGGCCTAGTTTGATTGAAATAATTAATTAATTGAGTTTGAGCTCGACTGTTTTGATTGAACAATTTGAGTTTGTGCTTTTATTTTCTTTTTACTTTCTTTTTTATTTCGATTGAAAGATTAAGAGAAATTAAAAACGAAAAAAGAATCATATAATAGCGTGTTTGAACGTTTTTGTTTTTGGTTGGTTGAATTGATTTGAAACATTTTAAAATAACAGATGTTTGTTTGTTGCATTGTCACAGGAAATCTCGAATCCTCCGAAAACAGGTGGACACGTGCTGAAACCTCAGGAGACCCAGAGGAAGCCTCAAAGTTGGTTGTCGCGTTGTTCCATCCTCTGACCTTATAAAACGTGCGAGTTGAGAATGAGGCCCACTTGTCTACTAATACACCTTAAATTATCTTCGTCGGACAGACACGATTGTGTTCAACGAGGCTGAAAACAAGCCCCGGTCGCGGGGTCGAGAAAACAAACAAACTTCACACAACTTGTTGCTACTCGTCAATTGGGCGGTGTTTATTTGAACCAAGACGAACTCTGAAACGCGAAAATGAAAACTTGAAACCGTTGAAAATTCCAGGGGAGCAGCACACATCGAACAGTCAAACTTTTTTTCGCTTTCCTTGAAATTTCATTAACAAATTTTGTCGCCTCGACGAAAGTGGACTTAAAGGGGCAAAAAGGCTCTTTGTGATAAACCATTTTGTAAACCATCATTGGACCTGTATAGTTAAGAATAATAGTTTCTTTTGTTTTTCAAATCACTCGGTCTCTCTCCAGATGTATTTTCTTTTTGCGACGGAATCAAGTTGGAATGAATGTCATGAGGCGTTTTTTGTCGAGAGACTAATTGTTTCCCGAAACAAAAGTAACCCACGCGAGCCGTTTTTCTACACTGTTATCGAGCAATAGCTTTTTCACGGGTTTAGTATTCAGAGACGTATTAGCGTGTCGACTTTTTATTCACACAGACCAACTGTAAACGAAATTATAACGCGTAACCAATCAACGACTATGTAATAACGACGTGCGAGCCTGTCCAAGTTAGAAAATTTTTGTTCTTTTTTTTTGTATTTTTTGTAACTTTTACACTTGCCTCATTATGAGACTCGAGAAAGTCTTATAAATGCTTGCAGTTATAATGTGTATTATTTTCTATTATACAAAAGCACAAAAGTAAAAAAAACGTATTTTTCGTAAACCCAAGTTTTGCGAGGACAGGTGACGCTTGCGCAGTTGCGAGGACCAAATCAAGAGCGCAATTAGGCAATTACACTTTGCCTTTGTAATAAATTGTACCAAGTCGGTACAATTATTAAGAGGAAACTAACGAAAAATGTTTATCTGCTCGTTGTTTATATTTTCCTTTATTTTTTTGTCAAAGCTTACGTGTCCCTACGATCGTTTATCATTAATTATGATTTATACATGAAAATTGAATTTAGTCTTTGTTTTTTCTCTTTTTCATTTGTCAGTTGACATAGTGATTACAATATATTTGATATTAATCTCGATCATGTCTTGCGTATTTTTTTTATAGTTGTCACAATACACAACTCCTGACTCCCAACCGGTCCTGCCTATCGTTGCTCAAATCCCTCGAAATCCACGAGGAACTCTTTCAGTTCGTCCTCCAGGTCTTTTTCTTGCAATTTCAACTCGCTCATCAGTAACTGCGGCTGAAATCAATCATCGCTATCAATTTTATTGTTACAATTTCTGTCTAAAAAAGCAGACATTTGCAAACAAACCTTGAGACAAAATCAAAAAACAATCAATAAAAAATCTTTGATATTGCAAAATTTTCATCTTTTCAAAAACAAAACAAATTTTACCACTTTTGATACATTTTTGTAAAATAAAGTTAGGATTAAGTTTTGATAATTAATAAAAATTAATGATAGATTAAAAACATAAACAAATGTCTGCTGGTTTCAATTTGTTTGGAGTTTACATTTATTTGCGGTTCAGTTGGAGGGTGACTAACGAAAGTTTGTTCGGATTGCCCAGCGGATACGATTTTCTGTCGCAGATTTTGGATCTGAGTTTCCTGTTGCTTGTGGAGCCCGTGAACACAGAGCGCGATCGTCTGCAATCGTTTGTTAAGACAACTCACACCTTCGACAGACTTTCGCAACTGACCCTGCTCCTTTGCGTACTTCAATATGTTACTGCAAAACAAACAAATTTTGTATTTAATTTTAAACATCAACCATTTACTGTTAATTCTTATCAAAATATTATATTAAAAACGGTTTTTGTCTTACAACTCTTCATTCTTTCCTAAAACCTTTTTGAAACGGCCAAAAAAAAAACAAAATGGCGAATGAAAAGCACTTCCAAAGTTAAAATAAAAACAACACTTTTCTTCGTTTGTGACACATAAAAATGTAAACAAGAACTTACGAATCGATGCTTGAAACATCTTGTTTTATTTTTTGAACAGTTTGATTAAATTGTTGCTCCAAGTTTTTCAATTTCTCCGAATTGATTTTTTCTGAGTTTTGTAGTTCCTGAAGCTGGTGAGTCAGTTGAATGTTCTGTGACTTGAGGATCCGAGTTTGGTCCAGCAAAGAATCGCGTTCTCGAAGGACGATGTTGTGGTTGACCTGAAGCTGGTGTCGCTCACTTCTGTAATTTGTATTTTCTTTCTCCAGCAAGTGACTTATCTCGACAACTGAAAGCAACTGGCGTTTCATTTCGCTGGATCTTCGACGTTCCTCGTCTAGAGCTAGATTTAGTTCTCCAAGTTTCTGACGAGCTTTGGATAACTCTTTTTTCGTTTCTTCCAAGGCCTCCTAAATCGATAATTTAATATTTAATAATATTTTTTCATTCGTTAACTTTTGTTTGCAAATTTGCACCGTTTTTACTTACAGTTTTCCAACTCAATTCTTGCAACTTGTCACGAATGGTAAATTCCAAGGAAATGATGTCTTGAGTTCCATTGTTGTCAGACATTTTTGTTGTTTAGTTTTTTTAACTTTCTTGTTCGTTATTTTTTTGTTTTGACTGATGTTTTTTATTGTTTTTAAGTATCTATATGTCTCTGAATGAAATATTACTATCAGAAACTAGTAATATAATTCGGTAATAAAGTTAAGTATCCAAATTTGATTTTTGTTGCCAACATGAATAGGTATAAATTCGTAAAAAATTGTACTAAGTTGGCAATGATTTCAGGCTGATTTTGTGTTCAATAAAAATTCGTAATACTAAACAATCTTACTAGATAAAACCAAAATTAACTATCAGGATAGGAAAGTCTAAATAACTGAACAACGGTGAGATTTAAAAGAAAACAATTTATATTTTTGTACATTTTTAAATAAAGTGTTCTTTGTTAATAACTTACAGTGTCTTATTTTAATACAGAAATGTTTATTTTTTGAATCTTCAAATTCTGCTTGTTGTATGAATCTAAACTTCACTTTCACGTTTTAATTTTTCTATGAAATGCCAAAGTTTGGAATGTCATCAACATTTGCCTTGTCGCCATATTCCAGCTTATTTAACATAAATATGCTTATTTTTGGATAAATATTTATCCAAAAATAAAAAAAGACATGGCATAATATTCTAAGTAAAAAATATTCATCGTTACTGCAAGAGCGAACAAAGCAAATATTATAAACATAATTTTTTTTATTAACCGACAATACGGGCCACCACGATTCATAAAGTTTTGTTGTGGACGACTTGATCTTCGAGGTGGCTGATAATTATTATTGAATTCATAGAATTCAGGGTTGCCTCGTGAATATCTCGGCTGAGTATTCGTTTGGAATGGTTCATTTTTAAAAGTATAAATATAAACGCTTTTCGTTTGTCTAATTCTACTCAAAGTTTTATAAGCTGCATTTAACTTTTGTGCAGCTTCTTTGGCTCCTTGAGAAGGATTTTTATCTGGATGGACTATAAGAATTAACTTTCTGTATGCCACGCATATTTCTTTTACTGACGCTGTTTCACTAACTTGTAAAATACCGCAATAATCTTCGTCATGGAAACCTAAAATTTGTCTTACAATCTCCTGATAAAAATTTTGTCTGTCAATGATAGAACCAGTGGAATGTCGTCGTCTGGGATGATGAAACTCCATTCTGATGTAAAACTGAAAAAAAATTTCTATTTATACTTTTGTAATCCTTCAAGTAAACCGCTAATTAAATAGAACTAACTTGGAAAAGTTAATACAAAGTTAATTAATTACCTTTAATTGAGGTGACTGTATACATATATATTCGTAAATCTAATCTAACACGTGTACGTTGGATTATGCAAATGTTTATTCTAACCCAACCCAACCTATTCTAACAAGGGTTTTGTCTTAAAATGTTCTACAGTTTGAGTCGAAATTTGAAGGTCCAACCTATCCCACCATCTCATGCTATTTTTACTTATTGCAACAGAAAGGACAGAACTAAAGTAAATGATTTAGCGTCAAACGATATACCCCAGTTGATTTCAATATAATCTTGAAATATAACCATTAAAATAGGGATTTAAATAAAAAAATTGTTTGTTTGATTGCTATTTCACTAAACTTTTATTTACAACTTTAAGATTAGAAAAACTATTCACACAATACACTAGTTACACTTTGAACTTTTGTATCAATCTTAAAGAAAATTAACTTCTTTAATATTTCTTTTTATCAACTTTGCAGTAACTTTTTGCGAAAAATAATACTGCCAAACTTTCAATGATGCAACGTAAAATGAAAAAACGAGAATACAAAAGTATGACAAATTTAATAAAGAACAATAATTGTAGCAATTATTGTTAGCGATGCGTTGCTATCATTGTGAGTCCATGAATTGTATATCTGAGAGGAGCAGGACTGTGTTAGGCAGTGGTCTTGGCTGTGGACTCAGAACGGTGAAGGTTTGTTTTTCCATATCAACATTGGTTCTGAAATGTAAATAAATATTGAAACTTACTTACACGAAACTTTGAAAACGCAACGAAAAATACAAAACATCAAATAAACTTACACACAAACAAATCCAGCAACATTCGTTTGTACGACATCATCATCAGTAGAATCCGCAAACGAAACCGACAGCACATGATGGAGCAAATTCAAACTCGGCGTCACCTGCACGAGTTTTGTCATATTTTCATCCGAGCTCATTCCGTAGGGCATGCAAGAAGCCGGAAGTTTAGCCCCGATCTGAAAAATCTTCGCTTCGCTCCACTTGACGTCAAAACTGTGCGGATACAAGGGCGTTCTGGACCCATAAAAATATTCCCTCAGTCTCATATCCCTCGCCTCATTTCTCGTTGCCGAACTTCTTTCCACAACTCCTCCACTCTTTGGCAAGAAAACGACCTTGACAAAGTCCGGCATGTCTCTTTGAAGGTCATTATAGAGTCTTTCCTGATCGAGCACCAGCACTGCATCAACTTCGAATGCCTGGGCAGCATGAGTTAAAATTTTATACCCCTCCCCCTTGACCCATCCACAAGTATTTATAACAATTCCAGAACTGCAAGCTTTTTTGTTTGCCTGCAATCTGTCTGCACAAACTTCCGCCAAGCGACTAATCAAAATTCGATAAAGTGTCCGGTTAGTGTTTGGTGATTTGTGACCGAAATGAAAAACCAGCGGTGCCTGCTGGCTGAACCCGTCGACGACGTTTGAAGGCCTCTCCACGAGCAGCGCACCCACAGTCCCTGGAACTGCAATGTAGCCTTGGCCAACGTCAAGGTCAACGAAGATCGGTCGCCGGTTCATGCGAACGGCGTAGTTTAAAAGGATTCGACAAAGGCTGGATTTGCCGACATCGCATGGACCCACCACCATTATTATGGGACCCTTTTTAAGGGCGCTTTTTTCAGCCACTTGGCGCATCTCTTCCAGGGCTGCGTGACAATTCAGGTATATGCTCATCGGAGTCTCTTTGGCTATGTAGTTCACGTCGGGTTTTCCGGTGAGTTCTAAGGTGCATCCTTGCCAGGTAAAAACTGCTACTTTTGCTCCAGTTAGAAATTCGTACTTCTTTCCTTTGACTAGTTCTGTACCGAAGATCTCAGCGTTTCCGGTTTTTAACTGAAAAAATCCAAGTTCTAGAAAACTGAAATTTTCATATTTGTCTACAGATTTTTAATAATTTTTTATAATTTTATAATTTATGCACAATTTTTGTTTGTTTCATTTATGTTGTGAATTGATTACAAGAACATTGATGTTGTTATTGTTTCGAGGTTTGGACGATTTGCATTTTTGATTCTGGTTTGCTTACTTGTTCTGTTTGTTTTTTGAGTATTTTATTTCAGTCATAAACATATCGGCATGAAGTTTTATTATGTTTTGGTTCTTTTGTATGTAAACAATGAAAAGTAAATATTTACCTCCAGGATAACTTTCTCTTTCTTCGATTCAATTTCGAAACGAAGTTCAGAATCCGGCTCCAATTTGTATTCCTGCACCGATTCATTCTTCTCCTGAGTCATTTTTTGGTTTTTTCTTTACTCACATTTAAAAGAAAATTTGAGATTCAATGTTTTGATTCTGAAAAAACAGTTTGGTTCGGAGTAACGTGGATTGAAGTGAGGCAGTTTGAAACTTCCACACAAATCACACAGGTGGCGCTGGGGGGGGGGGGGTACTAAAAAATTAACAACAATTTAAAAACAATTATTATTTACATTTATTCGATATTAATTTGAAATTACAGTACTAGATTGTTTGTTATGAAAAGTTTCATTTGTAGTACTAGAAATTATTTTATTACTGGTCTGAGAATGTTCTTCACACATCGAGTTTTGTTTTATCGTTGAAGTTTTTATTGTATATTTTGTTGTTTGAAGTGTGAAAAAAGTCGATCACAATTATGAGTTCAGTCGGTCGGTATAACTTTGAGTCTATGCATTCAAACAGATCTCACACAATCGTTTCGATAGATTATTTTGTAACATTACCTGATGAAGAAACAAATTTTGTTTGTTACATGACATGAAAGGCACTAGTTGCTTTTGAAATTTCAGTTTTTCAAGTAAAAGAAAAACAAGTTAACAAATGAATAAATTAATAGACGCAATACAAAATAAATAATTACAGATTCTACTTTTGGAGATTCATCCTATCATTGTCTGTATAAAAATACAGTAAATTTAGAAAAGCGCACTATTTCTCAAATTACAGTTTTTTTCAGGTAATGAAACAAATAATCAAAATCTAAACTAAACCACGTAACGACGATTCACTCAAGATTCGCGTACACTCCATGATTATTCTCATGTTACAAAATGTTAGCCTATGTTAAATGCAAAAAAGTGTGCGAAAACGAAATCTCGCGAGATAAGTGGTTTTTTAACAATTAATTTTTGTTAGTCTCAGCGGTGGTTTTTGTTACGTTTGCGCCGTTGTTTTTATAATTGTTCAAACAAGTTTAATCCCTACGAGCAATAAGCGAATAGACTGTAACTTAATAATTGACGATGACAATGCAGATTTTCAGTACAAAAACTGTTTAAATTGAAAACAAAATTATATAAATATGTAAAAGAATTCTGAGAAGTGATAACGAATTTGTTCAATTTTTGTTGCTTTAGTTTGTGCAAGTGAAATCTTGTTCTAAAGATTACGATTGAGATCGAAACAAAATTGTCATGCTGAAACTGAAACGATTAAACTAGAACTAATGAACTGAGTGAAAAGATCCAATAAAACAGAAGTTATAAGAGCCTGCGGAATTGTTTAATCCGCTTTGCGGGGCTTGCGTTTGCGCACATTTGGACTATTAGGCGAAGAAGCTTTGGTATCCTTGTCTTTGTCCCCTTCGGACTTGTCCGATTCGCTGTCATCCTCGTCGACCAGATCATCCTTGACGTTTTCCACGATTTCATCATCACCGGCACTTTTATCGTTCTCGGACTCTGCTCCACACGATTCTTTTCGCTTCTCTTTTGTCTGCATTGCTGAGTCTTTCGGCGGGTAAATGCAGTCGATGATAAACACGCTGATCTAAAAGTTAAATCAACATTTTATTTCATTTCATTCTAAAACAAAAAAACAGAAAAAATGAAAAACAAAAAAAAACATTGCTTGTTGTTTATTACCAGTCCTATAACTCCACCGATGAGAATTGTTGCTATAGCAAAAATGAGGTAACTTCCCCAGGTTGGCAAACCAAAATCTTCCAACAATCGGTTGTGAATTCCCTAAAATAATATTTTAAATTAAAATTTAAAAAATGGTATTGAAATGAATATTGAAATAAATATTGAATTTTTGAAGTACATGCAAGAGTTTTGCAACAAAATGAAATCAAATCAAGTCAAATTTACCCTCAATACCAAAGACATGCGGAAGAAGTAGCTGACGGTGGACATCAAAATAGAAGTTGGACTCTTCCAGCTAGGAATTGCTTCAACCTTCATCCACATTTTGTCTCGGACAAATTCAACCAGTGAATCAACGTCGCGAGGACTTTTGTACTGACGGAAAATACCTTCGCTGACACTGAAATAGTAATAATGTTTTCAACACTCCAAACTGTTAAACTACTCTACAAAGGCAAAAATGTCTAAAAAACACTATAAAATACTGAAAGATAAGTATTTGTTTGCGTAAAGAAAATTATAAATATTAATTAAAAATGCAACAAATGAAATTAATATTATAAAAAACATTCTTACTGGTAAATAGTTGGCAAGGCAGTAACCATAAATCTGCCACTAAGTCCTGGAGCATCTGTGACATCTATTTTGCCAACGTCGATGTCTAACATTTGTTTGTTTGATGCTAATTTGTTCCATACTGGTTCTAAACTTTTGCAAGCAGGGCACCAGGGAGCATAACTAAAGAAATACCCAAAAAATCAACATTCTAATTTCTAAAAGATTTATATATTAACATTTAAAAAATGATCAAAATCGAACAATGTATTAAGAAACAAAACAAAAGCGCAATTGCAACGAAATTTAATAAATATTATAAACATTGAGAGGTTAGGCCACAGCAATTCGAATCCAACCAACCAATAAACTGGCGACTTCCAAAAAAGTTGCAAATTGTTTTGCAAAAATTAAAAATGTATTTGAATACTTACAAAACGACCATCCATTCGCCTGTCAGCATGCGTTCCCAGTTATCTTCGTCGAGTTTTTCAACACCATGTTTAGACTGAATTAAAGTCGCGGAAGCAACGACAAAAAACAAAAATAAAGTGGCAGTGAAAATGTTCGGTTTTAACGACATCGTTTAACGGATGGGGCTCGATTAACGACTCTGATAATTTCAAAACATCCGTGTTTAAGGACTTGAGAGGTGCGAGGGAACGAGGTAACGCTCGTTGGGAGATTGCAGGACAGGGAACGTGGAAGAACGCGAGAGTTCGTCAGCCGGTGAAAACACAGGACATGCCGGATGCCTGTAAACACAAGGTCGCTACTGCGCATAATGGCGGATGAGTCAACGCGTAAATTTAATATTTTTGCGCGCGAAAACATTTCTTTTCCTTTTAAAACATACGTGCCTGAATAAAAACAAAATTTTAACTGAACGACAAACTTGTTTTGTTTTTCATATGTATTTTTTTTTTCAAAACCAATTTTATGTTCGTTAAAATAACTGTTTTAAACACAAATGTCAACAAACAACAAATAAAATGAACAAATTGTAGAATCGAATATTATTCTAATTTTGTTTGCCAATTTTTTTGCAATAGTTATTTATCATTTTGCTGTTTAACAATTTGAAAATTGTTATCACTACTGCGCAGTTACTACTTTCAATGGAAAATGTCGCACCCCCATATCTAGGGGTGGATTATTAGTTACGCCCCTGTGGAAATCCTTGATAAGCATTATCGCGCTCCCGCATCTCGGCAAAGGCTAAGTGCAGTTCGTTCTGTCACCATCTCCTCTAACAATGTAGTTTTTCATTAACCGTTGAAAAAGGTGTTTAAAAAAATAAACCGTCAAAAGTGCATAGCCAATACTTGAGACGAATAAAAATTTTGTAAAACAACGCCAGATTCCACATCTGTTAGCAAAGACTGAGAAGAATGTCGCACGTTTCTTATAAAACGGAGTAACAATTTTTTCTAAATTTTTATGTACTGTTTGATATGTGAGAGAACAATCTTCAAATGAAAAATTGTAAGTAAAACGAAATAAACTCTTTTCATTATTAATTAAATGAGAATTAAGTGTTATTGATTTTTGTGTTTTGGTGCACATCTGTCTTGTAAATATTGATCTTTAAATAACTGTCACCATTTTACTCGTATCTAAAACAATGAAATTCAACAAACGACATAACAAAACGCAATGAAAAATAAAAAATGTTAATATTGTTGTATATAAGACAATTCTATTTTTTCTTTGACTAATTCTTGTACCTTGTTTACAGAAAAAAAAAAGAAAAATACAATTCCAAAATGTATCCAAAACTAATTCCGACAGCTGTGAGAGAGAACTACGACGATGAGAATCTAAGTGATATCGATGACGAGGTGTTTATTCGCGATGGCACAAGTGGGATCCTCAAAATTGACGAGGACTGCGCGGATAAGCGGCCGCTCATGCCGCCCCGTCGCAAGGCCAAAAACCCCTACAACATGGATCGATACGCCATGCCTTACAAAACTTTATTCGCACCGTTTTGCTATGGAATTTTAGCGTTAGTCATTCTCATTGTTTTGATACTCCTGGGAATATTTATAATCAACGTCATCTTCCCGATGCCCGTCAACCTTGTGCGAAACTGGTTCTTTCGGAAGAGTACCGTTGAGCCTGTCGTCAACATCAGCAGAGATATAGTCGCTTGCACTTTTCTCACCCACGAAGTTGTTTGGAAAAAAACATTGCCAAAATTCGCGGCTGAGGCTCCGCTGAGAAAAAATGATGTTGATGGGGATAATGTTGAGGATATCATTGTCGGATTTAGCGTTGGTAAATAGAAAATTTTCAATTATTTCGGATATAAAAGTTTATAGTTTATTGACAAAATTAGAGCCATTTATTTATATTTGAATTCTAAATACCCCAACGACATTCAATTCTAAATAAAAAATAAAATTCTTTTTGCAGGTTTGGATCTTTACGACTCCTTACCAGAATACGTCTGCGAGGTATACTTTGAAAAGCAAGCACCCTGTCTAGGCGGTGTGTTAGCTCTCAACGGCAAAAACGGTGAAACATTATGGACCCACTGGACGGCCCATGCAATTTTCTCAGTTGACTGTGACATCGACCTCACATCTGACGGCACCAAAGACTGTGTGATCTCAGGTCGAGGGGCCATCCTGCATGCGATAAACGGTCGCGACGGGACAACCATCTGGGAGGTGGAGGAGAAATTTGCCTCGGAGGTACTCGACGTCTATGACGCCAAGTTTGTATCGGACCTCGATGGCGATGGGGTTGGTGACGTTGTGGCTTCGCATATTATTCAGAGTGATCAGACCAGGAATAGCAGAATTATCATGCTCTCGGGGGCGACAGGGGCTGAGATACAGTCGGTAGATTTGCCTGAATCGGAGCAGTTGTTTGTTGCTCCGCAAATTTTGACCCAATCTGACGGCGGTAATGTTTTTATCCTTGCTACAAATAGTAAGAAGAAGACTGGAGGTCTTTATGCTGTTCCGGAATCTATGATTCTTCGAGGTGAAATGGTAAATAACATTTTGTAATACAAAATTTTCTAAACAGTGTTGCATATCAAAGAACCGGTTCTATCATTGTTTAAAACAGGTTTTGAACATGTTCATTAATGTTCAAACATGTTTTTTAAAATGAATGTGCAAAAACCTCATTTTTTTATTCTATTTCATTTCCCTTTTTAGAAACTTCGTAAACTCCACCACGGTCCCGGCAAAGGCGTTTCCTTGCCTCCAATCCTAGCCGACATAACATCAGACGGTACCGAGGACATCATAGCAGCAATGTTCAGCTCCACGGTGATAGCCTACGACGGCGTGACATTTCGCCAGCTCTGGAACTACACAGTGCCTGATTCCGAGATCATCAGCATCCCGGTGCCAGGCTACTACAACGACGACGACATCCCCGACTTCCTGGTGAAACACCAGCTCGGTCCGGGATTCCCCGTCTACTACTACACCCAGGCCACAATCCTCGACGGAAAAACTGGCAAGCCACTATTAGAAAAACCCATGGAAGATTCTATGAGCGCCCAGATGTCTGGTCTGTCAATCACCGTCGACGGTTTTGGCAACGACTGGTTTCTCCACTGGTCTGCTGACTGTTTGAACCACGAGGGCGACCGGGCAAAGTACCGTTTCGTCAACGAAGAAATCACCACCGAGTCTGGGGCTGATCTTTGTAAACTCAGGTTCAACTCGACATTGGTAACTAAACTTTTCGCGATGAGTCAGCATGTAGAACCACCTGGAGTGGAACTTTACTCTTCAGAAAAGTGGAAGAAAGTCGAGTTCGCGAGTTTCAGCGATCCTCGAGAGGAGGCCGAGAGGGTGATTCAGCAAAAAGCTGAGCAGCAGATGAAGATGATCAAAAAGAAGCCACAGGAACCGACGAAATATTACCCCAGGGAACGAGACGACCAGTACGAGTCGGAACTTGGTAAAGAGCAAAAGGAGGGCGAGGAAGAAATTGAGATGAGTGAGAATTGGAGGGATCCTTATAAAAATTACGATAACTACGATGATGCTGAACTTCCTGAGATGAGTCCTCAGAGAATTCTGGACAAAGGAAGCTTGGAAGAACTGCAGATGAAACGGAGAGAGTCACCAAAAGCTGAGAACCTGAAAAGAGTTAAAAAACAGTCAGTGACGCAAAAACCAACTGAAATGACTATGTCAGAAGACATCTTAATTGGGAGGATTTTTAAGAAACAGTCAATGTCACAGTTTCTGTCCAGGTCGAAAAGGGATGAGGAGTTAATGAGAGGCGTCCAAAGGCAACCACCGACTGGGATTTTGGTACCTCCTTTGAAAGAACGAGTTAAAGGCGAGGCACAAGCTGTGGACCTGGTTTTTTCTACTTATTGGCTACCGGTTTCTGAGGTTCCGTTTGTTTTACTCCAGCAGGACATCGAGTGCATTCAGAATCAAAAAGCTCAGCTGGTCAACGAGCCGGAGAAAAGTGACGAGGAGAAGATTGTGAGAGAGTGCCTGGCTGCAAGAGGAGTGGATTATAGGTTGTATCAGGAAGCGACGGATAAGGAGAATACAAATGTTGCACTTGGACAGATGACGGTTTATAGAATCTCGATAAGGTGCGGGTGTCCGGAGGATATGCTCGCCGGACAAAGTTGCAGAAATATTTCAAGCACGCAGAGCTGGCCTGCGCACTTGGGAATCAATGCTAATGGGTATTTCAAACCTGCAAAACATTAAAATTAAACGAACAATTATTTTAAATTTTTTATTGTTCGTTTTTATTGAAACTTTTATAGGAAGAGTTATTTTATTGGTATATTTTTTATTATTGTAATCTCCTTTAATTGTTTGTTGTGTTGTGGCGAGTTGCACAAATGAGTGTTTTGTGATAGGAAATTTGATGAACGTCGTTGGATGAATTTTGATGAAAGTACACAATGGTTACTTGTGGGTTGCTTTAGGTCTTCCACAGTTTGCAAAGTTTATTTTTTTGTTAATATTTGTACTTCTATGGTGTGAATGGAAAATTCATAAATTAAATTTGATCTTCGATTGCAACAAAATGTGTGGAGAAAATTAACGGGATATGTAAATTTTTTTAACCGAAGAATAATGAGAGTTACTTTATTTGTACTGGAATTACCAGGCCTAACTATAGATTTTTTTACAATGAGACTTATTTGAAATCCTATGCGCAAAATAAATGATTCATGAAAAGAAGTGCGAATAAAAAAACAGAATATATTTTTGATAATGTAATAAAAATAAACATTGAACATGCTTGGAATGCACAAAAACTATATTAAATCCAAAATTTATTGAAATATATAATGTAACATTGCCAAAATTGAACTTTTGATAGTTAAATTTTACGAGTATAAATTCTAACTCTTTTTTTTTTTTTTCATTAAAAAAATACCAAAATTTTGTTACTTTTAAGAGTATCAAGATGTTTAACTAAAGTGAAAAATTGGAATTTTATGTTTTGTTGTAAATAGATGTAAAATTATATTTGTAAATATTACATACCTATACTGATGTTACTAAATGTTCTCAAGAGTCCTGTAAAACTATAAAAAAAAATATCTAAAAATGTAACAGCTACGAAAACCTAAATCTGATTTGAAAATTTAAATAAAAGATATGCAACAAGTTCAATTGTTAATCATCTGTCAAAACTTTGTACCCATGTGAAAATAAAAATGTGTCAAATTTATGTACGTTGACAATTTGTTTGATCAATAAAGTGTTCTTTGCTATCTAACAAGTGATCCTTAATATTTAGAATGTACAAGTTTCAAAAATTCAGAGTTCCAACCTCTCTGAATTCTTCAATTAGTTTTATGATCATATTTGACATTTCTATTTGTTTAGTTTAATAAACTTTAATTATCTCGCAAAGTTGTAGTCAAAGTTACAAAATGTTAGACAGAAAACGGAAATGTTTGAAACTTAAAAAGTGCCTTCAAGTTCCATCAGTGCAGATTCCTTTTCAATCTCAACCATCGATATTTAAATTACCGGATTTATTTGACAACGAACTTTATAATTTTGAGAAAAATGCGTTTAAAAAAAATCTCAAGCCTCGAATGCGAAACAAGGTTACACAAACAGATTTCAGAGATAGTGAAACTCAAACTATACCTTGGGAACCTCCCTATGTTATCAAGTCAGGTAAAAAATATTGTTTTAAATGTAACACTTATTTTTATATAAAATTTTATAAGTGATATTTTTGATAATATTGTGTTATTTTCTTTAAGATTTCGATGAAGATAGTTTCGTTTTACAATTAAGTCATTTGAAATGGGGCCATGGTTTACCAGCTGGAAGACGTGAAGTTGACATGATAAATAACATGAGGAAGAAAAAAGAATTAATGGAAACACTTCCACCTTTTGATTCAAAAAAGAATCTTCGGCTGGCTACAAAAATTCTGACCACTGTGGAAGCACTCGAGTGGGATTATAGAGAAAAGGTGATTTTAAATGAGATTTTTTTTATTAAAAAAGAAAGAATTTTCCAATTGAATTTTGAAAAATGTCAATGAAAAATATTCTTAACATTTTGAATTTTTAGGAAATACAATGTATGCTAGATATTCAAATGGAACTGTACAACAAATTGATGAGAAAGAAAAATAAAAGTTCAGAAACTAAAATTGGAAAACGATTACACACCTTTAACGAGAATCTTAATTATCGAAGAAATAAGACAATTAGTAAAATTAGACACAGGTTTAATCGAGACCTCCGCAAATTGGGTGGAAAATATCAGAGTAAAATGATTGTTAACAAAAATGTCACCGAAGTCCGTCCAGAACCTTGTTTATCCACTTTACCTAAAGATTTTCTCAAACTGGATTCTAAATTGATAAATCAAGAAATTTTCGACGGTAATTTTGCTAACTAAAATTAAAAAACTTTGTGTTTATATTTTAATTTCAGTGATAATTTACATCTTTATTAATTAATCATTATTTTTCATTATGATCCATAACTTATGATTCATTTTTTTAATTGAATTAAAAATTATCTGAAATTCATATTTATGAGATAACATTTTTTTTAAGAACCAAGCTCATTACCAACGATTGAAGAACTGAAAGCAATCAAACCAAAGCAAAAGCCAGGAAATTTGTGTGTCAAGTACACAAAGTGGAACCAAGAAAAATTGAAATCTCTTTACGAGGAATTGAAAACTATTAGATTGACTGAAGCCGAGCCGTACAAACTTTCAAGATCAGAATTGTGCGAATCAGGAATGCCTTCCTGTTTAATGCAGTCTGACTGGAAATTAGATGATGATTCTGATCAACCTGCTCTATCAATTTATGAGATGATGGTTAAAAAATATGAAAAATTTATGAAAAAATTGTTCAAATGTGAGTTTTACAATCCCTTTATTTTTATTTTAATTGAAATTCTAGAAACAAAGAGAACGAGAGAAGTTCAAAAACGTCATCGAGGATTTGAAAGCAACCCATGGTCTTTTTATCTGTAACACCATGTCAGAGGAGGAGAAAGAAAAAAGACGAATATTGCAATTGCAAAAGGAACAGCAGCGTGAAATCGAAAAAACTGAACGAATGAATGAAATTTTTGATACCTTGGAAGGAGAGACTTTATCTGGATTGTTGGATTTCCTTAGCAAAGTTAGTTGAATTTTCAGTACAAAAGAAATAATAAATATTTGTTAACAAAAAAAGCATTTTCCAGATTTGTTTAATAAAAAATATTTTATTTATCATAGGAATTGATAAGACTGGAAGATGAGCAGAGGACCCATTCCTACGTTTTGTTTGCATCGAAATTGAGAAAGATGAAAGAAGCAGTTGAGTTGGATGAACAGGAAACTCGCATGGAACACCAAGAGGAACTTGAAAAAGTCTTTCGTGAGATAATTCAAGTTGATAGAGAGTCCGCTGATGAGTATTTGGAAAAATTGATTGACCAGGATGTGGATCCTGAGACGAGGCAAAAAGTCAAGAATTATATCTTAGACATGTGTGATAAAATTAACACAGTTAATAGTTACCTAGAAAAAGAAAAGTAAAAATCAATATTTACCGAATCATGCATTTTACAAATTTGATCAAAGAATATTAACAAATTGTTTTTTTAGTCTTGAGGGGATTGACGAAAGCATCATTGCAAACATTTTAAATAGTTGTTTGGAGATGCAGGAGGAAGAAAAGCCACCCGAGATAATTTTCGACGTTTTTGATCTTCTAACAAAACAAAAATGTGCAGAAGTCGAGTGTTCTTTAACGAGTTATTCTGAATCTACATCCAGATCTGTACAGTTTATTTTCAATTTGTTAATACAAAATTTAGAACTTTGCAATTTTATAATTTTGAAAACTATAAATTTTAGTGTACGATGGACGGAAGTAGTCAAACGTGGTTAACATTTGAAGAAGATGAAGTTAACGAGATAGACGAAATTATTAACGGGCTTATCAATGACATAATTTTCAGTCTCGAAGAAGAAGACGGTAAGTAAAATGAATTTCAAATTGATTCACAGATTTTTAACAATTTACAAATTCAAACTTTCAGATGAAGAGTACAGTATGTTGGATTACGAAATTTTCATTTACTACTACGAGCGACTGTCAATGCCAGATGATGAGTCCGGTTTAGTTTCAGAAATCTAGAAGATTACAATAAATAAAACCCATTTTTCTTTCAATTCGTATATATTTATTCAATGATCAGTCTTGAACAACCTAATGAATGATTTCTTTACAGAAATAATAATTCTTCAAACACCGTTAAAATCATGTACAATATATTCCATTCGATGTAGAAAGAAAGAATCGAAGTAAAATTTACACGAGGTTAATAAGATCGTTCAGACTACCAGAATTCGTTGCTTTATGTACAACGACCTTTATAATAAATAAAAGGTCATTTTTATGAAATATAAATTCATTTGTACAACAAATCGACTGTTTTATTTTACAATTCTGAATTTACGAGTTCAAAATTATCTCGGTAAAAATTCTAAACTGGAAAAATGTGAAGGCAAAATTGGCCATTCTTAAATTACCATTTGATAGATTTTTTGGATTCTGGTAGTCCGAATAACATTAGGATATGTTATTAAAAGCCTACATCTACAGCTGAACACAGTTCGTTACAACGATAATAGTAAGTTGTGCTAACACATAACTTATTATTATCGGCCTCAAAAAGGTTCTCTCATGATTTTCTTCTTTCAATTTTCAAGAATACCGAAAAAGAAAAGGCAATAAATTGATTTACGTATCAAACCTGGTAAAATATAAATCACTTCATCAAATGCGCCTATTGAAATCCAAGAATCGGTTTACAAACTAACCGGTAGCCTTGATAAAACAAAGTTACACCAAATGAATACAATTCATACGAAACTCTTTTCTCTCAGATTAATTGCGATTCAAGATAAAAAAACTCAAGAGAAGCTTATCGAGTTTTACGCTCAAGAGGAGGGACTCAGCTCCTCAAAGTAATGTGACAATTATTAATATAACAAAAAGAAATAACTTGATGTATATTGACAAAACAAAAAAAGAAGACAATATCAACAATTCAGTGCGAAGACAGCGCATCATCGAGCGAAGTGTTCCCTAACAAATTGGTCATAAATTTCTTAAATTTGGCACTTTGTGGATCGAGTGTCAACTGTCGGTCGATTATTAGCTTGCGTTTCTTTGTCTTCGGTTCAACGCCGTCCGGTTTCTTAATAAAGTCCCGGTGCTTCCTCTTCGTATTTCTTTCGACATCAGATTCATCCTGCGCTCGGCTCACTTTAGCCGTCAGATCATCCACCTTCTGCTCGAACTCCTCCAGAAGTTTTCTCATCTCAGCCAACTGCTGATCCTGGGCTTGAAGTTTCGTTTCCTGTTTTTTCATCTCCGCCAGTTGCTTCTCTTGAGCCTGCAGTTTATTATCTTGTTCCTGCATCCTCAAATTCTGGTCTCTGATGTGTGAAGATTGTCGTTTCAGTCGCAGGTTCATCTTGACTATTCGTTTGTTCATCGCTAATAAGCCCCCTTTGTTCTTGCGAGTACGGCTGTAAATTTTCTTAAACGTTTGTTTCAGCTTCTCCGAAGTGAAAGTGTGGGGTAAACTTGACGATGCAGCACTTGTTGAGTGACGGGAGATTATAAAACTGCTGCTAGGCAGGTCGTAGGAACCTGCGAGGTTGCCGACCAAGGAGGAACACAAGTTGTGTTTTAGATCGGGAAGAATTTTCTCGTCAAAATGCTCCATTGCCATGCTGCTTATGTCACGGAGTTCTTGTAATATTTCATGAGCTCGAGGTGGTGGTTTTGCATCTTGGTTTCGTGATTTTGAAACACGAATCAAACGAAGGACACGAAATATTTCATCGATTACCTGTTGAATAAAAATCAAAGGTTTGTTTACTTTCGTGAATCAATTCTTTTTGATTTTTTTTATTATTATTTAAATTTATCATCATATTTGAATATGACTATTCAATTTTGTTTAAACAAATATTCAAAGAAAAGCTTATCTTTATGAGAAAATTAACCGTGAAACCGAAAAGGAGACAAGGCTGACTTGATAGAGGCAGGTAAGGAGATTAAAAAAGAAACTTTCATTTTCGGAATTAGGTTTTGTGGCCTATAAAAGTAAACAGTTTCGGACTCAGATTTCTTTGTAAACCGAAACAATAGTTAAGTAGTTTAAAATAGCTGCCACGTGGGGTATATTATTTTGATCAAATGAAAATAAACTCGCATGCAAGACAAATCAATTTTTTGGTGACAACTGACCTTGCCAGGGATGAAACAGCAGAGATTGAGGTCGATGTATTTGTGAAAAGTCATTGAGAGCATTGAGATCCTGGTTTCAATGGCAGCCAAGATGTCACAGTGCCGAGCTAGAGGATGCACGCGTCTTTCAGATTCTCTTCGGGGCAATTGGCTTTTCACAGCTCTCACGCAGTTAGCGTGATATTTTTCCATCGCATTAAAGCCTCTGTTTAGAAGAGTCCTTCCAATCCTGTCAAATCGCTTACAAACCTGAAAGCAATATTTTGTTATATTATTTAATAAACAAGAAGGGAAATAAAATAACAAAGGAAAACAAACAAAGAAACGAAATAGAGGAAAAAGCAATCCAAACTAAACGAATAGAACAAAAACAAATAAATAAATCAGGAAAAAAGATGCTCATAAGGACATTTTTATGGATACATTGTACTTACAACTCGGTTTCTAGCAATTTCATCATACGTAAGGTTAGAGAGGACTGTTTCCAGCACCTCGTCAGGTAAGTCGATGAGTTTCATCTTGACGAATTGTTGCTCCACGCGTCAACTAAAGTATTGAATATGAAACAACAAATCGAACGATCAAACTTCAGTTAAATCTGCCAATTTCCCATGAAACTTGTCTGCAAAATCGCGACCTCGATCTCTCCTCGAATCACACAATGACACTGTCGCGACGAAAACAAAACAATGGATCACAGTGCGAGCACGAACTTTGTAAGCTACATACGGAGATTGAGAGTGTTGAATCAAGAACTTTCCAACAGGCTCGAGACGTCGAGGCGTAGACGAAAAAAGTTTCACTCGAAGGAGGGACTACTGGATTTTGATTGGTCCGCCATGCTTTGTACCAATTCTTGCGCGGTAATTGAAACAGAGGACAATGTATTTAAAAATAGGTCTTTTGCTTTCAGAATTTTGGATATAAATGTTGGTCAGAAGTTTATTTTGTTGTAAAATATGTTTTTTGGATGATGTTTTTTTATTTTGTTTGGTTTTAAAAGTAAAAACAACGAGAACTCCGTGACACCAGCAGTTTCAAAATAAGACGTAAAATGCGTTCCAAAAGTGTATTGGTGTCCTTTTAAACGTGTGTAGTAAAGGCCGAGACGCAACTAGACTGGGTTCAAAAACACCCCCTTTTTGGTTTCAATAAATGGTATCTTTAACCTTTAAGTGCGCCTTGAAAGACCGGTGATTTTAGTCTAAAACATTTTGGAAACGTCAAAAATTAACTGTATTTTTGCCATTCATCTGGCAGTTCTTATCAGCTGACATTTTATTTGTAAACAAGTGTGTCCTCTGTCGTATCAGTTGTTTACCTTTTTAAACATAAATCATCCTTGAAAAGCAGGCAGATTTTCTTTTTTCCTGAAAAATTTCAGAGGTAAAACAATTCACTTCGACAGTAAAAATATTACATCGTTTATTTCCTTTTGTTAACAAAATATTTCAAATTGTTATTTTTCCAGGTTTCAACAATGATCGACTTAGACGACCGAATTTTATTATAAGTTTTCTGCTTCAGATTGACATTTCAATGTCGGTCATGTAATTTGAGTTTCACATAAATAACAACCGGTTTTTCCAAACAAAAAATTGTCTGTGAAAAAAATTGACAGCAAAAAAGTTGACAGTGAAAAATAAATTGATAACAAAAAGAAGCTCCAAGCTGACAAGATGTGGCAAGAGTTGGACAAACAGCTTGAGTCACTCAACATAACCGACATCTCAGGATGTGAATACGAGTACATAAAATCTCTCGACGAGGCGCTGTTCCCCCACGTTGCCAGCGGTAATGATCGGCCATGTCTTGAAGACGACTTTAGTCAATACAGACTGACCTTAGACGAAAAGTTAAACAAAGTCAGAACGTTGGTAGAGCAGGCGACTTTTAACAAAACTCAATACTTCTCGCCAATCTTCAGAAAACTGCGAGCTGCAATTTTAACAATTTGTGGGGAACAACACGAGTTTAGAATATGGAACACTCAGACCTCAGTAGCCATAGTTAATGAAATTTGCAATCTAGTTTGTAATTTGTACAGTTGTAGTAATATTAGTCAAGTGTTGAGCGATCATGAGGAACTTTTAACTGACATTCTGAATTTGCTGCAACAAAAACTGCAAAAGGAAACTTGGAAAACTTATCCCACGGCGGTGTCTTGTTATAGATGGGTACTAAGTCAAGTAGAGGTTTGTATTGAGAAAAAATATTAGACGAAATAAGACATTTTCTTTTTATTTTGGTCGATGCAAATGTTTATTGGATTTTTGATTTTAGGAACCAAAGTTGTATAATCATATCCATGTGATACTTCCGGCAACGTTAATAATCATCGATGATTTTGATGATGACAATGTTTCGGTTGGATTGGATTTTCTTAGTGTGATTTTAAGGCACTGTTCTGGGGTAAGATGATCGTATCATATACCGTAGAAATATGTTAACTAATACAATTGAATAAAGTTGAATGTTTTTTGATTTTTGAATGGTATAGAGATCAAAATAAATGATAATTATATTTTGCAGAATAAATCATTTTGCGAACGAGGGTACGACGCTTTAATATATGATGTGCTTATGAAACTGATCATCAAGGAATATAAAACCAATTTGAAAACGTTGTTGTCGAATATGGCCACTATTTTGGATATTATGGACCAGTCAGTCAGCAATAAATTTGAGGTAAGAGAAAGATAATTTCATTCTATTGATTATTTTTATGACAAACTGTCTCAGTCATGAAAAAACATATTTCAATTAACCTTAGACGTGCACTTTGGGCTAAAAATTGACCCCATTGACCCCAAGTTATAACATTTAAATTGATTTGATTTGAATTTTCTTAATTAAGAGTATTTTAAAGCAGTTTTTTAAAGGATAAGTTGTAACTCGTTACATATATGTATACAGGGTTGTCCGTCTAAATGATTCATGAAGCACAGCAAACGTTTCACTGTGCCTGAAATCAGTAAAGTTTTTTTTTATTGAAATTTCTCTTTTTTTTGGTTGAAAAGCAGCTGTTACGACTTATCTACATATGTACACAAACGATAGAAAATAATCAGAAGTTTCACTTTCTTCCTGGGAAATACAAACAGACATAGCAAAGACATAGATATGTCTTAACTGTTTCGTCACACAACAGATGCCATATTTTTTGATTATTAGGATCAAATTTTAAACAAAAGAAATATTGTTAAATTATTCCAACTGTTACCGCTAAACAATTTACTCCAAAAAATGTATCAAATTTAAAAGTTCAAAGAAAACATGGATCATTGAAAAAATTCGATCTTGTATATGAACGTTTCAATTTCAAAGGCGGATAGAATTATTGTCCCCTTGCAAACAGGCGGTCTTGTACAGAATCATGTTGATTGTTTTTGTGACTCATCCGTGTTTTGACGCCATTGCGTTGCTTATTGAAGTCTCACAAACTTGACTTCTTGTTTTGTCGTCTTTGAACAACGAAATATTCGTCAAAGAGTTTATTTCTTAAGGAGGGCTGTCGAGTATAATCGGGCAGTTTATCACATTCCAAATCTACAAATATACACAATATGCAAACAATATGTATATTTGTTGCTGTTAAAATTAAATGACAAGATTTTAAACAGTATCGTTGCAGTAGAATTGCATCTGTCAACTTGGCCAGTCGGAAGAGTGACACGTACTAATTGGTCTTCCGAATCAGAACTAATATTATGCGTGCATTCGCAAAAGATTTCCTGGTTCACTTTTATGACATTATGAATCTTATCCCACCAAGAATTAATTTGCGGCGAAAATAGAAAATACATCCCTTCGTAATTTACAAGATTAGCGCTAAATTATTTTATTTCACCCTTACTCCACAGTGTGGGAGTGTCTTTGTTCATTTCCATAAAAAGATCTAAGTTATTTGTTTAAATTCGAATATTTATTTACGCAGTGAAAAACAAAATCGATGCAGATTTTGCGGCTTTTATAAAATCGCGATTTTGCGTTAAACAATTGAATATTGTCCATTGCGAAATTAATACAATGAAAAGCAGAGGATTAAACTGATTCGTGAACTTTAGTGAGACTGATAAGAAAATAACGTGTGACCAATGTTATAAGATATGTTTCCATAATTTTTGACTAAAATGCTGAATCAGGTGTATCGTCTTTGATCCAAGGTCGCCATTTTGTCGAAGCTGTAGATTGAGCACTCGCCATCGTTGTTCTGTTGAATGGTTTCATTCATAAACACTAGTGAATGACTTTAAAAGAAGTAAAACATTGATCTCTATGATAATTCAAGTTTGCCAAATTTAACTGAATTAAATTTAATTGATCAAAAGTGCATGCGGCTTTCACTTTTATGCGTTAAATTATTAAGCAAAAAATTTGTGCAAAAATAGAATTTGTTATGTTACTATATAATTACCAACTGAAAATCAGATTTCGAAATAGTTAATTGAATTTCTTTGTCTATCATTATATTACCAACAAAGAGGTAATAATGTGCTGTGGTCATTGTGGTATTAGGGAGAAATTCAATAAAACACACATCGTTTCCAAAAGTAAAAAAATTTTATTAATTTAAATAATTTACATTAAAATATGTTTATTTTTTAAATATTTTTTATAAAAATATTTATTTTTTAAATATTTTTTTCAAAAAATGGTAGTTTTTTAAAATATTTTCCTAAAAAATGATGCAAGCATATCAATAATGATGCAATTATTTTTATAGTATGTCAAAAGTAGGACAATTTTTGTTCAATGCTGCATATTTATTACTGATGATATCCTGGATTATTTTCTTTTCATATGCCAGTGGCATGTTGTCATGAATCGACATGAATCAGGTTTTCGATAATCGTGTCCAGTATTGGTTCAAATACATTCAGGAAACTTTCAAAATCTTTAGTAAAGTAGGCAATATTTTTTTAGGCATTTTCTTTAGTTCGTCGACAATTTAATGCCTGTATTTACTAAGATTCTTAGCAGTAAGCACTCGGCTTCTAATGAAATCTTCATTCATATTTTGCACCGAAGAATCGGCGAGTATGGTAGCAAATATTTGCATATGCGTAAAACACATTGTGTATGGCACTTTGTTTTTTTTTTTTTTCTCGGAGTTATGGCTATGGCAGTGTGGTTCTTTGGTTGGCAGTTTTGTTGGCAGTTGGATGGTTTACAGCAGTCGGTTTATGGTCAGTCCTACTTTATCTTCGACAGTTTCCTCTTCAGTATTCAGCAGCGCCAATCAGACACTTGTAACGGATGATGGGTATTTTCGAGCTCGAAAATATGCTGTTAATCCATCGATGATAAAGTTGACCGCTACAGGCACGAAAGGCGATATGATTTTAACAATCTCAGACAGCGCTTCCTTTTGATATTCGTCCGTGAAAATGCCTTTTACCTCATTTCTTGCGGCTATTTTTTGAATAATGAACTTGGCCAGTTTGGTCAACGAAAATGTGATAACTTGAACCGCAACTTCTATCATAAGTTCTTCCATGGTAAAATTTTTTCCGAACACCCATCGGGTACGTTTGACGGTCGAGATCATTTTTTGGCCGAAAATTTTTGCAGTTGTTGTTCCGATAACATAATCGACCGATTTATGCACGTATGGTGATATACTTTGCATAATAAACGAAACAGCTCTATTTTGACGTTCGTCCGTAAATATCCCGTTCAATAAATTTACAGACGCTATCATTCGTATAACTGCCCAAATTAATTTTCCTAAAAAATAGGAAAAGACAATGTCGCAAATAATTGTGACAAAGTCTATTGCTTTCTGTTCATCATCATCCATAAATGTGTCAAGATCGCCCCCTATTGTCCAGTTGGAGTTTGGGATGACGTCATTGTCCTTTGGGTTTGAAGCGGTCCGATAATTCTGTACTGCAGCCATAGCCACCCAAGTTAGGATTGTCTCTACAGCTTCCATTTTTTTGTTGTTCACTGGTCGAAAAAAACCGACAGACTGACGTGCGGGCGGATGCCGGTCCCTTATATAGGGCCCGGCAAGATGGCATTGCTCTACTTAAAGGGCCGGTCACACCGACAGTGACGCAAGCACAACGCGGACACCATTATTATACAATTCACAATGAAGCCTCCCTTGCGCTGCTCTTCATGTGCTTTCATTATGAATGACCCTTTAATTGAATTGAATGATTACGCAACAGTTGGAAAGTGAGGTTAGGTGAGATGAAAGGATTTTGGTAATCGATATCGATCAATTGATTTTGATTCGATTATTGATAATTGATCATTGATAACTGATTTAATTGATTTCAGAGGCCAAAAGAAACGCGATCAATGATCACCAAGCATTTTAATTCATTTAAGCATTAATTTCAAGCATTTTTAATTTTTACGATCCAAATTTTGGACCGTAGAATCGGAATTGGATGATCAATTTCTCTATCTGGAGAAATGCAAAAAGCACAACAAATTTCATTGTTAACGAATTCATTTTCTCTTACTGATTTAATATGGAATAAATTTATTTGTATTTATTTGATTGTGCTAATCATCGATATAATTTGCAAAGTAAGTGAGGTCAAGTTCTGGTCAAACGAAACCATAGACGTGTTTCGACATGTCTCATTCTAGTCAAAACATGAATAAGTCCCTCAGCCTTTAAATATTTACTAATACAGATGATACGGATACAGATACAGATAACATTGTACCATTATATAATCCGGATGTTTAGAACTTTAAAGCTCTTCTCCGAAACTTCTCAAATGACATTAAACAGAGAAGGGCTCACTTTTTAGTGTCCTCATCTAACTCATGAAACAGCACTCTAGTATCTTTGTCTTTAGATCGAATTCGCATTAGAGTGCCTTTTTGATACCTTGTCTGGTTGGGTTCATATTACATCTTTGATATTAAATTTTCTATCGCTGCAAAAAATTTCTTCAGTCGGAATTCTTAAGGATATCACATTCTTTTTTCTTTACAAAAGTGTAATGGTGTATAATGCAAAAAATTGTTGCATATTATGCAAAGGGTAACTTTTTAAGGATTGTTGTTTGATTTTTGTTCGAAAATCACCCTTGAAAGATTTGTCGGTTTGTTGCTGGCAATATCGGTATCTGCAGTCTACGTTCTTCGTTTTACGTTTTTCTATTTGTTCGTCATCGGATGATGATAAATTTACATTTACCATAAGAACATTTAGTTCTTATGGTTAAACTTGTCTCAAACGATAAAATTTTGTTTTTATCATAAATTTGTTTTTGTATTAGTACAAACTTTAGTATAAATTAATATAAATTTTGTACATTACCACTTTCTTTGACAACACTAATAAGTAAAACATCTTATTTCCTTCTCAATTTATATTTCGATATTGAAAATAAGTCTTATATCTAAAAATCCAATATTTATTTCAAGAAAAATTAGTATGGAACATTGCTTTTTAATGCAAGTAATTGAATTAATATGAGTTTAAGACAGTTGAAAATTATTAGTAAATTCTATAGCGGATCGTAAAAATTTTTCCTCTGTATTTTGCAACTACTTCAAAGTTGAATTTCATCTAAACCGGTAATGGTATGATTGGAACTGACGAACACCGTGCCATTGCCCTGCAGATACGAGTTAGTTCGGAAATGATTTTGCGTTGCAATCAGACTGATGATTGTTACAGCAGTCGTTACATTATCACTCAACATGTTGTTGACTCGTCCGAAGAAGCAGGGGCTGATTTTCCTTTTCATTTGTTTGCCATCAGTTTTGTTTGAATATTTTAATTTTATTAAACTTTCCTTGACAGAAATTCATGGCAATATTAACTAACTAGGCCACAAAATGCAATATCCCAAAATTGACAAAAAGTCACAAAGTAATGTGTTTTTTTTTTAAATTCATCATATTAACTTTGTTAAGACACCATTCACTCACCATTCAAGGACTTTCGTTATCTTGGGTATAAAATGAGTTCATGACCTTTGAACTTTTTGAACTTCACACCAAGAAAAATAAAATTCCAGATTATAAAAAAAATAAAAAATGTCATCGCAGTTTTCTATAAACAAATTTTCATTTTATTCTTCAGTGGAACAAAAGGGACACGGTTCTTCAGAATATCCTCTCCAGCATGGAGTTTGAGAGTAATTGCGAAATACGATTGCAGTACATGTCCAGTTTGCCGCAATTCATCAATAATTATGGGTGTGCCACGTGGTTCTCTAAACTCACGCACATACTTTCGGAATATTGCGAAAATCACACCGATGTCAAAACGTTAAAAACGACACTCGAGGTACAGTATGAACGTTCAGATCTTTTATCTTTAAAATCCAATTTTAAATTATTAATTTTTTGAATAATTTTGAAACATCATCTCTGTATTGATTTGGCACTAAAACTGTTTTGATTTTTTGCAGACTGCGAGATTCGTCCTCACACATTTTCGCATCAGGATGGTGAACCACAGCGAGGAACTTTACAAGACATTTTTAAAGCTACACCTTGATCTAGCAGAGACACCAGTTTTCGACAGTGAAATAATTCATAATTTAGAATGTTGTATATGTTTATTGTATAATATCACTCCAGGAATTGGAAAAGAAATCATGAGAGACACACGCGTGAGATCTATAATCAAAACTAATTTGCCATTGACTTGTCTGGGTGACGTCAGATATTTCGATTGAACTATAATCTGCTCTACAAGATTTACATCCCGTATGCAATAAAGGATCTTCTGAAAATGTGTACTCAACGTTGTATACGTAACTTCAGTATCATTCTGTTTTTATTAGTATACTGCAGTTTTTAAATAGGTACAATAATTATCTTTGGTATAATTTTTGAAGATACCTTCGATGGCAAATTCTTTTAATTTATTTCTCGTTTTATATTATTACAAATCAATGACATCAACGTGAGTAGTAAAACGTTATCATTTTCCGATCAAAAATTTGTCTCAAATTGATGTAACTTCAAAAAGCTTCCAAAAGTGATTTCACGATTGGTTTATTGTTACGCTACAGTTTTAAAAATGTTTCTACTCTATAAATTTAACGAAAGTTCTCTTTGTACTTTAAAATAAAGTCATTTTCCTATTGTCAATCGTTTCTTTCTGTTCCATCTACAGTAATTCAATCAATAATTTTTCCAATTGAAAAATGCGTTTGTAGAAAAAAAAGTAAAACATTGAAACGTTGAACTTCTATTAGTTTTTGATCAATCTTTTGTTCGACCGAATTAGCATCTCTGGTAGATCCACTCCGAATAGCGGTAAAAATGATGGTCCTCTTCATACAGCACTGAAAAGACAGCCAGAAAAATCTTTCAAAGTTTAAAAAAGTGAGACAAACTAAGGAAATTTCGAAAACATTTGGAGTCTCAGAAAATGTATAATTTTTTGCAACATTTGTATTGACTTTTTGTTGAAATTTGTGATTGAAAGTACTGGATTTGCAATTAAAAAACCGGTTAAGATAATTCGTCAAGCTACATCCCTGAGGACGTAGTACCCAATTCCACCGCTCATTCGCGCTTCGATACGCGCGGCGCGTAGCAGTTGAGCTTGTTATTGCGTTGAAGAAGGTAGTCCCCTTTCATTCAGTTCATTGTGAGACGCTGCTGCGTCGGCGTATCGCGTGTAACAATACATCCTTTTCAAATGTGGTTGTGAAATTAAAAAATCTGTGGAGCGACTGTTAGAAAAATTTTCCCATCAGTGGTGTATTTTTTAGTGCCATACTTTGGATTACAAAAACGTCCGCCAACTAACGAAGAAAACAATCCACGCTTTAACAGGTGATTTTCATTCTCCACGTTCACAACATTTTTGTTAGCACAACTTGAATTATTTTCTACGTCAGCGCAGTCGAGTGCCACCGCACACACCGAACGCTCAAAAGACAATACTCGCGTTTCCCTCGCTCTGAAAACATTGAATTTTAAAAAATACCAGACGCAAAATATGTCCACGTCAATGTTTATCTTTTACAAACAAACAATTATTTTCTTTGCAAATTTTGAACTTTATCAATTTGTTTAAGTGACGAAGTTTTACGTTTGATGAATCTGTAAACAATGTGTAAATCATTGGAGAAAAAGTTGTGACGAAGTTTGGACTTTAAAAGAGTTCTGCAAACGTTGGATCGGTATAGAATGTGTGTTGATTTGATTTTTAAGGACGTGATTGAATGTCAAAGCTGGAAACAAAGTGTTGCTGGAAAGTATATGTGTAACAAGAGACATGCTGGTATTGTTCGTGTAGATCAATTAAATTGTCTGTTACAAAGTTTAACTAGAATAAATCATTGTAAAGGAAGTATTGAATCATGTGCATTAGCGACCTCGATTAAACGGAGATCGAGCTGTGTCCATCCGAGCAGTGAATGTACTAACCGGGCTGTTCCCTACATTCACGATTCAAAACATCCACATGTACCGTACACTTTTTGCTAAATAATTACTTCTGAAGTGTTCCCCAAGCTGTGTCCATTTTGGAGCAAAGAACAACTTTGTTCTTACCATTTAAAACTGCTCCAAAATCATAAAAAATCTGAAACAAAATTTAACATTTAATATCGCTCCAAAATCATGAATATTTAGATCATAAAAAAGTTGTTTTTAATATTTCAAAGTGCTCGAAATTAAAACGTTTTGTTGTAACAAAAATATTTAATTTTGGATCAGCATCTGGTTCTAAGAATTTTATCCTAATCGATAGATTATCTCGGCTTTTGGTCTAAACATATTTTAGTTTTGAGAATCAAAGAGCGTTCAGATGACTTTGATTTTTTTCTCGGTTTTCTAAAATGATTAGATAGCTAAGAGTTAAAAAACTGAGCAAACTATTTTTATGATTGTTTAGAACAAACGAATAATAATGTTAGACTTGTAGTCGAACTGTACTATCAGTGCAAACTTCCGCTGATGCAGAATAATTGCAAAATTCGTTACAGTTTGGAGATAAAAATGATTGTCGTCGTACATGCGAATGTTAAAATTACCGGTACTTTTAATGAGTATTAAATTGAAACAAACATATTTTTCAAAGTCTTCAATCAAATTTGATGTTTCACAAGAAGTCGTAATTATAATTAGAATATTTTTAATTTACTGCAAAATTTGTACTGTTGATTGATTAAAAATTAATTAATCCAATGTTAAATTGTTGATAATGTTAACTTAGTATGACTAACTTGCTTTAGATAATATTGTTCTTTCAATCGCACAAGTCAGAGAACTTTCACGCCCAAGAAGAATTACGATTCAAAATCTAGAATTAAATCGCCGGTCGTCCTTGAATAAAAACAGGGTATTTGACAGGAATTTGCTTTCGAAAAGTCCGTCGGTCATTACAGCCATCCATCAGGTTCTGACTGCTCTGAAACACTATTAAAATCATTATCAAATTTTCAATAAATCAACTTTTGTTTTTACAACTGTTTTTAATTTCAGTGGGTTTTCATATGTTTGTTCGTTTCATAATTTCACCAAAAAAGTCTTGCCTGTCTGTTACAGCTGTTTTTTTTCGTTATCTTATAAAGCCACTTGTAAAACAGTGTTTAAGATTAAAGGTCGTTATTAGTACATGCAATTGTGGAATGTGATTATGGTTTATTATGGAGATGAAAAACAGTCAGACAAATCACCCTGGCACAATCATAATAACAATTCTTTTGTCGTTTTTCTCTGAACGCTTTTAATCACTGATAGCAAAACGACTTGGAGCCAATTTGGAAGTTCATATTCTACAGATTTTTACAAAGGAAATGATTCATCAGAATTTTTCATAATTTGCGTTCCTCATGCTAGTTATTAGTCACTTGCTCTCGTTTGTTATCTCCTCTTTAACGATTAAGTGCAAAATTTATATCATCGCCTACTATATGCTCTTTCATTGCAAATATGATCAATGAATTAATTTTTCCAAAAGTAAACAAAGATATTCCATACAATCATTCATAACGAATATAATCAATGAATAACTTTAATACAACATTTTGCACACAAAAAAGTTTCTTAAATTTAATTTGAAAAACTTTTTAAAAAATAGTAAGATCTAGACATGATCTAGACCCTGAACTCTAAATGTGAAACATATGAAGGGACTACAAAATTTTCTTTGCATACTAATGTTAAGCTTCCAGGAACTACGCTTGAAATTGACTTGAATATCAGTATTGCGCAATTTAATTTGGGAACCCCATGTTGATACCATTTTCGTTCACGTCATCACTAAATTTAATTTTACATCTACTTTTCATTCCACACTCTGTATCCAGCACAATAAAAAAAACAAACCATTGATTCCCAAATTGAAACTGCAATTATGTCAGAAACTGTCAGAAACTTCACGTGAACTGGAAATTCCTGGTACACACTTGACGCAGATCGAAAATGATAGTTCAGTATGTCCGTTGTTTATAATTTGCAAACAATCAGTTTTACGTCATCTTTCGTGATATGTTAGTTGCACTTGTTAGTTTCAGTCCCGTTATTCTTCGTAGTTAGACTTCTAGCCATGACCTAGACTATTGACTAATGTCATTTCTGCGGATCAAATTGTAAGAAAAAGAATTTGTACCAGTCAAAGATCTCAAGTTCAATGGTACTATCCCATTCTAGTCTTTCATTCAGGCTCTACAAAATATGCGGCTAGTAATCTACTTTCAAGCAGATAAAAATAACAAACCAATTGTTGACTTTCTAAAAAACGAGTGATAGGAAATGTAATTTAAATTTTTTCTTGGACTCCTTATACATAATTTTGTACTTCCGAATTTCCAACTTGTTAATATCATTAAAACAGCGCTGAAGAAACCAAATTTCTAAATTTTAATAAAAACATTCTTTACTTTAATTATAATTGCAGTCTGATAATTGTAGAAGAAAAACTGTCAACCTTTAATGTTTGCGTTTAGTCAAATGATTTTTCTGAATTTGTTTATTTTGAAATTTGGATGCAAATTTTTCCAGTACGAATGATAATATCAAAAGGTTGAGAAAGCTGGCGCGAAAAGAGACTTTTGCCATCTTCGGTATCATCCATCTCAATGAGTACAAGTCCGGTGCATCTGTGTTGGAATGTGCGTATAATCTGACGCGGAGTATATAACTGCAACAAGTACAGCGCCGTTATTGAATATACTGACACAAAGAAAATTGTTTTCATGGAAAAATAAACGCTCTTTCATTTTGTTTGCCTTATCAGAGTTTTCCTTTTTTTCCTCTCGTCGCATTTCTGCAATAAATGTATTCAAAGTGTAGGACAATAAATCTTGACGATAAATGATTTAAAAAAAAACTCTAGAAAACAACAATATCATGTCAAAATGTATTATTTCCTAAACAAACAAAAATTTCCAATAATAAAAAATAGGTTTTGTTACAAATTGATAAAATGTTATTGGCTTTTCTGTATTATTACCTTTTTATATTTTATTATTATAAAAGGAAGGTGTTGTTTGCAAAATATTTTATCAAAAATTCTCGTGAAAAGGCTTTTTTAAATGATTCAGTGAAAATGTGAGAAAAAGTTGACATAAATCATACGGTCTAAAGCGGGTCTCTCCTGACTTTGTACATACATCAAAGGACCTTAATTAAGCATTTCGTAATTGTGAATCCGACGTTTCTTTGTACACAATGACTGGTTTCCAGAGAATATCTGCGCGACAAGAAGAGTTTATGGCTATAATGTGTAACGTGCCCAAGGCCTACCTTGCAATCTGTTGAGCATTATGTTTGAGTTAAATTTACATTAATATGCAGCGTTTACTCACAATGCTCTGATGTTTGTCCATGATCACGTGCTACTACTTTGTAAACTCTAACATCTAAAAAAGCTAATTCAAAATAACAAAATAACATAAAAACAAATAATTGCAAAAAAAAATTTTAAACATTTTTATAAATGGAAACGACATTTTCAGTGAAAATTTAACAATGAAATAATTTATCAATCTGTACAAGTGAAGCAGCTCAGATAAAGAAATGTTTATAAAAGGGAATGAATATAAAGAAAAAAAATTTTTCTATGACCTTATCGCTCTCTGCTCTTGTCGCATTATGTTTTGTTTCATTCATGTGCAATTGCGACAGCAGACAACATTTTTGCAACCGCAAACGAAATACTTGAGATTTATAATCAATTCGGCCATTAAATTTATTTAAAAAAAAGAAATAATAATAAAAACGCAGTTTTTATTTCGAATGTGAATGTAATATTGCGTGTCATACGGGGAAAAATCTTTCATGATGGTCTTATGCAATCTCGTATAATGAGTTTAAATACAGTAGTGAAAGTTGCACTCGTAGGAAAAACTGCATCTGAAAAACATGTGTAAATAAGGAGTTCATAATTCACATTAAATTGAAGATTTGATTTATTAATTCACGGTTTTGATTTTTCACCAGAGTTCATTGCTCAGTTTGAAAATAAGTTCATACAAACTTATGGAAGGGGGAAAAAATGTTCGAATGTGAAAAATTTTGTGCAGTAAAAATTCTTGAGATTCTTCAAAATCAATTAAGACTTTTGTGTCAAATCAAAAGAGGTACAGAGTTAAGTTGAGCATTGGTTGAAATTATAGTCTTGGCGAGTTCTTGAGAAACGATTTCAGGTTTATGGTCTACGGTCTTGAACATACTTCAATTTCGTTCCAGAACATATTAGCCGTTTCGTTTTGGCTTGTTGCCAAAGTTTGGATTTGCTATCTATTTTTGGGGTTGCAACTTTTGTTTGCTTCCATTGTTTTGGTTTCTGATACTGCAATAATCAGGGTTATATTTTTGGACAAGTACTAAAAAAAAACACAATTTTTTTAAGCATTGCTAATTTAAATTTACCCAAACATCAGAACTAATTTATTTTGGTGATGAAAAAAAAATATGTTTAATTCAATGTTTTGTTACAACAAACTGTTTTCTTCTAATGAAAAAAATGTTATGTTTTTATTACATCATTAGAGAATTTCATAAGTTTACGTCACTGACTTTTTCTCCATAATGAACTAGGGAGCACTTCGTTAATTAATTTTGGCAGACGAATGACAGTTTATCGAATTAGGCATAATCTAGTTGCGCAATAAATAACACTGCAATGTTACAATGTTACACTATTTGCGGTTGAGACCCAGGTGTCAACAGTGAAAGTATTTTAAAATTATGTCAAGTATCGAACCAACTTGTTCAACGTGTTGTTACGGTCAGGTAACAAATTAGGCCAGGTGCGAATCTGGTTAGAAACAAAAAGAACTCATTTTACTGTTTTGCATCTCAGCAAAAATAGAACAAACGTGAAATTGATTATAAATGAAAAAAAGTGGTAATCAAATCTGATTAATTTTTTAATCTTTTTTTATTGGCAGATAGAAATAAATTTTGTAAAATTGTAAAAATTCGTGGAAAACAGTTACACGTAGAATGACAAGAATTTTCATTTTATGATCCAAATTCGGCAAATCATTTTCACAGTAAAAACGCTTTTGAAAATGTTTTCAAAAGTGTAATGACATATTATTAAGACGAAGCCATATGTCGAAAGATTTGTTTGCAGTTATAAGTTGGAACGAGTGATCGAGTTAGTTGTACATCGAAATACCAACCAGAAGAATAGAACATGTGAAATTTTAAATGCAGCATACGGCTATTGATTTTGCCTATTTTTGTAACTGGGTGATTTGATCTTAAAAGACGAAGGTTAGATTTGGGTGTTTTCTCATTTTCAAATTATTTTTCATCAAGGTCAAAAGAAGAAAAAAAAGATTCGAGATTTTTCGAAAATCTCAAAGTTTTATTTTGCAGTTAGTATAGCCAACTAAATTTTTACTACGTTTTTCGTTTAATATTTGATTCAAATTTAATTAAGACTTTTTCATAATTTCAGAATTTCAGAATTTGTATAATTTGTACATTTAAATATAAACATTAATTACTTTTATTTTACATTGTTTAAACTAAACCATAACCATCTACAAATAGGATTCCAATTACGGTATCAATTAGCAAAGAAAGGAATCATATTGGAAGATTTCTCAATCCCTTTTTATGTCACCCAAAAAAATGATACTTTCAAGTAACAAACAAGATTACATCGGGTTTCATTTGATACGAAAAGAAACGTGACTGTCACTTCTTATCCGTTTTTGCTTAGTTAAGACGTGAACTGCAAATTGCGTGGGTTATATATATTTCGTATAAATCAACTCGCAAAATTTATGATCCAATAATCTCTTAAATTGAGTTTAGCTTCTTTCGTGTACACAATTACAAATTGAAATTATGACATCAAACCAACACACCAAATGTTCCTTACTTTTTTCAATCCAATCCAAACAAACATTAAATAATTTATCAGATAGAAAGAATAATAATCTTTCATTTATTATGTTATTCTTCAATACAAAAATTGATTAAAAAGTTTATTGCTGTGAAATTTTGCTATGAAAAACAAGAATAAAATAAAAAAATAAAAAGTCAATGAGTAAATAAATTGAAAAACCATGAAAAAATTAGGTTGAATATTTAGTGGACGAATAATGATCTCGAGCACAATCGTAGATGAACGTGAGAAATAAAAGGGGTCGTATGTCTCTTTGAAATAAAAAGGGGACTTTAATTCGTTTATGTCTGCTGGCCAGGAGCGTACGTAGTGTTAGACGACGCATCTTTCAACCGCAGCCTTATTATATTCAATCAAACATTCACTTCTAACGTTTCTCGTGCGCGCATTCATACACAACTCTTTTTTATCGTATTCAATAACACGTAAGTCGCTCAAATGAGCCACCACTGATTACATACACATATCTTGGAAGGTATCATCTGAACGCAGATACTGTTTAGAAAACAAACACCCGTGATTCGATACTGCTGATTCCAGTCAACAGATTATTCAGATCGTTTTCAGATCCATTGTTTGCTAAAAGACCGAAGGAATTACAAAGAACGAGAGGAATATATTTTTGTTTCATTGATTGCGCGCGATATTTCAGTCCTTTTGATTTACCGAACTGAAGTGTCTTTAAAAAATGTATCTCAAGTTGCCGGAGCCCTAAAGACAAGTTCGCAATCCCCCTTTTTTACACTTTTGTGCTATAGTTAGAATGAGTGCAAGATAAAAAAAGCTCCAATGCTATATCTTGACTTGGAATCACCTTTTTTTTTCATGCATCAAAAATGCATTGTTTCTGTCCATTAAAACAAGTTTCTTCATTTTTAAAAGTGTATACTAATTTCAAAAACTATGAGAAAAATGTTATAACAATCCTCAAAATACAGTATAGTAACATTTTTTTTAATTTCATAAAAATGTTTTTTCAGACAAAAAATCTTTAAAAAATAATCATTACCAGCTAATTTAGTATTTGTTAAAAAGAATTTTTGCATTTTTAATTTTCAAGTTAAAGTAATGAGTCGTTTTAATCAAAAAGATATGCGTTTTTAAAAAGTGCACTTTTGTGCAAAAAAGTGAAAGATTTGTAATGATACGACGATGATCATTAAACCCGGCTTTAGCCTTTTGTAAACACGCATAGGTCCGTACAGTGGCGCCCATGTACGCATGGAAAATAAACTGTGGGTGGTAAGGGGTGCAAATGAAACGTAAGGCATTTTTCAAAAGCGCCTTGTTCGTAGCTCCTTTGTAAATTGCAAGCTTCGTTTGGGGGAGTTTGTTAAAGGACTTTACGCAGATGTCGACATTGTTCATAGCAAAGGTCTCGACCCATTAAATCTTTCAATATTAGTAGCAGAAAAAATATTCTCACCTGAAAAAAAAAAGAATAAAATGGAAAAGAAAAAATAAAACTGTTTTGAACGAGACTTTTTCAAAGTTTTTTTTCATTCCTGAATTTCAAATAAGTTTAAAATTAGAAGCAATATTGTTTTACTCAAATCATTTCCGGTTGCAATTTGTATACTTATTGTCAAACAGTTTGAATGAATCACTTTTCACTATCGTCATGAGAAAATAGTAGTAAAGTTTACGAGTGATTCATATGTTTGCAATTACAATTTCATTAAGTCGTTTTCCTTTCGTTACTTCAAACACGCGTGATTTTTCGTTCGATCCGTTGTATAATCATTCGACACTTATTTGTCAATTGAATTCTTGTATGATGAATTTGAGACATTTAGATTGGAATTCGATATTTTTTTTCTTCTATGCTGAATAAACTTTTTTGTTCTAAGAAAATTAATTTTATTATTTTTTTTTTCGATCAACTGTAATTGCAAAGCTATTTTAATTATAATGAACAATTCAAAGTTTCAAGAATGGGCAAAAAAATATTTGCATCGACAGCATGACAGTGACATAGTTTTTACAATAATCCTTCGAACAGAATTTTTTAGGAAATATTTCATGTAAGAGTTCGAAAAAGTTGTAAGAAACAGTTTTTGTTTTGTTGACTCAGCAGTTGGTGCAACATGAGAACTTATTTTTGCGCGAAATTCCGCTCAGTTGCAATTTTTTTGCAACCCAATCAGATTCACAAAGAGAGTTGTATTATAACTCCAATCTGAATTTTTATTTTATTAATTTCACATTTAATTAATTGTTATTCTGCTGTTTCAGGTTCAACGATGCCCAGATTGACGCAGAGCTTCACCATCGACAAATGGGGAATAAGAAGCGTAAATTCTATGTACATGTTATGTTAAGTTGGGCAATATCAATCGACCAAACATGTGGTCTTGATAAAGAGGCATTTCATGAGTTCATCGTGTTTGGATGAGGCGAATCAAATAAATGATGGCTTCAATTATACTACTTGGTCTGATTCTGGCTACTTTCACCATTCCGCTCCATGCTGAAACCACCCTGCAAGGAGCCAATGTTTGCACAAGACAAGAAAAGTGGGTTCATTTTTCATTTCTCTATATAAATATTTTTAAAATCATCTACAAACCTTACTGGAATATTTTAACTTCACATTCTGTTGATTAAAATAAAAAATAAACAAACAGAAGAGATACTATTCTTTAAATTATTTCTCAAAAGTATGCTAAATTATTTTAAAATAGATTTTTGGACGTTGTTCTTGTTATTAATTAAATTTGATTTTTTCAGGTACACTGTAAAAGTCAGAGTTGTCGAGCAACAACCGTTCACGGTTCGAGACCACGTTTGGTGTTTGAGTTTTCCACCGAGATGTACAAAATACAAAATCGTCTTAAAAGAAGTGGAGAAGGATGAGGTATTAAAATACAAATAAAAAAATGTTAGCCAAAGATAAGTTAGCTAAAATGAAATATTAATTTTGCGATTAAATGATTTTAGGTTTTAACTAAGGAACGGCCCGTTCAATATTGCTGCGAAGGTTACAGTGTGACGAAAGAACACACATGCGTTCCTGTTTGTTCTAATAACTGCCTACATGGAACTTGCGTGGCCCCGGATGAATGCAAATGCGAATCGGGTTACGGAGGTCCACAATGTGATATAAGTAAGTTGTTTATCCGAACTTGTCAAACTTAACAAATGATTCATTTTCAACAGCTATTTTTTTTTCATTCTCTTTTTTCGCTCCGAAATAGTTTGCATTATCTTTCTTGGTTTGTTGTCGAGTTGATATTTTTATATCTCTGTATAAATTTATCTAAGATCTTTTACTTGACTCATCGGCTTATCAAATGTGTAACGATTGAATTGAACTTTTGCAGCCTGTCCTCCCAATAAGTGGGGACCACACTGTAAAGACGACTGTGAGTGCGAAAACGGCGCTTCGTGTAACCCGTACGATGGGACGTGCACGTGTACCCGAGGATGGCGCGGCAAAAGATGCGAGCAAATGTGCTCGCCCGATACGTACGGCCTCAACTGCTCGGAGAAGTGCAAATGTCGAAATTTAGGCCGGTGCCATCATATTACCGGGGAATGTATTTGCGCTCCTGGATATACAGGACCACTGTTAGTATATTAAATTTAATTTAAAAACTCTTGTCAGAAAAAAAAAAATAAAAAGTAATATAAATTATGAAACGAAAATTCCAATGTAAATAAATGTAAGTGGAAAAGAGAAAAATAAGTCAATAGAAACGTTCATCAATTACCGAAAGACGGAAATAGACAAAACCCATCTGGTTAGCATTCAAAGTGCATCGGCATATGAGATAAGTCTTGAAGAACAAAGCATCTATTAATACGTCTTTATCTCTCATTTAAACAGATGCGACGATACTTGTCCCGACGGAAAGCACGGGGAGTCATGCAAATCGGAATGCCGCTGTCAAAACGGTGGTATCTGCAGTGCAGTGACCGGAAATTGTACCTGCAAGGATGGATGGACGGTAAATAAATAACTGTTTCAAAATCATTGGTTTTGCAAATTATAATGACCGTTCTTTTCATTGTCAATCATGAATTGGAATTGTTACTCATAATCATTGTAATTTCACAGGGCCCCGTATGCGCCGATCCATGTCCGCAAGGTTACTGGGGCAAAAACTGTTCTAAAGTTTGCGACTGTCGCAATTTTGGAACTTGCGACGCAGTCGATGGAACCTGCATCTGCGCACCTGGTTTCACAGGGAAAAAAGTAAACAAATATTTTAATTTATTTTCAATAAGTTGAAATAAATAAAAATGCCACGAGTTCAATAAAAGAGTTCAATGTAAAGAGTACAATACAGCTTGAAATTGTTACAAACAGGTTGTATTGATTAAGATTTAGTTTTCTAAGTGTAAGCCAAAATTAAAAAAATGGGAATTATAAAAGGATAACAATATAAATCATTATAAGATTATTCGTGTTTAAACAAAAATGCGTAATTTTTTAATATTTTTTCAGTGCGATGACCAGTGCGAAACAGGAAAATGGGGTTCGGGCTGCCAAAACAATTGTACCTGCGCTAACGGAGGAATCTGCAGCATAACTGATGGTAAATGCAAGTGCAAAGAAAACTGGAAAGGCAAAACTTGCGAAGATAGAGTGTGTCGAGAAGATATGTATGGGATAAACTGTGACAAGGTATTTAAAAAAAATCATTCATATTTTTTTGACCATAAAATAAATTATCAAGGAAAAAAACATTCAAAGAAAAAAACTTTTCATTATTCACTCTTCTAAAACTTTAATTTGTATTTGTATCTTTAATTAACCAATTAAACTTTGTTTCAGAAATAACAAATTGAAAAATTGATTTTCGCGATTCTAATGAACGTTCTAATTTGCAGTTTTGTCGATGCCAAAAAGAAAACACTGACACATGTCATCCCTGGTCCGGGGAGTGCCAATGCAAGCCAGGATGGAGCGGGGAAACCTGCAACCAGCCCTGTCCGCTTTTCAAATACGGTAAAAACTGCGAGCACCGTTGCAACTGCACTAACAACGCTTCCTGCGACCCTGTGACCGGTACCTGTATCTGTCAACCTGGTTTTCGCGGCACCCAGTGCAGCGAACCTTGTCCGGAGAACACGTACGGTGACCAATGTGCCTACAAGTGCAACTGTAAGAATGGAGCAACTTGCGCACGGGACACTGGGATGTGTGACTGTCCAGCCGGTAAGTCCAATTGCACGGCTTTGATAAACAAATAAGAAACCTCTTGTCCGAATGCCAACTCTTTTCCTCTTCTTCTAATCCATTGCATTTTTCAACTCGCAAAGCAAAATCGCTTTTTAAATTTTTTCTTAATTTACTTAATACACGGTTTGGTGAAGCTTTGACCATCCGCACAAGCAAGCTAACAGCTCATTTTCATCTTATTGTCAGGCCGAAAATCACTGTTCAAAATGTACTTTGTCTCACTGTTGCATCTTGTCATACATTTTCTCTCCTTGTTCTAATCCTCGGTGCAAGATCGTTGAGAACAGAAATGAAAATGCTCCGGTGATCGGTAAGTAGAAGACGATGCACATTCCTATTCATGTTCGTACTTTTGTCAGGACTCAATGGCGTTACTTGCGATCGGCCTTGTAAAATGGGCACCTATGGAAAGAACTGTACAGAGAACTGCCAATGTAACAATAAGGCTTCCTGCAATCCACAAACTGGTAATTATCGCACTCAAATTATGGCTTATGAAATTAATGTGATTTCAACGATAAAAAGATGAATGACATTTTTCGAATGTGAACAAAAAATGATTTGACGACTGTGAAAAGAGATAATGAAATGAATGACGAAAAATAAGAAAAGCATAATGAGGGTTTTAAGAAAAGAAAGAAGATGTAATGACAGTGATTATTGAATTTGTAAATGGAAATTTCGTAAATCACATCGATTTTACTAAACTGCAATAAGATGCACCATGTTTATGCAAGTGTGGCGAACTTGTTTCGTCACTGGAAAAAGTTTTGAATGTTAAATGACGCACTCGAATTTTTGTTTTTCTCCTCTCACAACGGCGTACAGGCACGTGCACTTGCGCTCCTGGCTGGACTGGTGAATTTTGTACAGACAAATGTAAAAGTGGATTTTATGGCTACAATTGTACAAAACAATGCGACTGTGCACAACCGAATCATGAGAAAGTTGAATGTGACGCTGAAACCGGTATCTGTATTTGTCCACGTGAATATCAAGGGGGTGTGTAAAATAATCATGATTTAATTTACCTGATTTAAGTTTGAACATTTGTTTAAAAACAAATTTAATATTAAACTTTTATTTTTAATTTTCATATCCTTAGTTTGAATAAAGTTGAACATTTTTAATTTGTGTTAAAAAAAGTGATTAGAATGTTGATAATTGTCATCAAATAGGGCTTCGTTGTGAGACAAAATGTCCGAAAGGTTTTTACGGATACGATTGTAAAAAAGAATGTCCCTGCAAAAATAATGGCACCTGCGATCAGATAACAGGAAATTGCACGTGTCCCCGTGGTTGGAATGGCACCGACTGTTCGCAACCCTGTGACAAAGGCTGGTTCGGTTTAAAGTGCAAAGAAAAATGTCTAGGTAAGACTTTTTCTATCGCACCATCTCATCATTTCATTCATCGCCTTTTTTATCTCGCTTAATGAATATTTTCACAAAAGTAGACAAAAAGCAAAATCAATTAGATTTAGTTCTGTTTCTTTATTCGATTTTTCTGTAAAAATTTTGCACGTTTAAAAAGTATTCTCCACCTTTCTAGTCGTAGTTTTAGAAAATTTATGAACCTCTTTAAAAATCTAGAAGTAGATCTGTAGAATTTGATTCCACTGTTTTACAAGCATGGTAAATTTTGTTCAACGACACGCAATGAAGGTATTCTATCCTGATTCAAAAGCTTATAGTTTAGACAGTCCTATATTTTCCTTTTTTGAATGGATGATCGAAGAATGATCGACGAATGCTAGAACTAGACTTTATTTAGACAAAAGCAACAGATGTAAGTTTATCGGGTGGACTATAATGATAAGCTAAGTAAGTACCATCGAGGGAACAGCTTTGTAAATCGCTTTGACCTACTTACTGTCTCATGTAGCACTAGTGGGAGTCAGACACACCAGTAATTCTTTGCTACACTTCAAAATAATCCTTTTAACTAACCATTTATATTGTACTTCATTATCGTACTTTTCATGTTTAAACAATATTTAATTAATTTGTTTCAATTTCTTTGTCTAAAAATCGATTTATTAGAAATGTGAGAATATTTCTTCAGCTACCAAATAAATGTTGCAGAAAATCAGCAAGAATCAGATTTAAAAATGTTTGCCAAATTAGTTACATATTAACTTTCTTAATATGTAGTTTATTCATTGCAAGTTCGATTAAAAAATGTGGAACAGTGAATCAAATTTTTAAAAACATTGAAAAGTAATGCCTGTAATTTAGATATTGAAAAAGTGTAATGTAAAGTCAAAAAGATAGCAAAACTAAATCATTTCACTATGATAAAATCACGTGAAAAAATCAAGAACGATTTATTCATTGATTGTCAAATTACAGGGCTCACATGTGATCCTGTAACTGGGGAAGTTGTTTGTCCTCCAGGCTACTCTGGACTCACCTGCGAACATCCGTGTCCAAGGGGGACGTACGGTCAGGATTGCAAAAACTTGTGCAAATGTTCCAAGGAACTTTCATGTCATCCTGTGACAGGTATTAATCATACACTCTAACAACAATTAAAATCTAAATTAAAAAAGGAATGAACGTGACATAAAAAAGTGCATATTCTATTCTAAGGAAGTGTATCACGACCTGATGTCGTACTTAACTTTATAATATGGCACTCATATTTTGTACATTTATGTTTTTTGAAAACCTTTTGACATAAACCTAGATAATTTAAATTTTAAGCTTACGCGAACAATATGGTTTTAAAAAAACTATTATAATTTAATCAATCCCAAAAAAAAATAAGTTTGTCTGATTAACGAAAATTTATTGAAAATTTTTCATTCGCTGTTCTGAATCTAAAGTAAAAGCAATAGAAATAATATTTATTTTTTACAAGTTAATGTATAAATATATAACATAAATAATGAATAAATTTATGTAAAATTTTTTAACAAGTTAATACTGATGTCCAAAACAAAACTAATCGCAACTACAATTGTCTAGACTTCCCAAAACACCCTTGGAGCGTCTGACGGACAGTTGATAGTTCAACTGACTGCGCTCTGTAGCGAAATGGTCACGAAGCCCAGAAAATTGCTCTATTATGTAAAAAAAAGATGCACATTCCGTCGATCAAAATACTGTAAAATATATATTAAATTATTAAGTATTCTATTGCTATTATTATCAAAAAGTAACATTTACATACAGAAATAAAACAACTTAAAACTATGTGCATCTGGCGAATGAATAATAGTTCGAAAAAATTTTTTTTTGATTCATAAAGGTTTAATATCTACACTCCAATAAAAATTAAAAGCATGTGTTGAAATTGAATAGTCATCTTTGAAAACAATTATAACAGCGAATGAAAACTTGGAAGGAATCGTTTGAAAAAAAGTTGAATTTAGAAATATATGAAAAATTTTATTGAATGAAAAGGCAAAACGGAATAGTTTTCAAAAAACACAAAACGAATGAATAAAGTAACAAGCAGATAGAAAAAATTTGCAAAGTAAAGAAAAGCGTATAAAAATTAATAACTGAACATAACCTATAATAATACTAAACAAAATGCTATGTGATGAGCGGCTCAGTGATTGAAAAGATTACTTACATTAATGGATCTACACCGGCTGCGGGTCCTCCTATGTCACTAGATCTACTGCAGCTGCAGCTGCGCTCTCGATAGAATCGCGGGATCTACTGCGCAAGTGTATCCACTGACGCCACTGAATGAACTGGGCAAGCGCGCTCGATGGCCCTGATGGATGTACTGCGCACGCGCATCCAATCACGCCACGAGATCTAATGCTCACAGTCACGTGTATCCACTGACGCCACAAGATCTACTGCGCATGCGCATCCGTTAACACATCTTATGCTACTACTCAAAATTGTGCCGACGAATTACGCTTTTCACAATGAATAAAGTTTAAAATATGATAAAAAACATCTTTCTGGATACGCTTTTCTTTACTTTACTGCGACACTATTATTAAAAATCAACTAAAAAACAGAAAATGAAATTTCAACTTTTTCGATCAAAATGTACAAAGTAGAGAAAAGCATATCAAAAAAGGAATCGTTTTAAGTATTAGATGCACACATTAATACACATTGATTTTTCACTGATGAAAATAAAATTTCATATTTTTTGTGTTTATCACTTAAAGCTAGTGAATGAAATGATACATTATGTTTCAATTATAGGTACCTGTGAGTGTTTGCCAGGCTGGACAGGATCGAACTGTGAATTGCCCTGCCCAAAAGGAACTTACGGTCACAACTGTACCCAAATATGTAAATGCATGAACAACGGCGTTTGTAGGTCAAACGACGGCTACTGTAAATGTACACCTGGTTTTACAGGACCAACTTGCAATGAACGTAAGAACACTGATTATTTCCATAAAACAATCAGTTAAATCTTTGTTATTGCTCTATTTTGTTTAAACTGGTTTTATAATTTTTTGTTTTTTTTTTTTTTTTTTAGTTTGCCCTGCTTGGTCTTACGGCGATGACTGCCTTCTTCAATGTGCTTGCAAAAACGAAAACTTTACCTGCAACTCTGTTATTGGTTGTGTTTGCAAGTATGGTTACGAAGGTAATAATTTAGAGTTGAAAAATTGTTTTTTTTTTTAATGATGAGTTAACTGTGTAATTTTGCTTCATTTATTAATGTTGATTTTTCGTTTACAGGTGAAAACTGTGATAAAATGATTTCTCCTTACGCAAACTACAAACAAAATGAATCGAGTAGTGCAGGAAGTTACGTTGCCGCTGTATTTGCATCGATCGTCGTCATAGGTATTGTTATAGCAGCTTACATGTACCATCGGAAGAGAGTAGCTAGTCTGAAGAAAGAAATTGCTCAAGTTCACTATACTGCTGAACCAGTCACTCCTCCAGGTAACAACAAACATTCTAATGAAAAAAATATAACTAAATAAAATCCCAATAAATAAAATCAGAAGAAAATAATGTATTTGAAACTTATTTACAGATCGCAACCAGTTTGACAATCCTGTATATTCATATCAGGGCACCTCCACAAAATCAGACGATGGCACTGCCACTCTACTGAACAATATCAATTTCAGAAACGATTTGTTTAAAAAGAACATCAGCAGCAATGAAAAGTTTGCCTTTGCAAAATGCGGCGATGATGACGATGATGATAACAGTGTAAAAGGTAACTTTTTTCATTTTTTTTTTAATTTTTAATTCTACTTGAACAAAGTAATCAGTAAATAAAGAATAAATGAAATCATGAACAAGATATGAAACAAGAAACAGTTTTTTCTAATTATTGTATAAAATTATAAATTTTTAGGTGCCTACGGTTTGCAGTTCGGTACCAACGTGACAGCGATGAAAAACAAAGACGCTGATTTGAACAACCCAAACATCAACGTGTACGATTCAATAGACGAAAATGATCCAAAAAAGAACGAACATTTGTACGATGAAATTAATTTCAACAACACCGTCGCATCAACGTACGATCATTTAGATCGAACTCGGCCTCAAAATCTTTGGAGGCAAAACTATCAAAAAATGGCCAACGGTCACCCGTTAAAGGACGGGAGTAGTTCTAGCAAATTTAATGCGCCCGATCAAGTCTAAACGGTATTAATTGTAAAATTACAATCATATCTGAACAATTCACTGTGTTGCATTTTATGTGCCGTCTGCAATCAAGTGTCCACTGATTTTAATGGTATGTGAAAAAAAAGCACAGAATGGTATATCAATGATATATCGAAATTATACAATGTAAAACAATCACCAAAGACACTTTTGAAATTGAAGAATTTGTTGGTGAAAAAGTGTATCGCTGTGAGATGAGTGGGCGCTTGAGCAGTTCAAGTCCAGATTCCTATAGGATCAAACGACTGATTTGTGATATATATTTTCATTGCGAGGTTTAGCCCATTTTATTGCAAATATTATTTTTTAAGTGAACGTTCGAGTTTTTGCAACGATTTTGTTATAAGTTTTTTAAACGTAAAAGACAACATGAACAATTTTATAATTTACAAACGCGTAGATCTCCGTTAATAAATTTTATCTTCCTTTTTTATATTAATTTATAAATGTTTACCGAGCAGAGCGAAATAATGTTTATTGAGTTGAAATGAAATTTACCAGAAGATATTTTACGACTCGAAAATTTGCAAAATATTTAAAAAGTTTTTTGAAAATGTGAAAAACAGAAATGGTGTTCTTCGAAATGTTACCTTTTTTATCGTATTAATTAGATAAGCTTTATCAATTTTGGATGCACTTACAAAACAAATAGTTTCATTCTTTGTGTTCATAAGTGCAACGGTTGATAATATTGTATATAGAAAAAAATCGTCAGAATTTAAATGTTATCAATATATGCTGAATACAAATATGACAGGCATGTGAAAATGTTAAAACGCAAATTTGTAATGTGAAAGTGATAAAGCAAATTTATGGGAACAAAATTAGCGAGTTCGATGAAGAAATTGTCGATTATATTTTACTTCCAATTGTACACGCTTTCGAAAGCAGTATTTTTATACAAAAATCAAATCGACAAATGTCAGATGCAAATTGTAATTTTTTAGAAAAGAATTTTAGACGTTTCATTCCAAATGTATATAATCGAAATGCCTATGTGTGTTCTTCGAGGCGACTGATATTAATGAGGATGATATATATTATATTTTGAAGTCGAAACAACAGTGTAATATATATTATTACGTAGTTTTAATTCATCTATAAAGTGCCCATCAGGTTAGATCAATATTCTTAATATACTTTTATATTATATTGTGAAACACAATGATATGCACTGTACAGAACTAACTTTAGCTTTGTAATAAAGCTGGAACACTGAAAAATATCGTTTCATTAAAAATCCTCTTTTTCCAACGAATTTAATTGAAATAGTCAAACATTCCGATTTACAAAAATATTTAATCCAATTTTTATCACATCCTTACTGTTAAACCAAAGATAAAAACCGCGTTGAAATATTACATTCCCATTTTCCTCAAGCTGAAACATCTTTTCTTATGCATTTTGATGACACGATCATAAAAGCGACGCGAAAAAGAACGTAACGCAATTGCCAAAGTCCATTTTATCAGGACAAAAAATTGTTCATCTTTCCCATGTTCTCAATCTTGCATCGAGCTCACATTTGCAATCACCATCAAAATACAAACTACATTTCCACCGCAACCATTAGTCAAAAGATAAAAACTTAACGCAATCTCTCGCAACGTGTATGATTTCTTTTGGACCAAAAAAAAGTCACCTAACAGCGGAAAATGCGGTCCTCTGATAAACAGAGTTCATATCGTCGACAAGTTTGCTTCAGAGAAAACGAGCTCGGAGGATAGAAAGTGGGTAGTCATGAATCTTGAAGATAATCGGTTTACTTCCGCGTCTGTATGACGTGGTATAGTTAATCGGTGGTATCAAGAAAGTCGGTGATTTGAGTGTGGAAGAGTGGAAGGGACAATGAGTGGCGGTCGGTGCAAGGGCGTCGACAAGTGCAGCAGAGGCCGTGGCTTGAAACCGCCTATCCTTGCGCGCAATGTTGCATCTTATATTCGTGTCTGCGTGAAGAATGACTCTCGTCTAGGCGCGCAAATACGCCTAGTTCCTCTCGTCTTGGCAGGGTGGGTTGTCTACCTGCGGAATGGAACATACTCAATTCGGATAGGACGGTGGGCGGCGTCAGCGAGCTCGCGATCGCACGCGCGAAACAAAGCTGCGATTGCGCCGCGCGACATAAGCGCAATTTCTCTCCCGTTGAGGTACGCCCTCTGCTGCTGCCACCGAGCACTTCTCTTTTAATGCCTCTTTTGCTCGTTAACATTGCGATTACAAAAAGTCATCAAAACCACTTTTTTTATTCCACCTTAAATTATTCTCAGAGTATCTCCTTCTCCCATTTTCATATCTTTTACATTTTTGCAACAAATGTGAATATTGTTGCTTCCAAGTTGTAAATCAAGTCTTAAAATGTACGTAATTTTTAGATTGAAACTAATAAAGTTGCAATGATTCTTTGAAATGAAAGGAGAATTGACAATGAATATGAATTGATTTTGAATTTTGCAAATTCACTTATTTCTTGATGATTGTTAAACCAAATTTGATTGCAGTTGAAGATACTTTTTTACGCGAATGGATTTCAAGTAGGACGGGTGTTATGATGTGCAAAAATGGGAAATATTCATGCACAGAATTGCGTGCGCAATCGTTAACAATGTAGAGCGATAGGCGGAGCGTTTCAAAGTTGTCTCCACCTGCTTACCTCTTTCATATTCCATTTTGCGTTTGGTGGCATCGAATTTTTTTTACATTCTCTACAATGTGACAATTCGGTTTTTGCATGTTTCAATATTGGGTGTGAAAATAAGAAGTGCTCGTCAATCCTCATGTCAGTTGAATTGAGAAATTGGATGGTGAAAATTTCGATGAAATGCTCGAAAGAGACAAAAAGTAAATAGATAGAGGAAAAAAGGGATGTTTTTTCGATGGGAATAAATAAGATTCGTTCACAGTTGTATTGGTTGCTTTATTCTTTTCCACCATTTTTGCGTGTTTCGACGCGTGTATTTACAATGTCAAGATCGAGGGGTGTTTTAGAAACATTTTTTGCGTGCAATAAAACAACTACTTGTACCAAACACGACCAAACGACTTCACTGCAGAAACATCTCAAATGATCTTTACATATTTACAAATAAAAAATCCTAATTTACAACAAAAAATGCGCAGTGATGCTGAGTCTGCAGTGCAAACAATGATTTTGCACAACTTTCATCGCGTATTCGATTTCTTTTCAAATCTGTTACATTTTCAAGTCTGACTTAGAACTTCACTGATGGTAACTATTTTTTTCAAAAATAGTTCTACACATAACTTCGCTCGATTTTATCATATTTGAAATATTACAAGCCGCTATCTTACTAGTCCAACGTTTTTTTGATTCGGAATTGAAATTAAGTCAAGAAACTGAACGAGTGTGCAGTTTTTTTTCAAAGTATCAAGTTGTCTAAAATTAAAATAAATATAACAATAATTAAACAAGGGAATGAATAAATCTATGAATGTGTACCGGAATGACACAAAAGTGCATCGAAAATTCGAAGGAACATTGAAAGAACGCGAACGCTGAACAACGCCCATAGGAAGACTGAAAAATCTGTGTGTGCAATCGTGAATGTTATTTAAGTTGCAAAACTTCGTGTCACGGCAGTACGAGTGTTTATAACATTATCTATTCAATGTGGACGACCTATGAAAATTAGTTTGCTAGATCTAATATATGTATAATATATATAACGATATTTATATTGTTAATTTGCAACATATTGTACAAATATACACACGATTGGGCAAGCTGTGTAAATGCCTGTTCGCCTTCTGTCACCAGAATAAACTTTTTTTTTTCATTCATATTAAAAACACAGTTATTTGTATGTCTGAGAGGCTTCACATATAAATCCGTCGCAGATCTGACGGCGATGTAATCATGTTACACTGTGGACACAATTTCTTTGCTCCCTGAAAACAATACAAAACACATTTTTACTTTAACTTGTGCAATCATTTTATAAAAGGAAAAAAAAACAACATTTTTGAATTTTCTTACCAATGTATGAAGCCAACATTGTTCACAGTGGACATGCCAACAGCAAACGGATGTAACTGGTTTCTTGTATTGTTCCTAAAAAAAATTATTTATTCATATAAAAAATGTTATCTCTGATGGTAAAAAGTTTGAGATTTTAAATCTAAATATGAACTGCAATACCGTTGCAGTAATTATGGTAAAGTGAACAACAAGTGTGATGTATTAATAATAATTAATCTATACGAACGCGCGGGATATAATAAATTTATAGAAGCCCTTTCGAATAGTAAGCAACGCAACATGTGTATTGCAATTTATCGAGTATGTAATGTGTGGTTATTGCTTTGCGATTGAAACGCGACACGTACCGTTAGATATTCAAAAGTACGATATGACTAACATAATCATTTCCAGTGATTAATTTCCAGTCAATATAATATTCCGCCAATATCGTTATCATCCAAATTGAAAAACACAACAAACAATTTTGCTACAAACTTTATCTGTTTAATTATTGGCTGAAATATTTGCACAGTTGCAAAATTAACAACCGAGTTTAAATTTCAATCGCTCATTTTCACTTGGTTGAAAAAAGACTCACCATACATATGAGGCATTTAAAAGGTTGCCCTCGCGTTTCTGCCTCAAGTTCCCTGATTCGACCTCGGAGAGCTTCAATAACAGGTGCTTCGTTTTCTTTCTTTGTGTTTGTTAAAAGTCCGCTCTCATCAGTCTCACTCTGCGATGCTGAAGGTGTCGTCGATCCTGGCTCGGATTTCACATCAACTTGAGTACTGTTACGGTTCTGATCGGGCGGCGTGTACGAAGGTGCGTTTGGCGATATCACCGCTTCTCGAAGGGCGTCGCGTTCCTTTTGTTCTCGAGTGCCGTCTAGTCGGGGGGCGACCACGTCTGCCTCGGAATACTGTGAAGGTCCAAATTGGGCTGCGTCGTCACCGTCCACTACCAGATCTACATCCTCTTCCTCTGCCTGGTTTCGACTACTTGATGATGTTGCCAAACCAACCGCTAACGAACAAAAAAAGAAAAAAATTTAAATCAAACAAACGAAGGAAGTTTGACGTGAATTCAAATTTGTAACTGAGATGTCACCTGAGAAACCTCCCACGAGCATCGTAGTTGCTCGGATTCTCCTTTGACCGGCCCACTCGTACTCTTCAAATGTCTCAGAATCACCTTCAACGTCAACTTCTTCCTCATCCAAGCCGGCGTTTGCACCCATGGGGTTTCCGTTGTGCTTGTTAAGACAACGTTCGACATGCTGGTTCAGTTCTTCCGGAGTCCCGGACAGTCTCTCGTTACAAACAGGACACGCTGGCTCGTCTGCTTTCCTTTTACGATTCTTCACTCGGATCCTAGCCTAAAGTAACAAAAATGAAAAAAAAATTTGAATAAAAAACATAGACCTAACTTTAACAATCACAAGTCTTTGAAATTTCAAAAACAAAAAATGCTAAAGTTCAATATTTCGTTTTATTTTACCTGTCGGTTTGCTTTGATTCGTTTATAAGTTTCCCATCGACCTAGTGGCGTGCCATCTGAAGCCGAAGGTGCATGCAGAATGGAACCATGATGATCCTGTGGGTGTCCTGTAGGCAAGCTTGGTCTTGATGATCTTGGCCGAGATGGCTGCAGTGTCACCTTATACAGACGATCCAATTCTTGCACAAAATGTTGCTCCAATTCCTGCGGTCGGACTGTCACACCGCACACCGGACAGCATGAGGGATCGGCAGAAAATTTTTTCTTCCCTACAAAAAAAGAGAATACATTTTCGATTAAAAAATTTGGTTTCCAGATATTTTTTTTTGACTTTTTTTATCACACCATTCATTACAACTCGTAAACGATTTTTTTTTATAAAAAGAAAGTCATCTTATGAAAGATTGTGTAACGAGTTTGAAAATTGTCGATCGGAGATAAAGAAGCCTCGCAGAAGGGAATTGAGCGAGTGAATTATTCGCACATCACTTTGTAGCGTGTCTGCCCATTACAAGCTTTTTATAAATTAGATTAGATGGATTTGACGCGTGCATTTTTGAGTTCCACAAAATATCTCTGGTGACATTCTATCAGCAATTTATCACCTGAATATTTTATCTTCCAATTTACATTCATATAAGGTTCCTCATTTGATTTAATCAGTTGCAAGCATGAAATAATCAAATGTATTAATTTCACATAAATCAACGAGATTTACAGACAATAGATTTCAACTTTCAATTTGCATCCGCCAAAGTTGTGCCATTTAATTTTTCATCCTTCCTTCTCACTTTACTTCTTTTTCAAAATGCAAAAAACCTACTAAATTAGTTTCAAGTTTTTGCACTTAATTGAGAGTTTTTTGTTGCGCAGTCCATCTGAGATCGCTCAGAAAACTAAACAAGAGTCAAATATTTATCCGAAAATGAAGTAAGAAGTTTGCGAAAAAGCGAACGAGGCCGACTATAAAAATACACGGAGCGGTGGTGCGCGCGATTTCCGGGCGCGGAGGATGAAATGAAATTGTTTGGTATTGGGCTGGAGGCTCGTTGGTTGCAGGCCGCGCGTTCCATCGACTGCAAATAAATAAACGTTTGTGTGAAAGGCTACAGCCGGTCTTAGCAGCCGCCGCCTTGCCTCGCCTTTCAACGTCCGCACCAAGAGACGCATCGCGGTCGCGGACGCAACTCTCGCTAATAAATCAGTCAACCGATCGATGATAGCGACTTCTATATCGACTTGTTGCGCCGCTTTGCGTTCACAATAAATTCCTAACCATTGCGACTAATCTAACTGACAATCATTCAACTTTTGTACAAAATCAAACAATCTTTTGTCTCCTCACTTTTTTACTTTTTTCTTCTATCTTACCCAGGACCCAATTTGATACGAATGTGAGATAAATCAGAGTTTCAATTTTTCTTTCTATTTTTCAGGGTTTCCTTTGATTCCACTTGTTTTCGTTTGGTTGAATTTCGAACAAGTTTAAAGAAGGTCCAATAAAAAAGTTAGTCGAGAGTAAATAAATGAAGCAATTTGACAGACTTAATCTGTATAATTATTGTATCTCGGACACCGTACGAGGCAGGATTATTTTGTTATTAGCTGGGCAAACAGCAGCTGCTATTACCGATGGTATGCTAAAGACTTGTGAAACCCGCGTTTCATCCTCGCAATAACGTCATTATCCGGATCTCGAGCCCGATGCATTTCAAGCAATCCAAAGAATGTGTCGGCAGTCGAGAGACATCCGATTACACGTGCACCGTAATTTACACGTAAGAGCCGGATAATAAGATTGCTCCTCTCCGATCGAACAATCGGACGGCTTCTGCATTATCAAGAGCACGTTTCCCCTTTCTTTCTCTCTCATCGCGCAACATTCTATATCAAGTCGGATACCATTTCCCAAACCCGATCGCACTATTGTATTTTTTTTTCGTTCCTCACTCTGAGAGAATGCTAAACTACATTCTCACCAACAGCTCAACATATCGGACTACCAAACAACTGAATAACTTTCTGTATTTTTTTTTTCATTTTATACCATGGGAAAAATTAAAACCTTTTCTTAAAACAGTTGTTCATTCTGCTAGCTGTTTTCTCTAACATTTTTGAAATTCTGTTTAATAACTTCCTAGTGATAATTTAAGAAAAGTTCAACTTTAATTTTCAAGTTTTTTTGTACGAATCAAGTTAAAACTTTGAACATAAAAATTTCCGTTCTGAGTTTATTGCAATAAAATTTTTGCAGATTCAATTTTTCAATCAGCTTTAAACAAAGTTAGATTTTTATCTACAGTATTAGAAACTACGGTGAAGAAAAGAATGGGTTCTCAAGGATCTACCCGTTTCAATTAAACGATCTCACGAATTTATGTGCGTGCCGTTATATCGGATATTTGTTTCTCTCCTAGTTATTGAGACACGGGAGTAAAAGAAAATCGCAAGTACCTTCACGGGGTCGCACATCTTTCGCAGTGGAGGTCGTCTTTGAAACGTAAGCGAAGGAGGAAATCGCTCGTTCATGCGTATCAATGTTCAGGGAAACGATTGCCCATGCAAAGTTGGCCGTATTGAAGCCATTCGCCATTGCTTTATGGGGTACAATTGCTCGCGACGACTTTGGGGAATGTGAAAGTTTGCTTATGGGAATGCCGCGACGATTAATAGCCGATATATACTTTCGGGGAAAACTCTCCTTGCTGGTTTTTATTTCGATCATGGAATTTCATATAACATTTTTTTTCTCCAGTTTTAATCAGTTTCATTCAAGTCTCGCCTGTATCCATTCTGATAAATCAGACTAGCGGTCATTTCGCGAACTTGTCGATCCTGAATCGTTTAGATAATTTTTTTTCCTTTACAATTAAGTGCTTAAGATAACTTGATCGGTTATACTAATTAAGTCGGGCGTCGTTCAGTTATGGTTATCTTTATAATTGCCTTGACTTTACGACCGAAACAAAAGTTGCAATAAATAAGTTCAAAGGTGATAACATTTATTACAGTTTCTAATCGACACGTTCCAAATAATAATCAAATAAAGTTGTAATTTATTTTCACAGTAGTTGCAAAACTACTATGTGTTTTGTAACGTTACATTTAAGTTTGATAAAAAAAAGGAGGAATAAATGGTTAGAACTTTTTTTTTTCATTCGATTAAATTGTAGTGAAGTGAAGGCATTAAAAAGTCTTATCAAACGAAAAGAATTGAAGTTACGTTGCAAAGTGGCCATGAAGGAGGACTATACCGCGAGAAATCACACTTAAGGGCCACGGGTCGCATAATTAACGGAAGTGTTAAGAGTCGGAGGGCCGCTCAAATGAATGCATTTTTCCCAGCAGGATGATAAACAGCAAGAGCGGCGAGATTTCGCGGCGCGATGACAGGTGGTAAAGCCGGAGGGGGGCAATAAAGCCCCGGCGTTTTATTTTCGCAGCGTGTCTATATACACGTGGTCCTTCCTTTTCTTTTTCATTTTTCATTTTCGCGCGTGTGTATCTCGCGCCATAACTGCCCTATCATTTAGAGTTAGCCCCTCGGCGTGAAAAGCACCGGCGGTCTATAGACAATCAGAAGATAGAGAAAACGTCGCAACGCGTATCTTTAATTAAAAGCTAACGAATACCTACGCAGCCACTTTAAGCGAGTCGGATATCTTAAATATATATTAAAGTGTTAAGGTGTCGTCGAGGGATTGCCGAGATAACGCCCGGCTTTCTTTCCTGCCCGATGCGTCGCGACAAAATATTCGACTTGTAATTAGTTGCGTGAATAACGTCTCGTTTTTGTCGCGACTTTTTTTGCCTTCCCCAACTTAGAAAAATGCACCGAAAAGTTTTGTACACTCAACACTGTAGATTTCACTAACTTGAACCTTCCCTGGGAGAAAAAAATTGCAACAAATAAAAAATGCAACAAACTTTTTTTGGAAATGAAAATGTCGATGGCAAATGTAATGAAAACGTTGAAAAGGTAAAAGTTTGTAATAAAGATTAAAATGGTTGTAACGTGACTGATTACTCTCCCTTGTGAGTTTTATTGGGAGGGTGAACTGTTGGCCGGATGTTGCACTAGTGCGTTAGGTTGGTGTGGTGCATCAGAAACAGCGAGAAACGACGATGCGCACGAGAGACATTTAGCTGGGATTCGAGTTGTGCCTTCGTTTTATAGCCTCGATTTGGATTCCTGACGCATCGGCCGCCACCTGAATGCCTCTTTGATTTAATAGAGAACATCAACGATTCGACGCGGCCACACGTCAGTGCCTGCTGCCAGCGTCATCAATGCATCGCACATGCCATTTTGCAATTCCAGATGCTTCGCTAGCTTTTTTCACATTAGCATAATTTCAGACGGTTTACAATCATATTAAAAGATCACATTTCTGATCAAATACCATACTTTGCAGTTTAACATTTTTTATGTTTAAAAAATATTGATCATATGAATTGTGCTTTCTTTCTTTCTTTTTCTTTAAATATCTTTTTCAGATAATCATTAAATTTTAAAACATTTGCCAATTTTTGTTAATTTGCAATTTTCGTTGGAGTGTAACAAAGATATTGAACCAATATAAATCAATTAATTTTTTCGAACTAAGTTCGACAGATGCACATAGTTTTAACTTGATTTAATCCTTTATGTAAATTTTACTTTCTAGTAATAATAACAATAGAATATTTTGTAGTTTTATATATAGTATAAAGTAGTTTGATTGATTAATGTGAATTATTTTTATATAAAATATCGCAATTTTCTGGGCTTCGCGACCATTTCGCTACAGAGTGCAGTCAGTTGACTATCAATTGTCCTTCAGACGCTCCAAGGGTGTTTTGGGAAGTCTAAACAATTGTAGTCGCGATTAGTTTTGTTTTCGATATTCATTCTAACTTTTTAACACTTTTTTATAATTTTATTCATTGCAATTACATTTTTCTTGGTCTTATACTTCAACTTAACTTGTAAAAAATAAATATTTTGTCATTGCTTACTTTACATTTAGAACAGCGGATGAAAAATTGAAAAAAATTTCTGTTATAGTCAACTTTTTTTTGTTTAGATGGATTAAATGATGTTATCTAAAAACCATATGGTTTAATGTATAAAATACGACTGCCATGGTAAAGTTTAATTTTTTTCAAGGGAAATGTTTAATAAGACAAAGTTCAATATCAGTTAAAACCTGATCTAAAATTCTATTTGGGTATTAAAAATTGCTAATAAGCTGTTCCATTCATTTGAACTTTTAGAAAAAATGTGATAATTTATTCAGTTTTGTTTTGTTTATTGAAACGAGAGATTAGAGACGAAATTGAGTAAACGCTAATGGTTATATGTTCACGGATTATGGCGTGTTCGTTGTGATTTCCGCTAACTGGGAAACGGCCGTTGTATTAATAAGTTGAGCCTCAAAAACAATAGAGGCGCGTATTCTTAACAATTAGGCGGCTTAAGCGCGTGTAATGAAATGATAACGACTGCCAACTCCGCGTCCCTCCAAATGTCTCTCTGAGCGCTCTGAATCTCGAGGGTCGATGTCAACGTTCCAAGTGTTTTTAAAAGCTCAATCTCCAAGGCCGAATTGAATCACCCTAATTTACAACATTTCCAAAATATTACCAAATTATTCAAACTACTAAAATCATTTATATTTTTGTCTCCAAATTTAACGTTCGCAAAATTAAAAAAAAAATGTCAATCTTCCCAAGCGTGTCATTGGGGCACGTTTTTATCATGGTATTTTATAAAAATACCCGATCCTTACAGTTGGACGAAAAAAAAAAAAATAGAGGGATTTTCTTTGTGAGCATTAGGAGTTTTTATAGCTTGTTACTTCGTAAGGGTATAACTGTGAAAAATGTGTGGCATATTTCATCTATGATCTCGTGACGTGTTTGCGAAGGTCCCAGGTGATCTGCAATTTTTTTAATACGATCCAAACAAGATCAACTGGGGTTGTAAAAGTAAGTTAGCCAGGCCTCTTACGAAAACTGGCTTGTTCGTTCTACTTACACGCGTGATACGTACAATTTGGCGTATATGCAGGCATAACTCATGCAATAGCATTAGGCGGAGAAAGCCGATGGCAAATGGATAAGGACGCGAGCGAGGATGATGCGACGGACGAGCGAGAAGGAGCCGCGCTTTCTTGTTCTTTGGCGTACTCTGGTATGCATGAAAGGATCCCCGTGACTAAGAACGAGCTCCTTGCGAAGACGTTGAAGCGCCTTTCGCAAACTCAATTCAACCCTCGCCTCGTTCTTCGAGTCCTTAACTGCCGAACTTATGGTTAAAAGCTAACCTTACCTAACTTAACCTAACAAGCAGCCGCTCTGTGTTTCATAGCCGCTTTTCATGTTTGGGAGACAATCTGCTGCTCCTCCGTTATTACGCATTGATATTATAACCCGGACTCATTCTAATGCGCTCGAGCGCCTCCAACTTTATTGCCGTCTTTATTACCAGTTCTACTTTTTATTTCCACTCACAAATTTTATCCTAATTTTATTTCATTTTCCATAAACACATCTTTTACTCAGAAACGTTCCTGTTGCTGTCTAACCACAACCTGTTATTGTATTAGAAAAATTTCGCACATAACAAACTTTACTTCTTTGGGTGTGTTTCTGATATTTCAGTAATTAAAGAATCATTTATTAAGTTTAAATATCACTAGAAAACTCGAGTTGTTTTTTGGGGATTCGAACTTGAGTCTCCGGGATAATAATTTGCAAAAGTAATGTTTTTAAATAAAATGTCTAATGAAATAACCAAACCAATACAATTTGTGTAATTATAGTTACATCAACTATATCAAATATATTTGAAGTTACTTTTCAAGTATTTACGTCTGGTTTTGAATGATATACTATCGGTTACTACGGCTGTCAAACTTGTTTCTGTAATGTGAAGTCAGTCCGAGTCCAACCTTTCAAGTACAATGTATGTCACGTCTGTCCTTGTGATTATCCTGAAAGGTGATAAATATTGTTAATTGTTTGTCATTCAAGCATCCGAGTTTCTTTGTCTAAAACAACAAGTACTTGAAGCAACTTTAAGTGAGCAAGAACTGTAAGGAATTTTGCAAAACAATAAACTGTACTGACTCGAGATCTGGTACTTATGCTTATAATAAATTTAGTAAAACTATGTGTTAGCTGTAAATTTCGAGTAAATTTCAAAGTGGTTGCAAATATTGTCACTGCTACAGTAGTTTCCTTGAAGAAACGCCTGACTTTCTTTTACAAATGACTTTTTCTCATTTTAGTAAGGATAAAAAGTGTTGTCACTATTGGACAACTCTGATTGTCGCAGAAAGGAAAAGAAATTTGGAAATCAAGTATTTGTCTCTCGAGTTAAGCTAATAAATAGGAAGTGACTGTTGTCTCCGTTGGTATCACCCTCTGTTTCACGAGAATCCACTTGTGAAAGGGCAATACAGCCGAGGGGAAAGAAGCGGGGATGCCAGTACTGTACGCATCCCTAAGTTCTTGATTCGCTTAATATCGTCGGCACTCATCGTGAAAGAGTACACGGGGTTGACTCGTGCGCGATACAAGAAAACACACAGCTGAGCCGGCAGTTGAGGAAAAAGCTGATCTTTCCTTTGGCCGATGTGCAGCGTCACGCGTCACCGCGTTCGCTCGGTGGTCGCATCTCATATAGACATTCCAGCAGAGAAGAAATCTCGCTTTACACCGTCGGTCCGCGCGCATTTCGTCGGCCCTTTTTCATTTCTCGCAGCTTTTTCGTGATTTACTCTGTAAACGGCATGCAAATTTTCTAATTAACAATTTGACGTTCTCGTGAACGCGAAACCACACGTTCGAGCCGGCAAGATTTACTGCGATTTCAATTTTTACAACCATCGAAGGTGAGATGTTTTTCATTAAAGGGCGAATTTTACAATGCTGCATATATTTAAAGTGTGTCGCCTCAGAAAAGTTGTTTGCCCGTCTCATCCTTGCTTACATAATGTATCCATATATCATAAGATAATTTATTCAACGGCTCGCGATGTATGAATACATTATAATCTTAACATAAAATTTCTTTGCAGCTTCTGACGAGTAAATTAAGATGCTTGGCCGTGGAAAATCCCAGAAGCTCTCCGATAAACCATTTGTCTGGCGGATTTGTTTCTTGAAATATAAAAAAGTGGGTATTTATGAGCGGCTTGGAATCGATACAATTTCGGGTCGTGGATTTTTTGATCGATTCGAGCGAGCGGTTATGAAGGTTGTTGTGTAAATGAGAGATCGTAAAGAATTAAGGCTGTGCGAAACATTTGGCTGCACCTCTTTTTGGACACCTACGTAACGTAGTCGGTGTTGCGGCCCCCTAGTGCTCGGTTCGCCTAAATCACGGCTGTTTGTAATTAAGTGAATGAATGGCCTGTATCAGAGTTAATATTTGCGCCATGACGTATGACGCTGCCGCAGAGACAAATCCCTTATATATCATCGCTGTGCTTTCTAATGTCGCTCCTTAGCGAGGGAAAAGCCTTAAGCAATCGACAACCCTTCACGCTAGCACTTTCCAAAACGTGTTTCCCTTTGCCAAATATCGCCGGTCCCTTAGTTCCAAACAAAATCATTTATCCAATCAAAAACAGCTTCATTAGTTCCGAAACTGATTTACTCACTTTCACAAAAACAGAACAAAAATTTTACTTGTAACTGCTCGTTTTAATCTTATTTTTATAACAAATCGAAAAACTACGAGCATTGAGTTTTTGGTTAAACTTTTGAATTTAAACTCGTTGATGCCACTTTTAAAATTATGTTAAATTTAATTAGCACAGTTGTAATCGAACATAAAATTAGCTGAGAGATGTCTGGTGTGAAATACTATAGCTTATACGAACGTCTCGAAAAAATTTAGTCCAATCTAAAAACCGAATTTGAAAACCGTTCGATTGAACTTGGATAAACTATACGTCGCGGCTGAAACAAAAAAGGTGTCTTATCTTTCTCCGGATGGGTAGAAGTTTCTCGATAAAGTGTTTCGCGCTTATAAGTTGATCGTGCGGCCGGATAAGGCGAATAAATATATCAGGAAAGCCGTGGTTTAGTAAAGGCCACGTGTACTTTATGAAGTGGTCTCGGAGCAACGAGGATACGTTATTACATTATCACGCGACACGCACACCGAAACCAGCACCGCACTCGCGTGCGGATCATTTTTAACTCTCTCATTATGTTATTTGGTGATGCACTCACACACGCAGCGCCGCGACTGTGTGTATATCTAACGTATGAAGCAAGTTTATGTCGCAGACCGTACACGTAATTGGAAGCTACCCGAGAGGTAAAGAAAGACGTGGCCTATCTGCACTAATAAATACGTTGCTACTGCGTATTACCGGAGCGTGATAATAAATACGACAAATAAATAATTGCGCGGACAAGTGTGTCGGGCGCTGATACTGTGTGTTGAAAAGGACTAAGGCAAATTGCACGACACTATCAACGGTCCGGGATAATGTATGAAATTAAAAAGTCGGTAGAGCAACATTGTACCTTCCTACGATCCTGAATGTATCCAGTTTTTCTTGTATAATTCTGATAAATAAGTTAAATCGTACTAACCACTGTGTTGACAGTTTTTATGATCGGAATTTTTATTTGATTAAACAATTTTTTCTATTTACTTCTATCCAAGTTGAAGTAAGCTTTTTTGAATTGTTATTGCGATAAAAAACATGTTTAAAACAAAATGTTGAGGTTGAGCTTAAAATACTGTTTGATTCATAAGGATGATTCAAAAATAAGAATGGTTGAAAGTTGTTTAGGGCGGGGAAAATATTTTGAGGCCAGGCGTATTCAGAAGATATCAACTTTGATAAATAAAAGAGTTTTTTATGACGACTGGAGAGGCAGCAGCATGTTTCTGCGGCGTAACATTCGGAAGACTGATGCAGGCTGTTAGATATTAATTGGTAATAAATACCGTGCATTTTCGTATACGAATATAAAGACTGTACACTTCCGTTGTATGTTCAACGTGAAACGTATAAACATTTGTCTTGCTCGATGTACGTATGGTTAATACGCATCCCCGGTACGGATCATTATTATTTATTTTTCTCCCCGGGTATTTATTATCAGCGTTAAATTTTATACTCTCCAGAAGTGTGTGCAGTGTGGTTAAAAAATTAAGTATGAAATTACACGTCGGGATCATGCGTCGGCCATTCGCGTTTCACTGATAACAAATGGCAATCGAAAACTTTTCAATTTTCGCCAACTGTTTCTTCGACACGTCGTGAGTCGCGCGAAATAAGCAACAACGTCGCGCTGCAATACGGTTATCGCCGTAACCACCTTGTACCCCAACACCCGGGATCATTATTGCAATCGGCGATTATCATTTTTCGTAGGCATTAGACACGACCGTAATTCGTGGATTAATTTTCCTTCGCTTCGCCGCGAACGATAAATTCCTTCTCAAGTTGCGCCTGCCGATGATAATCTCAGCCGACTTTATTTGCATTACACCGCGAGCAAACCTTTACCTTTATATTTCTCTTACTGTTCGTAACCTCGACTACGAAAACAAAACTATCTTTTAACTTTACAATTTTTTTGCAAAATTCTGTTTTTGAAAGTCTAATAAGATGATATCGCTCCTAGTTTTATTTTAGATAATGTTAACCGTTTGGAATTTGTTCATTTAATGATTAAAAGTTCAAGATTACGATTAATCATCGCAACAAGCTACTTTATTTCGTTTCCTCCTGCGCGACCTGCTCGATTTTAATTCCAGAAACACCATCAGACAGTTCGGGAAGTTGCAAGAAAAAAAAAGACGGTCGCGAGCGTGTTAAATCTCCTTTAATCTTGTATCTTGAAATGAATCCAAGTACTTGAAATTAAATTATACGCAAGATTACGGCAGTAATATAAGAACGCGCTGAGGATGAAGCGCGTCGGCTAAGATACGGCCGAGCGGGTGCTCGACGTGTTTATGAATATTGGCACATTACTCGCTGCACCTACTGTTCCGCGCCGCGCGCAAATGGTAACGTATATTAAAACAAGAGTGGCCGTCGTTGATTTTGAACTACCAGCGTTTCATTATTTATGCATCTTCTTAAAAGTTCGGACAAAATTTTCGTTTTTTCTGATACGCCAAATTCGAACATTTTTCATTACAAGATTCGTTTCGAATAGACGCTTTTTAAAAAACGCTTCAGTTTTCCTGAATGAAAAAGTAGAATGTTTTAGTTTAATTGTTTTTTTTAGTTATTGTTAAACACGACTGGATAAATAATGGACGAAATGTAGTTAGTTGTAAGGTTTGTGTGCGCGAGATTGGAACACGCTGTGCGTAATGACAGCAAAAAGGAGAGTGCAGTGTGGGCGGTTGGTGCTTAGTAGAGCGCACGGGCGTCGAACTGCTATTAATTTTGGTTCGGCGGCTTTTGTACACCCTACTATTCCTCACTACTTATTTCATTCCTTTTAGCCGTTGAAATATCTTACGACTCATTTAACGGAATAGTGAGATATCAAACCGATGTTGAATGCTGTTACGCTTTGATTTAATGGATACCAATCTACATTATTGCAATCATTTTTGTAACGATAAAGTTATTACAACTTCGAAGGCATGCTGTTTCCATTTTTAACAACTTTTGTTTGATTTCGAAACACAACTTCGTTTACAAAAATTAAAAATTTTTAATCAGTAACGTCATTAGTGAGTGACTTTTAAATTTTTCGCAATGTTCTATCTTGGAAGATGTTGGTTTCATTACGCACAGGTAAGAAAAAAATGAAATGAATTTTGTATTAAAATTTTTTGCGAATGAACCTATTTGGAAAAGAGAAAAAAAATGTAGTTACATGAAAAGTTGATTCGACTGTTGAACAGTATCGATAAAATCAATGTTGACACGTAGCAAAGAGGTAGTAACAATTACTGAAATCACAATGACGCGCCTGATCGTTTGGTGTTTCTAATTGAAAAGCGAAGCAGCGATGAATATTAGTTGATTCGCGCAACAATAGCCATGCAAAGTGCAAACAAAGGGCTGCGTGCATAACTCATTGTTGTCTTTATCCCGCGAATTATTCGGAGAGCGATCTTTTGGAATCAATGCGGCCAGATATGATGAGGATGCCGACGACCGACCAACCAACACCGAAGTTCTTTGATATCGCTGAAGCGTAAGGACATTTGGCGCACCGACGAGAACGGGGGTCTGGTTATGATTGTGATATTACAGTTGGCCCGGAATGCTTTCGCGCAACCCGTCATCATCTCTTTCCATGACTAACTGGCAGCATTCTACGTGGATGCATGCTTGTCCATCGGCCCGCGCAACATCGAGCTAATCAAACGACCTGACCCGCATGCCAAATATTAATTAAACACCGCGTCACGCTTGGATAACTCGCAGCAGAAAAAAACAACACATCATAACGTAGCCGTTTTTTGCCTTTGTCCTTTTCACACAGCAAGTGTTTGAAGATTTCACAAACGACGACAACGCTCGGCCCTGTCGTTTTACACTTGAGATGAAAGAAATTCATTGCAATTCAATACGAATAAATACATCGGCAGTAGGTTTTGGGTACTGATAGGAATGTAATAGAAAAGTAATTATGACGCCATTATCATTGGTTGGTCATGAAGCCATCAATTTTGCACGATCGGGTTTGCAAAAGTTATACGAAGTGAACCGTAATGTAAACCGCGGACGAATGAATTGCGCGTTAACGGTACATAAGCACTGATACACGGTGTCAAAGAGTTTTACCAATTTACGTGACGATAATCGAACTATCGTTTCCGAGGATCCGTGTAATAACAAACTCTTCGTGAAAATACTAAAGCTAATATATCATTCGCTGTAATATCCCAGCGCGATTATGGGCGATATGCAAAAGATGAGTTTTCGTTTTCATTTGAAAATGAGATTTCACATTTTGATGCGTTCAAAAATTATGCAACGTAAATTGCATTTTGGTTGTGCATTTTTTGGATAAACATTTTTGTAATGCACTTTTCAGATGCACTTTCTTCCCCGTAAATGCATCACGAACAATTGCGTCTAACTGACGTTAATTGTTTCGCTTCTGTAACAGTGATAGGTCTAACTTGAAACGAAAGAAAAAAAGCCAGCAGTACCACTCACAAAACGGTTGTCAGAATTTTTTAGCGTCGTAAATGGTTATACGACGTGTAATAAAGTCGGCGTCTTTGATATGAGTTCTCATAACGTGCCAATATATTCGTTATTGTGTGCATTGTAAATACCACTCCTTCTATTTCATTTTATTGCATTTCCTTAATTGTAAAAGTCATTGTTGCGCCGTGAGATGGCGCTCGTCAAGCCCGCTATCTGCTATCAGAGTCATCTCAAGTGCGGCGCAAAAGTCTGATTCTGGTTCTTTCGCAAAGTAGAAGACTTGCGACTCGAGTGGCTTTCAAGGAGCAAAACACCGCGACTGGTAATTGTTAAAAGAAACGTCGGCCATTTGTCGAGTTATAAAAATGGTGAATTAGCCGGTGGCTCGGGATTTATCTCGCATAACGTTTCAATTTAAAGCACTAAGCGCGCAATGAAATGCATTGATCGTGCAGTTAAACTGGGATGATGTTCTTTTGTGATGGACCTCCTGATGTGCCACTTGCGCCGCACGGTCATTGGATCATGACAGGACTGTATTTCTTCGACACATATTATAGCTTGGAGCAGGACGCAAGATCGCCAATCGTAGGCGAAGAAACGCCGTACGCTCGTTACCGTGGATGTTTTCCATAAATCGTGTAATACGCAGTCGCATTCCGACGCCGTGGACGTTTCGCATTTTTCTTATCGGCTTATAAAACCCGTTATCAACGAGATTTGTAGAAACGGCTTGTGACCACTTCATTAGCGCCGTCAGATAAGTAAAGTAGTCGAGCGCGCCGATAACGATTCGCAACTTTAGACGCTCGTTTCGCAAATTTGTGTACTGCATTTTTGTCCTGACTTATTCCGCGGACGGCTTTACAGTTATTAGTTCCCTGACAAATGACAATCGCTCCCCGGTCCCAGGCTTCGGTTGTAAACCACACATTTGTAACTATAAACTTTCAACGTCAATGAAATTTACAGCGCTGACTACGAAAAATAAACGAAATGTTCAAACAAACAAAGCACTCGAACGAAAAGAAGTTTAAATGAAAAAATTTTTTTTTTCAAGTTTTTTGCCCGAATAAAAAAATAGAATTTGTCATAATATCGAGTGTTACTTCAGTTCTAATTGTTCACATTTTTTGATTCCGACAATTTCGTATCCATTGAAATATCAAGGCATGTAGGAAAAGAAGAAACAAAAAAAAGAAGGAAGAGGGTGGACGGATGGTAATAGAAACGTATCTCATGGCGCAGTATAGAAGCAGTGTCGGCGTTCCATTAGGACTGCGTGGACGAGGAACAATAAAAGTAAAAGGCCCGGGTGAATTATCATAAGAATTTAACAGAAAATTACCTTGGAAGGACGGCTCGTAGAATTTGCCGAGACTCAATCCCCAAAGGAGCGCGGCATTCAGCGGGGACACGTTGTGGTACATCCTTTTTCGTGCGATTCGACACAAGCCTCGCGCGATCCGACGGCCAGAAAAGAGTGACGAGACACCACAACCGGTTTGCCAAAAGAGTATCCCTTAAAGACGCGCCGCGTAACACGAGATACGTTCTGCCAACAACACTCGGACTACTGCACCATCCAAACTGAACTAATAGTGGTCGTGGCAAACCCGACTGTCAGAGCAGGGTGACTCTCGTTATAGAAGAGGGGAGCAGTTTAGTGATGGGCGACCCATGACCGAGACAGCCACTATCCCTCGATCATACGTTTCCAACGCTCTATGATTCACCCATCTCACTTTTTTCTCCCAGAAATTTGGTCTCCACTTTTGTATCTCAGCTCTTAGTCATGTTCCTCTTTCTGCACTCAACATAACCTGAATCACATTTTTTATTCCAATTCATCAAAACTTTCAAACTTAGAAGAACCTACTGTGCTCTTTGTTTAACTTCCAAAAAATTGTTCTTATTATTAGAACATTTCTGAAACAGATATTGAAAAATCAATCCAAAGAAGTCATCCCAGATGAGATCGGATTATGTAAATCCAAAATCAACGATTTCGAAAACGAAAAAAAAGCTTGACCATGGCTAATAAGGCCAATTGAGAGTAGATCTGTATGTTTGTCCGGACACATCTGTTCGAAGGATCTGATCAGTAACATAAGTATTGAGTAACTCTCGTGACGTGTGACTTTTCGTGCCGTGGCGTCGAGGAGGCAGCTTTGTGTTTGCGCAGCAGATTAGTGAAGTCGCACAATGTCGCACTGGAGCTTTTCAGCCGATTTCGCCGCAGCGTATCATGTCAGAGTTCGCACCTCTATTTTTCGGTGATGGAAAACCGGCTGCTGACAGCACACGAGAGAGAGCAAGACAGAGAGGCAGACTGCGCGACACCCTTCGCTAATACAGATGTCAATGCTATATACATGGCAGTGACACCCCGGCACCCTTGGCTGCATTCTTCACCGGCCATTGTACGAATCTAATCGACGCCGAGCTCCACGTTCGCTACAACGTATGAGCATTAAATTTATACCTCGCAAAAACCAATTACACGCATGTGCAAGTCGTTTATTCTTAATTTATCGTTTCTTTATTTACGTAGGGTCTTTTTTTTCTATAAAATCAAATTTTTGCATACATCTTTGTACCAATTATGAAACCATAGTTGGGCCCATATGGTGTACTTTGTGGCCTCATGTAAGGTTTCATAACTTGTACATGAATATGTCATCTTATACATAGAGCCATTTCGAGTTGTTTACAAAAACAGAAACAAAAAAAATTAGACAGCAGAGCGTGCGAAATATTCCGGAGGCGCGTCTTAGGTCCGCAGGAGCGAAGAAAATGTTTGCTGGAGGAATATAAAGAATGTTCGGTTGGGCGGGCGGCGAAACCTTCGAGTTTATATCGGAAGGAAATATGGCGTATAAACGCGGGAAGACGTGTGTGGTGTGAAAAGTTTGCATGACTGCGGCCGGACTGTGAAGTTAGCCGCGCTACGTTGATCTCGGACAAAAGCACCTCAGATACGCATATTATTATTGCGCCCGACTATTTCAGCAGGCGCCCGTGTTTCACGCACACAATCGGCGTACCCTCGGCGCGATGTCGCTCGCAAGAACATCGCCCCGATATATACGTACGTAGACGTACGTACGTACGTGCATTCCGCAACCCATAAAGCATCCCGACTAAACAGCAGGGGTGCAGCCATGAGATAGAGTCCAGGGTCCCGAAAGGTGAATGGACCGTAGTAGTTGCCTTCCATTATGGACCATTCAGTGTTATTCAATTGCTCATTATGCATTCCAACACGCTTACGTCAAAATCTTACGTCAGATGGATATCCTTTAGACAAATTGTATTGTGCTCTAAATCTTTCCCACCCCCTGACTAACAGTGTTCAAATATAAATTTTAGAAACTAATTTTCTGTCATAATTGGAATTGAAAAGAAAACGATATTGTACTTTGTACAAAATGTACATTGTAAAAAGTACAATATCATATTGCAAAATCAGTCACAATGATTGATGCCTACAGTGGAGGACAAAATATGAACTTATTTTTTTGAGTTCGTTTTGCAACTTGCCAAAAGTGGTAGTTCATGAATTGGAACTGAGTGATTAATCGAGTGACTTCTGAATGTCGTGAGTTTCCTTTGAGCTTCAAATCTCGGATGACAAATGATATCAAACAAACAGCACCCTTTTTCAGAGCCAAAGAAGAGAATACCTTTCTCATTTCTAAAACTCCGATTGGATATGTTAATCAGAGTTGTTGTTATTACTCTTACTAGCTCTCACTTGGAATAACTCACGTATTTATCGCAGTACAGAGACTTTGAATCCTTTTTGGGCGAGGAAAAAAAGTTTGACCATCAATTTGGAAGTTGATGGTCGTGAGGTGTGAAATGTGTTTTGTTATTGTCGGCAGCTAGCTGGTACCATCAGCGCATACCTGAGAAGAAAAAGCCCTTCCTCTGGCGTGTGTGGCACAAAGACTTTCTCACTTTCCGATTCGAAAGGACTAAAGCGGGATTATACAGTCAGAAGTCATAGTTTGAATTTGTCGGGCCATTGATTCGAATGCACACCATGACTAAAGTCTTCCGGTTTGGGACACCTGCCCAGTCTCGATTTGCTACTGTCCGACCTTGCTCCCCGGGCTCGTCTCTAGTTCTCGAGGCTTCGCTTCATTGTTGCGACGGCTCAGCACTTCCGTTGCACGTTTCTTTCATTCACTAATCACTCGATGAATGAGACCCAATTTTTTGTTTGATATATATTTCCAACTTCTATTTCAAGTGTATGATCGAGCTTCCATAATTCATCTTTTCAGTCAACAATTTATAATCATTTCTTCATAAATGTATTTTTATTTTCATTTTGATAAGTTAATTTAGAGTTTTCACAGTAGTTTGAAAACATTTTCAACAATTTTTCAAGTCATGTATTTTAAGAATTCAAAACTTGGTAAAAAAAGTTAACTTTTAAATATGGTTTTTGCAGGGCACTTGAACGTGTATTATTTTGAAAAATGTAATAAATGTGAAAAAGATGTACTAAGAGGCGAATAAGGAGTTGTAGTGTGTAAAATTGGATGAGACTAAAGAGGCACGCGTTAATAAATCTGAAGACACCCGTTTTATTGAGCTATGTTAAGTAGTCGTGGCAAAGACGATCAGTGTAAAGGGGTGGATAATAACAAGGATGAGAGTAAGGAAATTAGTTGGTTCAACCAACCGAATTACATCGCCCCGCTTACATAACTATAATAATTATTCCATACCGACACATAGTTCATGTTTACCCAACTTTGGTACTGAATTTGATCTATATCATACAGTTAGACGCAAACTAATTGTTATTACAATTCATTACTAAGCAATTCTTTTAATCCGAAAAATAAATTTGAATTTAAGAAACAAGCAAAAGTGACTAAAAGTTGGACAAAATATTGAACTTGTACTTATATTAAACGGAATGAAAATGGAAACGAAAGCAGGCTTTTAAATTCAACGTTACACTTGAGTGAAGCACTTAATTTTTATACAAGCGAATACTTAGTTGGTCGGATGGCTAGGCGTGTCTACGGAAACACGCCATAATCGCGAAACGACTTATTCGAAGCGGCTACTGCCAGTTTTAGTGAGCCATCGCTATTAATTAGCGTTTTATTGGCGACTCGGTCGGCGATTTGGTCTTGAGTAGTTTGCAACCAGGAATCGTTTTTTTTATCGGCATACTTGTTCGCTGCACCGAACTTACAAAAGCTTTTCAAACTTTATGTCAATTAGCCCTTGGTTTAGTCACAACTTTGATTTTTTTTTGCAATTCAAATAAAACGTTCCAGATCTTTTTACAAGATTAAAAACAACCTTTGAAATTACAGCAGAATGTGTTTGAGAAGAATTTGAAAAAATTGAAAACATTTTGTCAACAATTTTGATTTTACAATCTGTGTCAAATTTCATGCTCCACCTGGGACAATCAAAGAAAGAATGAAAAAAAGGTTCAGCCTAAAAGAGTAAGGTTATTTTTACAGTCGCGAGTTAGTTTGTGATGGGACGATTTCATGTTTGATTTGTTTGCAATTTACAAATATAAAAGTTTACACCGACGTCAACAGGGAATCATAAAATCAAGATTCAATATCGCAAGGGTGCGTCTAGTATGTCACGCGAATGTCAAGGGGCGCATATGATATGGGGCTTACACTTCGCAGATTCGTATTTACGCGCGCGTGTGCAACCCGAAAAAAGGGACGCGCTTCTTTTTTTCCTTCTCTTTTCGGTTGGATGCTATCTCGTCTGAGTCTGTCCTTTTCGCTGAAAATGTTGCTTGCACCGAGCAAAAGACACACGGTTGGTTCTGACAAAGTGCGACGAACTGGTAGGCAGGCTGATCATAAAGGACGGTCATAAAAGACAACCATTTTAATACAATTTACAAGAATGTATAAAGCCGCCTTGGCCCATACATAAAACGAGTGCATCGCACTCAAGTCTTCCGTGCTACATTTTATGTCGTAATTTACACTTCTTCAACAACGAGTTCTCAGCTTCGTGTGTTGAATTTTGCTATAAAACTTGCAAATCCATACCTCAAAAAATTAAACAAAAAAATATTGAAACAAAAATTGTATAAAATTATGAATCGGTAAATTTGATTATATTAGGACGAAAAAAAAGTGTGTTGGAAACACTTTGGAGTGAAACTCTCATTGCCATTTAATTGTCGATTATTAAAAAATGCCCCTTCTGAGTTTAAGCGCACAATCAAAGGAGAAAAACGACGAAAGACTTTGGGAGCCTCTCAATCTTGGATCCAAGCAAGGAAGCAATTTCCGCGAAACTTCGCAGCAGCCGCGTTATGCCGTGAGGAACTTGAGCGCACTTCCGCTTTTCAAGATCAAGTGGTAGCAACGGGATATTAATTAGTCTAGTATTAAGAACCTGGCTAACTTTGTCGCTTTCGTATATTTTCATTCAATTTTGAACGTTGCCAATCTAATATTCATAATTACTTTGATTTATACCACCACACTTTTTTACAATGCCAAAACAACAATTTTCAAGTTAGTTCCAAAGTTTCTTAATGATGAAATAAAAAAAAGGATTTTTGGGAAGGTGAGAATGAGTTAAATGTGGGCTGAAAAATGGTCTAGTGCGTGTAGCTGGTAACACATAGCGGATTTCTTCTGTGAATTATTGACGAGTATAGCGAGGTACGGACGTATCGGCCGTTTAAATTTAATTAATTATCGAGATAATTGAACTTTCAGCTCTCGCGGAACTGCCGCGAGCGTTTAATGTGAAATGTTATTCAAAACGATAATATCAGTGGTGGGCATCAGGCTTCTGGCGTGTAATCAACGAAAATCGGATATAAACAGATTTTATAAAGTACCTGTATTTCGATTGTCATTTAATAACATGCGGCGAGCAGAGTCGATTATCCCGATCGCGCAATCCAACTTGTCAATTCTTCGAGTTTCACGCTACCGCTCGAGCCATCCATCATCCCTTTCATACATCATTTTATCGCATCAATCCTGTCTACATCAAATCGTGAACACTTTTAACAACCATTTTCATTCGATTTGTTTCTAATTATTCGAACCATTCAATTCAAAACTCCAATTATTTACTTACTTATTTCACTTATCTTATTTTAAATTTCATATTTTTAAACCATGGTTAAAATAGGTAAATTTCAAATTCATTTTCAAATTCTAATAGTAGTAAAAAAAGAGAAAAAAATTAGTAGAAAAAAAATTTTTATATCGAAGATGAAATTTATTTCGGACAAAGGATCGAATAAAAAATGGGTTTGGTGATAATTGGGAGCGTTGATTAGTAAGTATAGAGGACATAGGTGTGACGAGCTGGTAACGGTGGAAGAGTGCGTCAGAGCAGGTGGCAGGAGCCGAGATTAGAGAGAGGCATATCGAACCACAACGACCGCCACACATTTCAACCTCGACTGTTCGCATAGGATGCATTATTTCATGATTGTCGTCGCACCGACCGGGAGTGAGAGAAGAATGTGTTAATTTTGTGGCGATGTGTCAATGTGTCGCCCCAACTAGTTAGCTATCCTCCAGTTTCGGTTGCTCTCTGCCCTGATTTGTTTGGTTTCTGTATTATGATCAGTCCAGATCTTTATCAAACTGACAAAATCCTATAAAATCATCCACTTTCATTCATTCATCAATACTCCTATTGATTAAATAAAAATTTGAAATATTAACAAATCCATATTTTTCAAACCATTTGGAATACAAAATAAAGTATACAAAATGTTTCAAAGTTTAAAAAAGGAGTGCGTTTCTTTTTTTAACAAAGTTTAATTTTCATGTCCCGAAAAGTTATTGAAAAAATGCAAAATCATTTTTTTGCATTCAAAAATCAGAGCAATCCTTATTGTAGGACATTAACAATTCTACACTTGTATGATGAATAGTGGCGAATATTAGGATGCCAGTCGGCATTGGTAACGACGGTAACAGCCGTGAAACAACGTGGCATTCTGACGAAATGGATGACGAGCTTATGGTGTAGTATGTGCAACGGACGATGCAGTTAGTACGGAGGAAAGGTCCGATGTTAAAAGCACAATGGTCAGTTTCAATGCGTGTGTTGTTTCAAAATCAAAGCGCCGCTTCGATAATGGCGACGTTCGGCGTTAATTGCATCAGTATTCTGGTTATTGAGAATGCGTTGCGTTTATGATGCATCATCATTTCGTGAAAATGTTAGACGTAACGTCCACCCGACAATCATTTCGACTGTTTGTACACCACAGTTTCACGTTTTTTACCCCTTATTTCAACCCATTTAAAAATTTAAAAAGCAAACCAATAAAATTTTCACAAATTTTCAAACGTACTTCCATCGACTTGTTTTCATGAAAATTTTGTCAAAAAAAAAGTCGTTGACAAAATGTTGCAATTTGAAATGACCTGATAAAATGCGTATGAAAATTGATCAGAGTATGACCGCGAGCACCAACGAATAATTATGAAATCACTTTCTCATCGCACGCTTATTAACAAGCGCATTTCGTTAGTTTGACGTGTATCGGTCTGGCCGACGGTGTAATTTGAACGTGATGCAATCATATTCAGCGCAGCAGCTTCTCGGCGCGAGAAAATCGAAACGCAATAAACATTGTTACACATATCAATAACGCGCAAATTATTCCGCCGCGTCAAATAATTCGCCACCGTAAAAACACGACTCGCAACCTGTCGCTCCGACTCGGGAATTATTTCATTACCTTGCAATAAACGTTCCGAGAGCCGATCGCCTCCCAAATACAATTCCAATCCCTCTTTTTTCACGTTTCTTATCTCAAGCGCCATATTTCACACTGACACACAACTTCTTGTGTTACACGTTAGCCCGGGGCTTAACATAATTCGCAACCTAAAAAAAAAATTGAAAAAGGAGCGACCGACCGAGTCTATCGGTTTTGCATCGCGACCTTGCCGAAATTGTTGTTTTGTTTTTGGCTGAACATCTGCAATCATAACATTATGGCATGTTTATAATGCACAGATACGTGAGAGAGTTACATGTAGTTTATATTCGAAGAAGTCCACGGGACGGAGAGTTTACGGGCGTAGCATCGGAGGGGGTGTCAAGTTGCAGAGCGAACGAGGCCCCCCTCGATTAATTAATATTCCATAACGAGGATGCGACGGCTCGTGCCTGTTCGCCTGGGCCTCCCGCTCGTTCCAATGGCGCTCTGTTCACGGATACATCACGGCCGGGGCTGATTTATTGACAGACGCGCGGTTGTGCTCCGACTGCGACTCATATTAGACTAGTCCTTTTCTCCGCCGAACTTGTAAAAGCGAAATGGTGAGTTATCTCGTGTCCTCATGGCCTGCGAATTAAGAAATCTCCCAACTCCACTTTGTCACATGCGACACCCCAAAAAAGAATCCGCCAGATTTACACGCTAACGTTCAGTCGAACAGGTTTCTATTCAAGTTCCTTTTTTTATTTCTTTAACGAAAATTAACAGTATTTAAAAAAGCATTATTTTATTAATAAAATAAGAATTCTTATTTGTTCAGAATTTCTTCGTAAATTTAATCTATAAAAAATATATTTAGTTTGTGGAAAATATATAAAACTTGTTGAAAAATTATAACTTCTCTAATTAGAATACATGTTCAATGCAAAAGATTGCATTTAAAATGAAACTGTATACTAAAAATTGTAAACTTTTTGGACCAATAAAAATGTAAACACTGTTTATACCGCAGACCTATTTTCTTTACAGTATAGCGATACGGCGAACTCGATATTTATCGAAAACAGGGGATAAAAAATGATTCGTTTATTGCTTTCTTTATTGGATACTGCGGAATGCGAGCGCAAGGAGCCTCGGGGACTTTGACAAGTATAAAAACAGCCGAGACGATTACGTTATAATAAATAACATTTCGGTAGCGAGGGAACGATTAGTTCAGCTATATGAATTTACTCCAAGATGAAACCGTCAAACGTGCAGGCCTCGACGAGAACATTCGTTTCCAATGTGGTTATTAGATCTAATAATTTTACGCTGCTTTTCACGCAGAAGAAAAGGCCAAAAAAATGACTAAAATATGGACGATCAATTTCGCGAGAGTTTGTTGCTGGGATGAATACGTTTGATTATGATTACTCACTGGGCTGAAATTGTGTTGTCGTTGGGTTTTTTTTTCCTCGGACGGGGCCTCGTGTATATTAAAAAAAAGTGAATCATAAAACGTAAAGAACATAAACAAAGTCGGCCGACGGTGGAAGCCGTACAAGGAGGAGAAGGAAGCTCGGGTGGAAGACAGAGGCAGAAGAAGACAGCATATGACTGGTACTGTCATATATAATAACCGCATAAAACAGATACGCGCGAACCGAACAGCACCACGAATATATTATGTTGCTGTGGCTAATTTACGATTATAACGTACGTGTATAACTATCGTTGTTGATATACTGCTGCAACCAAAGGCCCCAGAAGTGCGTCTTTAACGGAACACAAATAAAACGAGTCCCGAGAAAAAGACAGCGATATTATTTCCACCCAACATCACTTAAAATTTCAATTTACAACATAATCAACGAAAATTCTTGAATGTAGTTCAGAAAACATTTTTCGTTTCAATTGTCATTTCTTTTTGATTTCTTTCAAACTTTTTGATTTTAGTTTCCAGTGCTTTTAGTGTTAGTTTTTTTATTGAAACTCGGTAGCTGTTGCTAGAACATCTAAATGAAATTAAAATAGGCGCCATGGACACGATAGTCTGATTGGAGTTGACGAGTTATTTGCACGTTAATAAACTTGACTTGTTTCCAAAGCCTGAAACAAGTTACGAGTGATTAGTCATTTCGCCACATGCACAGCTTATTTCGTCACCGGTCGTTATAACGCGCGAGATATTATCTGGGTCCCAATCGTCATGAAGAATGTAACGCTGTAAATATATTGGGCGCGATATTAACGCCGGCTGATTGGAAAACTCGTTCGTCTCAACGGTTCACGCTTGGTCAACGGGGGGAGAAACAGTTTGACACAAATTCAGATGGGTGCTGATAATATGACTTATTATCTGCGACCGCATTCTCAATTTCCGCTCTTAGACAAAGCAACGACTTTTCCAAAAAAATTCCAAACTTTAAAAACATTTCCTCGACATAAAAAACTTGAAAGCGATTTTCAACTGTCTAAAAACTTTTAGAAATTGTTAAATTTTTTTTTTTACTTGTTAAATTTTTGATTTAGAAATCAATTCATTCGTTCAAAAGTTATTTATAATATTTTTAAACTTTGTTTTTGTTTTTTCATTGTTTTGAATGTTTTTTACTGTTTGAACTTCTTAAATTTTTTGAATAGTTTGTATAAACAAAATTTCATTTCATGATTGAGTTGACAAGAAGAAATATGTCTGTTAGATAATACAAAATTCAACTTTTTTATAAAAACAGGAAGAAATTTCATTCAATCGACCCAACTGCGACTGAAAGAAATTGTCCTTCGAAGATTTTCGATCACTTGTCAAAACTTCCACAGGACTTTACTTCCAAACGTATCAAAAAAGCGAAAAAAAAAACACTGTACAGATCTGAAACGGAGCAAAAACGTGAAACCTTGTAAAACTAGACGTCCGATCCATCAAGTTGCGTTTGCTCGATGACAGTATAATTCTATTATCAGATTCGACCAATCTGTCCAAACTTTCAAATTATCTATCATTACGAGGCGAGGAGTGGAAATCCCGAAATCCCCGTCGACGTAAAAAAGGGTGTCGGGCAAATAAATAACAAGGTGCTAAGCGTTCGAAATCGAGACGACGACCCCTTACAAAAACACAGGGTCCAGGAGAGAGACAGATTTTGCGGTGCGGAGAGAACGCTGAAAAGTTCGTTCCCCAGTGGAGGAAAGAAGTGCGGTCGGAAGGCCTGTTTAACAGATTTAAAAATCACCAATAACTGTCCGTCGGAGTCCGGGAAAGAGGGTGAAAAGAGGCACGAGGTTTGTCGCCACTGGCGGGGGTATCAGCGTCGACGTCATTTTTCATTTTAATGGTAGCACGAGATGATCTCGCGGCTCCCCTTCGTGTATTTGTTTCTTTTAAAGTCGTTCTCGCCATCTTGTGCTTATAGCCGTCGCAGCTCCTTTTCTTTATTCATTTCACTAAGGAATGTCTTCTTTAGTCAGCCGTCTAGCGGCCCAGAACGATCCTTTTATCTCAGCCGGAACGTCTTCATAACCGCGAGCACGTCCGCTTTTTGCGCACCCAATTCAAAACCTTCGACTCGCCAATTCAGGCCTCAAACATCCATATCTTTTTTAATTAAATCCCCCGACCACCATCAATTTTCAACTTTTCCATTTAACCAAATCACATATTTGTCAACAAATATCCTAGTTCTAATCGGATCATCCTAATAAATAACCAAACTAAAAAAAATATTCAAAAACTGAAAGATGAATTGGGCGATTGTTAATTTTGACTTGTTAACATGGTCGGAAAAAGGTGGGAGAGAAAAGAAAACATGATTTGCCTAGTTGATGAGTCGATTTTGTTAATTTATCAGAAAATTAATAGCGAATCAAATTGCCTATCCCTTTGAGATGGTTGTGACGGTGGTCATGTCAGCTATTACCACGACTACAATGAACTGGGGATACATGGCCGCCTATTATGCCACATTTCGTTCCATCTCCAATACAAATAGTCGACTGGCGCGAATGATAAATTACACTTTTCAAATGGGATCCCGTTATTGTGCTCACCCCATTGATCCGGGCACAACGCTTTTTTTTTCTTCCTCTCTTTTTGTTTACTTTTTGTTACTCGCGACTGGTTCCAGTGATAGGACGCTTGCCAAATTTAATGTCGCATGTTAGAAGTGACACAAAGTATCCTCCGAACCCTTCGCACATGATTTCAATGCTCCGGGCACTTATGCATTGAGTACCATTCATTTGCGACCGTACTCCATTCAACGAGTAAATACATCCACCTTTTCACAGCTGACCAGACCAGCTCCAATGTAACATCATTTTTTCAACCAATTATTACACTTGATTGATTTAATTATTCCTTGTAATTATTTCTTTGGTTTTTTATTTTCTGGTTTTGAAGTCCGTTAGGGTGAGTTGAAATCGGACACTCCAAACGTCAAGATTGTAAACTACTTGCAGATGCTGACAAAACCTAATTTCCTTCGCTCCAAAATCAAAAGTCATTTAACTAGATCTGTCTCAGCTGGTATTGCTACTTTATCCTCGGTCCGATCGTAGACAGACCTTTGACCTCCCTTCCATACATCTTTAAATCCGAATTGGTCACTAGAAAAAAAAATAGTTTTCCTACTATGCAAAATAAAAAGAAAAACTACAAAATTACAGAAACATTATTCCATGTTTTTTATTATCAAAAAGATTTTAATCAATCAGAAATTAAATTCCGATTCCGATTGTGTTAAAGCGTGGAAATTTATAATGAAAAATTTGAAATGAAGAATCTGATAATCGCATCAGAGAGAAAATGAGTAGAGTCTAATTTCAAGAAATGGATATTTGAGTTGGGTCGGGGGATATTGTTAGGGATATTGGAACATGTTGCGAAACCACCCCTTGTTTGAGCGATTGTATATTTTTTGGATCACGATTTAGTGTGATATACGGCCGAGGCTTTAAGCGTTACTACACCGCTCGAATGTGCTTGCGCGTTGTGCATAAATGCTTCACGCGTTTGGCTTGTTAATGTATGTATTTGTATATATAGCCGTCCACTGATATTTATTCCTCGCGTGAACGTCAATATATAACAATACAGAAAAAAAACGAAATAAAAAAAGATCAGTATACACAAAAAAAATATCGCTTTCGATATCAATCCGTCCACTTTTCTGCACTGATCCCGCAACTGGAATTTCTAGTCGATTGGGATTATTTATATGCCAGTTGTTTGTTTTTGTTTAATTTCATTTTGCAATGTCAATTTTTTTCTATTTTAATGCTTTTTTTAAATTAAATGGTTGGCAGTGTTATCTTACAAGAAATCGGGTGTTTTGTCGGCTTTGTATGGATGGATTCCATTTCCATAATAAAATATTGTTATTCGTGTTCGTAACACTATATCACGCCGAGTTTATGCACCCCATCTATAATTCCCAAGTTCCTACGACATATGGAAGCTATTATTCGGAATTTAATCTAGTTATTATTAGGAGACATTTTTTAACTTCTGTGTGTACTCGAACTGTGAAAACATCGACATTTGTACACGGCCCGGCCGAGGAAAAAAGAACACATACATCATTTCCTTATACCTCGATTCACGCCACGTGATGAAATGTAAACTTTTCTTCCGGACCTTCAATAAAAGGTCTTGTATCCACAATCCTGGTCGCTATAAATTTTTCACCATTTATTTTTCTTTTCTTATAATGAATAATTTCAGCCACAGTTCTTTTCAAGAAACAAACTTACAATTTTATCAAACTTACACCAAAAACCAACCAAAAACCCATCAAAATCAAATTGCAAATTTCAATTTGTAAACAAAAACTGTACTTTTCAAACTTCAAAAAAATTGATTCCTTCTTTCCCCATAGTCACAAGTCTCATTTAATTGCCAACTTGCAAAATCGTGGATATTGAAACCGCATGACTAGACTACTTTTTCGCCGTTCAAAATTATTCATAAAACTCAATTTATTCAGCGGAACATTATTTCATGTCAGTCGTTAAGAAATCTGCAAATTTTTATAATTATCCTATGAAGATAAGTTTAAACAAGCTGTTAGAGATCTGCATTACGAATCCTAGTGGTCCGGTGGTTTGTACATGAATACATACGTTACACTGCGCATTGGCATTGGCATTGTGTCGGTTGCGGCAGGACGTTAAGCCTCCTTAAGTTCGTAACTCTAGCGTGATTTGTGTCCTCGGTTGCGCGGTCCATCCTAGGGGCGATACTAGCGACACCTACGTGAGAGTCACTTCAGCGGTACTTCCCCTCTCTTTCCCTCCCAACAAATCTCCCAACCCGAGTCAACTGAGCAATTAACAAGTCCCCTCCGAGGACTAATCTCACTAATTCCTTGACTGATGCCCCCTTCCCCCTCCCCCATCCCTGCAACCTTGCCCGTCACAACTTTGTTCAACACATACTCGTGCAAACTTATCGCACCTACTCGTAATGACCGCAACTTTTTTCTTTTTTTTTTTTTTGTTCGAATCCAACATTTGTGGAACGAATAACTCAGTGCTGATAAACTTTGAGTTCGCATGGAATCGATAGAATTAGTACTTGAACTATGTCATTCTGAAACGAAAAAAAAAATTGTAAATGTATTTTTTTTAATAAAATGCATTTTATTAAAAAAAATGAAAAGGTTGATATAATATGAAACAAAAAATTCAATCACTCAATATTGTTGGGTAGAAAGTTTCTTTTATCGAGGAACACAAATTTTTTATCGTTTTTTTAGATGTTGAAGGTAAGTTGATTGGTGATAAAAACAAGGTAATCGTCTAAGCGCGGCGAGCAACAGGTAATATGAGTGGAAAGCAGAAGGGCAATTTTTTGTCCCAGGTGAAGTAAATTTACAACCGAAAGGAAGCACCGTTTACAAGGCTTTTGAATGCGAGTGTAGCGCGGCTGCAACCAACTGAGCGGGTCGAGTTCATTTCAGATTATTTACGAAGAAGTGCGCATAAGGTGAAACGGCTCACAGTCAACTCGCTGAGAAGTTATTCACGCATCGTATTATTTGGAATGACGAAAATAAATGCCACGCCGCGAATTTACAATCGCCGGTCTGACCTGTCCGCGGCCTCAACGTCTGCATTAGACGCTCATCTTTCATGAGATTTCGGCTTTCGAGTTCTCCACTGCTCCCTTGCATCCTTTAGCATCATTTCTTCTCAATTCTTAAACTTTAAAACCACAAAATTATTACAATTCGAAATTGTACATTTTTTCAACTTCATTTTGATTTATAAAATATTTTAATTTCATTTGATTTCAGAATTTAAAAATGTGAAGAGTGTCATAAAACAATGAAACTGACCAGTGAAGAAAACGATCAACCACGAATTTGAGTTTAAAAAGCACCGTCGTAGAAATTTCTTTTTAGGGAACTCGAATAGCTGGACGATAACCCTAAACCTTTTACAATAGACACGCAGAAAATGGCTACAATGTTGTCCGAACGAAATTATATCTTTCAGCGCTCCTTTGTTATGCAGTGCATAAAACGTTCATTTTTATGAGATGCTCAGATGTTTTTTTTTTGCCTTTCGTTCTGTTCTTTTACAATCGAAGTTTATAGTCCAGGTGACTTATTGAAAGTCAAGAAAATGATTACGCAAAAAACATGCGCTGCTGCGTGTAACAAAACAGCTATTCATATCGTGGAAATCGTAAATTTTATACCAACGTTCTGATTTCGTTGAGCGCAACGATCGAAAAATGCCTTTCTTCCTTTTTTTTTTTTTTCATCGTGATTAACAAAATTTACACCTGTCAAGTGCAGCGACTGATTTTTCTCTGAATTGTTTAACGTGAAACATAAATTACCGGGCGGAATGATGATTCAATGAAATAAATGATTAAATTTTGGGATGCCTTTTAAAATTGTTTCATAAATACGACGATGTTTTCGTGTGCAATTCGAATGAAATGCGTTAATGAATGTTCATTACATTTTAATGTTTTAAAGAGGTTCGTTTTGCCGAAAATTAGTGTGATTTGCTTTGATGAGTGCACCAAAGTTCATACATGTTTTTTTTATCATTAAAATGTTAAACAAGTAGCGAGCTTGATAATGTATTGATCAGTGCACTTTTCGTTCAGCGATAAATGGCATGCATTAAATCACATCATAATTCAGTTAATATCATGGCAAATGAAATACAAAAATATCAATACATAAATGGTAATGGAACATCAATAATTTTTATGGAATCACTGTTTATGACAGTTTTTAGTAATCCTTTCTATCCTGAATTTAAAATACATTGAAAGAAACAAATTGTGTGGTTGATTTTTTCAAATTCTTTATAAAACTACTATTAAAATCGTCCAACTTTTTCTTACTCATGAAAATTTATTAACATTTGTGACGTCACGTTGACTCTAGAACAACCTTACTGATAAAATGTGTCACGGGTGACATATGGCGAACTGATTTTATTTCACCGATAATACCATTGATGAGATACTGGTAAACGAATGGAAATGTAATAATAATTAGTGTATTTTCGTCTGATAACGACTCGCTGCAAATATATACACTTTTTACAGCCCATCGGACGAAATTGCAATTTGATTTGTATTTTATTGACTTTAATTTTGCATCGACAATGAGATATGAAAATTCAAATTATTGAATCCAAAAATTTCGAAAATCAACAAACAAAAAAATCACAAACAATAAGTAGTTAATTTTACAAACATTTTTCAATCTCAAGTCATAATAGTTGATCTAAATTTTGCAAAAACATTGGAAATTAAAGTTTGACCTTAATAAAAATCATTTACGGTAGAACGAACGAATGCCAAAGTTCGTTAAAATAATCAACGACACAATTAAAACTCGAACTATGTCTAAAATTAACGTTCTATAAAATTCATAACTTCAGGACATTCCAGTCGAAGTGAACCAGTGTGTTTATCGCTGAAACTAACTGTGAAATATGATTACATAAGATAATTAAAACGAAAGGACAAAGCTGAGAGGTAAATAAGTGCAAAGTTATTGTAAAAAAAAAAAAATTTGTACCATCAGCGAGGGGCAAATTTTCATATAAATTTGATTAAAAAAAATTGACAAAGCCCGAGCGCGCCGGCACTTGATGAATTCCACGTTTGATAAAAAAAAGCGTTCCTTTGTTATCTGGGCGCATCAAGTACGACATTATTTTGCACATATTAAAATATTAATAAACGCGTCAGACAGAGCGAGACAGAGGGCTGCCAAAAATGCAGCTATCGATTTGGTCTAAATGTTGTTCGGAGTTGTGCGATGATTGACAAAAGAACGTCACAAAAACGGCTCATCGGTGCTCTTTGGTATCGGCGGAAATGCCGCTTGTAAAATAGAGAGCTCGGTATAATAAAATATCGATTATGATGACGGGATGAGGGCGCTGATGATGGACGAGGGCGACGTGGGAGGGAGAGCAGATTTCGAGTCAAGTTGGACGCTGCACTGGACTCGACTGGACTCCACTGGACCGTCCCGGTGAGAGAGTGTTGAACATACTGGCAGCATATGGCTAACTTCACCCTCTCGGCCCGCACCCTTTCCCTCTCTCGGCATGTGATAACCCCGATAATACCCCGGTTACTGTCGACTCTGTGTGTCCACACATCCCTCTAAATACCGACTACCAATTTAATCCTCACCCAAGTTTTTGCAATATCCTCTAAAAACCTCTACACGCTCTCTCTGTTTTTACACACTCACTCATCTCTCACTACCTTTTTTTTCATCTTCTCTCACTCAAAAGTTTTTTTTTCCATCACCGCCCCTTATAAATATTGTATTCACTTTTATCAGTCTATTGTGGAGGCAAATATTATCGCGCATTGAATCAGATGCAAATGAAATTCTCAGTTCTGGTTGTGTTAATTCTTTTGCTTTTTCAGATTTTTAATTTGAGTAGCATCGAAAACTAAAATTTTTTCTTGGAAATTGCAGTTAAGAAAATACTACTCAAACAATCAACTTTTGAAGTTCAGCCTCAATGTATAAACTAAAAAAAAAATAAACTAAATTGAGTGAAAGAGGAAAGACGAATGTTAGATTAATGTACATAAGTGTGTGTAAATGTGAGAATAGGTGGGCTTCGATGACGGTTGGCTAGGCTCGATAAATTTGCTCGAATGTCGACGGTTGACGGTCGTTGAGTATGAACAAGTGGGTTGAAGGTGTAGGGTACTACAAACAAGAAACACGGAGGCAATTTAGGGTCAGCATTTGCGGGATCGAGTAGCGCCAAGTGGCGCGATGATCGGTGTCCCTGGGGGGAGCGCTGCGAGGTTCCCCCGCGGACATCTTCGTCTGGCGAGAAAATCCCCGGATAAAAACGTAAAACAAAAAGCCGATTATGTAACCGAGGGATGAAATACGAGGAGGGCGCGTCTCGGTAGATACAATAGGGTAATTTTCACGCGAGATTTGAAGGAGCGATGTTGCGAGCGCGACGCAACCCAGCTCACAGATATCTCTCCATTCGCGCTGAGATACGAGCACCCGGTTATTTCAATGTAGCGACACGTTTGTTATTTCGTTCCAGTTTGTTATTCAGGGCCGACGGTGGCTCGGCCTCTTCATCCTCTGACGTATGTTCTCCTTCTTTTCAGATAAAAGAAAGCTGTCCTGCCCGGTTTTGCTCGCTTCCAAATGCTTTACGATCGTTCAACAAAAAAGGGACAATTTTCAATCTTCAAACTCATTCCCTTTCTTCGATTTCTTTTGCACTCCTACTTGTAAACATTGCAAATTTCTCACCCAAAAATAGTTCAAGCCAGTTCTCTGGTTCACTTACCTAAAACAGAAAAAAGATCGCAGTTAATAAAAACTCATCTCAGATAAGACTTTAAAAATAATTTTCGAGATGTTATCCAACTACTTGGATATCAATTATGTACAAGGGTTTGGTAGGTGATAAAAGTTGGCGGATTTGTATTCGCCGGGCGTTTGATGGTGGAAGAAAAAAAAATTCTGGTAGATGGTGTAGCAGCGGGTCATACGAAAATAGTTACGGAGATCTGCGTGCTGTGAGATTATTCAATGAAGGTGTGACGCAAGGGGGATTCGAAGTGACGACGCGAGGGAGAAGGGAGGGGGGGAGGAAGATGAGAACAGATACAGGTTCGCCGGGGGCGGCTGATGAGGTATTGATGATAGGATCGCGTCAGCACCAGCTGAGCCAATTACACGCCTAAATCTCTGCTCTCCTCATACCGCGTCGCTTCATCTATATACATCTCGTCACTGCTCTTCTACGTCTACAAACTAACTCCTCTCTGAACACCACTTGTTGTCAACTACCCGTTTTGTCCATCAACGTTTGTAAAACTCGACAAAAACTAGTACCATTTTTCGACCATTAATCAATTTCAAATAAATATGTCGATTATGAAACTGACAACTCGACATGGTATCAAAATATTTATTAACAGAAAATATTTTTTTTTCAAACGGAAACTTGAGTTAAGAAAAATTTTGGGTTTGAAAAAGAGGTGAAAAAAAAAGGTTGGAAATCCGGCTTCTGGGTTTGTCGGTGGAATAATAATTCGGTTTGGAAAAAATTAACATGCGAAGTAATAAAGTATGCGTCGTGAAAGTCGAGATTAATCTTAAGAGGCGGCGGCGCACGAGTCCCGGCTCGCGAGGCAAAGACGCGGCGAAGACAGCGAGCGGAGAAGAGTGCTAATCCGCAGAGTTATGTCGGTGTAAGACATCTAGATTTATCTGGCTGAGAGAGGATCTCGAGGCTCTCATCGACGACGTCCCGTATCCCGTAGGATGGCACTAACCAAGATACGCCGCTGCAGATGAGTTGCAAACGAAATCTGCGGGAACGCGCGCACATGCGGGCGCTCACGTTAATACCCAATCATGTACCTTATGCCAGTTGGAGTACACTCGATCGCGCCTCTCTTTTCCTCTACAATCCATAAACCGACTCACTGACCTTTTTGCACGGGCCTTCGTGGGAAATTCTCCGCGATTCACGCAATTTAATCACGAGAAATTATGGCTGGATTCCGTGCAACTCACTCGAACCAATCAGCCGCTTAGTAATCACATTCATCTCGTTCATTAATTTACGTTTCTCCAAGATTTTTCATTATTTCCATTAGTACACTAAACTGGAGCAGTTAGACTTTTTTTTTGGTAATTTGTTAAGTTTACATTCATTTTTTAAATGTTTTTTAAAATCTGTAGAATCATTGTTTTTCATGAATGAAATTAACGACTAATTTCAGAAGTTTTAAGTCAGATAAAAATTATTATTGCAAGAACTCTAAACTTTGAACTCTGAATTATAAACAAATTTAAAAAAAAATATTTTTCGCCCAACGTGCGCCCGTTGTGCACTTTCAAAGTGCAACTTTAAAATATTTCAAATTTTGCGTGCGATTGGGTGCGCATGCGCACTAGATCCTGCAACGCCATCAAGAGCGCGCATCTGCAATAGATCTAGTGACGTCACTGGATCCTTGCAGTATTTCTCGTGGCGTTATTGGATGCGCATGCGCAGTTCATACTGTGGCAAAATTCGATGCATACACGCAGTCCATCCAGTAACGCCATCTTTTGACTAATTTTTTATAAAAAATAGCAATTTTCTGGGCTTCGCGACCATTTCGCTACAGAGTGCAGTCAGTTGACTATCAAATCAACTGTTCGTCAGACGCTCCAAGGGTGTTTTGGGAAGTCTGACAATTGTACTCGCGATTAGTTGTGTTTTGGACATTAATTTTGACTTGTTAAAAAATTTTTCATACGATCATTCATTTACATTACATTTTTTGTGGTATTATAATGAATTTATAATAATTCAATATCAATTTTATTGCTTCCTTTACACTTAGAACAGCGAATGAAAACTTTTCAACAAAATTTTGTTGAACAACCAATCTTTTGTATTTACAAATCAATTAAATCATGATCGTTTTCTTAAAACCATATTGTTCACGTAAGCTTTGTTTTTCTTCATTAATGATGTTCTTTTTATGCTTCACTTGAAATAATATTTAAAAAAAACTAAACTGCAACTTCAGACCGATATAGGACATAAAAAATGCAACTTCAGGCGGTGATGCACTTTTTTAGAATGGATACAAAACAATACTAAACTTTTTTTCAGATACTAAAAATCTTGCCTCTCAATTATTATAAAGTAAAAGGTGGTATTCGAACTAGCTTTATGGAAAATCAGAGGGTATGTTTCCAGAACATATTTGCGGTCAACAGAAGTTGTCACCCTATCACGTAAGTTACGTCTCCGAGTATAATTTATCCCATTATGCTAATCGAGCTGATTTGTCTAAATTAAAAGGCACTCGGGCTTGATCTGCGGTCATGTGGCCACACGTACGCGTCCGCCTTCTCTCACCCTCTCGATTCTCCTCTTTGTCGTGCCCCCACCTTGCTGCCCAGTCGGACGCTTTTCTCGGCCACTTTTCCCTCGGGATGACGGTCGCGTTATCACGCCAAATCCCGGCAGATGATGACTTTACTTTATTGTACGTGGGCGCTGTTATGCGTGTGGAGACTGCGCGAATGCCGTAGCGGTCAGCCCCAGAAAATCCGTCCGAATACAAGAACCGCGTACGAAATGAGTTTTGTTTAGGGGAATGCCAGCGTGTAATGCCCGTCTTCAAGCGTGGAAGACGATAATGCTTATATGACGCGCTCGCCTAAGTCCACTCGATTGCCGAGCTCCTTTTTTATACACGCTCTTGCGTTAAATTGAACCCACCGAACAATACCTCAATATCTTATCCGCAGCGCTTTCGTCTGTCATGTTATTTTCCTGCCGACGTCTTTTTTCCTATTTATATTGCGACATAAATATGAACACCTAATTCGTAGCTCGACGGCTCGTCCAACGAATTCAACGATCCTCAAACGATGATACCTATTCGTAAACCAGTTTGCTCAATGTTTACCCAAAACAATATACATTGTAGAAACCTTTTTTTTGTTCCATTTTTTTATTTTTCTTTGTATTAGAAATTTGGACTTTGTTATTTTTGATTCTTGAATTGCTACTGAAATTTCATTGGGAATGAAGATTATGTTTAAAACGTGGTACAGGGAGAGCGTCAATTTTGGCGAGCAAACGACTTGACCTTGCCTTTTACGACTTTTTGACGGACCACATCTCACGCCAGGACGACGTTATGCCGGACCAGCGGACTCGGCCAAATTTGCATCCGGGGGTACTGCACGTAGGACCGCAAAAGCTCGCACAGTGTTTTTTATAGCCAATGAACTATGGAGTGAACGAATTTATTGTTACATTTGTTACAGTCTATTAATATGAAAATGAAACAGGATACATATTTTAAGCAACATTATCAGAGGTTCGTCGTAAAAATTGCTGTCGTTCGGTGATCAGGGGATTTTGAAATTTGTACTTTATCGACATCTTTGGCTACCAACACTGTCCACTTAGTATTCGAACGGATTAGACTGAATATTCAACACAAAAATAAATGTTCAATAATCATTGTTTATTTAATTTTTTTTAAAATAAGAAAGAAAGAATAAGACTTGTATAAAGATAAAATTGTATGCTTAAAGGAGAAATATCATCGGTTTTGTAAGAAATGTTGACATTATAATTTCATGAATAGAATGTACGGTTGTATCAATGTGGAATTGTGTTTTGCATGGGATGCAGATTCATGGCATGTTTAGAGCGTGTTTAGAGGCCGAATCACTGTGTTTGATTAAGTTCTACAATTATTCATGTGTCTGCGATCAGGAGAAACAGCGTGCCGATTTATCAAACAGCAACTGTTGTTCATCGACGTCGAGAATGAATGTTATTTTTTTTTCAAATTAACCATAATGTTCAACATCGAAATTGTTCTACGAATTAAATCAATGACTAAAAATAGAAAACAACATTTTCAATCTAGTGACTATCTTTAAAAAAACAAAATAAAGAAAAGTAACTTGTTAATTAAACAAGAAATATCGTACATTTGTTTATAACTGAAACTATTTTATTGTTGTTATAAAATAAAAATAAAGATAAGGTTGATTATGGAAGTATAAATTGTGATCAGTTAATTTTCGCTAGAAGTGAAATCGCACGAGTTTACTTGACTGCAACTTCGCGGATTGGTTTCAATTGGTTAAGCTTGTCAAGATTGCCAACAGTTTGTGTTCGCGAATCGGCAAAAGGATTGGAGCGCGGGTTTAAACGGCGCGATTAAGTGTGCGGTTTAACGATCAGTCGCAAAATTGCCACGACACCTAAGTACTGGCGTTGACAGTAATGGTTCTCGGCGCTTACCGTATGCCACGGTGTTACTCAATGCCCGATACGCATCTTAGCAACGACGATAATCGTCAGTTAATAAGCAACAACGACGCCCTTTACGCGCGACTAATTTATTCATGCGAATCAAATGACACACGAAATAAGAATCCACCTTATCTTAATCGCATCGATCGGTTACAATTTCAATTACGAATCCATTTACTTTATCTAACATCAGGTTACAAAATTATCTCCGCAATTTTTATCCATTTTTTTTTTCACTCAATTTTTTATTTCCATTTTTTATCTTTCTGCAAATTTGTTGTATTGAACTGGAAACTAAAAATGTAAACGATAATGGACGAACTCGAACACAAAAACGAGGAGAAAGCAGAAACTGATTTTACAATTGAAATTATAGCAGTGAAACAGTCGACGATAACAGGAAGTGGGGGAGGGGGGAGTACTTTGGATGCAAAATAAGAGAGGAGCGTGTATCCGAGACGGAGGTGATCTGATCGGTTATTGAATCGTTAAGTCACGAACGAATAAAAAGATTTGCATAAATGACACCCGTCTCGTTGACTTTAGTCGGCGCGGAAGAATACTTTGTTGTCCGCCTTCGCACCAGAGGGGCCTGCCAATAACATTTTCAGATGCTAAAACGTGTCAAGTAACTGATCCAGGACTGACATTTGAATATCCTCGCCAGTTTAGATCCGAAGAGAAGCGACGGAGGACAACTTAAGCTTTCGAACCTTGAAAAAGAAAAAACGAACTTTCGTTTGAAAATAAGTGAAACAAATAAATGACCGGACAGTCAAATAAGCCTTATAGATGAGTTTGAAATCTTTTTTTTTTTAATATTTTTTTTTGTTTCGTGTAGGCTTTTCTTGAGTGCAAGGTGAGTCTTCGGTAAAATTAAATGATTATGGGTAAACGATATCAAAGGGAATTGCACGAAGGGAAGACATGTATTTCAATTCTTCAGCCTGACGGGTTAGCAAGATTGCGTATTTTTAAGCTTCGCTCGCATCCGAAACCCAAACCATTGCCTACGGCATTTCCGTTTCGTTTGACGCCGAGACGATTCGCTGAAGTAGTTTCCTGCGTCGCGCAAAATTCTTCACAAAATCGTAAGATCCAATCCTCCTGTTTCCATTCGCTCGTATCCCTCTTTCAAGACGCTCCTTTTTTTTATTCTTCGCTTGCTACAACAAACTGCAGTTATTTTCACGAATTAAACGTGATATGAAAAGTGATGTCATTAATTTCAAAAAAAACTCCCCCGTCAATTTCCGTTTTATCGAAATTATCACAAATTTAAATATTAATGTTTTGTTAATTATAAAATGCATGATAAAATGATCAAGATTGTTCAACGAGTTTACGTCAGTGAAAGCATATTAATTGGCGTAAACGAAGTGCTCGGGATAATGTGTGTAAAAGTGCAATGATTTGATTTAATAACGTATGAAATTTCAATTAAAGCTTACATCGGTATAAAGTAAAATAATTTAAAATTTGTATGCTTTAACTCAAAAATGCTTCACGATAATACCTGCTCGAGTGAACGCGATGTTTATTTGATCATCGGGATATCAATTGTGTTAGTCTGCAGGGACGTTTACTTGTACGGAATATTTCAAAGTGTACAGCATCATTGACGCTGAAACGAAATAATTATCATAATTATTTTATCTCTTTATTTCGTTTTGTCGACAAGTTCGATTGCGCTGCTCGTTGCATTTTAATGAAAATCCGTATCAACATAAACAGTAAAAAGACATCAACAATGTAAAACAAAGTTTATCAAACAAAAAAAAGATAACAAAAATCTTCGTTTCATCTTCAACTGTTAGATATAATTTTCAAAAAAAAATCAGACGTTAAAATTAGTTGGTTTGACATAAGATGTAATTTTTTGTTGAGTTAGATTTGTAATCGCAGGTGACTGTACGTTAAGCGAGACGAAATGAGGGAGGTCGGATGGCGTTGAAGTAGACACGGAGGGAGCTACACTAGCAAGTAAGTGGAAGGAGGAGGTGAGGCTAAGGCCAAGCCAACAGACCGAGGGAGTGAGTGACGCACCATACGGACGAGCCATTTAAACTTCTCATCCCCTAAGCTACGCGCCTGTCCGCATTCTGACTTATACCGAACATCGTTCAACCCGTCGGATCTTGCTTCGCCCTCTTACCCTCTCTCTCTCAGCTACTCAACATTGGCCATTATACACGTTTGACATCCGCCACTTTACGTCGACCAAATGTTGTTAACATTAAACGTTACGTGCATCAAGCATCGCTTATTTCCTACTTATACAACCTACTTAAAATCTCGGTTTAATATCCTTCTGAGTAAACTGAACCAAATGGAAAATTAACTTGTTTTAAAAATCCTACTTTTAAAAAAATTCACAATTGTAATCGTAATGAATACAATTAAATTTTAATTATTACTTTTTCACTTCACTTTTTTTAAAACAAAATCTAAGTTTGTAATCTGCAGGTTGTAATCATGATTGAATATTACAATCTGAATGTCACAGTGAGATTAAACAAAAACAATTAAAAATCGATTACTTTATTATGAATCACAAAGTGTTTTTAGCAATCCACTTGGTAAAGTATGCAACATTAGTATAAACTCCAGGGATCCCAGGACGGCCACATCCCAGGCCAAAAGAGACGATTCCAGCCAGCTGACCTTTAACTACAACCGGACCACCTGAGTCGCCCTGGCAAGAATCTTTTCCACCTTCAGTAGTTCCAGCACAGATGAAATCCTCCGTAATGCCTGAATAGCCTTTCTTCTTGTAGATCTCATCACACCTTTTTCGACTGACAATCGGCACCTCCACAGCCATGAGAACATTGCTAGAGTCACCACCCTCGCGGGTATATCCATATCCGGAGATCACACTCATCTCACCGTCTTCGATTTCCTCATCGGAGTTGTAGAAAGTTACTGGCGACCTGGTGTTGTCAATTTTGAAAGGCGGGTAGACTTTGACCAAGGCGATGTCGTTGATGGGTGTTCCAGACGGCGTCCTGCCAAAGTCCTCGTGTCTCTTCACCCAGACGATGCTGTGCTTGGATCCACCGGTCGACGATGAGTTGGAACCTGCCCGGACAAAGGCGTTGTAATATTGCAAGTCACTTGCACAGTGGCCAGCTGTGACGATGTGATCTGCATCCAGGATGCTACCTCCACAGAAGTGAAAATCGTTCACCTGCAGTGATACTTGGTAAGAAAAATCTTCTATTGAAACTGGAATCCCGCCGACGATCCTTGTGCTCCAAAATGGATAGTGTTTTGGCAATACATTTGCTGTTGAAAAGTTTTCAAACTTAGCTTTTCAAAAATTTATATTATCAAACTGAAGGTCGAACTTAAATTTGTATGATAAAATTATACAAATTTAACTGTGAGATATAGTGATGATTTTGTAACATTTTTATAGTTCTTTTCAACAGTTTAAAAAATTATTCTAAACTTTGTTTATTTTTTATCGGATTTCATTTTTTCAACAAAAATCAATAAATGATTCCAATTGAATTTATACAATTTCTAAAGCTAACTCATAACTTTTAAACACACCAAAAACATGTCAAAAATATAGTTCGAAAGTGTTTAAGAATCAAATTTGTTTACCAGTCCCAAGTGTTGCCAAAGAGAAAACCAAAACAATTGAAAACATCTTCTGGCCACAGTGCATGGTTAAATTTATTTAAATGTGAATGAATACTACCACGGATATTTATACCAAAAAATTATCTCAAATCATTGAATCGAACTCTTTGATTTGATATCAAAACGTCGACTGATGTAAATCAGTTATCACCAAAACAAAAAATGAAACGACCTTAAAATGATTTCGTTCAATTTGAAAAATTATACAAATCCCATTGACTTTGCAAAAGTGAACAATTTGCGATTCTTAATGACACGATCGCAAGTAAAACAGCGATAACCCATCAACTACATTCGGCCAAACTACGCAAATGAAATTAAATACTCGGAATCGCATTTTCATCCGATGATTACTGTACCGATGGGTTCTCGTATTAATTACAAGCCGACCCTTTAATTAGCCCGGAGCTTCATTGATGTAAATTTATATTGACTGACGTGAGCGCGCTAAACATTTATCGGTCATTTTGGGCAACGAAAATTTACAGCCCGATTATACCCCTCTGATTTTTGTCCGATTATGTGTCCGATGCTCTCAAATTGGTCGCACAAGTCCGGACACCCTTTTAATCTGCTTCGATCGTCGATAAATCCAGCCACGGGCTTCGTCGCAAAGTTTCTTTTCAAACTTCATTACTGACGCGCCAATGTCTCAGATGCCAGAGACCGCAACGCGAGTTAACTTAATACAAAGCCAACTCCGTAAGCCCATTCGAAATATTACCCTTCGGAAAGCCATTCGCTTAATTGTCTGCCGCAAAAGGATACACGCAACTTTCCGATAATGCACCATCACATTTTCTAACGCTTTTGTCCCTGATTAGTTTCGTCCCCCCGGCTTGTAAACAACATTTCTACTTGTTGCCATACCAACAAAAAAATCGTAACTTTTTTTTTTTCGAAGCAACACGTGTTGTGGATTTGTAATCCGCAAAGTTTACTATGGATTGTTTTAATCTGGAAGTCAAACCGCAAGATCCAACTTGAGGTTGGCATTACCGTCGCTCGACTCGGATGGTTTAATGATGTCATGAGATTTCAAGGCGTTACAAGGTATAAAACTGTGAATCATAATAGACGTCAATAAAAGCTGTCTCGCAACACTCAAAACGTTGTAATAATAAAATTGAGCGTAACATTTGCAGTTAATAGAATTGTTACACGTGTACGGAAGCTGTACGAAGTGCAACTGAAAACTGTTATTCACAGAACGCAAGACACGAGTCGAAAGATTTCAAGGGTGAGTTTTACCAAAGGGGTTAAAATCCGTAGCATCAGATGTGCCAGCCAGCGGCTTGAATGTTAATCCAAATAACACAAATCGCACTCGTTTAAAGTGTCCCCTTTCTGGGCTCAGATAAATCATCCACAATTTTTTTTTTTTTTTTTTTTGATAAGTTTGTCTTTGCATTGAAATGTTTTTTTGATTTGAAAAATAGACAGGTTTGAAGGGAGAACAAATTTTGCTGGAACGAAATAAAGAAAGGGAAAAAAAGTTGTGTCCAAGTTTGTCATCCTTAAAAGAACTATTATCGACAAAGTTTGATTTCCCTTATATCGGCGAAAAAGAAAGCATCATCGCTTTGAGGGGGAGAGGCTTACGAGATAACATATAACGCGCCGAGAAGGATTATGATTCTCAGAAGTTTGTGTCGATTTCTCGCATCTGTGCACACCGCCAAGTTCCTTCGTCAGTCTGCTCCACTTAAATCACTGTAGGATGACATACGAAAAGCCCCTCGCAGTTGAAGCTATTAGGACAATTATTTATAAACAAACTTATATTCATCCCTCTATTAATCACGTCTAATGAAATTTCGTCACATTTATTGGGACACGATTATACAATCAGTTACCAAGTAGAAAATCAAACTCAAAATCTCAAACCCACTTTAACTAATCCAAACACAATGTAAACAATTTGCCAACTTGAAAAATAAAGTGCGAAATTCAAATCTTACAGTTTGTTATTTGTAGTTGCAAAAAAAGAAACGAAAAAATCAACTCGAATCTGGATTTAGTCACCGTTTTTGTGACGCTCAACGTTGTTGTTATGTCGCGTCCAAAATCCTCGATATTTGTTGGTACTCGGTGCCCCTTTTTTTGTGTTTTTTTTTTGTTTATTTGTTTGTTTTTTAATCTGCACTGGACAAAAGGGAAAAATCATGGAGAAATCCGCTAAAAGTATAATACTTCTCGTTAACGAGAGACATCGTAACATTTCGATACGTGAGTAATGATGGACTGTCGTTTCATCGATACATTCGTGCGCTAAATGTCAATGTGCGGAGTGGATTAAACAAATTCCATAATACTCGTCGACGCGATTTCAGCCGAGGCATAAACGTGTACGCGTGGATAACATTTTTTATGTCGGCATTGCCGTCGGCATATTTACATGCGAGCACATTTTATAGTTTCACTATGGCCCTTTTTACCCTTTTTTTATTCCAAACGTGTTATTTCTCACGAAAATGTATGTACACTTTTTTAAAGCTCGACATTTTCAATGCGTGTTTTTCTGTCGCGTTGTGATTGATGGTTCGATTATACCAATGTTATACACCATACCATATCCAATAAAATTTATCATTTTTTAATTTTCAATAATTAAACCTTTTTTTTAAAAACTTAACATTTTATTTAAAAATTTCAGTCCTGGTGACAAATTATTCTTCGAATTAATAAACAAATAAAGATTAATAACAAGTGAAATTAACAGAAAATAATCAAGTGAATTATTTTTAAAATCTTTTAGATTAAGTAGTGCGTATTAATATATTTCATTCTTACATCTAACGGGTCAAGTAATTTTTCACTTCGTCACCAATAGACAATTCATATCAGTAAACATTGCGATATCGAAATACTATAGATAAATTTTTCACATAAATAGTCGAGTTTAGATTGAATCCAATTATAGAAGCAAAGTAACTGGAAGATGTATTCAATTTTCATATTTCTCGTTGTGGTAACAGTCGGTTATGGTAAGAGAAATTCTTTCTTCTTCCTCTTTTCAAGAGAGAGTACTTAAATTCATTTGTTATTCGTACAAATTTCTAATGTTCAATAACTTAAAAATTTTTTGCTAATAATTTTTGTTTTGCTAAAATTCTTCAACAGCAAATGTATTGCCGAACGACTCCCCGTTTTGGAGCACAAGGATTCTCGGCGGAGCTCCAGTTCCCATAGAAGATTTTCCCTACCAAGTATCACTTCAAGCATACGGTCGACATTACTGTGGTGGCAGTATCCTGGACGAGAACCACATCATCACAACTGCCCACTGTGTGCAACACCTGGAAGACTTCTCAGCAAGTGTTCGGGCAGGTTCCAACATGTCGTTCACCGGTGGATCCGAGCACAACATCACCTGGGTGAAGATACACGAGGATTTTGCCTCATCACGATTTGAAGCACCGAAAAACGACATCGCCCTGGCAAAAGTTGACCCACCTTTCACAATCGACCAGACCAGGTCGCCAATACCTCTGTATCAAGCCGAGGAGGACATCAAGGATGGCCAAATAAGTGTGATCTCAGGCTACGGAAGGACCAGCGAGGGCGGCAGCCCCAGCAAACATCTCATGGCCGTGGAAGTGCCAATTGTTGATAGAGAAATTTGTGGTGTGATCTATGAGATGAATATGTATTTTCGAATCTCGCAAGATTTCATTTGTGCTGGCCCTTATGAAGGTGGAAGAGACTCATGTCAGGGTGACTCCGGTGGTCCGATCGTCGTTGACGGTCAGCTCGCTGGACTTTCTTCGTTTGGTTTTGGATGTGGCCGTCCTGGAATCCCTGGAGTTTATACCAACGTTGCGTACTTTTACAAGTGGATTATGGAAAATATCAAGTGATTCAGTGTGAATTTCCGTTTTCCTTTTTGGCTGTAATTTTTGTGAAAGAATAAAATAGTGATTTTCAAAAGAATTCTTCACAATAAGTCTCGTCAAAATGTCAAACAGTTTCATAAAACAAATTCTGACAAAAATAATTTTCTCATTCAGTTTACTTATAATTTTTATCCATCTTTTTTTGTATGAAATTTTGGTGGCAAAAAAAAGGACGTACTTTAGTGTTCTGCTAAAAACCATACTGATTTGCACCCTCTGTGCGAAAATCGTGGACTGTCAGTTATCTGACATTCTCGGGCGAATGCATATACATGGCGTTCCCCGCTTCTTTCATAATTTTATTCATTTTTCTTGGGTGCTGAGTCGTTGACGATCCGCGCGCGGCTGGCGTGTCTGTTTGCCTATGGAAATGCGCGAGAAACGCTCTCGGATCCGTCCGTCTGTCTCATGCATATCTCTCCTCCTCCGCCGTTGTCTGAATATTATTAGTAATTAGCGCGCAAGAACGTCTCTCTCGTTCGGCTATCAATATCCGTGTGCTTACTTTTCTCATCTGGCTGCGACTGTGGTCAAGCTTTTTTGACAAACCCCCTCCCCCCTCCTGCCCCTTTGTCCCTCCCGCGAATACATTATTTGTAATTAATGAAAAGAACCATCGCCCGACACAACGACGCTCCTCTGGATAAATATATTCTCGCCTCGGCTTCTTTGCAATTGTAATGTACTTTTCGTTCACTTTGCGACGGCTGTTTTTGGATTTGCAGACCGCGAAAGAACCCACAGATTGATTGTTCAACTGATACCGTCTGATCAAAAATCCTTCCAAGAATAAATTTGCTCAACTTTTGTCTCGTTTGTTTTCACACGTTCATATCATTAGTACCATCGACCTGAATGACATTCCAATAAATTTGCATCCCTTGTTTATTTTTCATTGCAAAAAATTTGGTCAATAAAGTTCCATTATTTTCAAAACGACAAAAATGTTTCGAATTTATTTGGAAATTTTGTTTTGTGAAATAAAAAAAGGTAACTGATTTATAGAGGGAAACGTATTTTCGTACCAACAAGGATTAGAGTGGATGATACCGTGACTAAAATAGGGACATGGAAAATATGCAAAGAAGTTAAAAATGTGCTAGCAAAGCGGCAGCTTAACACCCTCGTAACCCGACAAGTGAGCGTGCAAATCAGGCCGTCATGAAAAAAAAAGAAAACAGTGAAAAAAAAGGACAGAAAAAAGTGACAAAAATTTGTGTTTGCCACTTACCGCTCGAGCCCCCGAGCTACTCGCTTTCCGCGCCTGTACGAACTTTTTCAAGGATCTCGATCAGATAGCGCGTACACTCCTGATCCGTGCATCGTTAATGTTCAAACACGACGCGAGTGTAAACTACTCTGATACCCATGCAAATTTACGTCTCGTTTTCTAGCTCTGTTCCACGTCGCTTATTCTACTATTTTTTTTAGTTCCTGTGAATTCGTTTCCCGACTCCGTTTTTCACTCAATCAATTAAGTGATTAATTAAGATACGGATCAACATTTTTTAACCATTTTTTCCATCCACAATTGCGGATAAGATAAAGCGTACGTGACGTATTAACATCTATCTTATCAGTGCGATTAAATGTTAACGGTTTTTTGTTCGAGAATTTCGATCAGATCATGATTGTTGATTTCTGAATAAAAACAAACTCGACAGGGGTCGGAGTAATGAGCGGTCGTTTGCATCCGCGGGAGATGGTAAAGTGCATGGTCGAGGGGCGAGGCGATGGTTTATGAAACATCATTCGACAAAAGCCGACGTAATCGTTACGCGGCACGAGATGTCACAAAAATGCCATCGAGTGGGTTTCTCCGAGCGCGCCGAATGAATTAAAAGAATTTGCCATAAAAACGACAAGTCCTCCGGCCAAAAAGAGAACAAGTGGCTGACACGCAGAGGGCGCTATTGTGCCCCGGCCGATATTAAAATGCCGGTGATTGATGCGTGTACCGTGCACCGTTTTGCTTTCCACAACACCGACCATTCGCAACCCGCAAAAGCCACCTTACGCAAAATACGAGCTTGTCATAACAAGCTAATATTGCATCTTGTTTCTCTCTCCGGTGTCACCGTCACTTAATCCCTTTTCGTACGATCCGCCACCTCTTTTCTTTCCCACTTCCTGTCCGACCGGAAATCGAATCAATTATCCAAAATTACGATACCTAAAAAAATAAAAAAACTATAAACAAATTTGAAAAATACAAATCCATTGATTAACATTTTTACCTTGATTAAATCTGGATCTAAAATAATTAGTTCTTTTCTAGTCCTAAGAAAGTTTAGTGGCAAAGAAATAGTAACTAAAAATTTTTTATCAAAGCAGCTTTTGAACTAAATTATGAATTAATTTAAAGAACATAATTAGATGTTGGTTTTTTTTAAATAATACCCAAACATTTGGAATAAATCAGTGTAACAATGACAGAGAAATGACTGGAGGATTAATCGTCCATCGATGTAGCTGATGATAGTCGGTGCTGGCAACAGCCCAGGTTGTCGATTTCAGGGGTGGCTTAGAGGTTAATGTAACCTCGTTGATTACAGATCTATGCGAAAGTTGGATTTCCAACAACTCGATCGGAATAACATCGTTTGTTTCCTTCGCTTTGGCAAAATAGCCACTTTCGGCTATCGCAGTTTATATAATGAGTTTAAAACGTTCGATCTGTCGTATAATTTGCACTTCATGTTGTGCTGGCTCGAAAACCTGGCATCTATTTCTGCATTCTTTTCAAATTCACCTCATCCGATTCAATTGAAAAATGAAACTATTTTACAAGCGCAGTATTATTCCGGCGAATTATCAAGCTGGAATTTCGTGTAATAAATTCTAACATCTTTCCCTAGCCACATTTCACCCTTATATTGTTACATGGACAAAGAGCTTTGGCATGGTTGACTTGTACTATACGTGCTTTCCTTCCCTCGCACGTCAAAAGTCTACATTCATTCCTCCACAAAAAATATCTATGACTGAGTGAATTTTTTAAATTGACCATTTTTCAACTTTCAACAAATCCAAAATTGTTTCCCATCTGAACAATTTTTTTATAAACGACGACAAGTCAATTTTAATTTATTTTGCAACAGTTTGTTTGTTTATTTGTTTGTTATCCGATTGTTTTGTTCTGTTAGGCGATTCAAAAGCAGAGGACAATTTGCGAAACAAAAATCTAAATCTTCCCCCGGTTGATGGGTATCGCCTATATCAGTCGGGTCGACTATTTTTCACCGAGCGAAGATTTACGTGCGGGTGCGGAAACGCAACATAATCACGATGCGTTATTACCTATTTGTCGAGGTAGCTTCTGCCGCTGGCCGGAGTGTATGTTTGGTAACGGAATTGGCGGTTGCTAGTCGCAATCCACATAAGCCCAGCACACACGATAAGCGGCCCGATAACACACGAGAATCCCTCGCGTATAACATGTCCCCTAACCCGACTTTAAATTTCCCGACGTTTTCTTTAAAATCGGGTCTTGGCCTCGTGAACACCCCACTCTTCTATTGTTTCCATATTCAAAATTCACCAGGCCTCCAGATTTAAAGATTATTCGCTCCCGATAAAACCACCATTTATAGCTCGATATCCTCTAACAATCTGCACATCCAATTTTATATCACTTCTTTCATTTTATTTATTTTTTCAAACTAAAGAAACTAAACAACTTTGATAATTTTCAACAATTTGCAATTCTATTTCAGCTCTGCCTTTTTTTAGTTTTGATCACTTTTTTATAAGTTTTGAGAGTTTTTATAAAATTTGCAAAAAATTGTTCCAAGTCTGAGATTAACAACTAGAGAAAAAATTGGTGATGAATAGTACGTCGTGTTTCAGAGCGCAGTTTAGAAACTTTGGGCGGGAACAATATCTTTTTTTTGTTATTATTAAAAGCGCGCGAAGCTTTGGGCGATTTGTTGCCCACGAAGCTGGATAACTCTGAGATATTACGCAAGCGTGTAAACAGGATGACAAACGTTGGGCGCGAGCTGGTCTGCGGCGGTGTTGGTCGCGTGCGTGAGCCCACGCATTCGCGTGTGCACGTGTGTTACCGCGCCAATATAGAAGATCATATGTCATGCACGGGTCTCCGTGCGGCAGCGCTCTTTCGCGCATTGGTACAGAGGAACGCCGGCTTTGTCCGAACGTAAGCCCCGCGTCAGCAGACAGAGACACACTCTGCGACCGCAGATTGAATTCCAACCGCTGAGAGATGTGACTCGCAAAAACGAATAAGCCAAATCAAACAAATCGTAAGGGCTTGTTTGCGGCGCGCGACAATATTTTGTCTTGTCCTCCTATTTCGTTAATCCCTTTTTATTTCACTTTCCACCCTTCTATGACTAATCGTCTATCAATTTCAAAACTTTCCTTTCTTTTTATCCTCTAAAAATTCATCACTTTTTTATATTCATTCCACTTTTCAACACCAATTGAATGAAAATTATCAAACAGTTTGTATTATTAGATTGTAAAAAAAACTTTCCATTACTTTAGTTTTATCAGTCAACGAGATCATTATTAGAACCTTTTCTTCATCCCGGTTGGCAGAGGCTTACGCACCTCCTCGCCGATTTAACTATTTTTTGTCCTTTTCCAAGCGACAGTAATTTTACTTAATTAAATTCCGTTCTTTCCGTAGGCTCCCTCCGAGTCGTTCATCCTCCGGTCGCTTCTTGCTTGTTTTTTCTCGCACGAGTGAAATACAGATTTTTATGTCTTTATTAAAAAACGCCCTAATTATTAAAAAAACAAAAATACCGAAACGGTATCAATTGAGCGAGGCCATCAATTTAATAATCTCGCGCGCATGGTGGAATAAGAAGCCGTGAGTTACGTTAGACATTGGTAACGAGGAAAGAATGTATCCATCGCGGCTTTTCAGGGCTTAGTTTTGAGCTGCTCGTTAAGAGCTAGAAGAATGAAGGGGTCACGGAATTAAAGATACTCGACTGAGAATGGGAGACGCCAGGGGAGCGGATCTTATTACCACTTCATCTGCAATTAACATTTATGGCTGCGCGACTTTGCCAACTCGTGGAAAAACTAATTAAATATTCTGCCGAACAGTTTGCCGTCGCGTGAAGCAATAAGCGTCCAAGAAAGCGAGAACTGAGCGATCCAGAAACCCCCTGATGAAACAAAAAACACTGAAAGACGATATTCTTCTTGTTGAGAAAGTCCAAGGAGTTCTACTCGTGTCAATATTTCTAGAAAACATTTTTTGTTCGTTAAATATATTGCCAATTTTTTGTTTACTAATTTTACATCTGTTTTTTCTGAGATTAGTTCGTTCCGTATAAAAAATAAAAAATACTAGGAACAAAATTTATAATGGAATCGCGCACAGAAGACGCGTTTATTTTTCAATAAAATTATGCGCATTCAAAATGATTTTACAACGGTTAACGTTATGAGTACTATATTACAATGTTAAGCTGTCCGGGGAATAAATAAAAATTTAATGATGAGAGCCATTTGAGGGGCAAGGTTAGTGTTTTTCTTAGTACGGTTGGGCCATAATTTGTCAGAATGCAGCTAAAAATACCCCTGGGCTTGTAATCAAACTTCGTTACCGCGAGCCTATTTCTGCATTGATTTTTCTCTTTCGCAATAAAGATGAAAAAGTGTTTTCGAAAAACGGACTCGAGTTATTGACAAGGAGCGACATTTCATTCGCATTTTATTTGGTAAACGAAAAGTGCAAGAGGTCGAACATTGAAGTTAGCTCTTTGCACTTTTTGGCAATTAGATTTAAACGAGAATATAAAAATAAATCAATAAAAGCAAAATGGTATGTCATTTGAACAAACGTTAACCTTCATTTACTTTTATGTCCGACACTTTATGCACTTCTCGGTTCGTCATCTAAGAGCTCAGTTTTTGAAATAACTTTTTGTCTGAACAAAAACTTGAAAATTATTTCTGCCACCTTGTTGAACTTTTTTTTGAATTAAATAAATAGTTCGAAGATGAATTTCGTGTTTAATTTTCGTTTCAATGTTTGTTTTAGTGGAAAAATATTGATATAATTTTTCATGCGAATATTATCGTACTTTTAGCACCCTTGCTTGAATGCTTGAAGGAGCACCCCCAAGTTCCAGTCGACCACTTGGCCGAAAACGGACGGATTAATTCAGTAGCCGTCGGTATCAATTTCAGTACATTGATAGTTACAAGAACTGACCTATTCACCCTTGCTGTCGTCTGTCAGTCATTGAAAGGTCAGAGATGTATTTTTGTCCAAACAATTGGTACTCACCTAAAACAGAACAAAATATTCCCATTAGTACATCTCAAACATTTGCAATCACACAAATACAAATAACAAAATTTTCATTTTTACAACTCTTATTTTTACAAACATTTCAACTGGTTCAACATTAGACAACTTTGCACGTTATTATTTTTAAGCATAGAGCGAAAGCGTAATTAAACAAAATCTACAGATCCGAGCGGTGATTCGAATCGAACTTTATTCGCCAAGCCACATATTATATCACGTCCAATTAATGCTGACAATCGCGTACTAGGCCGTACAATTTATCACCCGTGGCTTAGCGGAATAACCGATTTTGTGCACTTGCAAAAGTTTGATACCAAGAGAGCGAGAGAGGCGAGTGCATTTGAAAATATGAAATCTTAATCTGCACCGGGTATCGACGCACTTTACGAGACTAATTATACGCAACTGAAATTGTGTTTCGCGAGGGCCGTACACGATCGTCTCAGCGAGATCGACAATCTATCGTCGTCGCTGGGATGAGATTATCAGCGATAAGATTCGTGGTCAGTTTACACTTGCTGGTAATATGTAAATAAGTTTTCTGTAAATGGCATCGTCACGCAGCGGGATAACGACTTTACTTACAAAACAGGGAAACGTCGAGGCAATATCGGTACTTTTGAACGCACGCTCGGATTCTCACCTATGCCGCGCTTCTCGTTTTTCATGTCCTTACATTTCTCAACATTTCTTTCTCCCCATTTACTGTTCGCATGATTTATTCCCACCCTTTTGTAACACTCAAAAAAAAAAAAAACAAAGAAAATAAAAATTTGTAAACAAATTTCCAAATTCATAAATTTTGCAAAATTACATTTTTGGATAGTGTTTAATTTCAGACCTTGGTTGTTTCAGAAGGATGTTTTTTAGTTGGAGTTAAAAGAGTAAAAAATGTAAGAGTCGACCTAATGAGTGAATGATGTTGGTTGATGGGTTAAAAATGAGGGTCACAGGAGAATCCAATGATGAAAATGTAAAAGCGCGAGCGCAATGCGTAAATATGAAATGTCATGGGAGTTACTCGCGGGGTATTATTAAACGCAAGCAGTAAAATGTATTTAGAATAATGAAGATGGCCAGTAGCCTACCTTGGTCGAATGCAAGGCGGGTGGTCTTGGCAGCGAGTCCCGGGGGCAGAGCGAACCTGTAGGCCGGGCCCAGCGACAGTCCTAGACCCAGACCTAACGCCTCCGCGCCGCATCGGCCCCCGAATACAGGCCCCACTAGAATACCCAAGATTGGTTATCAGTCATCTACATCATTACAATCATTTTACAATTATCAATTCCTTTTTATTTATTTATTTTATTATTATTTTATTCTTCAAATTTTTAATCTTAAAAAAATCATTCAATTTTGTTTTCATCATTTAATTTTTGCTAATCAATATAACTAGCTCAATTTGAATAATTTCAAAAAAAAATTTTTGAGCTACTAAAATTTGCACTAACATCCTTAATCTTAATCAGTAATTTCTGCAATTCACGTACTTGATTTTCGGTTACTTTTGTTTATCTTGATTATTAACAATTGATTTATTCGAACAATGCAATTGAATGAAAAAAAGGGGAAGATATGATAAAGAAAAGTCAAGCTTTATTGACCGAGCGGTAGAGCAATTCATCAGATCGGATTACCGAGGAATATTCATAAGTCACGTGATAGTATTTATCTTTTGGGATATGAAAATCCCGTTGATATGCATCGCGCTCTTTTGCGTCTGAGCGTGGCTCCATTTCGATCCGATAAAGATATCAGTAGGATGTCATTACGCACTAATTTGGCGCTGAGTTTATTGCCTCGGTGTGCACACGTACCGAGCACGTGTCCCGATAGCGTCCACTTGAGTCGAACCTTTTCATTTCGCAGAGGGCCCGGCTACTTATCTCTTTCATATCGTTGCAGCAATTAAAATTTGCGCCCAACATTATTGCTTGACGAGTGTTTTTGACGCAACCGTCGGTTATTGCCGCGCAGTGTCATCTCGTGCATCATCAAGAACTCATCAAGAACGTTAATTCACAGTCGGCGTGTAACCCAAAATTAAATTGCTCGTGTCTGTGTTTGTCAATATCAAATCGCCCCGTCGAAAATGAGATTTTGAATTTCAATAACGCCAGCATTATTTGAACAACCTGACTAAACCCAAAAAACATCATTAAAAATGCAATAAACGAAAAAAAAATAAGTGGAACTAAATAAAACATATTTTTCCGACCTGAATTGTCAAACCGAAAAAAAGAGGGTGAATTATTGTTAATTGTAAAACGTGAAAGCTCGCGGCGAGATAGAAAAAGGAGTCATAATGGTCGGTTTGTACGAAATATAATCACGTGGCGAATAATGTCGGCTTAACATACTTTTCGAAAATTGCGTCTTTGAGATGCAGAGCGAGGGAGCCGTGGCATCCTTTCGCTCAGTAGCTTACACGCTGATTAAGACACCCGATACAATTAGGCGCCGAAAAGAACCTCAAAAGAAGCACCGTGAAATACGGAAAACGTTTTTAGCATCTTCAAAAGACTGTGCATCTTCTTGGAACTAACCCAAGTCCTCCTTTTTTTGCATAATTTTTCGTCCTTCCCTTTCTTCTCTCTTTTTTCATCCAATTTTTTTGTTACCATCCATATTTTTCATTCTCGAACCATAAAATTTTAGCTTAAAAAACACCCCATTTGATCCGCTGATTAGCGCGTCTAATCGGGTATCGGTGGGCGAGCCTCACGTTGCAGATAATAATAACTTGCCGGATTTAAATCCTCTTCGGCGACTACTGTGCACGTTATAACGTTCATTGATTATGAACGCGTACAAAAGAAACAAAACGAGACAAAAATTATGAGAAGCTCAAAGACGCAATGAAAAGTTGATAACTTTATACATTCGAGGGACTTTTTTGCCCGCAGATGCAGAAGAATGTAAGGTCGAAGAAAAATGATACCGGGAGGTTGCGTTTGTTTTTATTCTTGTGTTGTTTTTCATTTGAACTTGGTCGAGCAAACGTTGAGAGTTATCAATCGAGTTGCGGTCCTTGTCTTAATCGACGTAAAACAAAAGAAAGCGCTGATTGTGTAAACGCCTTTTTTGCTGAAACCCGGCTGAATAAATACAAGGTAATTCGATGGCGGATTGCGACCATAGAAGGTGCTGGCGAGCAACAAGGACAGAGCGAGCGCGGTAGCATCTGACAGTCGGAACTGCGATCTTAATCTGAGCGATGCTGTCAACAAAAAGAGAGGCGATCGCGGGCACAAAAAGTGCCCGCGAGGCCTTAAAAAGCCGTCGATTCAGAGGAGCAAGAGACACGAAGGAGGGAATTCGCTTGGCGAGTCGACCGACCGGATCAAGGCACCCTGAATTATTCATCGGAGCCAGCGACTTTTGCCTCGACGAGACAGATGGACGGATCGTCGCACCCCCGGATAAACCCTTCCGCGATGCGAAATGCCTCGCGGCACTTTCCCGTCATTGCGACCAGTCAAGAACAAGACGCTAAAAAAAGCCAGCTCGTAACATTCGTCGGCCCAACAAACGCGCGCATCTCGTTGCAATTGAAATGTCCGGATTTGAGGCCTCCGTTACCGTCCAAACAATTGTATCCGTCAAATTTACGAGAATCGGCCAATTTTTTTGTCCGTTCAAAGTGACGCGAAAGTTGCTGCAACTATATCTTACTTGGAAAAGTCTCCGGGTTCAGAATTTAAACGTTGGACTTGACTGAATTCAAATTTTTTAGTAATTAAAGTTGATTAACGTTTTAAACAATTTTTTTATTTGAAACTCGGATATAAATGATTGTAAATCAATTAGAATAACAGATCCGATTAATTTTTTTAATGACTTTGGTTCAGACCGATTGAAATTTAATTTCAGTGAAATTTGATTTCATGTTTGATTTTAGTATTAAAATTAAACTTCATTTAAGAATTAAGTTATACTTCAAATAATTTTAAAAATTTTAAATTTTTTTATAGTTTCTGAGAAAACGAGTACGGGATCAATTGATGTTAAGGCAACAAAAGTTGGGAGAAGCAGTGAAGCTTTACAACCCGGACGTAAAACCGCATTTCACCTAGAAGCTTGGCGACACCAAGCTGGGTAATAATACGCAAATAATATAAGTGAAGTTGGGGGTACCGGGTGACAGGTCGTGGGTGCCTGTTACCCGCTCTGTATGAAATATCAAGCATGGTGAAACCTGAACGTCCTGAGAAACTCCGGATAACTCTCGTTTACCTCACTACAGCCGGCTGCTACCATTTATTATTTCGGTGCCCAGTTATACAATGTCGAACAACCCATTTCGCAAGAGATCATATTCTAACTACTAAAAAATTGTCCTAAAAACTACACTTTCTCATTAATTCATAGTTTAAATTTAAATCTCAACTTCTGTTACAACATTTAGGATGAAAAATTGAACCTTCAAACTTCAAAATTCTTTCTGCATAAAATTTTTGTTTTTCTTTGTTTGTTTTTTTTTTTTTGAATTTGCAAGATTGTATTTTGATTTTGGGTCGATGGAAATGTTAGACGCTGAGAAAAAATCACTTTCGAAAAATGTCATTTTTGAAATTCGATAAGAGTGTAACTGAGGGACCGATTATCGGCTGATTTGCCACCGGCATGCTTCATATCATAATCGTGGCATGAAATAACAGGATCTCACGCCAAGAACCGAGCCGGTAAATACGCTGCAACCCTACCCACTAGCTCGTCTTGTAGTATCAGCCTTTCTCATCCTTCACATTCTCCTGCGACTTGCTGTGCTTTCTCGTCCGAGTTACATTGCTCATTCTTGTGAGAAGCTGGTCTTTTTTACTCGAGCCTAAAACAAGTCTTCCATACACCAAAATGTTCATGTTCGACATCAAAGTACAATACAACCTTTTTTATCACCCATCCTCCATTTTTTCAGTTTCTATTCCCAACTTATTTTTCAACGTTTAAAATCATTCGTTAGTTTTTGGGTGAAAAGACGTTTAAGCCGATGACTTTGTTCTGATCCCGAACTTCAAAGAAGAAAACTTTTGTCCAGGCATGAAAAGTCGCACGTTTATGAAACGTGGGAAAGTTTGAGAAAGATGTGATCTGATTGTAAGTGAGTTTGTCCGATTCGACGGGCAGAATTAAAAGAGCGTCAAAGTCACCCTCGGCATGAAAAGCTTTATCTGCAATCGGATAATTTGACATCAACAAGTTACAAGACACACTTTTCGAATTAATGCGATTGCACCGGTGATGCGTAGATATCGCGCGAATAGAAGCATTCAGACACGTATACAGATGTCAGATGTACATAAATTGTTCAGCTGGTACTGCCAGAGGAAAAAAAGAAACAGTCCGGGGAAAAAAAGGCGAAAAAAAATCTGAAGAGAGAGAAGCCTGGCATTTAATGTAATTTAGTTGCATAGATTAGCGGATGAATAATTCGCGGACAAGACGGTGGTTGTAAGCGGTGCCTTGCTGGACGCGCATCTGATGGTAACAAATTGTACAATCAAACGGGAAATAAGATACGAGACGGAGTTACGCGGAAAAGGACAAAATAGCCTATTGGAATTATTCCGGCCGATCGCTTGGACTTACGCCGCTTATGGGATTACACAGGCATTAGCCGCTAAGCGTGTCCTCCATCGTTTTGCTCCGTGAAATCTGCGATAAGCCTCGTTACAGGTATTTTAGCAACTTCCCACTTTCTCTGTTCGGTTATTTGTCTCGTTACTCCCCCTGTATCATGCAATTCAACCGGATAATATCTCAAACCCGACAAACTTTGCTATAAATATTTATTCTAATTACTCAACGGTTGTTTCTATTTGTTATCTACACCGTTAAAGTTCGCATCGAAATCAATATGAAAATAATTTAGAGTCACTTCGAATCATTAGAAGTTCCTTTGTGTTATTTTGTTTGTATTATTTTGTTTGTACTTCAATTTTTTGTTTGTATTTCAATTGTATTGTGAAAAATAAAAGTACTTTACCTACAATAAATTTTCATTAAAAGTTTATAACAATTGGTATGAGCGACTAGTTTGTAGTTTTGCAAAATGTCTTGCATTAAAAATTTGCATCAATAATATACTGTTTCGAAAAATGTAAACAACAGAATCGTTGAAATATCAGATCAATGAGTCAGGTTTTGATTAAATGTGCAATAATTATTTTTTGAGTAACGGATAAAGCAGTGGACTGTCACCCAAGAGACTTAAGTTCGAATCCTTGTGAATCAACTTCAGTTCCTCAGTGATATTTCAACTTCGAAAATAATTTCTCACTTTATAATGTACCAAAATAAATTAAGTTACAATAAATAATTAATATCAACAATCCTAATTAACTGTAGTAAGTTCATAGATCCTAAAATTACAAATTTAATTTAAACAATTTTATTATTATTAAAGTTACTTGACAGAAAACTGTTCAAAATACTGTAATATCTTGAAAAACGAAACTGAAAAAAAAATTGCAGTTCAGTTGAACAATTTCACGAGGATATAATAAGTGCATGCTCATCAGAGGGTTTATTCCCGTTGGAAAATAAGTGTAGTCGCGATATTTTGCGAGATGTTTGAAATTGGATCGAGCGCATGTTATCCAAGTGAAGTGACAGAGGAGTGTTTTGGCCGTGTGCTCGGGCAAAGTGAGAGTAGTAGATCCATGGCGAATTACGTAGCGAGTCGTTAAGAGCAGAGAGGTATTAAGAAGAGCGAAAGATTTAAGGGTCGGTTAAGAGGATGAGGTACAGGTTAAGAAGGTGTGTCAAAGAACATAGGGCGAGTGATGGAATACGCAAAGGCACAGCGCAGACCAGACTACTTAAATCTTTTTTCGCCGCCGTCGGATACGCGTTGGAATTTTTTCCGTGCGGATCTTTCCCTTAACGAGGAGGGATGCCCGTCACACTTTGCCTCCTCGGGACACGAGGGCGAACGTTAGCAATCGAATTCGCGAATCTCTTCCCTGTAATTAATTTAAGAGGGCTCGTTTTCCCGACGATCTATCGTAGCTGAAACGAACACGCCTGGAGAATTACGACCCGCCAACGATGTCAACTTTTTCTCTCTTTAATTCGCCTTTTTCCAAAACGAGTAGTCCGCTACTCTCATTTTCTGGCTGATTTTTTGAGATTTCGCATACACGTCTATATTTTGTGGTCAATTAAACAAAAAATGCTTCCCTCTTTATCTCTTTTCTTGAAAAATATTTCACCTACCCGGAGATCGCTAGACAGTTTAAAGCCCGCGTTTTCTCGAAAGCTAACAGGGCTTGAAGAGGGAAACGAGAATACATTTATAATCCACGATTTATCTTGTCAGCTGAAAAACTATTCAAATTTTCTATGCTTAACACTCGACAAATTTTATGCTCTACGATTATTATTTCATTCTATTCTTGTTTTCATTTTTTTTTTTTTTTTTAATGAGAAAATACAATAGTCGACCAAAAATCGTAAGAGGTAGAGGAATAGCAAAGAGAGCAGGAGTAAAAAATCAGCAAGACAAAGAGAGAGGGAGTGAGAAAAGAAGAGGGGGTGCAGAGATGCGAAAGGTTCCGGGATGCATTATTCATGCAAAGCGAGAAAATACGATATGGTCCAATATGTGGCCCGACCTGAATGTGTCCGTACTTTCTGGATGAACCGCAGGATACTCTCAGATCCCCTCGCTAAGCAGCCGAAAATTGCTACTCAAATTTGCACTCAATCTCAAAAAGGGCGCCATCTTATTATTTTTCTCCAAACAAATTGAATTCATCGAAATTTTATTAAACAAACAATTTTGCAAATTTCAAATCTTCAATTTTAATTTCTCAATCAAATCGAATTTACATATTTGAAAAAGTTTTCAAAATAAAATTGTTATTCATTATTTTAAACACTAGTGTTTATTTTTCATTTTGTTCTCTTGAGTTTCAATGATAAGAAAGTTTTGCCATAAGAAGAGAGTACAGTAGAAGTACAGTACGGTAGGACAAAAAGAGAATCGGTTTTGTCTCTCTACATATTTGTAAGATGCGGAGGCAAAATGCAGAGCAAGGCAGCGAGGCACACGCGGATGCAATGCAAAGGCCTCGCCGCCCAATACGTATTAACACACAATGAGATAGTTTTGTTTGTAACGTCACTCTCGCTTATTCGTCTCGCCTTGCCCCGCAAACGCCAAAACCACTTTCCATACCTTGAATACCAACTTACTGAATATCTCCTGTCCAACCAAACACTTTATTTTTATGCCCATCTTTATCGTACCAAACGTTTAAACATTTATAAAATTATTAAACCAAAAAAAATGTATCGCTAATTCAAGAGTACAATTTGTATAACAAAACCCTTATGAAATTTTTCATCAATTAAGAAATTTAATTTTACACTAAAAACAGTAACATATTTGGAACGTCGTTGGATTTTTATTTGCAACCTGCAATTTATTTCTGTAAAATGTGATTGTTTGTTCTTTTTTTTTGGTTTTGTATTCCGGTGTTTTGTTTGGACAGAGAGGCTGAAGAGGATTCCGCCGATGGAATAAACGGCGTTTTGCGATCTCCCTTGTATACGTATCTGCAGATAGCCCATTGTGTTCGGATGCTTTGATAAATTACCGAATAATTGTCAAACTCTGCGGAATACGAGAAACAAGATTAAAACGAGCCGGGAAAGGGCGAGAAGAAGGAGACGAAGTAAGAAAGGCGTGGACAATGTGTCTTTTTTTAGCACCGACCGATATACACGAATGCTACCTGTTTTTTCTAAATCCAGTTTTGCTAATCTCACTTTAGTATCCGACCATAAATATTCATCTCCATTTCACACGCAAATTCGTAATTTTTAGTTTTATTCTGTTTCTCTTTCCAAAAAAAAAAAAAAAAAACAGAACGATTTGTAATAAAAAATTTTTCAGAGAAAAAAAAGTTGATTGAATTTTTCTTTGGACGAATTGACAAATTCAGAACGTGTTTTATTTTTCACCAGTTGAATTTCGGGACGGGAAGATTCAAAAGGTTTTATTGGCGCGCCCTTTTTATCCCGACGAGCGTAACGTTCCGTTTGACACGTTTGCGACTCTCTGATAACGTGATTAAGAAATTAGGGGACTTTTAATCTTGCCCACAGGATATACGGTAGCGAGGATTCTCGTTTTATCGCTGGTCACGAGCCAGAGAAAATATAAATAAACTCGCTGGAAAATAAGTCCTTTGAGATGAGATCACTGATTAAAAATCAAACGTCCCTTTTCCCCGTCTTAATCAATAAACACTCATGAAATAAATTCAATCGTACAATTTTCCTCGACTCCAATTAGTTATAAACAACCTGAAAAAATTATTCACCAATAAAATAGTTGATTACTAAACCTATACTAATTCATTCTTAAAAATGACAAAAATAGAATATTCAATATTATTCATTTACAATTTTGATTTCATCCAAAACCTGTTATCAAAACTGTAATATCACAAAACGGAAATGACAACAAACTGCGGTCGACTAATTCCTTCGAATCTCTCATTTCCGTTAAATCCTGCCAGTCGATGATAATTATTTATTAGTAGCCCGGATATTTTCTTTCTAATAATTAACGTGCAATTAGTCGGTCAGCTTTAAGGATCAATATTTAGACGATTGGAAACAATTTGAATTGTTTTTAAGGAAAGTTCGTTTCAAAGTCTGAAGTTAAAAGGAGGATCATGAATCATCCTAAAGAGAAGACATAAAGTTGACTGTGATTTACGTCTGGAGGTAAAGTACGCGACGATCATTGGCTCGCGAGAGGTCGCAGGTCAGGGGTGAGATGGAACGGAAAAAGTCGGCGTGAAATATTTAACACCCGTTTTCGTGGGCTGCGAAAACCGCAGTCGTAACGAGCGAACAAGCGTCACGTGGTTGCGTTGTGCGTCGCTGATGGTGACAGTTCAATTCGAACTTTGGCGTTTCGGCGGTCAGAAATTCCGCCCGCAAAACCACACGTATGATTTCTATCTCTCTTTCTGTTGCACGTCCGAGCGTCCAACAACTGAACAGTTCTCGACCAGCCGCAGGATTCAAAGTTAAACAAATTTCCCATCATTGACAATTTCATTTCAATCGTGATTTTCCATCTTTTTATTACTTTTGAACCAATTGTTGAAATCAATGTTTAACTATGATTGTTGAATTCAGACGAGATTTGACTTTTCCTTTGTTTCTTTCTGATAACGATGACACAAAGATGAAATGATTTGCAGAAAGTGCAGTTTAACGAAACGTTGCAGTTAAGCCGATTTTACTTATGATAGTAACAAATTCCTATCAGTCGGGATTTCGATATCAAATTTTCACGATAATACATTGGTATAAATATCCCGGTTTTGATTCATTCGAATCACGGAACAACAGTGGCCTGAAGATGTTCTCAATTATCCTAGTTTTCGCGGTACTAACAGCCGGGTCCGGTAAGGATCACTTTCTCCATAATTATTTGCACACTTTTTTTTAATTCTTACTTTCTATCAATTTTCAATTTCCCAAACCAATGTATTTCTGCAAACCAAACTAAAAAATAATTAAAAATTCTTCAACAGCAAATCTACTGCCAGATGACTATCCATTCAGGAACACAAAGATCGTCGGTGGAGTTCCAGTTCCGATAGAGGAGATACCTCACCAGGTATCGTTGCAGTTAAACGGCAACCACTTCTGTGGCGGAAGTATCCTGGACGCAGATCACATCATTACAGCTGGACACTGTTCTGGTTACTTGACATCATCCTCAGCAAGGGTCAGGGCCGGGGCCAACACGACATTCTCCGGTGGATCCCTGCACAAGATCGTCTGGGTGAAGAAGCACGAGGGTTATGGCACAGCGCCATCTGGAGCCCCGATGAACGACATCGCCGTGGCAAAAGTTGACCCACCTTTCTACATTGACCAGAGCAGGTCGCCGATAACTCTGTACTATGCCGATGAGGACATCAACGAAGGCCAAATAAGTGTGATTTCAGGCTGGGGAAGGACCACCGAGGGTGGCTCTCTTAGCAGCTCTCTCATGGCTGTGAAAGTGCCGATTGTTAGTCGCAAGAGGTGTTCTGAGATCTACAAGAAGTACGGCATTGCAGAAATCACTGAGGATTTCATCTGTGCTGGAACTACTCAGGGTGGCAAGGACTCCTGCCAGGGCGACTCCGGCGGCCCGGTCGTCGTTAATGGTCAGCTGGCTGGCATTGTCTCCTTTGGCATTGGCTGTGCTCGTCCAGGAATCCCGGGAGTTTATACCAACGTTGCCTACTTTGTTAAGTGGATCGCACAGAATACTGTGTAAGTTGTTCTGACCTGTTGTCATTTGTGACTGAAGTTTTGAGGAACAATAAAATGGCAATTATTGAAAGTTTTTGAGAGTTTTTCATATTTTTTGATTTTTCACTTTAACCATTTAAAAACAGAATTACTGGAAGTAGTAGTTCAATAGTAGTTTTGAACTTCTGTTATAAAAGGTTTTAGCGAACAAAAAACAGTGTGCAAATATCAGGGAAGAGTTCGAAATTCTGAAAAATTGTATTTGAAAAAAAGAATCCGGCATTTTTTTCACATTCTATCACAGGACTACAAATTTACTATGAAAAACAAATTTCCTTCCACTAAAAAGATTTGATCTCTAATCAAGTTTGATTTAAAATCAGATTGCAAAAATTGTGCACAAAAATCCTAAAAATAATCTCCGTTTCATCTTCGAGTTCACTGAGAGTTCAAAGCAGATTTCCAAAATGGATAAAATCTTTAAATCCCAAAACTGATAACATCTTTAAAACGTACGAAGAGCTAATAAAGGGCCGAAACAAGCGGTAGTGAAATTGAATTTGAAATGCATCGAAATAAAAACATCGACGCAACAAGCATTGGGAAGAAGTCGTAGGTGGGCATGCATCGGTGGTTGACCAATTTGCCTGGCGGGCGTTGTACAGAACGGTTAGCGGGGACGAGATGAAGTGCGTACGAACGAGATTTGGAGTGGCAATGCGGAGGCTGATGTGTGCGGTCCAAGAGATTAATATGCGCGCGAGTTGACGACGCAAACGTTCGTTCGCACGTCCGTTGGTGTACTGTCATTACATGTGTCTGCGTGCGTGTGCCTGCTGGTCAAAACGTTTAGTAATTTCTGTCACGAGCTCTCTCTCACTCTCCTGCAGAACGTTCCGCCACTAAAGCGGAAACGAAACGAGAGACTGGGCTGCTTGGTTGGCTGCAGCCCGACGTCTGCACGTTTCAAACTAAATGCCTCAGACAAATGCGCGACTCTGAGCGCGTGTGTACATTTGTCTCATGCCCCGCATGCGAATATCAGTCCCTCTCTCTCGTTCTCTGTCTCTCTCATTAGTCTCACCTTTAACTCTAAATTAAAAAGTAAAGTAAACATTTTAAAACAAGAATTTATTTTGAGAAATAAAATACAAAATATTGATTTTGATAATCAGCTGATAAGAATCTGTGCAATATCTTGTAAGCGACAATTTCATCAACCAGAAATGTATATGAAAAAGTTGAGCTGGAGTCTGATAGAGAACTTTGTGTTCAAGTTTGAAAAGTGCGAAACTTGGAAGCCCCACACTCGAGTCAGTTCGGTACATCAAGGTTGCGGAATAAAATTGACGTTAGTTGTAATAGAACGGGCGTGGTGGATTATGGACGTTCAGCGGTGCAGAAGTGTTTTGTCGACCGGAGGTTGCTGCAAAACCCGGCGGTTATATCCGGTTTTGGGAGCAGTAGCCCGTTGGTCCGAGGTTATCTGGGCTTCGGAAAGATCTAAAAGAGGACTCCTCCCTCACCACGCCCAGAGCGCCGCGAGGAGTTCCTCCGAGAAAGGAGAGTTCTCCTCACTTCGGATCGCTACACTAGGAGGCGGAGCCTTTCGCTTCTAGTAAGAGCCGCGCAGTTCGTTGTTCGATAACTGTTTGGTCCTCTCTTCGTTAAATGACTCGGACTAAAATATAAAACTCTACAAAACATAAAGAACAAGATAAAAACGAATTTCATAACTGTCAAACATTTCTCAACTATCTCAATCTCGTCTCTCCACTATTTAGACAACATTTTCTACAATCAACTTTAAACTCAAAAAAAAAAATCAAATTTTTATCTCACCTACATAACTTGAACCATGAAATTTAACTTATTCAAAAATGCTTCATTCCGAAATGATTACATTTGAAAAAATGAAAAAAAAAATGATTTTTATTTGTGGAAAAGAAATTGTTCGATTTTGTTATTGAAGGGTTAGTGTAAATAGAAGAGCTTTCAGAGTAGGATCGAACTGACAATAAAGTTAAGTGAGTAAACAAAATGGAGATAATGTTGTGCATACGCAGGTTGAACAATACAGTCAAAGAGACGGGTATAGAAGAGTGAAGTATGCGCAGTTGAAAAAGCTGCGGAGAGGCAAAAGCTCCGCCTAGGTCTTGGCTTGCACAAAATTCGCGAGAGGAGGGAAGCTTAGTTATTTGAGTCCTTACGGAGTAGCGCCAATGCAGCGGCTGCAATTGCCCCCTGCCGAGGCGTCCCCCACCGCGCGTCTTACGCCTCCCCCCACCTGCGCGATTACAGTTGTCGTCGGCAGCGCTACCGTTTCTGCGAGAGAGCTGTACCAATAAATTCGCCTCCGGCTTTTTGACCTTTTTATCTGTTATTTGTTGCGGAGCTAACAAATAACAGCCGCTTGTTCACCGTCTCGTATCACTCGCCATGTTTCTTTATACCCAACTCTTACTTTTCTCTCTCGCACTCCATCTCGCTCTTCCTTCCTACTTCAATCTTTGGTATATGAAAGATAAAACGCATAACTTTGAGACGAAAAATTGCGAACAAAGTTTCTCACTTTTTTTTATCCGCTTTTACAAATCACCGCAACTTTTCAGCCGACGATTTGTTAATAACAGTTATCGGAAATCAAATTTCTAGACGGTCGATTTTATTGTAATAATGACTACAGTAAACGAGATAAAATGGTAACGTGATATTAGAATTATTTTTATCAGTCGGTACAAATATAAGAACAATATCAAAAAAAAATTTTCATGTAACTCAATAATTGGAATTCGTTTGTAATTCAATAATTTAAAGCAATGCTTGTTATGCCCTCCGCTTAATGAGTTTCACGTTACGTGATCATGCCAGGGGCTAGCATTCGGATACTAAACTCAGAATAAACGATCTTCCCTGCAACAATTATACTTCCGTCTAAAAATCGGCTAGACAAAAACTAAAAAAATCTTTTAACCCCGGTTAATCACAGTGACAAATGAAAAAATTTCCAAATTTAAGTTTTTCAACGACTCTCATCTTTGCTCTCTTTTTTATCCGTTTAATTTTGCCGGACACTTTTATTTTTGGCAACTTTATTGGCCGTGACGTTCGTCATGTGTGTTCTAAGTGAAAGAGAGAAAAAAGGGACAAAAAATATCGCTTGTTGGACGTGATTCCAATGTAGGATATGCCGCCGATGGAAAAGCAGTTAGGCTCATTTGTATTCTTAGGGTACACGCGCGGCGTCGTCGATTTACTATCGCGCGGCACGAATTATTTAGTAATCAAATTTGCCAGGCGGCTTTTGGCGCGGACGCAAATTCGCATTGCTCTCGTGTGTGATTTCTCTATTTTACGGTGGCGGCGTGAGAAGACGATTAGCCAAAGATGTGGCCGTCAGCTGGGTACACCCAACGCTACGACAATATCATTCATTTTTCAACTTTTTTCACGCTTCCCTCTTTTGATTAAAACTCATTTTAGACAAATCGAAAAATAAAACAGCAAAATTTTCACAAATTCAAATTACAAATCAAAACAATGTTTTTGCTAATCAAGAATTCCAACTAGAAAACCATCAAACTGAAAAGATTTTGGAAATTTGCAAAATTTTAAATTAAAAAAAAATGTTCTGAAAATATGAAATTGAATTCAATCAATGTATGATATTAGTGATAAAAAATAGTTTAACTGGAAGGTTTAAATATAAAAAAGAGGTTTAAAATATTCATTTGGAGTTGGATCTGCATCTGATTTGGGTCTCTCTGTCGTGTCATCGGTTCGAAACAAATGAAATGCGTAAAATTCAGGCCGGCCAATTTGTGAATATCGATTTATCAGCGTTCATTACCCGACAAATTGGCGATAATGCGTGTAACTGGCATACATTAATGAAAAAGTTTCAAAATGTTGGACAAAAGGTGGCTTCTTTGTCGACCGGTGCGTTATTTCCCCGCAATAATCAAGTGCACGAGCCATTCAGCATGCACAAATTCGAACAATAAGTTTATTATTGCATCGTCGCATTGTTTGAGAGATAAATCAAATGATAAAATAAGACAATGACGTTTGCATCATCGTTTCTGTTATTTTTTAAATTAACAATTTTGCCAATACGTTTTGTATCGTTCTCATTTTTCCCATCTCGATGATCAAAACACTCTTTTGATCATTATTCTACAAGTTCAAACGAACATTTCATTTTCAATTCTGAAAATAAAAAAAAACTCACATTTTTTCACATAATTTTTAGTTCGAATGATTAGTTTGGCAACTCTTTTTGTTGAAATTAAAGAAAAATTGTTCAAAGAGTTGAATAAATTGGAGGATCAATACGAATATGAAACAGGGTGGAGAAAACGAATAAAAGTGGAAGACGTGATTTGAAGTTGTAATAAAACAATTGAGGGTCAGAAAATTCGCGCTAATAAAATAGCGCGGAGTGGCGCGTTGGTAACCGCGAGTGAGCGTGGCGCGGCTTCGCATCGGAATGTAATACGCTACGGATTCAGTCAATACCTTCGTGACAAACCCATTCAGCCGCGCGTATTCGGCACAACGCGTTTGCACTCGGAAATGCAGATATTTGTCAGGAAATTGATAACTGGAATAAACTCGTTGCAAAACATTCAATCGGCCATTCTTCCACAAAGAGATGAACGACTCTCGGTGCAGTCGAAAACCCATATTGCGGACGCGACATAACGCGATGCGCGCCACTCATCATCTTTCGCGTTCGCTCATTTTGATCCATGACAAATTCATTAGCTCCAAATTTGTTACGCCGCTTTGCTTTTCAATAATTGCTCGCAGGTCATCCATCCACAACTCCACAGATCACTCGTTTAATGTTATATTAAACTTTCAATAACTAAAACAAAAAAATTGAGTAAATGTTTTCATAAAAATTGCAAAAAAATTGTTTGTTTCGATTTTGACTTTCGTGATAGAGACTTAAGTAGCAATACAAACAAATTTTTAATGATCAAATTATTTTGCAAAACTTCTTTTTTGTAATGATATTTTTCGCAAAAACAAAGTTGAAATAAAAATTGAAAAAAGGAAACAAAAAGTAGTACGAACAATAACGAATTGAAGAAAAATATTTCCGTTTGGTCGATCAAAGTGAAACGTGGGTTTGAAAGGTCAAAAGTTCTTGTTTGTAGTGGAACAAGGTGAAATTTAGAGCGGTATCAGAGCGGAGTCTGTAAGAACGTATGTTGCGAGTTGAAATTGTTATTTTTGTCCGGCCGGGTGACAGTTAAACGAAAATTAGCCGACCGCTTGCAACGGCCAGGGTGCCTGCGCTCGTTTTGGGTTTCTGTTCGAGCGATTTTAAAAAGCTAACAGCCACGAAATAAAAGGAGTTTTCGTCGCTGATGCGAGAACAAAAAAGGGGGAGGAAACAGCGAGAAAGAAGCGAGAGAGCGAGTGCGAAAAAGGTGCGACACAAAAGGAAGCGGCGGACGAAAAAAAAGGCTTGAATGGCTCTATCATTCGGTAATTAAGACAGGCGGAGAAATACACGCCGACCGGTCAGGGAAGTCGAAAAAAAAGGAACCAGCCGAACGCAGCTGTTGACAAATAAACAATGACAAATAAACGAGTCAAGTGGATGAAGCGAGCCAATTCCTTTCACTTCGCAGGCGCGAGAGCTAAAAAGAGCCGCTGGCGTGTCCGACCGAAACTAATTTATTTATCTATCGCGCCGCGCATTATTCATGATTCGAACAGTGCACGCTGCAACATTCTGAGACATGTGACTGATCATATTTATGATCTAGCTAATTTGCTACGTCGCGCAAGGTGGGCGCGAAATAATAAACCATGCCTAAATACACAAACCGCACTTCTAAAATTTTTTTTATTATTATTATTGCAAAATTTTAATTTAATTAAACTTTAGTTTGGACTGGAAGACAAAGATTTTTGAAATAGAAGCAATCTTGGAACATCCAATTGGATGTGAACAACTTTTGCGAGTTGCTGTGAGATTTAATTTTTGCAGTGATATTTCTGCGGTGAGATCAGACAGGAAATTATGCTTGGTTTGATATATGCATATAGATATACGATTAATTCAATGTTTGAAATCATATCATGTTAACGAATGACATGAGTTGAGTTACTCGTGTTACATGCACTCTCCCAAGGAATGGTTTGCTTGAATCTTAACTACTCGATGATTTAATTTTCAAATTACCAACATTAAACTTTACTGATAAAATTGACGTGAAGTATTCTTTACGAATAACAATTCCCTTCATTTTGTGCATAATTATTTTGAAAAATTTAAAAGTCTCGAGTTTTCATTTTAAAAGACATGTGTCGTCAGATAACATTCAAATTGTACACTACAATTCAGAGAAAATAGATTTTGCAATGATATTCTACCGATGGGAACCTTTTTCGGAAATTCAAACCTTAGTTAATTGGTTTTTGCAAATCGCCACAGAAGTATTACTATTTAAATTGCAAATCAAATTATATTCATTACAATATCGTTTTCCCAGTGCTTCAAAACCATTTCCAAAGTTTTAGCTTACTGTTTCAATTTTCACTGATGTGAATTCAAAATTGTTTATTTTTTAATCAGCAAAAACTCACGTCTATAAGGTCGTCCTTCCTCGGGGGTGGACCGTTCGGTGTTTTCTGATCCAGGCGTGGCATTAGTCTCCCGGTCCTCTTCCTCAGGTGTGGCGCGGTTACCGATTCCCGAGACGACGGAACCTGTGCCCGTAGCGGTCCCATTTCCGGGCGGGGACCGACTCGCCGAGCCCGCGGGACTCTGCGGCGCGATTTCCGAGCCGGGCACCGAACTCGGCAACGATGGCGAGAACATGTTCGACATGCTCGACAACGAACTGATACTCGTCAAACCGGAAGAAACCGCGGTGCCTCCAGTTTCGACTTTGAGACACTTCCCGGGGGGCGCAAATGCCGACGGACCCAACGGTCGGAACGCACTGAACGGCAACCTGTGGTCCAGCGGATGCAAAAATTGGTGTTGCAGATGTAACATGTGATGTAATCCGTAACCCAACGAGGCCGCCGCTGCAGAGCTGAAAGGCGACTGAAGATCCTTGCTGTCCGTTATCTAAAATACAAGAAATAAACTTCAAATCCCAGTTTATCATCTCATAAAACTGTTAATACCTTTTGTTAACACACAAGTGCACTGTTAATTTTAAAATTGTATCAAAAGTGATCGAAATTGTAACATAAAACTTTCAAATAAAAATGGATTTTTTAATGAGTTTGTTTTAATAACAACCCCAAATGTCAACAATGAATTTAAAAAATCATTTTTTGATGAAATTTTGTTTTTTTTTTACACTTGAGTATTAAGTATTAATGTTAGGTTATTATTTGTCAATCTATAAACAATTGCATGCGACAAGAAGCGGTTTGCAAAACAAAATTATTCAATTGGCAGAAATTGAAACAGGACAAACTTAGTTTTAGAGGATGCAACTATTGTTCAAGTTGTGGACAAAAACGATCAAAAAGATTGGTCGCTTTGAGTATACAAACAACGAGAACAGGTACGTGAAATCTGCCACTTTACAATGGTGCATGATTGAAACAGGAAGAGCAATCACGAATTAATCAAGTTGATACGTGTCATTTTTTTCATCTTTTTTTTATTTGTTTGCTTTTTTTCTGCCAATAAAATCTGATTTCAAATAACAATAACAAAGAGAAAGAGGGAACAGAAAGAGAGATTCAAACGTGTGGAACGCTCAGCTTATTATACTTTTATACGAGGAAATGAATTCGACAGAGAGAGGATCTGTTGAACGCGTATTTGTATCAAGTATCAATCAGTGATTTATCAGCTATTCATTATTGTTTTAATTACAAGTCCGCGGTAACTGAACTCGTACACTTTTCGGTCGTTCGATCATATTCAACGGTTTTGCCAATTCATACAATGATTCATTTCCTCCGCATGAACGCCCCAGTGATGCTCACATTCATCCAACGGGAAAAATTAATCTTTTATGAAAAAAAAAAAACCATACAATGAGCTTGTGGCAGATGCATCTAGAAAGAATTATCGCTCTTGATATTGTCGGAGCAATTCGGATTCGTTATAATTTTTGGTTCAATTAATTTTTAATCAGCTATTATTTGCATTTGATGGGTCGGTGAAATAAACCTTATCAATTTCATACAAAAAGCCTCTTTGCCAATTTTCGCGATTTCTCTCGTTATTTATCATTTTCATCTCGTACTATATTTTTCATTACCTGTTTATACAATGTTTCTCTTTTCAATTAATTAAAAATTAATAATAACTTGTTAACATTTCGATTTGTTAATTTTTGCAAAATACAAAAAACAAATTATAATAGCTGTTATATAACTGTCTAATAAAAATGTTAGAAGTGTTTTGACAAGAAAAAAATTGAATGGTAAAATGAATTCTACAGGATTAATATGTAGCACTAAAAAAAGCAGGAAGCGAAAGCGAGGTGTAATGACTAACTTGTGGATTGAAGGGTCTTTGCATTCTCAGTGCCTCTGAAAATCCCCCGGCCTGCGAAAACACGACCAAAGGCGGCGGAAGCTGATTCGGGACATACGCTGAATTATCCATCTACAAACAAATCAATTACCCTTTTTTTCACGACTTGTCATTGCTCAAACTCAAAAATCAAATTTCAGCCCGAATCTTTAACGTTGCTTTGAATTAACAAATTAATCATGAAACTTGTCTTTGACTTTAAATAGTTGATTTGAATGTTGGATTTGATTTTGGTCGGTTGAATATTTAAAGATCCAATTGAAACATCGACGGGGTAAGATAAATATTAAATATCAGGTGATCGGTCGAGAGCAAAGCGCGAACATGTTTGTTAGAATATTGGTAGAAACGATTACTCAGAAATGCATGTTTGTTCGTTCGGTAATTATAACGTTGGCGAGCAATTCGAGTGGTTGATCGATTGATCCGTAATCGAACGTCGGACAGGGCGCGGAATTACGCGAAACTAAATTACGCAGACAAACGTAAAACCACAGTGACCGCGGGGTTTCGCGCCGCGATACGCACTATTACGTCCAAATCAAAATTATATTCAATATTGCCTTGGCAAAACATTTATACGTAATGCATCACATCTTCTGTTCGGCGCAAATAATCTTTCGTTTCGCAGTTTCCCCATCGGTTTCAAACATATCAAATCATCTGCTTTCAAATGTGATATTCAAATTCGCATTATTACTGATTGCGTTAACATTCAATTCACGATGAAATAACGATTCTGATGGTTATCACGTTATTTATGCTATGATTACATTTTATGGTCAATTGGTTTGTTTTAACTTTTTCATATTTGACCATTTGCGGCTCAAATGTTGAAACATTAATGAAATAGTCACTTTTGTAAACATCAGAAATATTTGTTTTTGGTTTCAGGTTTTTTTAATTGAAGTATTATTCATGTAAACATAATGAACACTGACATTTGTTTAACTTTTTAGTCTTTGTTTTGATTTGCTAATTTTTATGTAAACATTGAGAAAACTGCTATTTGTCTTGTTTACTTTTCCCTTTGATTTAAAGTACTTTCAATGTAAACACTGCAAACACTGACATTTGTTCAATTTCTTTGTTTTCAACCACAAAAAAACGCGCAAAATAATTTTGATTTCGACCAAACAAAACAATCTGCGATTTGTTTACATTTGTCACATTGGTTTTTCATAAACAACCATGACTTGTTTATTTTTTTCAAGTTGACATTCACTTCAAAACAATGAAACAACACGATCATTTGAAATGTAAACAAACACCTCTTGAAAATAAACAGAAAAAAGTCGTTCGCAATCAACAACAAAATAGCGCGCGAATTCAAAAGTCCGAAAGAACGCGCGACGGCCGGCGACCTAACCTTCCGCAGCTGTCAGGACGAATCGCACAAAAGCATGGGATAATCGGTCACTCGTGACAAAAATCGCGGAACCCGTTTCGCGGCAATTGACGAACTGTCAACACGCAAAAGTGTCAACAACAGTTGACAGAGCGGCAAGTATCGTTGCGAGCGAGGCGTCGCGCGACCTAACCTCTTTAATCGGCGTGTAACCCTTGCACTTGTATCGGGTGGTCGCCGATCGTGCAGCAGGTATACGGGGGTACGTGGGTGCGTAAGCAAGCCAGCAGCCCGAGAGCTATCTCGTGAACATGCGAGTGCAGACTGATTCAGTCAAGCAGCCAAGGAGTGAGGGTACTTACCCACGTCCCGCGAACGGAGATGGTGGAGCCGCAGCGCAGTGGAGGTGGTGTTGGTGCTGCCGCTAGCCACCGTTCGCGCGCCAGCCACAATCAAATCGCACGCGATCTAGAGTCCCTCTCGCTCACTCGAGATGTTTTTCGCCATGTACCTATCTCTCTCGTTCCATCCCGCTTGTCACATGGGGTGTCGCGCGCGACAATCAGCTGGCCACCCCAGCGCCATCTTTCATAACGAACTTCAACCCCTTGACAAAGTTTGAAACTTTGTTTACAATTTTTTATTATTGTTATCAATCACTTTGTTAAAAAAAAGTACAAAATTGAATAAGAAACGAATATTAAACTTACCTGAGAAGTTTTTTGTGTTTTTAAAATTTAAAAATAATCTGTCGGTAAGACAGGCATCGATTTGTTTCGGTGAAAACAAAACGGTTTTTGCAAAAAATTTAAACAGGCACATTTTCAAAAGAAATAGAAATAAAAATTGCCCTAAGAGAGAAAATAACTTTTGATGACTGAAGTTTAACAGTATAAATAAAGAACAATCGTTTTGGTTGTGCGAATTTTATTGTCAAAAAACGTAAATTAGTTATTATAAGTAGAAATGTGAGACTGCGAGACAAGTATTAGTATGGTATAAAAAAAGCTTGATGGTGTAATTTTTACAATATTCATCTCTTTGCTAAAATACTTTAACACTAGAAAAACCGAGTAAACAAATTCTGCAACTTTTTAATATGCTTTTGATGTTTGAAAAGTTAATTTTTTCAACCTATTTAACTTTATGTAACAAAACGTCAGATTAAATTAGAGTTTGTAATATTTGCACAAGCTATAGAAAACTATACAAAAAACTTTTAAAACTAAAGGTCACATTTCAAATACACTACTTTTTGTTCGGCAAAACATAAATGAAATCACAACTGTTTAATAATCTACTTTAATTGTAACAGTTATGAGTAATTACATCAGAATGATCAAGACAAAGTGCGAACAGGAGGTGACGAATAATTTGGTATCAAGGCAAACCCGACTGCGATTCAATCGGCGTACAAAAACAATCTCATGATAAACTAGGCACAGGTCTAATAGAGTCTCAACTTGATACAAATTTAGAATTCTTTATATACAAGTACACATATATACAACTCGAACCCCATCCTGGCCGAACAATCTCACTCAAAAATATCTGACCGCGCCTAGCTCATCCACCGCAAAATTTGAACCTTTCATTTCCAAAACTTGATCGGTACAGAACTTCCTTCAACCCGAACGAATAAATACACCATGACAACTCGGCTGCCATCAGTCTATCTTTCTTCTCAAAGTATTTCAAACTCTCAGCTTCGTTCCCATTCAACCACACTGAATCAAACTAAACAACGCAGTAGCATTCTCCTTGCCGTCCTCGTCCTGCGTGATGATCTCCATAGTTCCATCGTTCAACAGGACCTGTTCCAGCAAAAGCGTCTCCTGGTTCTCGTCAGTCATCTCCACAACCGTCTCCTCCAGGTTACTAACCACCATCCTCTGGTTTGACTGGTTCCTCCTTCTGCGAATCTTCGGCCGGTCGCTGTGTATTCTCATGTGTCTCCGCAAATCATACTTGCCAACAAACCCAGCCCCGCACTCGTCACAACTATAAGGTTTGTTGTCCGAGTGCGTCCACAGGTGTCGTCTCAGAGCAGCGGTGAACGTGAACGCCATGCCACATGTGTTACAAGTGTACGGCTTCTCGCCCGTGTGCAAGAGACTATGATCCCGAAGCGTTGCTCGCTGGTTGAACCTCTTACCGCAGACCTCGCAGGTGTAGCTGCGCGGATTCGAGTGTATTTTTGTATGATTTATCAGATTCCCCTGCTGCGAGAACGATTTCAAACACACCTCGCACTTGTACGGTTTTTCCCCTGTGTGCACTCGCATGTGCGTCACCAGAGTACGGTTGTTATGGAACCGTTTTTCGCAGACGGTACAAGGGTACTTTGCCAACTGTTGGCCCTCGCCTTCCAGGTGACTCAGAAGATGTCTTTTATAATTTGCCTTCTGATTGAACACCTTGGCGCACTGGGTACACTCGTACGGAGCGCCGTTGATGTGCGTGCTGATGTGTTCCTCGAGCTCGTCCTTCGACTTGTACCTGCTACCGCACTTGGCACACCGGTACCGAGGAAAGTTCGCATGACAGACCATGTGACGCTTCAGGTACCGTCGCATCGAATAAGCTTTGTTGCAGAGAAAGCAGGTGTAAGGAAACTGTCCGCTGTGGGTTTTCACGTGGGTACGAAGCTGCACCTGACTCTCGCAGTCCTTCTCGCAAATTGTGCAGAAAAAGGGACCGTCGGCAGGGATGTGGTTGTCAACAGTGTGTAGCAGGGCGCTTGTCAACCGGTCGTAATTTTTGGAGCAAAACGTGCACTGGTACTGCATCTTTCCGTTTCGAGAACGAACTTCCTTGATTCGAGTCATGTTGTCATTCAGAGCACCGTAGAGGTTGCTGTTCTGGGATTCGTCGTCTGTGACTTCCTGGGTGACGGCAACTACGGGCTCTGGAACAGGTGCTTCTTCGTACTCGCTGATCTCACCTTCGTAAGCTTCGCCCTGAGTGAAGAGAGGCTGCCAGTACTGGTTTTCGACTTTTAGCTTGATTCCCTCGTCGGTTTTGAGCTCTTGGGCTGAGCACAAACTGTCGTCGTCGGATTTCTTCATGACTATTGGAGGTTCTTTTATAGGCACTCGCTCGAGAGGAATTGGTTTCTCAGACGATTTGAGGATGAGGTGGTCCTCTTCCAGCGAGTGGGGAGTTATGAACTGGTCCCCGTCGTGAACTAGCGTCTCATTGTCGACGGTTACAAAACATTGTTCTTCTATTAGCTCGTTCATATCGTGACCATCGTCGGATACAAGTTGCTCCAGGGTCTCTTCCTCGGCAATGTACTCGATCGAGATTGGAATATCGCATTCCTCCTTCAGGATTGGAACTTCTTCCTGGTAGTAGGTGTCCATTTCTATGGTCTCGGTTCGATCGTCGTACTCTATATTTTCATCTTCGTCTGTCTCGTCAACCACTTTAATTTGTTTCCGCTTGCGAGTGTTGTATTTCCGAGGAGACGGTGCTGGTTTCTTCACTTGCTTTGATTTCACCTGAGAATTTAAGATTTGCTTTAGTTGTGTTGTTTCTAATTGCATTACAATTTTTAAATGAAGTGCACTGAGAAAATGGAATGGTTACGATGAACTTGATCGGAACATAAAATTTGCAGCAATAAGTTTGCAACATAAAATACAATTGTCATTTTGACAAATTAGAAATTAATCATATTATTTATTAGAAAGTTATTTACAATAATATGAAAGACAACTAAATGAATTTTTCTAAAATCGGATTTTGATAAACATAAACGGAAAATTCAGAGAATAAATACGTTACTTTTATTAACAACTCTAAAATATTTGTTACTAAAATTGTACGTTTTTGTGAACTATATGAACTGATATAAAATAAAATTCAATAGATATTCAGTAGAAATTTACCATCTTTTGATTCAACATTTTGCGCAACTTTTCATCCGTCTCCTGAACTTGCAATTTAAACTCATAAAATGCATTTGTGCGGTAAGCACATTTTGAACACAACATCATTGGTAAACCGTCTGACCTGCTCATCTGAAAAAAAACAATACCAAACACTGAATAATCTTTTTTTTTTTTTCAATTTGTTTTCATTCCGTCCAAATAAAAAAAGCATCAACTTTATGTTGACAACAATGAGTGATTAGCAATTGCATTGTTAATTGTGATTGTTGAGAAACATGGCAATTTTTCCCGCCATGGCGAGACAAAAATGAGGCCAAAAAAGAAACAGTAAAAACCTTTGGTCAATTATGGATGAAAAATTATAAAAATGAGACATTCAAATTTATCATAACAACTTATCAATTGTGTACGTAAGCGATATACTAACCTTAACAGAAGTCAATTCAGCAAGTTTATCGGACAACCTGTAGTTTTTGATATTGTCGTCATACATGTCCAAAAGGTGGCCGTCCACCTTCATGCAAACCCGACACATGTCGGCGAAACTTACTTCCCAGCTCATCTTCGGTATTATCCGTGTCACAGACTATAGTTATTAGATCTCTCAATTATAAATATTCGCTTGTTTGTACATATTACGCCATTTAACGATGCCAGACACGACGCGACGATCACAACCTCGTTTTTTCTTCTAATGCAGCGCTCTCTACAACCACACGCAAATAAAAAAACTTTTGTATCGATAAATCGGCAAAGTAGAACTCGCTCAAAGTTGTCAATTGTCGGCAAGTTATTGTTTCCAAGGTCATTGTTATTTAAGTAAGATGTTTACGAATTGTGATTGGTTTTCATTATTCTTCTTTCTATATTAATCTATATGCTATGACAGCATATGACAGCAATTGATAAACTTTTGATTTTTCCTTTTATTGGTTGTGGATATGAAATTCTCGTCGGCATCTGATACCGACCTTGTTTTGCGTTGAATTTAAAATTTGTTAATTAAAAACCTCTTCAAATGTATTATTTTTTAAGAACTTTTGATTCTTTTTTCATCAATATTTGTTAACTTTTTGAGCTCACTCTAATCGTCTATTCATGACAATTCTATCTACTTAGAATAAATTTGAATAAATTTGATATTGTTTTTCACATAATTACGTGAAATTCGATCTTATTTCAAAATATTTTTTCTATATTTTTTCAAAAATGCAGGAAATTGAGAAAATTAATGTTTTTTTTTAACTTTTTCAGAATAAAATAAAGTTGAAAGAAAACTCAAGAATACAAATAAAGATGAGGAAGACTGTTCACAGATAAAAGAAACAATACAATTCAGATATAAAAAAATTATTGTTACATTGAGAATTTGAGATACACGAGACGATCTTCAAGTTTTCTCAATATTAAAAACTGATATTGAATTTCTTGAAAAATAAATGCAACACCTAGAGTAATTATGATGTAATTTCCTTTTCATTAGGACTCTGACAAAGACTGCGATGAGTAATTGTTTTATTTTTTTTTCTTTGCATAATCATTTTTCAAAACGTACACAATGGCTGCGATTTGTATGTACAGGGTGATAAATCCGATTTTTTCATTGAAATAAATAGTTATAATTATTGAAAAAAAATCTATTATATCACCTGCACGATAACCGAACTATCTGTCACCATTTCAACGATAAGAAATTTTCTTTTACTTTTATTGAAAATACTGATGCAGTGATATTGCACATAACTTTCATTGTATTAATGGCATTGTTCGATGTCGCGTTTGCTTGACACCAGTGTCGTAATTTTGTAGTCTGATTATCAATTCATCAACGACTTGAATAACAGTGACTTAAAAATTTATCTCGTCCCTTTTGTAAGTTGAGAAATTGGTATTTAATTATTTATCCATTTAACTCGAATGGATTTCAATTTTTTCTTCTGCAAATCTTCTGTAAATCATTTCATTATTGGAACACAGATTAATTAAAATTAAATTAAAATCCAATTTATCTTCATGATGTTTTTGTTGGTCGAGAGGCTTCTTCGTAGATCAGAGCAATTAAAGTGCTAAAACTAACAAAATGTCAAGTGTGCAGGAGATGTACGACAGAGATAATTTTTTTTTCTTTCTTCAGTTACACAACGTTTATAGAAGTTTTATCCTTGTTGATTTCAGTCACCATCGGGCGCCCGCGGACACTTTGCGCGATTTCGCAAAACTGTCTGGGTTTAATTGAAAAACCGTTTGATATTAATCCCGCTGTTGAATAGAAAAAAAAGATGCTCCGAGGCAAGAGTTTGTTCAGTTTGTGTCTGGTTGCTTCGATCGCGTGTTTGGCGCAGGCTGATCACAAAGTAGTTCAACTCGATGAGAATAATTGGGAACGTATGTTGCAGGGATACTGGGTGGTTGTTTTGTAAGTTTGCTTATTTTTTGATGTACAAAGAAATATAACAGTGAATTTTGTTATTTCAATCAATAGATAGTTTTTCCAATTAAAAGTTAATTAAATTAAAGTGTACTAAAAAAAATACAATTTTTAGTATAAAAAATAAAATTAACAAACAATTTTGCATACATTTTTTATTTGTTAACATAAGAAAACAATTTACTTCATTTCAGTTACACATCTCAAGGTCAGTCCGTTGCAAATTTAGAACCACTGTGGAGTGATTTGTCATCGAGTGAAATTCCACAAAACACACAAATAGGAAAAGTCGATGTTAAAGATTTTGAACTCGCTGAAAAGCTCCAAACCGCCGGTTCGCCACTAATTTATTAGTGAGTATTTTCAAAATCATAAAATTTGCAAAGAATGCCAAATCTGCAAAAATGGGTATAAATTTGAAAAATGTATTCGAATTAAAATTTTATACTTTGCTTCCAGTATTCGAGATGGTATTTTTTGCCAGTACAAACAAGACCAAAGTGGGAAATCTATAACGAATTTTATCAACAATGAATTATGGATCAACGAAAGACCAATTTCCAACTTGGACGATGCCGATCCTGAGGCTCCTTTTTACTCCCAAATAGCTCCACTTTTCGATGTAATTTTTAAAATTCAACTTTTAAATGTTTAGAAAAAAACTAAAGTCCTAAAATTCTAACCAAATTTTTTCTATTTTTTCCAGGTCATTCCCCGAACCCGTTCAAAACGGTTCGTCGAAAGAACAATTAGAGAAGCAACCTTACCAGAAAATATCCGAATTAACGTTTCATCGCCATTGCTCTACACTGCGAACGGTTGGATGAACGATCCAAACGGTTTAGTTTTCGTGGACGGGACCTACCATCTCTTCTACCAATTCCACCAAAACTCGCCCGAAGTAGGAAACATCTCCTGGGGCCATGCAGTTGGCCAGGACCTCGTGACCTGGAAGGACAAAGGAGTAGCACTCCCATACGACCATGAAAACCAAATGGCATTTTTCTCCGGCAGTGCTGTCTACGACGAGAAAAATTCCTGCGGTCTAGGCAGTAGTCGAAATCCCCCCATGGTAGCAATCTACACCAACTATTTTGCTAAAAATGTGACCCTTGGCGATGGCACTACCGTTGTCGAAGGAACCCAAGCCCAATCCCTCGCCTACAGTCTCGACAAGGGAGACACCTGGAACTTCTACGAAGGAAACCCCATGATCAGAATACCTCCAGGAAATTATTCTGGAGAGTTCAAAAATTTCAGAGACCCAAAAGTGTTTTGGTACGAGCCTGGTAAGAAGTGGGTAATGGTGGCTGTACTCTCAGAACTCAAACTGGCTATATTCTTAACCTCGCAAAACCTCAAAAGATGGACCTTCATGAGTGTGTTTGGAACGGAGGTCAGTCCAAACGGTGTTTGGGAGTGTCCGGACTTGTTCGAACTCCCTGTAGAGTCTGAGAAGATATCTAAGTGGATTTTAATCATCAGTACAAATCCTGGAGGAATGTGGGGTGGTTCTGGCATGCATTATTATGTGGGTAATTTTGATGGGACCACTTTTACTGAAGACAGTATAACAAACTCTACAGACAAGATCAAGTGGTTGGATTTCGGGTCGGATTTCTATGCTGGAATTACTTGGAACAATGCGAATAAAAGGTACCTGATAGGCTGGGTGAACAACTGGCTCTACGGTCCGAGTATAACAAAAAAGTGGTTTGGAGGACAGAGTTTTGTCAGAGAAGTGGGGTTGGCTAGGATAAACAATCAGTTGAAAGTGGTCCAGAAGCCTGTGACGAATTTAAGCAGGTACCGAGCGACGGAGGAGAAGTACTCAGTGAACCTGACTGAAAATGGGATTCAAATTTTGAGGGACAAGGCGTACGAATTCGAGGTCCATGTGACCAACTTGGGGGCTGGTTTTTCTGTGATAATGACCAATGATCAGAACGCTATCGAGGCTGTGATTGAATACCTTCCTACAGACAAGTTGCTTCGGTTGACGAAAACGAATATTAACCCGAGTTTGAATGTCAGTTATGTACAACACTCAGTGGCTTTTCAACCAAGCGATCGCGAAACTCTGCAAGTTTTTGTTGACGACTATTCTTTGACCCTGTTTAACACGGCGGGAGACATTGTTTTCACCGAGCTCTTGATTTCAAACGCTACACAAAGACGTACGATTCGTCTGAGTCCGGAAAATAAAGCTAATGTCACGTTCACTTGTTGGCTGTTGGGAAATGAGGTCCTGGTTTCAAGTGGGATTGGCTTGGCGAACAGTTTTTGGCTCGTTATTGTGATGATTATTATATCTGCAATTAAAAATTAAACAGTTGAACAATTTTTTTCACAGTTTTTATAACGATTCTGAAGAAACTATAAATGTTGAAGTGTTAGTTAGTGCTGGAGCAAAAATCGTTTTTTATCTGTGTAAATAGATTAGGCGTTGAAATAAAAAAAATTGAAAAACACGGTACTGATAACAAAATCGATAAGAGTATATTGTGTTAAAAAAATGGATGGAACAAGCAAAATGCATTGTCGATTTTGTTATCAAATTGAATATTTTCCATTGAATCAGTTACCTCAAACTGTTGTCATTAGATTATTCTGCTTGAGCTATTTTTTTTTTTTCATCAAATTCAATTAGTTCTTGTGTTTTAAGTTTAAAAACCATCTAAATGCATATCAGTTTGATAACATAGTTTATTCATTTCTTTTGATACATACGACACAACAGAATGGTCTCAAAATACATACAAATTATGGTATTTCGAAGTCGAAAGTACATCAAGGAAAGTTGCTTAATGCAATCCTGTAGAAAAACTTTGATGATTTGTTTTTACAAAAACATGAAGACTTTGTTCATAAACAATTCTGCGTGAAATTTCTTTGTTTTATAATTATTTCTTGCCAAAGGACTTCATAACAAGTCTAGACTATGATGTTACAAACATAACTTTCTTTGTGCGACGAAAATCTTTCATCTTACAATGTTATAAATTTGTTTTTTTTTCATACCTTGCATAATAATTGGGACATTTCTATTTTGATCACAGACAATAACACGAATCTCGAAATTTGTACTTGTTACATAATGAGATCTTTACTTTTGTCAAAGGATACTAAAGAAAAACACATGATACAAATTTTGGTTTAATTACCGAGACAAAACATTTCTTAAGAAAATCGTATCTTAATCTACTTCTTTTTTTTTCGCATAACAAACACCAATAGCGAACGACAATTTGAATTATACACAATTTATTGAGATTGATTATCTATCGTTTATTCGAATATTAAAAATTAAATACAAAAACCAATGCCTGGTTTGAATATCAATTACGTACGTCTAAAACACGAGAGTAATTCCACTTTCAAATATGAAATACTAGTTCATTCCGATTTGAACTCGTTCATTTGCTTTGATTGGTCAAACGTAACGAAAGCGCGAGAAACGTTTATCAGCCGCACTTTATATGCCCAAATAGTGGAAACTTTTTCGTTTCACCCCCGAAAGAACAATTTTAACTTTTTTTTTCCTCTCGACCCCTCGCTACAAAATGTGTCATTTTGTACTCGCGTGACAAACATGTTGATTATTTAGAATTGTCGTCACGATGACAAAATGCATCCTCAGGGAAAATCGCCCTTCTGATCCGTTGATGAATATACAGTATACTATTTTTACTTTCAACTGTTTTTACGCCACTTGATCCGACAAACGGCCATTTCTTTCCATTTCCAAAATTAGTGATATAATATTTATATCTTCATGTTTTTTTGCAGTATCATTCTGACATGCTTTTTTTTCCGGAATGAACCCTCAAGTAAACTCCGAGTTAATTTCAAACCTACAACCATTTTTTCCCCCAAATGCAATTAGAGTAAAAAGTTTGTATCATCTTTTTTTATAAAAATAACAAAAACTTTGCAGTACTTGACTTTGAGTTTAATTTGTGTTTTTTGGTTTTTAAAATACTCCAAAGTGAAACTTTTTTTCTCAAAAATTCATAAGTTGAAAAAATTTTACTCGAGGGTCAAATGGCCAGTTTGTAAGCTAAGTTTTCAACAACTCGACACATTTTTTTTATTTTGATTAAACCAACTCGACACATTGTTTTAATTTCGATTATTTTGATTTGAATTGTTGGCAAACGGTTAATATTTTGATCATAGTTTTGTATGCAATTTTTTGTTCATTTTTTGTTGCACCTTGACATGACAAATTGGACTATGAGTTTGATAAATCACAGTATAGTTATAATAATATAAACTGGTCCCAAATACACACCGGATAAAACTATTGAATTGATATATCCTACGATATAAAAAACTATCGTTGCAATAACGAATAACTTGTTGGTCTACATTATTTACAAAATTGTTGACGATACTGTATCGTTCCTCTGATTTTCCTGCTAATAATGCACCAAAAAAGTCTACTCTGTAATACTGTTGATTGGCCGTTATTACAGGGTTTGAAGTTAAAAAATAACCACGACTTTGCAATCGGATTTGATGTAACTTTCATGTCATTCCACCTACATCGTTTACTGCTTTATTGTGACTTAAAAAATATATAACAATTATTATCATTTATGAATATCATAACTGCAAACATTTAGGTACTCAATTTGTTGGTTTGTTTTTATTATCGTTTAACATTTTGCAAATACTGGTCACGGTGGGTAAGAACTTCAAAGATCTTCAAAGACGCTTCAGCTAGAGTGCACAGATGAAAAATGTTTTTAAAACTTAAAATTAAAAGTGATAACAAAACAGCTAAAAACCATTCCAAACTTTAATTCTTGTTGCTCATTTTCACCATGTTGATTATTCACCTCAAACTTGATACTGTAAAGATTGTTTATTTACTTAGTCAGTAGAGTCAACAAAAGACTCGACTTTAAGTTTACTCGATGGATCTTATCAGAATAACACAAATTAATTAACTGAGCTGCTCACTATCTACACATTACTTTACAACTTTGTCTATCGAATATAATTTCATACTTTTTTCAAACAATCATAGATGTTAATGTTTAATCAAAATTCAGATCATCTCAACATGGTACTTGAATTTCCAATTGATAATTAGGTTCTTACAATATCTGATACACAGTTATTTATTTATTTGTTTATTTCTGTTGTTTTAATTTTTATATACAAAGTTGTTGATAGTTTTACAAACTAATGAAATGCACGGACAAAGAAAAAAAAGTTTGCAAAAAAATTCGAAATGAAGTTGAAAAGGGTGATTTTTTTTCGAGTTTGATCAATCGGATTGAATGGGTTTGAGTCGGAAAATTTGCCGCCTATCGTTAAGAGAAAATACAAAACTTGTTTAATATCTCGCGATCGATGAAGTCAGTGACATCCAACAGTTTATAGGTGGCATTCGAAGGCTCATTTTCTAAGCTCAGTAAATCACAATTTTCGTGGCATTATTCGAGCAACGTTCAATAATTCGTGATCAATATTGTTAAAAGTGAGTAAAATTAGAATTCGAAACGGCTCGCATGAATTACGTAGATGAGATTAATTATCATATTAATTATTCAACGTTTCACAATAATTGCAATTCGTAATGAATGATCTCGGGGTGGGATGTTAATCTCGTGCGCGAATTCACGAGTGTACAAAAGTATGTCGAAACTTTTTGCGCTCGATACACTGACTATTCGGGTTAATTTTCTGCAGGTACCGTGACAGATAATCAGCCAAGTGAAACGTTCGTTCAAACCAAGTCCTTTTTTATGCTTTTTTACTTATAAAATCATGATTCGCTTTATCGCAACTATGATAATTATCAAATATTTATTGGATCTCACGTCTTCAAAAAGTTCACCGCTTACATTGTTAAACTATGGATGCGTCTCTTAATTATGGACATGTTTTTTTTTCTTTCCTTTCATAATTGTTGATTTTTGGGCTAGTGTACGTACGGTTGTGTTTAAATAGTATATAAGGTTGTATTTTTGATTCGTCTTGCACGAACATTTATTTGATATCGAGGATTATGATTCATAAAATTTGCATAAAATAATTTAAATTTTTTTGAAATGTAAAATTTAATAAATAATAAATTGAACCAACACAGGAACGTGAGTTTTGCGTGATATTTGCGAATTCGAAATTATAACTTGAACATTTCATACACTTTTGCATGCATACACGAAATAAAATATGAAATTACACATTGTAATGTATGTTGTAAAAGTCAATATTTGCGCGAGCAACAAAATAATTAATTGACATTTTTAACAATAATAATAATTATGTTGATTAAAAAACACGTTATGGGTCAAATGAGAATGTTCCCTTATCGTAAGTGAGCGTTACGATTTTTGCTTTGTAATAACCATGTTCAGAACGTGGTTACTTAAAAGTGACTATTTATCATTGTAATTCCAAATCTTGTTTGACATTTTTTGTTCAACTTGTTGTTTTACTTTGCATGCATTAACATTACGAAATATTGCAATCGTCGGCGTGTGATTCCCTGATTTGTTGTTTAGTTTTTCGCGAAGCTCTTCTAATCAGACTGCGACTGCGAGGCTTGCTTCGAACTTCTTCGGATACGGCCACTACGTTGCTTCCCTGAGCAGCCAGTACTTTTTGCGGACTTCCCGGACTAGAACTTCCAGTTTTACTAGGACTATCAGACCTTGAATGAATGAATAAACATAAACCAAATACAATCATTAGAAAGTACTGTATTTTAATAAGTTTAAAACTAGAAAGACAGAAATTTTAGACTGCCTTGAAGGATCGCTTGGACAAATTTCTTCATTTGTGTTTTAAAATATTATTTAAAGATAATTTATTTTCCAATTTATTCAAAAACAAAGATTTTTTTTCAATTCTGCATCTTTAAAATAACCTTTCACATAACTTGTAATAAAATGAAATAGTTTAAGTAAAGTATTTTTGCTACTTAAAAGAACCAGAAAGGTTTCATTCTCAAATTTGACCTAAATTGACTTTCAAATATTAGAAATATTGATTTTTACTTTTTTCTATCAACTTTATAGAACAAATAATCAGATTTTTCCATTCGGTCCTGTACAGCGTAACAACTCGTTACATAAAACAGTAATTGCATGAAATTTGCAAAGTGTTGAAAGAACTATAAAACATGAAAGCCACGTGACGAAGTTTCAGAACAATTTATTGAAAAAGGTAAGATTCAATTGCAATTTAAATTTTCAAACTGGACAAATTTTAGATTGGTTTGCTCTGTCCTTCTAGTATTTACAAACAATGAACATTTATTATTTGTCTATTGTGTCTACAAACGTTTTTGTAAGAAATGAAAAAAATGATTTGATCCATACCTTCGCGAACCATAAGCTGAACATCGACGTCGAAGGCCCAGATCTTCCGGCTCGCCTGAACCAGACGATGTCTTAGAAATAACTTTGGAAAGAGTTACAAATAACCTGAATATTTCCTTGATATTCGTGTCGCTCTTTGCTGAGCACTCGATGACCTTGGCTCGAAGTTTTGGAAGTTCACAGTAGAGCCACTCGCTAACGTCTTCTATAGGAACTTCCCTTCGACTTTTGGCGAGGTCAGATTTGTTACCAGCTATGACCATTGGCATATCCTAAAATTGCGATTCAAACGAAATCTCATTTCAACAAATCTAATACAACCACTTTGAACATTTAATTACACTTGTATAAAAACGTACTTGAAAGTCTGGTCTTTGTTCTCTTATTTCATCAAAAAGTCGTTTGACACATTCGAAGCTTGACCGAGAAGTCGTCGAGTAAACCAAAAGAAATGCATGAGCCGTTGCTATATTAAGTCTTCTCATAGCCGGAAACTGTTGGTCTCCTAAAAAAAAATAATTTTCACTGTAAGCCTACAACTTGATATAACAAATCTCAAAAATTGAGGAAATTAAATTTTTTCATTTCGTACCTGCTGTGTCAAATAAATCAACTTTGACAGTTAAGTTGCCGAGAATACATTCCTTGGAGTAGAGATCTTCGACTGTCGCTTTGTATTTCTCAGTAAAACCCTGATTCAGTAATCTTCGTATAATTGCACTTTTTCCAACTCCAGCGGAGCCCAGAATGACTAAACGTATTCTCTCATAGTCCGCCATCCTCAGTTGCTTTTTCTATCTAATTGCAATAATTCCCTCCAAACGACTAGCAAAATGTCTCTGCTTTATTATTCCGATTGTTTTATAATATGTTCACATATCTTTTTGATGGTAATGATCGCAGACCGCTGTTATCAACCTGACTGATACAACTCAGCCTCCAGCGCAGCGTCGTAGCTAAAAAATTCCATGCTGGCGTTTTCCTTTTTTCCTCTCTGTGAAAAAAAAAAAATGAAAACCAGTCAGTCGAGTTGCACGCAATTAGTTCAATTTGGAATAACAAGTTACAATCAAAATTGAGCCACAGAATTACGGGAAATGGTAGAGAAAAACGAGAGTCTGTAGAGGAAGGTCGTTAAATTTTGCAAGACTGTGTGCGAGTTGGATAAAGCTATTCGTTTCAGTTACAGGGAAGTGCCGTTTCTGAATCAGGATCCTAAATAAGTCGATTATGGTCGACCATTTGTTTTCTCACATTTTTAGAGAACAAAAAATCCTAAAACTCGAGTTTTGTAAAATTTCTTGAAAGTAAAACAAAAATTACGAAATAGAGCACGTTTTATTACTTTTAAAGATTCTTTTTGAATATTTTTATAACGTCTGTGTGAGAAAATTGATAATGAAATTCACGCAGAGATATGAAAATGTTTCTTTCATTAATTGTACAGAGCTCTTTGTGTGGAGAAATATTTGTCATTATGAAAACGACAATGATAATTATTTTAGTTAATGCACCTTTTGAGCACGCTTTCATACATATTGAGGAACTAATGTGGATATTATGAAATCGATTACGTCCCGTAGTATAGTTCGTCGCCAGATAATGGATTCAATCTTATACATCATTTGCCCTAACGATTAGAAATTAGTTCCAAAGTTCATACTAAAAGGGGGATCGACAAAAAGTCATCCGAACTTGCATCTAAAACAGCTCATTAGCTCCAGGGGGTCTTCTGGTTTGACATATTGCCCTCTTTGGTCCAACAGGTTCATTGTCATTCCAATCTATCATTTTTTTATATCTACTTGCAACACGCGATAATTCTGATTTGATGATTAATCTTGTTGTTTGCCTTGTTCTTGTTATTTTGTTTTATTTTCAACTATTAATTTAGAGCTTCGATCGATGCTCATCCCGGTTGGGGAAACAACAATTCTAAATAAGAGGGGAAATTTGTCGTTAATGAAAAGCCAAAGAACCGAGTTGATTTCCAATTCATGGGATTATCATAACATTTTACAATGAACGCAGCCGAATGTCAATGAACACAAACGCAATTTTGGCGCATTTTCAAACAAAGAGTAGGACTCGACAATATACATCATCCAAAGAAATAATATTGATCGGCTACGCACGAGCATCCTCTGCGTACATAAAAGAATCGGTCGTACAAAACAACACAGATTATAGCCTCTCGTTTTGTGAATGCTCCTATCAGGCGTTTTCGCGTTAAAAAAAAAGTCTTGAGCGGATTCATAAAAAAGTGGGTTCGAACATTATGATGATCGAGGTTTTACAATACCGAGAGGGATGAAGGAGAAAAAAACGACGATATTTTCGGCACCGCTCACTCGGAGTGTGAAAAATTCATTTTTTTTTCTCTCACCACAAAAGCTTGTAAAATATGTAGATTTATTATTCAGCTGACGCTGACGCTTCCTATCATGTGTCAGTTCAATATTAAAGCAACAATTTATGGTAATTCCTGAATTCGATTTTCTCATCGTCCATGCATACAACTGAAGATTGAAAAATTGTAGGTTCAAATGTGATTAAACTGATTGATATTAAATTGTTGCAAACTGTTCCTATCTTTCCCTCAGTTTTTTCATTGACATTTTTATATTTATTAATCGTTTATTTTGTCGTATAATAACGACAAAATCAACGATTCCAGTTAACAATTATTGTTTTCGTTTGCTTTGTGACATTTTTAATTGGGATGAGAATGATTTAAAAGTATTTCGAAATTGATATGCAGTTACCTGTTTTTTTTCGTTCAAACACACGATTCCAGTTTACGATTACATTCTTTGTTTTGTGACGTTTTTAATTGGTGTGAGATTGATTTAAAAATAATTGAAATTGATATGACGCAGTAATTAATCCTGTATTTTTTGTTTAAATAAGAAATACAGTAAATCTCTTTTACACAAAACTGAGCATTTTATGGAATTAATAAATGTCAATTATCTGAATTCCTTCAACAGGAACAACGTAGCGTGAAACTCGGTCGCACGTTTTAGAAAAACTAATGAACTAACGAGCCAGCAAGCGAAACAGCAATAGTTAGCTCGGACGTTTGCACATTTTTAATAAAGTTGCGATTCCGAAAATAGTCATTATGTAACAGTAGTGCGATTGTGTGTATTTTTTCGTTTTACCGACGCAAATTTTTCATTAATTTTTTTTTTCGTCCTATCGAATAAATCAATAATTTGTGTATCATTTGAAACACATTTCTCCGTCTCCGTCGATTCAATTATTTTTAAACCTTTGCTGCTATAAAAATAGCGTACTTTTCAGTTCCCCCCCCCAAAAAAAATCCCCTTCATCTCGTGGATGACTGAGTCACCCCTAACCTGATTCGTTTTTTATAAGGTAATATTAAATTTCAAATATCGACTTGAAAGATTTTCATTACACATACATTCCTTCAGTGAAAATATTTTTTCTCGCGAAACTGGAGAAATCTATTTGAAAACTTGAACTGAATATGAAAATTTAATTGAAAAATACATAAGTTTATTGTATACTTAAAAATGCATATTTTGAAAGATTCAAAAGAAACTTCGCTGAATAGAAAGCGAATTTATTAAAAGCATAAGCCAGATTATTTATTTTCGTGGTATCAAAAAAAACAACAACAAAAATTCGAACAGACAAAAGAACGCAGTACTTTATTTTTCACAATGAAATTGCATTCGAGTGACGAGGAGAGAGGCGTTGCAGAAAATCACTTTGTGCAAATGAAAACAATTGGATAATCGTTCGGTTAATTCTATTCATCCTGACATCTGGGAGTGAAAGCCCTTAAGAAGCGAAAAGAATTGCAAAAACGATCGATAGCATTGACTATATGAAACGCGTCGTGGGTGATCGTCAATGAATTACAACAAGCCATTCCACCGTGTCGCATGATGGCCTCCCATATAAATCTTATCGGAATGGAAAAAAAATATTTTTATCATGCCACATATTTTTTACATGGCATCTTAAACTGGAGCGACACGAGCCAATAAAAAACAAACCAGCAAGAGTTTCTCACAACGATAATAAATTAATCCATAAACACATTTATCGTGCCAGAAGAAATCAAGTCAATCAAAATTTCAGTAGAACAACACCGGCACTGGTCAGACCTGAATTTCACTTGAAAATATTTTTCTTCATTTTATCAGTTGATCTTGTAATGTCATTTTATTTTAGTCTCGATAATTTGATCAGTCAAAATCGTTAAATTTTGTTGGCCGGGGAAGTTTTTCGGGCGAATTTTCATGGATATGGTTATATCACACGAGCTGTTTTCAATAGCTATCAAAAGTTATTTTACGCCACGCTCAACAAGTTGAAAAACGGAATTTCGTGTACGTGAGAAGATGTGTAATAAAAAATACCTTCACGCAAACACTTATAGTCGATGAGGGTGGTGTCCTATAATTCCGACTTTGAAAGCAGCATTCAACACTTTGTTTGAGACCGGATAAAGTGAAATCGTATCTCTAATTCATTTAAGCCGAGCAAAGTGTTTGAAAAGGCATTTTCTAACAGATATCTGCCAACTGTAAAAAAAAATCTTTTTTTTTTCTTCATCAACAACGTTTCATCCTCGCACAAATGAATTTTATTTTTTGTCAATACTTATGTAAACGTTTCAAACGTTTAAATCTTGTTTCGTAAGCACTTTGTTATTTTATTTTGATTTTTTTTTCAATAAAAAAACGAAAAGGCTTTAAATGCAACTTTAAAACTTGCAAATTTAATATTGAAGTCGTACGCTAATGAGCCTTCTTAAGAAAAGAACCTGTGTGCAACTTCGATGATACGACAGACGGTTGAAAACTTTACTATAGGCTGTCCAATCGATATTCTAGGAATTTCTAAAACTTGACATTTGGAATTTGTACCTGGGTTGACATGTTTTTTCGAATCTTCGCTGAAATTATATCAAGTTCATTAAAATTTGCATCCAAAACAATTTGATCACATTTTTCAAACGTCTCTCTCTCTCTCAGCAAGTAGGTGCACAGATAAATGGAAAAAAATATGCCAGAGTGGAGATCGCTTATTTTTTATTATTATTATTGTGCACGCGACATCGCTCACAAACGCAATAATCACAAAAGAACGTGGCAAAAATTGCAGAGCGTAAAACTCTTTTACACTTACATGAATTTTTTAATTGCGTTTTTTTATCTGTCTGAAAAAAAACTGCCCAGAGTATAAAATTCACATTAGGTACAAGTGTAGATGTAATTTTTCAACAAAACGTGTCTTATCAGTTAAGTTAGCGAATTAAAAACAAAAGTTTAGTGAAATTAACAAAAGATTTTAAACAAATTCAATCACAATTTTTTGAAATCGTCCTATGAAAAATGAGACTTTTTGTACAGAACTTTGCGACAATTTTACAAGTTTTTTTTGTAATATATTGTTAATAAATTACAAAACAATTGCATTTTAGAAGTCGTACCCATTAATTAATGGTTGTTCAACATGAAAAACGTGTTTTTATTGAGTTAAAAATATCATTTAAGGAGCTATATCGTGGCATATGATCATTTGAATACGATTATCTAAAAATCATTACTCCAAGTAAAATATGTGACAGTTTTAATCCGCATGTACACGACCTGACGTTTTAATCAGGAAATGTTTAAAAACATCATCCGTGACTCTAAATGTAACTCTGAATCGGTTGGCGTCAAAAAGCATAACTTGCTAACTGATAAACCTACAGAACTGAGCACACACACAACTTTTACTCATCAGCGTTATTCAAGAGCGAAAACACAATAGAACTCATACCCTAAATGAGCATTATACAATTAATTTAAAAAATTGTGTAACGTTATTGACAATCCGTCCTGAACATTTTCATGAATACACAGTTTATAACGGAAAATTTATTAATGTCAAATTCGGATCCTGCGTTTGGTACGCTTTTGTTTTTCCTTCGTTAATGTTATTGCAGTTTTTATTATCATTAACAAACAGTTGTTGCTTCCATGATTATAAAAAAACATAACATCGACACGTACAAGTTGGAACCCAACTAAGTTGTACACTTTTTTTAACCTTGCTGTTTTATTGCTTGAGGTAGCACTAAAACATTAATTAATGTATGTTTGTGAGAACAACAATTATGAAATCCAATTAAATTCTCTTTGAATTTGACTGAAAGCAATTCTTTGAACGAAAAACACGACCCGATGAAATATTACATTTTTGATTATTATGTGACGACAATAGTACGGGAGAAACAGTGTTTCGATACGTAGCACGTTTCGACATTTGCGTTCAACAAGATTAATTATTCATAATTTTGTCTGATTTTCTTATATTATATTTTTATTGATAATTCATAATAATCTACACAAAATGAAAGTGATTCAATCATTTATAAAAATTAAATGGAATTTTTTTTTATTTGACTAAACGTTGAAAATGTAATAATTGTTTATTTTGCAAAAACAGAGCTCAGAAAATATTTCGAGAAAAATACCAGTCTCTTTGTTATTAAATAATTAACGTACCAGAATATTCAAATTGCAATTTAAAAAACTCTTCATGATTCCATACGTCATAAATTGAAATCCAGTTTTTAAACTTTAAAAAGATTCGTTTTCTTGTTGGATAGAAATTAATGTTTACACAAGTGTCAAATCATACAGTTTCTCTCCTAACTGTAGGAAACTCGCTCATTTTATACTCGATTAAAATTTGAAATGAATTTTTCGATTGCAACATTTCTTTGTATGTCAGCGTTGACAAGGACTAACGAAACAATTTACCCTTTAAGTCATATTTCAATCCTAAATGTCAAATCCGACTTCACAGTTTATCTGTTTCATAATATTTTTGAACACAAAAGTGTTTAGAATCAGTCACAATATCATCTCGCTCAACAATCAGCAAAGGGGTATGTCACAAACGCTTGCAAGCAGAATGTCCAGTTCGATTGAAACAATTTGACACCTTCGATCAAAACTGGCCTAGTTCAGGTTCGCAGTTGAAAATGCGCCGGTACACTGAATGTCATCGAAATCAGTGATACAAAGTTAAATTGTGTCAGCCGTGGCTGTGTTTTTAGTACTACTGAGCAGAAACGTGATAAATATTTTATGTATTGAAGAAGCTCAGGATATCTCCCTGTTTTTCTTCATAATTTATCTACCAGCTTGCTTTTGCGATTGCGAAAAAATTTCCATCTAAAAGCATTGACGTTCGAAATATAGATTCACAAAAAAAATCACACTTCCTGGTGTAATATGGAAATAGGACTCGGATAAGGCATCGTTTTTTGAAATTTAAAACAGTCGAACAAAACTGAAATCAAATATTCGAGTTTCGCAAACATTGTTAAGAATAAAACAAAAAGTCATAAAATTTTGTTTGTTCTTATCTGTATATTAGTTTTTTATCAACAGTTACCTCAGTTACTGTAAAGTAACCATGAAAAATAGTTTTTGAACCATTAAAAATCAGATAACCGAAAAATAATGTCGTTTCGAGGTTACTATAATTTGACAGTTACTTACCAATCGTTACTCTATTTTATAAGGGAAGCTATTTCGTTCAGGTTTTACAAAGCATCTTTCCTCATAGTTCAGAATTATTTACTCAATTCAATCATGCACCCTCGAACGCACTTAAGTTTTTTATTTGACTAATATAAAATTTCTTTCCAACGTCAGATGCCAATTCCGATCATAACTTTCAAACATAATATTACATAAATAATAATTATTTTTTACATAAAAAACTCCATCAGCCGATTATAAAATACAAATCCAATAATTAACCCTTCCACTCCGAATGTCATTTCAAAGAAACGTATTTGTACAATTCTTCATCCGTAGAAACGTATTTATACGTTTCTTCGAATAAGGTGCATTATAGCGCATATTTCATGCTCTTTTAAACTACCGATTAATAAATAATTTAATTTGCATCGATCGTTTGTTTTCTTTTGATCATATCGTTTTGCTGTTGATGTTCAATTTCAAATTGCTCGCCTAACTCAAGCATTAAAATTTGGCTAGTTACTAAAAAAAATGTATTACCTCTCTAAAATGTTTCTAACGTAGACGTATTACTTAAAAGTAGATATAAAAGTTTATAAGATTTGTTGAAAAAAGTTGGTTTAAAAATGCATCGCTTTTCAAATTCTTTTTTTTTACTTATTCATAGATAAAATTTGTTAACATCAACTGATGGAGACGTTCATAAAATTTATTGCAGGCAATGATAAATTGTTTTTTTTTTCAATAATTTTTCTATTTTTGAATTCATAGAATAAAAATCCGTGAAATTCCGATTACAAATATCATCTTTTCGAATGTTTGATGAAAAATGGGTTAACCCCATGTGTGCACATACGAGTTAAGAATATTTGTTTCGTGTCAATGGATCGGCAGCCTTTCTTGAAACCACTCCTTGAAGCAGATGCCACCTATTCGTTCGGAACACTTGAATTCGATGAGAAATGATAGTATGCCAGAGATTACAAAATAAATGACAGCGTTCTGAAAAACAGATTTGCGCTCTCATCTGTGAATTGATAGCCTGGGCTTTCCGGCTGTCCGGCAGCCTATTGAGAATGTTTACAAAATCAAGATCAAAAGTTGTAATCGGAGAATTTGCTGCTATCGATTTGAAAGACGAGCCGAATAATAATACACCGAGCCGCGAAATTTAAGATAGTTGAGAAAACTATTAGGTGCGCTAACATATCATTACTTTGGCGGCCGCTAATTCCTTTTCCAACCAAATGATATAATTGAATAATTCGCAAGGCTGAAATTCTCTGATTGTTCCATTCTGAGCGATTTCATTCAGCGAGCAAAATGAATCGCCCCGATTCAGTCCTATCGTTCGTTAAACGCTGATGAATTCCGACAGTTTTGAAATAGTTTTCAATTTTGTACGACGAAGGCATGCACGCGCGGAACGCACTCAAATCTATTCCACTGCATATTCGCTCCAGGCCAACTCAAAAGAAGCAGAAAAAATATGCTCGCTTTTTCCTTCTGCGCCTTTTTTGTCCCCCATAATTTGGTCACCGAATTTGTCAGTCGCGTAATTAACAATCAGTTTTTGCATCGCACGGGACATAAAATTATCTGCAAATTTCGCACATTTCTGTTTGATCGTAGCTCCATTTAGCTGGCAAGCTACGAATAAACAAAATTCATATAAAACGAGCAAATGTACACTCGCCGGCGTTGCAATATTCAGGTTTTATTGGAACAAACGTTTGTGCCAAAGTGTATTCAACAAACACGATTTTTTCTACATTTTAATTTGATTGCACGACACTCACTGACAGCCAAATTGATTGAATAATGTTCCGTCAAAAATGTGATTAAATTGTTATGAGAATTGAATTACGAGTGCTCTATATTTTTAAAAACATCAACCGTTTTTGTTTCGTTGCATAGATAAGTTAAGAAGTCGCCACCCTCGTGGGCTTATTTATAGGAGGAAAATCGGTAAGGCAAACTTTGTTGGTGTTTAATTTTTTTAAACAAATTGCGGTTCATGGCATGGTTTTGATATCTTTGGTGACATAATTTGAGGTACGATCAGACCGGCGAAGCATGTCGCTCCATGTATATAGTCAATTGCCACTTGATGCGTTCAGCCAGGTTTTGTGTAAAAATAAATCCATAGTTATCGGTTTTTCACCTAGCATCTTCTAATAATGTACCTCTCTGCGTGCACGCCAAAAACCAGCCTCAAAACATGCGATCCATAAGTCAACTCATTAGTTCACCTATAATCATACATTTCAGTTACAGTTTTTTTTTCCTTGTTAGACAGAATTTTCAGTTTTTTTTTCATTTTTATTTATTCGTTTTTGGCACTAAGCATCATACATTTTTTACTGAGACTCATCAACATACATTTGCACTCACGAAATTTAATTAATAACTCGGATAAAGTTTTCGAACACTCAAGTTTTTTTTTCCACACATGATATGACGTTACGTCAAAAGTAAAAATTCAACGAGTTTCAATCCGAGATAATTACGAAAAGCTGAACCGTTTAGAGTCAAAAAAATTTGCTTCTAATTTGGAAAAACATAATCGTTTCCATAGAAATGTAAAAAAAAAATGAATCAAAAGTGAAAATTTGCCGAGTTTCGGTTCGAGATAATTATGAAAAGCTGAATGGTTTAGATGACGATATTCTTTTAAGTTAGAAAAAAAATTTCGGTCAAAGGTTTTCAGAGTTTAAATTCGAAAAAAAATGAAAAGTTTGCAACGCTCAACAACAAATCGATCGAGGCAACAGCTTGGAAGAAATTTTTCTTCGCTCCCGTTGGTTCGGACGATGGAAACAATTTTTTCATTATCTAAGAACAGCGACTATTAATTGATTTTCAATACAAAACTTGATCAGAAGTGCCAGGCAGTGATTGCCTACATTAAAGGGATACCTTAAAGACTTCAATTTCACATTAAAGTTTATTGAAGTAGAAATGTATAACTTGATTAAAATGCTTTCTAAAAGCTTTTGCGACCGTTACTGTTTTTGAGCATATCGCGAACTAGAAAAGAATCCGTTGACTCGAAGAAACTTTTCACAAAAGAAAAAAACGTGTTTTTCCATCTAAAATTATAAAGTTTTTATCGCGTACAATGCAGGGCATGAAACAAAAACAAGTGTACAAACAAAAGGCGCCTTTCAGCTAAGAAAATATTACATTTCAATTGCAGAACTGAGTTACTTTTAACTTCGGGTTGTCGACTTCCAAGTATTTATTTAATCTCATGAATTTTTTTTTTCAGTTTAATAAAAACGATATGAAATTCTTCTTCCTCTTGAAAAAAGGAAAAATAAGAAATGAATCTTTTTGAATTGAAAAGAATGTTAAATGATATTCAAATACAGACTGGATCTTTACAGGAAATCAAAAAAGTGATAAAAGAAATTGTTATCTCGCGGATGAGTATTTGTTAGAAATAATTTATTTGTTATAAATCAGATTGAATTTGGGTTCAGTTTTCGTTGAAATTACAGGACGAACTTATTTGAATGAAAGCGCTGCAATACTGATGTAATTTGAAGTGGCAAAATTTGAGATGATGAATTTCATTTGATACTCACTGTGCGAAGCAGCGCGAAGTGAATTTGATTACGAGCGTGTAGGGAAAAAATGTGTTCTCAAGTGGCAGCTATCAGCAAAAACTCACAGAAACAAAATAACAGCTCTCGCGCTCAAACACGGCGGCACTGACTGCTTGTCCAACGTGTTGATACCGAAGAGACATTGTGTGAAGGGAGAGCTTAAATCATTCGCGTCTGCGCGTCCATTGAATTACCCGAAGAAAGAAACAGGTGGATGAAGAGCATACGTGAAATAGTTATAGGAATGAATGCTCCTTTATGGGAATGCAATCTTCAATCGCCAGAATTTGAGCACAAATAAAGTTTAAATTGTTTATCGAATTCCAAAACTATCCTTCAAAATACAAAACATTTAATTATGCAAAATAATAAACAAAGTTTACGAGAAAATTGAAAGTTTACATCCTAATATTTCAGAATTAAAAGTAATTTAATTTGTGTACAAATTGAAAAGTGTTTTTTTTTAGTTCAAAGTTTTGAATTGAGAATATTTTGATTAAGATGTGAACTGTGTCTGATCAAAGATAGGTCGTTTGAAACTTATCCGAGATAGTATTCATTCTGGTTGGTCGTGATCTAGTACTGGGTGTCTTGCAGCCTAGGCCAAGACAAACTTTTATGAATGAAGTATAACTTGAAATTAAATTGCTCCTCGGCCTAGCGCTACTTGCCCTCGTAGAAATTTGATTTGGTGTTCTCAATCAGTAATGTGGCCTTGATCTGCGTGACATGGTCGACTCTAATTTGGACCCCATCAAAATTTCAATTTCAACTGCCAACTCGAGGCTGAAAATAGTCATTCCCGACGACCTTAATGAACTGATAGTATTTTGTCTCATATTTTGCGAGACTCTTTGAAAATCGCGTCATTGTTTCGTCAATGTGATAATTGAGTTTTGCGGAACCCATCGACGTCCCTAACAGACCGAGGGCAGGCAAAAATACCAAGGCCTCGGGCTCGAACAACACCTTATATCGATTTATCGTCTATTTTTCAATACACCCAGGTTTGCCAAATCCTCTAAGGCTCGATTTAAGGTCATTGTCTCTAATCGAAAAAGCGTAGTTGTGGATTGAGTTTTTTTTTCGTTTTCATAAATAATGAAGCAATTTATTTGCAGGCTTCAGTTGGTATCGTAAACTTTGTTTTTGTACGGGCAAGAATCTGATAAAATTGGCCTGGCTATTTTTGATCAAATTAGCGGAAGATCTTTGATATACCTCCATAAAATCAACTTTTTTATCAGCTTAAAAAACGTTTAATATTGAATTGAACGGGGGAAAACTAATTATTAGTGTTTTAGAGAAAACTTGGCTGCTGAAAGTAAACACTCAAGCTTATAAACAGACGATTATTAATTATTCAAAAGCACTGAGTAGACTGATTTGTCTAATTTTATGATTTTAATGAATATTTTCCATGATAATTGTTCTTACTAACAGTGTAATAATAATTGAATGGATTGTTTGAATTCAAACCTTAAATTGTTAATTGCTTTAATATCAAATATTTCTAAAAAAAGTTTTTTGGTTTCATATTCAGTCGAAACGCTTTTCTATCTAATTTTTCATTGAATTGTTTGAATTTTAAATCATATAATATTAAAAATCATAAAAAATGAATTCTGACGATAAAAACATTGTTTTAAATATAAATATTGATTTTTACTTTTTTCTGTCTAACAAATCAGATAGGAAGTTTGCCCAGTTCTTTTAATAAAGAAAAATATAGAAAATCAACAAAAAACTTTAGTTATAATTGGTTAAATCGATGAAATGAAAATTTTTTCTGAGAATGTTTTCATTACAAAAAACATCGATGTTGACTCATTTTGAATTTTAAAGTTGTGCAGATTTGTCCACTTGATTTTTAAAATAATACAATTTCAATACTTCTCAGAGGTTTCTCTGTTTCTCAAGCAGTTCAGCTTGAGAACGAAAGTTCTCGCAGTATGAATATTGTAATTGCATGAATGAATTTTAGGTAAGTGTTTGTAGATGGTCACGTCGAGATATCGCACGATCTTGTCATCAGTGTTTCCATATCTGGCGTCTGCTCCAATTTTAACTTCTATCACCGCTTATCATCTCTTCTTTGATTTTTTGCAGGATTTCACATTTATTTTCTCAGGTTTCCGTTTCTATCAGATTTCACAAAATTAAAAATTCTGAACTTTTATTGAACTTTAATTATCTCTCCAATCTTCAATTATTTATTCTGGTAAATCAAGTATACGATTTTATTATTATTCATACATATTTTATGATCAAATAGTTAATGTCAACACCCTAATTTTAATTACCCTATTTTAATTTTTTTTATTTTATCATTTGTTATTTTTTATTCCACTCTTACACTGAATAATCTAACTCTTGATGAAATTTAAAATTTATTTTAAATAACATTTTTTTTTTTTCGTTTGGACCATTTTTTGTCATATTTATTTTTAAAAACAGTCCCAAATTTAAATTCACTAAAGTGGAATCAGCAAAACGATGTAAACGGACTTTCATATATTCCGCTTTAATTGTCTCTCCCGTTCCCGCTCAATCGTAATTCAAAATGGTGGACGAGTTGTTGTTTTGATTTGAAACGGTGTAGTATGTCTTTTGCGTCCAAAGTAGTTTTGTATGGAGCAGTAGCTGGTTCAATAGGCACAGTTTTGTTTGTTCACTACCGACAAGAAATCGACAGGTTGGTTATTCAAATTTTCAATTTACATAAACTTACATCATAGATTTAACCTTTAAAGTTTGATCTAACCTAAAATCTTTGAAAAAAAAGAGTTACATTTATTTATTTTGTTGTGAAAGAAACTTAAGTTTAAAATGTACAATTTCAGGGAACAGCTCCATTTAGGCGTCACTCGTGATCTTGAACGTCAAGAAAGGAAACGAGAAAACTTGAGGGTATTGGAGGAGCAACGTAAATTCAAAGAGTCTTTGGAGAGGGCTCAACAAGCAACAACACAAACTACGTCAAACGTCAGCTAAACCTAATAAAAATGTCAGCCGACGAAGTTGAGGATCAGAACAGTAATTATTTTGTTTAATTTTTTATTCTTACATGCGCAATGTAGGTCTGACAGACTTAGACAATCATTCAATCAAACTTTGTCATTTGAAAATAAAAAAAATAAACTGACGAAATATTGTTAAAAATGGTGTAAAAAAGTTCAACAAAATAATTAAAATTTCGTTTCAAATATAATTTTACTGGTTTTTATAATATTTCATAAACTTTACTTTGAGGTTGATTAATGAGTACATAAATTAAATAAAAAAGACTAATGTGTTTTTAAAATAACAGATCAATTTATTAAAAACCTTTGCTTTTTGAGATTAATTGATGAAGATATTAAATAAAATCTTATAAGTCAGAAAATGACAAAACAATTGATCATTCAATTTTACTTAATTTGGGCAATGTTATTATAAAACAATCATAAAATATAAAACATATAAAATAATTTACTGAAAAACAAAAAATTACTTCATTTTTAATTACGAAAGTGGACATATTTGTTTAATCAGTAGCGCAACGTCAAAATTAAAAGTACAAAGCTATAAATTTTTTATGAAATAAAAACCTGTTACAGCTGACTTGAATGCAGTGGAGGATAATCTAATGAGTTTCGAAGAACTGCGTGATTCTCCGATCTTGTGGTCGGAAAAAAGTGAGTATTCGAAATGAGACCTCTGAATGCATTTAAATAACAAGGATATTTCATTATAGCGAGTGATGAAGTTCCAGGTGTCAGTAAGTACATCGCCCAGAACCTGCCTACGCTGCAGGCCGAAACTCCGCCACCATGGACCACAACCCTCACCGTAGAAGATGTCAATCAATTAAGACGTAAGTTTCCATTTTGCTCAAATTTTATTAAAATGAATATTTTTATCCCTCTTCCCTATTCTAAACAAATTTATGTTTCAGAACTGGGTAATCTATCCATGGCTGGTTTGATCGCAGAAGTGAAGAAATTACATGATACTGCATACCAACTAGGCTTGGAAGAAGCGAAGGAAATGACGCGAGGAAAGTACTTGAACATCTTTAAGAATTAAGCAACTTAGTCAAAAATATGTAAATGTTTGAATTAAAATATAACGGATAACTTTTTAACGAAAAAATTTTTAAAGATTTATTTAAACGGAAAGTTAACTGAAAATAGCGGATTGTAAATGAGCGAAACCATTTTTTTAAAAAGATATAAGCTTTTTCTTTTATTAAATGTCGATTTGTTATCATTACAGTAAACTATAACAATTACGTTTTAATAATTTTGTACATTCAAATTACAAATTAAACTAAGGTGTTTAGTTATCGTTTGGAATATCAATTCAATTTACACTATGCACACACCCGATACAAAGTTTCCAAAATTGACATACATTATTAATGAAATCTCATTGAAATTTCTCAAACTACATTAGAAACATGAAAGCGGTCCGTAATTTCCATCGTCTGGCATTAATTCCGATACAACATTTTTACTATTCACATAATTGCAATCTGCCAGTAAACGAACATTTATGCCACGGGTACACGTGTACACCTTTCTTTGTTACTTTTTTTTTCAGTGTCAGTACATTATTTCTGTTTAACACAGAATTGTTCCAAACTTTCTTTACAATTGATGCTGTTGCATCAAAGCACAGCTTTAATTGAACACCAATCACAGTCAAACTTCTTCATAAACATCGATTAGAATATTAATCAAACTTGTTAATCAAGTGTCATAAATCACAGTCTTGTTTACCTCACTAAAATATCATGATTGACAATTTATTACTCACACACAAACCGATTGTAAAAAATACATTAAAAACAAGCATTTCCAAACAAACGATTTATTGAAAATCATTATTAACAAGGAAGAAAAAACAACTGAGAAGTTTGACTGTGCAAATATTGCAGTAAGACACAAAGTACCCTCCACGTTGTATATTTCGAATTTTCGAATATAAGCAAGAAACGAAGAAATGGCACGTCATCAGGTGACAAAGTGCTGTAAAATCAACAGCTCGGATTGTTCGAATCACAAAAACCTCGTCATTGTTTCGCGAATGTAGTCGTAAGTGGCAAAACTGATTCCTACCGCCACAGGACCTTTTACCCAGTTCATGCTCAGTCCTTTGTAAAAAGCTGATAAACCTTCCTCACTAAAACCAGAAAAAAGCAATAATTATTATTTTTCGACCATTGAATTTTTTATTTTTGTTATTTTTATATTTCTTGAATTTCAATTTGAATCATAATAATTGGACGTGAAAGCAAATATTAGGTTTTCATCAAATATCAAAAATTTATCACGACATTACACAGTCCAATAAGAAAAATGTTGATTGAATGTACATATTTCATAAAAACGCAATCCATGTTTGAAATTAGGTTTTTAATCAAAATATTCATTATGAAAAATAATGAAAAATCAATGATGACTGTTTGGTAGCCCACAAAAAGAGTTTAACATTGTACAACCATCCCTTGTAATTTACTTATCTCACAAACTTTTTTAATTATTTTTCGAGCTTCCGTGGTTTTTTTTCTAATACGCAGAATTTCAGAACAAACAAATTTTTCGGATAGAATTTCAGACAATTTTTCAAAAAGTTCTGAACAATAATGTTAGAAAAATACCCGAACTTGGCTCGTGTCGAGGTCACCTAACGAAAATAGCACTTACTCCGCAAAAACAAATGCAATTAAAAATTTGTTCTTTGACAAATTACACGTGTTTAAAAAAAAACAAAAAAGAAAAATTTCATTGGTTAATACAATGATTCATGAACGGTTTTTAGATTCTAACAGTGATTTTATAATCTGAACCTGAAATCCTGTCTTTTTAAGAAAAATTGTCACAAGAAACTCGTTCATTTGCAAATATTAATAAAAATATAAATTTGTTCATAGAGTTCTGGTTTTATAAAAAATGAAATACGAACCTGTAGACTTTAACAGTAGTAGTGATGATGGTTCTGTAATCCTGGCCCTTGATAGCGGAAGTTTGCATTCTCCTGCGAACGATGTCCAGAGGGTAACTGCTCGTCTGTCCGACCATGCCAGCTATCGCTCCGCACGCCAAGGAAGAGACGGTTGCAAGTCCCGGCTTATCCACCGTGTACACTGTTTATTGACACGCGGACATCATCCAATATGAAGTACACTCAAAATGTCATCATGGTAGATTGATCACGGTCAAAGTTTAATTAAGAGACCTATCAAAGAACCGAGAGGAGAATACACCTTTTTTCTCGGTCTTTTCTATTCATACCGAAGCTTACCAGGTTGATTGAAATTCAACAAATTTTCATTGACAAAAATAAAAATACAATCATTTTTACGAAACGACTTAAAAAAATCCTGGTACAACTTTTGCATTCAACTTTCACGATTTTGAATTGAAAAAAGGTTGGAAGATGATTCGAATAAACTCGTCTCACCTGTAAGCAGAGACTTCAGCGTGTCGTAGGTGAAGAAACTGCAACCAGCGTATGGTATAACACCAAGGATCGTAGCTGGGAATCCACGATAAAACGCCACGATGCCCTCGTATTTGTATATCCTAACGAATACTTGTCGCAATGTTCTGTACTCTTCCTTATGCGTAACTGCCATCCTCGCTCGAGCTAAATCTAATGGATACGTCATGCTTTGCGACGTCACCCCTGCCAGAGAACCAGCCAGGAACCTCCAGCCTGGATAATTTTTGCTGCAAAAATTATTTTTTAGTTCCACTTTTCTTTTCTTTTCAATATTGAAAGTTTGTCAATTGTTATATAAATTCTTTTTTCAAGAAAAAATTCTGCAAATCTGTACAAATATTGTACTATATCCTAATCCCAGATGAAAAAATGAATAAAAAACGAATAAAAAAAATTAAAAAGTTGTAGGCATTGAATTTTGTTTTGTGTATGAATAGGCAGTAAATGGAGCAAAATAAGAGATAAAAAATAGATTCTCACCCGTCGGCATGATTGATTTTCAAGATTCGTTTCCACTGTTCGTGTGCAGTGAACTGAATGGCAGCATAGGGGATGATGCGAACCATTGTGGCACTGTTTCCACGCCAAAGACTGAGCAGGCCATCACGGGCGTAAGAGTCCTTAAGGAACTGAATTGCCGCTCGAAAAGTGTACGCTTGCTTGGATATTTGAAAGTTTATTTTCGTTCGGTCCAGAGGCGCGATCGATGTCTTCGCCAGGGCGCCTGCAGCTGCTCCCGCGACCAAACTCGTCCACACCATTTGCGAGTTACTGATCTGTGACCACGAAAGAAAAAACGTCAATTTACTTTTATTCTCAGTCATTTACTTTTTTTATAGTTTTTTTCTACCTTTCATACACTGCATATTCTTATCTTATCGCTCATTATGTTTTATGTCATTGTCATACTTAGGAAGATTGTTTATTTATCTTTTCATTACAATCGTAATTTGTTACCTCATTTTTGGCCCGATTTTTTATTCAGTTTTGATATTAAAATTGATGAAAAAATAGTCACCTGTTGTACATCCTTATTAACTTCGCGTATCGTTTCATTCACAAAACTAATTTTTTCAGGAACTTCGCTCGTCCGGGGCAATTGAAATTCTTCTTCCGTTATGGTAGATTCATGTTTATTCATTTTCCTGAAAAATAAGAACAAATCATTAGTTCAGTTATACTTTATTATCTGTTGTCGTTGTTGTTACAATAGGAATTGTCTAATGACATAACGTACGAAGACAAAACAAAACTTACGAAGATGAAAAAGTACAATGAATGAACGTGAACGTTTGTAGATAAAATTTGAATAGATTCGTATAATCGTTTGAGCTTATTTTTCAAGATTGTTTACAATAGACGGTGAGTTATTTCATAATGAATATATCGGTACTCTAAGACATCCAAAGTCCAATTGAGATCTATGTAGTTACAAGGACACGACACTTGATGCATTAGATACTGTTTTTTCAATGTCAACTCATCATCGAGCTATTTTGCATATTCATTCTGGTTCTTCAATTCAAATATACTTACTTAATTGTTTTCGTTAAATAAGTTTTAAGGTAGGCAATGAATTGGCAAAAAGAAGCTTTCTATCTTCACAGAATTTTGAAACAACGAAATAAGTTTGAGTTCTTTGCCAAGATATTTTTTCAACGATTACTTTCAAATAAAAATACTAAAAATAGGTTTGACAAGCTGAGAAATCTTGTTTTTTTCTTTGTTTCTCGTTCGATGGAAAAAATGCGACTGATCAATATTAAAAATAGATCCAAAATATGTTCTGATTGTGAGTTAATCTTGAAACTTTATTGACAAATTATTTGCTAGATTTAATTACATAATGGTGAGATATTAGTTTTAAAGATAATGAATTATGTGAGCTTTGATTGTTACGCAAAAAAATGTTTCTATATGACCTTACTTTTTTCTTTAATTTTTTTTAATTTTGTTGTAAAGAATTTTGAGTGAGTAAAATTTTGAAAATTAAAAGAGAGAATAAAATAAGGTGGATGAAAAACTGAAACGTGTAAAAAAATATTCGAATGTGAAAGACAGCAGGGTAGAACAGGAAATGTGACTTTAATGTCAAGCGATGGAGCAACTCACCGTCACAGGAGAAATGATGAGAGGAGGACCTTGTGCTCGAAACCACAAATTTCAATTCAGTGCTAAACTCCAGTATGAGTTCGAATGAGTGTTCCTTTATTTTTTTTTAATTTTTTATTCTACTGATAACTGTCAATATCTTTTTTGACGTCACTTACATTTTTGCACGGATGATGTTAGGTTAGGTGTGTGCTCCAAAAGTCATATCACTTTGCAGTAGTCGGTAAAGAAGTTTGTTTGTTTATTTTTAATTAAGTGACAGGTAGCTGACATACTTCTCTCAGTCAAAACAAACAAATATTTAATTTGTATACTGATGTGTTTCATTGAAAACTAAAAATCAAAAACGAAAATTTTGGACTTCTATCCAACTGATGTAATAATTTTTCATTAAAAAGTGAATGAAAATTGGACGAGACAACGAGATAATTTAAGGCAAAAAGAGAAAAGCGAGAAGAAATGAATTGTCAAAGATGGAATTTTAATTAAAAGCATTTATTTTTAAATGAGTAACCTAAATTTTTCATAATATATGTTACACATAAAGATTGCAATGTATTCACATCATGCGAAACAATTTCAACTGTCCGTCAGTCGAGCGGAATCTCAATGGTTTAACAATATTTTTCATTTTGTGAATTGTAAAAAACAATATTTTCCCATCATTGTAATTTCAGTCGGATTAAAAAGTACATCTGAGAATAATCAATTGGAGCAATAAATATCTCGAGAACGTCACGACTGGCGACGAGTTCAAATTATGCCTTTTAGTTGAGAAAAAAAGTTCAATCAATTCTGCGATAATCCCATCGGAGCGTGGACAAAAACGAGATTAAGTAAACTCGAACAGAACCATTGACAATTGTTTGTTGTTTTTTTTGTCGTTTTATTTTTTCTTTTTCGTTTTGTTTCTCATTTAAATCACCAAAAATAATTTAATATCACATCGATCGAAGGATCTTTCGTGGGGGCCTTGATCAGTGGAGATTTCTTCTTTTGAATGAATTCATTCCAGCGTCCACAAAAGATTCGGGAGCGAAAAGATATAATTTAATTGCGAGAGAAAAAACACTGCACGGACGCGATTATTTATAAGCAAAGTCCTCAGTTTGATGATGAACTTTTTTTTGTTTTGTTTTCTTCGTCCCCGCAAAACTACATCTATTAATAACTGGGTACAATAATTCTTCGCCTAAATACTTCAGTTAGTCAGGCCCTCTGCAAAATTTTGCGTTTTGTGATTTGCGTAATGTATGTAGTGAATGCCGACCATGTTTGTAATTTTATTTCTCGAAAAGCTACTATCAAGTCACTGGATAAATACCAAATTGAGTAGACTGTTTTTGATAATCCGAATTTGCCATTTTGTCTGACATGTCTTTTTTCATTTTCATTTCATCTAAAGTTTACGTGTGCTAATCAACCGTCACTAAGATACATTAGTACGTAATAATGCACGTTGATTAATCGGCTGAGAAAAAAGAAACACGATAATGACAAAATGACAAAAGAGCAGCGGCTAGTAAGGACGACGGGGGTGGAGAGCAAACGAAGATCCCGTTAATCGCAGTGTGTTATTACAATTCATCTAAGTTTCATTTCGCCGACGTCGGGCACATTTTACAATCGACAGATTTACCTACAAGGTTGTTTCTACTTCGATTTTCATTTGTTTGTAACGACAACAATTACAAAAAATAAAAGGTACACATTTCTCATGCACGATGAGCAAAAGTCTGAGCGGTTCTTAGGTACGGTTTTTAAGAAGCGACAAAAAAAAGATAAAGAAAAGAGGAGAACTTGTAAAATCTTTTCGACTACGAGTCAATGATAAGACGAATGAATGAATAATTGAAGAATGAATCCTCGTGGCAACTGGTCGTTGTAAAATGATTACTTCGCGACAAGATACACAGGCACAGTTGCGCTCGCAACACAATAACTGCGAGAGCGAGCGCAATTGTACTCGTGTGCACACATATAATTACATGTATAATCTGCTTGTTTTTTTTTCATACTATATATTAATTGCTAGGTAATGTTTGTATTATAAATTAAACAACTCTTTTAACCGCGTGTGTATATTGTGTGTATAATAAGAATCATAATAATCGGTCTCTCTCACATTAACGGTAGCTTAAAAGTTTACAATCGACGCGTGCAGCAACCCATTGCGATTTCCCGCGTTACCTATACGATCTCATCTCGTAACTGTCCATCGTCTGGGGGAGGGTGTTGTCATGACAGTTCGTCATTGTCATTGCCGTGGTTGTAAATTAGTTATTCGTGTCTCAATCGGTCCTTATTTCGATACCACGAGAAATGAATTATTGTTGCCTGACTAGCGACATTCCCAGATCTTTACCGTCTGGTCCACGCTGCCGGTTACTACGTAAGGATGGCTTCTGTGAAAATCTGTAACCACAAAACGAAAATTATCAATTTTAGTTTATAATTACAGATGTTGAAGATTATTTTAATTTAATCATTTTGTATTTATATAAAAAGTTTTTATTTAACTTTGATACTAAACAGAAATAATATTTTAGCAGAAATATCTATACTCCTGACCATAATTCAGATTTGACATTTAGAAAATAGGCTTATCCAATTTTGCAATTTACCTAATGGTATATTTAAAAAATTGGTTTGATCTATCATAAATGACAGTAATAGTTATTTCTGATGAAATCAAAATATTATTTAAAAATTACAATTTCAATAGTGTAAAATTATATATATTTTGATTTCTATTTCATTTCTGTTTCAGACTTTTGAAAGTTTTAACTTTGAAGTGAAGTAAAAGATACGAACCAAGAGAAGTGCAAAAGTGTGAGTGAGCTTCGAGAGTTTTCATAGCCCTCTTGTTGCGTGTATCCCACACCCGCAGCGTCTTGTCGTCGGAGGCGCTGACGATGAACTTGCCACTGGGATGGAAGACAATGCCGCGCACCCAGTTGTCGTGACCCATGAGAGTGAAAAGGCAAATTCCAGCGCCGACGTCCCACACGCGAATTGTTTTGTCTCGTGAACCAGACGCTAGGAACGGACCCTCGTGCGCACCTTTGTTGTCCGCGCCTGCGGCTGCGTTTATCACCGACCTGGCGCTCTCTGGTGCCCAGGCGATGCATTCTACAACGTGGTCATGGTCTCGTAACTCGACCTGTAACCATACCATAATTTATAATACAATTCAAAGTTTCCGTTAATTTCTTTTTAATTTAATCTAAAATTTATTTAATGAAACGTACCTTATTTTCTTTTGTGGCGATGTGCCATACTCGGACAGTCTGATCGTTGGAACAACTGGCGATGAGCTCGCCACAGGGACTGATTCGAGCCATTCTGACCCACTCCCTATGCCCGGTCAAAGTTTTGACACAGTAGCCTGTTGTGACCTCCCATATTTTGATTGTTTTATCTCTAGAAGCGCTGACGATGAAATCACCCTGTGGCACAAACGACACCGAACTCACATTGTGGTCGTGTCCGTGCATGGTTTTTATGCACGAAAACGACTGGTGAAAGTCCCATAATTTGATAGACATGTCCGAGCTACATGACACAAGTAGTTTTCCTGTTGCGTCGAACGCAATATCTTGCACGCTGTCTGTGTGACCTTTTAGTGTTCGTTCGAATTCACCGCTTTCGAAATCCCATACCTACGTCAGAAAATAATATTTCAATTTTCAAATGTTCAATTAAATTTGTGAGGAAAGTTGAAGGATTGATTCTTGTATTTTTACCTTAATTGTAGCATCTTCACTGGCAGACACTACAAGACTAAAAACAGGATGGAATATTACTCTGTTGATGGTAGCTCTGTGCCCTGTCAAGCTAAATTTCTCAGGAGGTCTGGGGATCCATTCGGTCGGTGACCTTTTACCTCGAGTTGGGGCCCCGTCAATAAACTCTTTCTCTGCCTCAGATAGTTTTGATTCTAATTCCATAACCTAAGTCAAAAATGTACAGTATTAGTTATACATTCAGATACTTTTTGTTTTTCAAAATTCTAGTGTTTTTGACTTTCAATACTTAGTATGTCACTCTTTTTTTTGTTATTTTAATTTTGTTTCGTTTGTTTCAGTCTTTTTTGTTTTACTTAAAAATGAATAATCAACAGAATCGTTTGAAACCTTTTTCTGCAGTCGTATGACAGATGTCCATTTCTTCTCAAGAAGACCTCCGTACTTGCGTTCAACCTCACCGGGCATATCAGCCTCTTTTTTGAATGCTTCCAGAGCATCTTGATATCCATTGACGCTAAGGTAGTCTGCAATCGCCTTATTTCTAAAATACAAAACAAAAATTCATCAAAATCTTGCTCAAACGAATACAAAATCAACAATCATAAATTTGCATAGAACATTTACAAGTCAAGGTTCTCACGATGTGCCATTTTCATCAATCGACCTAACACAATTTCTAATAAAAAAATCCATACAAAAAATGAATCGATGAAGTTGTTGAATACACAATCATGACGTCAATGTACAAACGCAAACATGAAAAGAAACAAATTAGATGATTTGCGCGCTGAAAAATCAGATCAGTGCATTTCTCTCGGGTGGGTTTGAGATTTGCATCGGGAGTATAATCTGTCATTCAAAGTGCTTCCTTAAAATTCGCCTCCATCGCGTTAACGTGTTTTCACTTTCTTGCTAATAGAGTGTAGTGCCGCCCAAAATCAATAGCCTGTTGTTATCTTCGTCACTCCGACCTACCACGCACGGTTTTATATTTTGCACACTCAAGTATCGATCCTCTGCAGCGCGCATGTCTTGCAAAACTCTCGCTTCTCTCTTTCTTTCTAATTCAGCCTGTATAGATGGTGCATTTGTATATTTATGAATCCACCCTCTGCAGTGTTCATTTTCAAATCACTGTCCTTTTTTTAATGCTCATTTTTTATGTATTCATCCTCCGAGAAAATGTCTTAATTTTTCGACAGATTTCAGTTGTTACGTTTATCGATGTAATAAAACGTTTTGAAACAATTCAAGATGTCGACATAAAAACAGTACTGATAACTGCGCAAGAAGTTGCGACTTTCTTTAAAATTCGATTGGTTTGTTTATTTATGTGATTTATCAGTTGCCTTGTTAGTCATTTCTTTGTTGCGAATTCGTCACTTGATTCAATTTTTCTTTGCTTTTTTTTATTTGAAAAAAGTTCTGTGGTTCGGTCGATTTTGAATTATGGAAGTTATTTTTAAGTGAGAGTTCAAGATTTGAATAATCGTCATTGATAAATGTCAGGATAGCGAAAATATTGATCAATGAAGGAAGGTGAAGGAATACTTACAACTCCTCCCTCTGACGTTGAGACAACACCATTTTCATGATCCTTGAGTAAGACCTAGTAAATTCCTTTGCGACAATGCGAGTCCAGTGAATTCGACACTAAGGTCTACTCATTCGTTTACTGCTTCACCATCCGGGAACACCTACAATTCAAATAACACATTTAGAAAATCGTCAATATTTTTTTTTTTTTTTTGTTGACAAATCTGAGTCAGAGGAAATTAACATTAGAACACCAATTAAATTAAATCTTATCATTTTAAAAACTTCTTAAAAGACAATTTTTAGTCCATTTTGAATTTAAATGTGAATTTAATGACAGATTAATTTTTTATTTAATTTTCGTATTTGCTATTTTTATTCTTTTGTTACTATTTTCATGTGTTGATTTATGATTTGAGTTGTGATTGGCAAGGGGTTGGGTAACATTTGGATGATAGGACCTTGAAATGGCAAGTCGTTTATGCGTCAACCAATCGTGGGGGCGAAATACCAAGTTTGGATAGCAATCAATACCTCAGCCAAGCCGGCCGGTGCATTTTCAGAACTTTGCCCCATCTTCATTAAATTCCATATCAAAGTTCTTATCAAAAACTGTACTAATTTTGTACTGAATCACAATATTATTCCAATTACATCAAATTCGATAACAGTTAATTGAACTCCCACAGTTCAATTAACAAATTTAGAAAATTATATCTCAATTTCTTATCTTTATTTCCATGAAAAATTAAATTTCGATCAACAAATTAATTTCATTTTATTTCCATTTTGATTTTCGAATAAGAAGGATTATTATTTGAATGAAAAATTATTTCTCATTTCATATTCGATTCAGGAAAAGAAATGAAAATAACGAATATGAACTCATTAGTTAAACATTCATGTTTACAAAAATACAACAACTAACCTTAACTTGGCAATCTGCAATTAAATTTGCAAAAATGAAACAAGAATTGATAAAGTGACAAAAAAAGAGCAAATCTACTTGAAAACAAAAACGCAATATGAATTTTCATTCGAATATACAAAAAAAGTAAAAGTGACAATATTGTTAACAAACAAAATCAAACAAAGGTAAAAAAGTGAACAATCTGTCAAACTGGAATTGACAGCAACAAACGAGTCGTTTGTTGACACTGAAAACAAAACAGTGTCGCGAATTTTCGCGGGTGCTGTCAAGCAGTGGACATTGTCAGGTCGTCACGAGCTCGAGGCAGGTCGGATCGGGCGAGGCGGCGCGATCGATCGATGACGCGCGATCGGCGCTGCCGACGAGCCGTGTCGCAGGACAAAAGTTTGTGTAGGAGAGCGCGCGGCCATTTTGCTCGGCGGATTGACGGTCCGAAACGGCAAAGGACGCAGCGGCTGCGTCGGCACATCGTACTCACGTTCGCAATTCTTTCGCAGGATCCTCTCCGAGTCGGGGTGCAGGTTTCGAAAACCAGCCAAAGCTGCTATGATTATCCGCTCCTAAAGACCGTGGCACATTCGACACGAGACGAGAGAGACAGGGCACAGCGATCCACCGACTGAAACCACCGTCAGAGGGCGCCACTCGACGACGCGCTCCAATTTTGCACTGCGCATGCGCGCGATTTATCACGCGCTAAATTTCGGAGCATTTCGGAGCACATCATTTACAACAATATTGAATGATTCAAATCTGTCTTTTACTCCCACAAATTTTCATTTCTATTTTACGCTATCTCATTTTTTGTTAAAAAACAAAAAAATTGTTTCATTTTTTCTTGAGTAATTAAAATTGTTGGTCTGTACGAAAAGAGTGGATAGTGAAGATAAGATTTTGGTTTTGTTTGTAGGTTATTTTTAGGTTAGTTTTCAATTGTTGACGTAGGTCAGACAGATTTCTAAATAAAGAAAATTTCAATTAATTTGATCTTTTTTATAGGTTTGTTTTGAAGATTGAATAATTGAATTAATGTTCAAATAAGCGAGAGCGCCAACTGCCAAAGTTACTAGGACTATGTTTACAATGGAAATGGCAATATAGCGGATGGAAGGGCACCAGCACCCAAACATACCAGCGCTCTCGGTTACCACACATGGAAAGAGTGCAATATGAATTGGACTTCTTGGGTGTCGCACGATTGCAACATGTTGTAACATCATGAAAATTTTATTTACGAACAGTATATCAACTGGACGTTCAGATTGAAGCGTGGAAAATAAACCAAAGATGCATTTTTAATTAAACAGTGAGTTTGACGGATCAATGTTGACAACTTGTTATGAAAAGTGAAAAAAAGAATTAATCAGAAAAGATGGAAAAACCTCGACCTTGTGGCTGCAAAGGCATCCGGACGTGTTTAATTTGTGAAGAACAGTACAACATATCCAAACCAAATCTGTTTGTTGAGCTTCAGGTTGGTTGATTTATTATAATTATTCAAACACAATTCAAACGAACAATCTCACTTGTTCCGACGAATTTCCTGTTTCCCTGAAAAGATTAAAGTTTTTTTTACAGTTAAAACCTTATTTGTATTAAGATCAGATTCGTTTCTTTGTAGGCGAAAAAATGTTATTCATACTGCCCGGATTGTAATAAAGCTTTCCCAGGTTGGGACGTGCCGTGGGAAAATGAGCATCCTAATCATAATGGGACGCCCATTGAATTCCCCGGTGTTTACATTCAGGTGAAGTTAATAACTATTCAAATTTTTAAATTTTACAGTTTTAAATTTTAATATTTTCTTTCATTTATAATAATTTGTTACTTTTACTTTTCAGTCGAATTTTTTGAGTCAAAATGAATTGATTCAATTAATCAATGATTTAGATCAACTGCCATGGGATTTATCTCAAAGTGGACGTCGTAAACAGGTGACAATTTTTTTCATTCAAGTTAAATTTTTGTTTCCTATATAAAATGAAAACTTGAATTTGACAATTAAAGTTTGTCTTATTTCTAGAACTATGGACCAAAGTGTAATTTCAAAAAGCGAAAATTGCGGATTGGCACATTCGATGGTTTTCCCGAAACTACGAAATTTGTCCAAGAAAAATTTAACGATGTTCCGATTTTAAAAGGATTTCAAACGATTGAGCAATGCAGTCTCGAGTACACGCCGGAAAAAGGCGCGTCGATAGATCCGCACATTGACGACTGCTGGATCTGGGGCAACCGCATCGTGACAGTCAACGTGATTGGAAATTCTGTTCTTACAATGATTCCCTACCGCGGTCCGGAATCGCGTTACAATTTGAATTTCCACAAACAGTTTTCCTCAACTGATTATGAGGAACCACCAGAGGATATTGTTGTCAGGATACCCATGCCTGCTGGGTCTCTAATGGTCATTCATGGACCGGCTAGGTGAATGAAATAAAAATAAATAAATGAAATCATCATAATCAAAAGTGAAAGACTTGTAAGAGTGATTCATAATTTGGTCTTTTTTTAGGTATAACTGGGAGCACTGCGTTTTGCGCGAAGACATAACTCATCGTCGGGTTTGTCTAGCCTATCGAGAATTCACCAAACCATACTTACCAAACGGAACGTTCAACGAGGAATCGCATGAAATATTTAAAGTTGCAAAACATTTTTGGTAATCTAAAAGGTGTATCGTTGGTGACATTTTGATTTGTAAATAATGTTTGGCCAGATTATTATTGCAATAAATTCTGTAATCGGAAAAAAGTTTGAAATAATTGAAATATCGCATGAAAAAATCTAATACCCTGTTGAAATGTAAATTTAAATGAAAAATAAGTTTGTCAAATATCTCCAAAATTGATTTCCAAAAAACTGCTGTATCGTTTGATGGTAAAGTGCTGGAAGCCCCTCAACTCTGACAGGCAGCTGGAACCCACAACAGTCCGAAAACTGCACAAACAAACACCCGGCAAAATGGAAGACATGACTGCCAGAGTACCTGGCCACGTTTTGGAAATTGTTTTCTCTTACCTCGATCTGAAGACTTTGCAAAGTTGCGCCCTCGTTTGTAAGAGATGGTACGAATTCTTGAGCGACGAGAACAACGTTTTCTGGCGGCTTCAGTGCACAAGAAAGCTTCCACGTGAGGCCGTCGATTCCGATTTGTTATCCTCTTTAAAAACGTGTAAAGCTAAACTTCGAGCTTTTTATCATGCTTGGAATCCTGATGACTGTTCGAGGAATATCTACATCAAACAGAATGGATTTACATTGCACAGGTACTTATCGAAAAATCAAATATCAATTTTTTAATTTAGCTTAATCTAAATTAACAAACGAAATTGTTATCGAAATTGATACAACAAGCATGTCAAAAGATCAATAGTTAGAAGATCAATAAAAAAATTTGATTTGAACATCGTATTTAGAGCGATGAAAAATATAATTACAAAATAAAGTTATTGTTTTATTATGTTATTTGTGTTTATTATTGTAGGAATCCCGTAGCACAAAGTACAGATGCATGCAGAGGAAAAATAGGTTTCCAAACTGGAAGACATTCATGGGAAGTGATATGGGAAGGTCCTCTGGGCACAGTGGCAGTTATAGGAATAGCCACGAAACATGCGCCTTTGATATCTAATGGATATGTAGCATTGCTTGGATCCGACGAGCATTCCTGGGGATGGAATCTTGTAGATAATCATTTACTGCACAATGGCGAGTCCCTGGGAAACTTTCCTCTGTTATTGAACAATGCTCCAAAATATCAGGTTATAATCGAATTGTATTTGATAAAGTCATTATTTACACTAAAAAGAATGAATTTTACGAATACATAGAATTTAAAAAAAATCATTCAACATTCCATACATAAAACTGCTAGAAAGTAAGATTGGCTGCAATGAAAAAAATTATCATTGGTTCGTTTGGTCTTTTTAGCAATGTTATAACTTTGTTAAAAATACAAAAATGAAAGTAATGTTAGAGTTATCTAACAACACTTTGTTTATCATTTTCGTTTCATTTGATATGCAAAATGTTTTTGTTTTAAATTTCGTTAACTGTGTATTTAGAGGTAAACTCTTTTCATTGAATGTAAAACTATTTATTAACAAAATTGTTTCTCGATTTGCAAGGTTGGCGAGAGAATTCGAGTGATTTTGGATTGTGAGGATAACACTCTATCGTTTGAAAAAAACTACGAATTTTTGGGTGTTGCGTTTCGAGGTAACTTTTCCAAATATATTAATAATCTTCCATTTTTGAAAAGCTTGTTGAATTGAAAATAATTATATCAAATGAAAATTTGTTTCAGGTCTTCCAAACAAAAAACTATATCCAGCAATCTCAGCAGTTTACGGAAACACTGAAGTATCGATGGTTTACTTAGGTGTTCCGTTGGACGGGTAATAAAAACGGACAAATTTGACAGGATGACTTTTACGAAATGATAAAGTTTGATCTCTTCTCCAATAGCCATTTTAATTATTGAGCGTCTATTTAGTGTGCCATTTTGCGAATGAATGTGTTGTATATAGACTTACCAGTTGACATATTGTTCTTGTAAATATATTTTTTATTGTTAAATAACGGTATTGTGTTGTATAAATTTGTAAAAATACAAAAAATTGTGATAATAACAGAAAAATGTGATTTATTCATTTACACAACTTTTTATAAAATTTCTACAATATTTTTATATCAACTTTCACTGTTATATCTTATTGAATTGAAAATTTTAAAAGTATTTTAAAAGATTGTGATAATTTTCTATGAGGGCATTCATGGTTACCGTTGCTAAGAGACTATGGGGCTATTCAGTCGAATCTTGCTTTTTAACTGACAACCAAACTTATCAAACTAATTAAAAACTTAATAACTGATTTAATTGAATAATTCTGCTTTGCAAGATTTTGTATTTATTATTACAAAGAACGATAGAAATAATTTAAAATGACAGAAGGGATTTTAGCAAAGGAAAGAGAGTACCACAGAATGAACAATGAGCTCCAACAAAAAACAGCACACATCATGTTGGAAGTTGAGAGTGTAATGAATTCGCGATTGGATCCAACTATTCCCTCATTATTATCTAAAAAACGTTACAGTAATTCGTTAGAAAATTTGAGTGTTCAAAACTCCGCTGGTCAAAAATTACAGAACCAACATGAAACTTGTACCTGTCAAAACAAACCTGAGTTTTCGAAACCGTAAGTTTTTTGTTTAATCAATTTTTCGCAGAATTAATATATAATTACAAAATTATTGATAATGGATTGACAATTAGTTGTCGTAGAAATCAAAAAAAGGACGAAAGTACAAAAAAAGATGGAGATAACGAGGTGGTTGTCCAATTACTGAAAAGCAAAGTGCAAATGTTAACTGAGGAGCTGGATGTCATACAAACAGAATTCAAAAAACAAGTATTAAACCATAATTGAATTATTTGAACAATTATTTGCATTTTGAAAGTGATTTTTTTTGGGATTTTTAAGGCTGCAGCTTGTAGAGACCTTGATGCTGAATGTAAAAAACATGAAATGGCTAAAAAGAAGCTCCAAAATCAGATCCTCAGCATGCAAGAAACAATCACGAAAATGGAAACCAATAGTTTAAGTCTTCAAGCGAAAATTGATGCTCAAAAGTCGGAAATTATCGGATACAAAAAAGTAATCGAAGATTTGAAATAACTTCACTTTTTTCAAAATTATATCTCTTTTCTTTATTCTCTTTTAGGAAATCGATGATTTGAAAAAGGAGATGAAAAATTACCAAAATCAGTCTTCCAGCTACGATGTCCGGCTCAACAGGAGTTTGGAAGAAATCGAGAACTTGAAATCTGCCCTTAAATTCAGTCAGCAAGAAGAAAAGGTTTCAAATGTTGCATTTTTCCAACATCAACAAGACGTAAACTCAAAAAACTTATTTCAAATAAATGATTTTAAAATTGGTTTCTTAGGATATGCGAGACAAATTACGAAAGTCACAAGATTCATCAAAACTGGAGATAAAAAATCTAGAAAAACAGAGATCAGAACTTCTCCAAGCTTTTAAGAAACAGTCTCTGTTGGTAGACAATTTAAAAAAGCAAACAGTACGTACAAAATTAAAATCTCTACATTTTCAAATTGCAATTTTGGATAAAATCAACATATCAAAATTTCAGTCATATTTGGAGGCAGCAAAGCAGGTTCAGTTGACGGAAACGGAATTTATGAAACTATTAGATTGGAAACCAGAAGGGACATAATTCGCATTGTTACATACAAAACTCTCATCGAAATGAATAAAACCTCTGATGAAATCACTTTTTGTTTTATTTACATAAGTCTTATCTTGTGCAAGAAAAAAAAGATAATTAACAATATTAGCGTTAAACTGTACAAAAAAGTAATGTTTAATAGTTACACTAACCCATTCATTGTCAGCAGAGACGAACGACACTTGAAGGAAAAATTTGCATCACAACATGGCAGAGACACAACTTAGTCGTGTGACCATCAGGGCAATGCCAACACCGAATGAGTTATCATGTTTTTGTTTTTTTTTCTCGTATAATATATATAATATTTATTCTTCTTCATTTTCACGTTGATATTTTACTTATGCCGAAAGGTCGTGTAAATCGCGATTCAGAATGAAAAATCAGTATGTACTTGAAAAATGTGATCCCAAAACTGACAATGGAACAAAACGGAAAGATTGGTGAAGACTGCTCGGGCATTTGTACAATGATTTTCATTTTCCTTCATTATCTTTTTCTTTACTTTCAAAGTGTGTACACATCTAGGTATCATCTAACAGAAAATAATTATTTAACAATGCCAAATCAATCGTCTTTTCTAAAAACTCAAAATTTCCTATTACTAATAAAGCCGATAACATTGACGAAATAAAAAAAAATAACTTTTTCGTATAAAAAGTACTTTTAATTTTGCTAATCATTTCCGCTGTCTGCACCCCACTTGGATTCAAGCATGCCGAAACGAAAATGCAATGATCACAACAATTGGTTACACGAACAATAAAAATCACTAGGACAAAACCGACGAGAGGGTGGCAAATGGTTACAAAAAATATTTTGCCCTTCAAAAGCAGATTCAGTTGGACACACAAGTTTGACAATAAGATCCAGTTACGTACACTTTTACAAAATAATTTGCCGCCCATTTTTTATCACCTCGTCATTCCTATGTCGCATTGCACTTATCTTAGTAATAAGTTAGTGATGATGTAGGTTTCGTTTTGGGGCGCGACCAGGTCTCGAATATCATGCTTATTGTCAAGCGCCACGACGTTAATTCAACATCACAAATTTGGTTCTTTAAAATTTCCACAGTAACCTCAATTAAAATTGTCCCTAATTCTGATCACAATATCGAAAAAGAAATGACACCGTTTTTGTTTTTGCTTTAATATAAATATTCAACGTCTGGACCAATATTACATGTTAAGTTAATAACTACCTACGACAGAAATTACGAATTACTTCTTTTTGTTGTTGTAATATTATGCAAATACAGAAAAGAGTCAGCGTCCAACTTTGAGCCCGTTTGCAATAGTTGACTCAAATAAAAAGTTGCCAAGTTGTTTTTTTTTATTTCGACGTTTCTTCAAGTTGGAAAAAGTGCAAAGTCAAACGAAAATTCAAGCGCGATCAAAGCTCGCTGACTCTGTTTTAGACGATCAATTTTTTTTCGGTGATACTTTTTATACACTATGTATTTACAGTCTTCGAAGTTTGTATGTCATGCCGAGTGGCAGCCGTGGGGTTGCGCGTTTTTAATCGTCGAAGATTTTAGTCTACAAAATTATATTTGCAATATAATTTTAGCTTCCTTTTTTTGATATCTGAAAAATATAGCTTTGACATTTCTTAGTGAGATTGAATTATTGACTACGCTGTCATGTCAATCAATCGTTTATGTAATCATTTTGAAAATAAAGCTATATGGTAAAAAAATTTGTGACCTTTACATCTCATCTTATGAACAACGTCTTTTTTTATACAGAGAGATGAAATCGAAAAAAGAAAAGAAAAACTACATGAACATTAAAATTATATAAACCTAGTAGAATTTATTTGTATGAAACGCTTTAGTCAAAGTTGTGACGTTCCGTTTCAGGAACGCGGATGAAAATGAGCATGTGAGAAAAAAAATTAATAAGCTCGTGAACTGCGAGGCGGAAAAAATCAAAAGAAAAAAAATGAGATCCTAACAGACAAACGAGCGGTGCGCGGTAAAATGTTTGTCTAGAAGACAGATTTGAATCGAACCAGATACAAAATTTGTTTGAACATTTCGATGGTGAAACTCAATCGAAAAAGGGGTAGTACATTGTTAATGCGTATGTAAACCGGGCTTTTTGTGTACGAATCGCAAATGAAAATAAATATCGAAACGCATGCGCGACTGCGGTCGCGTCGAATCGTCAGTATAGGTGAAACGTCGACTTGGTTACATCGTCATTGAGAGTTAGCAAATCATGCTAGGTAGCTGTAGGTGTCTTTCTGACCTTCTGTACGCTCCAGATACTCTTTTTCGATCAATATATCTATACATTTCTGTAACAAACAAAAAAGGAATTGGTTTAATAAAAATTTTTCTGAGTTATTGTACCATCCGTTTGTTTTTGTTATACTAGAAGGACAGGGGAAATACTATCCAGAAGGTCGGGCGAGTTATTTTGACCCAAAAATGTTTAATTATAAACAATAGCCATATATCTATTGTTTTTCATTTTTAGAATTAAATTAAAATTAACATCTTGAACTGCGAAAACGAAGAGCAAAGAAGATGAAAAATAAATAATAAATAAAGAAGTTTTTGTTACTAAGAAAAGGTTTGGGCGAAAATGACCCATCTGTGCTTCTAGCATTAAAATAATCCGTAAAAACATTCATACCTTTATAACATGAACTCGTGGCTTGAACCTGTAGTTTAGTTGGTTCAGTACTTCAGCAACCAGCTGTTGATGTTTCAACACCTTCCTCATCTTCATGATTCGCACGATAGCTGCTTGGATGAGTAACTTTCGGTCTTCTTCAATGTGTTTGTGAGTTGTTTCCTGTTCAATCTTCATCTCTGTCTTCATCGGTATGTTGATATTCACTCGCAGTTTTTTGCTACAAAGAATAATTACAAGTTTAGTAACAATAACAATTTCGTAAATGACTAAAAAGAACTAATTAAAAATACCAACTTTTTGTAACCGGTGAAAAGTTCGATCACGGATGACGCAGTCAGCGATGACTCATCGTCAGCGGTGCAGAGCAGCAACTTCGACTTCAAAAGGATTTGTATCACCTGAAAAACAAAAAAAAATATTTGTTCGAATCTGTTGTACATCTATGTTTGTTTTGTGGAAATACGAGTTGAAATTTACCTGAATCAAAAGATCCATCTTGATTTGCGTGGCGTCGTGCAGTTGCTGGATGGTCCACGATGTAGCACCGTTGTATTGTAAGAGGACAGCCATTTGGAACGTGGAAGCTTGTAAAGTGTACCTGCGACGTACAATAAAATATGAATAATTTATAACCAGCATTTACAATCAAAATCGAATTAAATAACAATCCTGAGAACGTACCTATTTTTAAAACAGTTTGTGAGCAACTCTCCTTTGGACATATTGTACAACCAGTTCAACTTTCTTCCACTGTGCTGTCCGCTGTAGAACGTTGTAAACCTATGTACAGACCTCTCTAACTGCAATTACAAAACAATTGATACGAATTAAAACTTTGATCTGAAAATTAATTTAACAATCTAACCATCATTTTAAACAGGCTTAACTTACCTCTGTAGGCAATGAAAAAGTGCAAGACTGTTGGAATGGCCATGAACCAGATGACAACACTTGAATACTGAAATCTATGTCCAGCTGATCTCCAGAATTTGTCAAATGCCTTCTGAAGTTGTCGTTCAAGTCTTTTGATACTCCGACGTCCTATGGCAAAAACATCAAAATATGAATTTTTGTGCCACGACGATAGTTGTTCAATTTTAAATGGCATTCAATTTTACCTGGAACATCCGTTGAAGTTTGGAAGTGTACTCAAAACCGCACGCTTGCTTCAATTTCGAGATCATGGAAGCTTCCGCGTCGTCGCTGGCGGACATGTGCTGAACAAGACGCTTCGCAAGCATTTTGCTGTAAAACTTCTGATATACATCTTTGTCTTCTATGTACTTAAATACTACCATCTGCAAATCAGACAAAAGAAAAACAATGAATTAATCAATACCTTTTTCAGTCCAAGCTCATAATTTGTCAGTACCAATTTAATTTGTACTCACAACTTGATTAAGCGTATCTTCTAGTTCGGCTTCCTCCGGGTTCTTGCTGCTTTTCTTCAAAAGCAAATCACAATATTTGGCCAACAATTCTGGAGACTTACTGCTGCTGTTCGCAGCCTTGGTGACGGAATTGCCGTTGATGAATCGACCGCAGGCCTTGTCGAGGGCAGCTACGAATCCGCTGTCGTTGTTGAAAGCCACCAATACTAGTGCGTTGTATTTCTTGTGAACTTGCAAGATCGTATTTACGTACACCTTCGGGTCCTGAAAAATAAAAATTAACATTACAATTTGCTTACTAACAGTAAGAGCAATTAAAAAACAATGAAAAGTGTTATCAGCAAATGTGAAGAATTTGAATAAAAGTTACATTAGCTGCTGCTTCGCCGCATTTATCAATGGCAGCCAGGCCTTGGTTTGTGATATGCGTTTCCAAAAGATTTCGCAGTTCTCCAAGTCCGTTCTGAAGTCTGGCGACGAGTTGGAACATCCGACCAAGATCGCTGTTCTTGTCCGAGTCAAGCAAGTTTTGGAACTCAGCGTGAAAGATGTCTAGGTGTTTCTCTATTAGAACGCGTTCGCAAGTCTTGGCTAGACGAGCGTTCGTTGTCTGGTGAAGGTAAACTTGAACTCGCCTTTGCTCTTCTAGTAACCTCTGCTCCGCCTTCAATGAACCAAATATTAATATCGGTTTGTTAAGAGATTAGAAATTAATTTTTTTTTTGATATATTGTTTTATGATTCGTTACCTTTTTCATGTACTCAGTGGATGGATTTTGGCGCAAGAAGTCAGTGCTTTCGCGATTGTAGAATCGCTCGGTATCATCCAGGAATTGGTTCTCGAAAGAATCTTTGTAAACGGAGAGGTTCTGACCACGAGCAGCAGGGTCATCCTCGTTCAAACCTAGTTCGACGTAACAATTAATTACACCGCTCACCAGCCTGGTATTAATCGTCTCACCGTTGCGCTCGCGCTCTATTAATTTGAGTACTGCGTTGGTCACCTAAACAAAGCAATTTTTTTAATTTAATTATTTTGTTCAAACATTAGTTGGAAGAAAGTATTATTTTTTTTTGTTCAAAAAGTTACCTGTTTGTTCAGGTTCTTGAACAAGTGATCACGCCATGTCACAAGGGCCAGCTGGTAGATCTCGTAAATACCCTTCCTACCTTCTTCACATTCTCTACGGACCCAGTGACGATTGAGATAGGCGCACACACCGTTTAGTACTTTGCTGCTGAACTGGTACTCTTCCCATTGTCTCGTATAAAACTGCAAAACGCCTTCATCCATCAGATTGTTCGCGTCCTGCAAAAAACGAACGTTTTGTTTTATACAAAATTGAACTATCATTTCAAAGTTTCTGTTTTCAGTTGATTTTTATATTTGATACTCACTGCCAATAGCGTAACGAGATAATTCTTTAAAAACTCTTTCAAACGCTTATAAAGTTCTAGACCAACGAGCTGAGCACCGCCAGTGACCTGACCACCTTTTTTCTGCTTGGGAGTGGTCCTACTGTTATTTACTTGTTGATGAACACTTGTGCAGTAGTTATACACATGGCTGTTTCAAAGAATATAATGTTAAGGAGAAACTCGTTTTTGCAATCATATTTGAAAACAAAAGAAACTTTTTTTTGTACAAAAGTAAGAACAGTGCTGATGCAAATTAAACGAGAGAAAAAATGTTTTACACGCGCACTATAAATTGCAATTAGGCCGATTAATAACCTTAGCATGAATAGCGGATTCAAGTTCAACAGAGTGTCTATTTATACAATATTTAAACAATGTGGCATTGTGATTATTCGATCACTGAAATCGAAGACTTTAGTTTATATTATGATTCACAAGACAACAAAAAAAAACAAACAAAAAAGAAAACAATGTGTAGACAGTTTATAAAAAAGCGTTTAAAAAGGTCTGGAAAACTCTGAAAGAGTTTGCGTTCATTTAATAAGATTTTGAACTTTTTTTATTTAAAAGAAACGGTTCTTAGTGAATTTAGTTTTTTGAAAGGATACGTATAAAGGTCAATGTATCGAGTCCTGGACATGGCATTCCTGCTGTAGACTTGTTCGATGCCTTCCTTTAAATCGCCCCATATCTGGTCCAAGTCAATTTGTTTCAGGCCTCCAGGTTGATGGCCACCCACCTGGTGACCCCCACCGCCTCTGTATCCAGACATCTTCGTCCTCGCAGCCTTTTTCCTTTTTGCAGATAATTCCAACTAGTTTCTACAAAAATTTATCTGTAAATGAAAAAACACAACTATTAATCATCATTTAAAAACTTTGCACAATCTTGTTTATATAATTTTGCAAAATTATTGAAAAGTCATTGTGTTACATAGAAAACTATTGTTTCGTCATCCGATTCGAACCAAAAAGTAAAACGTGTTTATTTACAAACTAAATAAACGTCCGGTACAAAATAACGATTCTTAGTTTTAATCAACCGATTACAATATTAATGAGTGCATTACAATTCTTATTGCTATCAACAAATCAGCTATTTGTATAAACGATAAACTCAACCGATTAATTATTACATTGATGACTCACAAATTTACTTATTTCGATACATTAAACTTTTCAACTTGAATTTTAATCGTAAACATCACCTCACTTTTCCCTTATCTCTCAAACCCCAATTCACAACCTTCCAACAACTTCTCAAATTTCTTAAAAGAACAAACCAAAACTTCCAAGAATCCTAACCTTAAACTTCGACATCCTTACATAAACACACCTTTGTTTTTTTCTCTGTTCAACTGTTCCTTTTTTTAATCAAAAAACCTTCCTCGAAACTCTTTGTTCTTAATCAAAAAACAAAAATCCAAATTTGCAAATTCAATCAATATTCTTTATAAAGAGATAAAAAAACTGCCAAGAAAAAGTGCATACCAAAATTCTGCGTGATCTTGCGTGATCCGACGTGTTTTGTTTATTAACCTGATTATCATGCGACAACAAAGCTCAAGAGAAACAATTGGCCAAAGTTGGTCAGTGCAACAAAGAAGTCTCAAGTAGAAAGGGAGAGGGGAGCGGAGGGGAATGAACAGAGGGACGCGAAACAAAAATGTTAGAGTTTTAAAGATTGAAAAAAAATGTTTAAAATTTTGGTTTGGAGGATGAGAAAAAAGGCGCGGACATTGTGTATGAATCGGCGCGCACAAAGCAATCGCAAAAGTGAGCAGAGTGTGCGCGCGCTAACCTGCGATGGTGTGCGCGGCCCACACATGCACACGTTACGCAAAAGTCCCCTCACACACGCACCCACAACCAATTTTTCAATACGGTTTTGTGATACCGTCCGATCGTCTGGTTCGCTCGGCCGACTTATTCGCGACGAAAACGCGCTCATGCGTTACCGTTAGCTGAGCGAGACGCTGAAGTAAAAACGGTGTCGACCGTCTGGCAACGGTCGACACATCTTGCTTTCGCACGAACAATTTTTTTCCACCTACTTGTCTCGTTTTTCTTTGTTTGGTTTCATTTTTGTTGTTTTCGTTTATGGATAGGGGTTGTGCATTGGTTTGTAAGAATGTTAGAGGTCGGTTGGCTCTGGAGACGGTTTGGCTCGAGCAAAAGGTGAAGAGGCGCAGTATCAAAACTTACCTCAGACTTTCACCGCTGCATCCCAAGTTGAGGCTGACGAAAACCCGACTCGTGTCGAGGAAACGACCCGCGCGATTGCACGACGATGGGTTGATAATGAAAATGCTGAACTGAAAAAATCCCACAGGTCGCTGATAACGAAGCAGCAGCCCCCGCTTGCTTTGATGTGCACAGTTCTAGCACAGTCGTTAGGATAAGGCAGCAGGCTCTGACAGGTTAAGTCGCTTCGCGTTGCCAACTGAAACGACCGAAATTCAAACGTGCGCACTGCACTTGTACGCAGTGTCCGCGAAAATGACGGTATTGACAAACAAATTGAACGGGCAAATTTGCGGTATTAAAACATGAGATAACAGTTCAGGAAATGGAATAGAAACCCCATCAAGAATTGTTAACAAATCTGTTAGAAATTTCATTTGTTGGAATCTTTTGAATAGCAAACAAATTTTTCGTTGGGCTTTGTTTACATTTTTTGTTTATCAAAATGTTATTGTTGTGTTGTTGTTATGTTCAAACTTCAATGCATGATATTTGAATCATGGGATTGTGTTTAGTTATAATGTTTAATTAATTAGGATGCTTCAAAATTTTTTCATTCGCTAATTGTATTATAATTTGAAAGCTGGTTCTTAATGAAGTATCATATTTCAGGTCGTGATTAGGACGGTTGGTACAAACGAAATCGGGTAGAGTATCAATCGGCAATTCAGAAATCATTCAGCTATTGATTTTGCAAAAATCTGATTCAAAATTGATTTTGCAAATTTTGCAAAATTTGAATAACTTTGAATAATTTTATGTAAAATGTATAATTTTATGTAAAATTTATATAAATAAAAGAGGAAAACTGAAGTTTGATCTATTTTAATTTTGGAACGTTAGAACAGATATTGCAAATAGTTTAATTACTCTACTAATTAATTCTAAAATGAATGAACAAAATTAAAAATTTGTTTATTGAGAAAAACACAAACCCAAAAAGTAAAATCTAGATCTTCTGAAATTTAAGAAACAAAAAAGAGTAAGATTGAATGATTTAATGGTTGTTAAATGCGTCCAATTGTTTTGTTTCTTTTTTTAGGTAAAAAAGTAGTATTTTGGTCATCACCATTGAAGGGACTGGAAGTTGTACGGGGACCATGTACAAGACACTAAGGCATCTAGAAAAACTTTATTGCGCAACGATACAAGTCCTCGTCAAAGAGTTTAATAGAACTGGTGCATTTTGACTATTCGGTTTTCTCACTTTTAGCGCCTTATGTAAATGCGCAATAATGTTGCACAAGCGGAAATCGAGCGGGTTCATAGCCTCTGGTACTCATACTGCTCACCGTAATGAGCTTACTCTCACATAATGTCATTTGCCAAGCCTAGCTGTACTTTTCTTTTGCGCCTTTACATTCTTCATTCCATTTGAAAAATCCCAACAAGCCAAATAATAACTAACCCTCCAGAATATTATCAAAGTTATCAGATCAGCAGTTATCAATGACTTGAAAGGTCAAAGGACGAAGAACCAAAGAAAGTATGAAATCCACACCCTCTACAATAAATTTAAACTCAAATGAAAACTTGACGATACACATAGTAAACAAACAAATGATTGTTATTTTGAAATGTATAATTAAAAAAATTTAACTACGTTGCAAAGTGTCAGCTATTTTTTTAGGTTTGCAAAATGAAATTAAACAATACGATGAGAGAAGAGTAAGGAAGTGATTACAAGCTGTTTTCACTGTCAAGTGTAGAGACTTTTGCACGAGACATAAGTTGCTAAACGGTTGCTCTTCTTGTGTAATAAGTGGCTTGTTTTCGTGTCTTGAGAATTGACGAGCCTTTCGGCGGCCTCGGCTTCAAACCTTAGAAGTACACTAGAGACGATACTAGGAGAGGCTTCCTTATAAAGCTTGTGATTTTCAATACCAAGGTTCACAGTTGACCGACGTGTCGTCCAAGAAAAAGCCCACTTCCGTTTCTTCCATCTCAGTTCCGTTTGCCGAACCGCGAGGAGATGACGAACGATTGACTTTCCATCCTATGAAGTTTTTCAGAAGTGTTAGTTTTCATTTTCCAGTTGAGTGATTTTTCAAGTGCAAATTTGGATTGCTAAAAAATGGTGACGGGAAGAGCGTGGCTGCTGAGCCTTGTGGTGATCAGCGCTTGCACCTGCGGGGCAAGGTCTGAATGCAATTCTGGCCGAGTGCAAGTCGGCCTTCTTACAAGCATCCACGATGATCCTGCTTGTAGGGAACTGTCCCCCAAAGGTGTTCTTATGTTTGAAGCTGCCAATCATATTGCCGATGCGCACAATCAAAAAACCAATGGATTCAAAATTGGTAATGACTTCTTCGTTTAAAAAGTCATTGACATTTCATTTTCCACCAAATAATCAAACTTGTTCGAAGGATTTACAATTATATAATCGTTTGTAAGAACAATTGTCTCGAATAAAATACAAAGTTTTTCATGGAAAAGGGTAAATTTGTGTTTAATTCAATAAAAAATTTTAAACTCAACAGTAAATAGTGAAAGATTTTGTTGGATTGAGAATTACTCCTGGACTACATTTTTAGAGTAAACCGTACCTACAAAACTACTTCAAATTGAAATTAAGAAAACGTTTTTAAACACTTTCGAAGAAGATTTATTGACTTCGTTTTTGCATTTCATTCTGTAATACAAATTTTAAGTTGAAATTGAAAAATGTAAATGTTTCATTTTTAATCATTTTTAATTTAAAATTATTGATTTTGTCATTTCAAATTAGAACCAAACATTTTTTCCCCGAGCGCCTTATGATTTTCAATCTTTAGTCAGACAAAAGTTGTTGTAACATTGATTTGAGAGAATCCGAACGCAAGCAATCCTATTTAATAGTTTCATTAAATCACAAACTGATGTATGACCTTTAGAAGTACTTATAATTTGAACAAATTATTACATAATGTATTTTGCATATTATTATTATTTAATTTTTTAAATGCTGGTAATACTTCAAAAAAGATTTGTTTTGCAGAATTACAATGGAATTACAAATCATTTATTTTAATTTTTCATTTCATTTGAATTTTGATGACAAGTGAACAAAGTTATTGTTTTTTTTTTATTTTTCTGAATTGCAGAAGTCATAGTTCAAGACACATGCGGTACCCTAACAGGTTCTTTACGAGCGGCTATGAAAACGATGGTGATGGCTGATGTTAACTGTCTTCAGCCACCAAATCTTTTAGGTAAGAAAACGAAACAAAAATGACGAATACAAGTTTTTCAAGTTTTTCTCAAAAAACAAAAACAGGATTCAATACAAATTAATTAAACATACTATAAATAATTCATTTATTCAACATTTGAGTTTAATGCATAAGTTCTAAAACATTTTCGAACAATTTTGGAATCTGAATTGAATCCATGTCCGAAAAATACAAAAGTTGAATTTTGTAACGAGCTTACTTGTTACGTCAGTGATGATGTTTCGTTACCGTCGCTCTGCAAGGATACAAAAGACTGATCACTTGGATGAATATTTAATTAAAGAACTAGCGAACAATTCTTTTCTCTCTGTGTGTTATTAACACGGATTTTCTGTCTAATTACAGTAGCAAGGTTGACCTGACTTTCGTTCTTTATATTCACGTGTAAACGAGTGATTATCAAATGTCAATCAACCTGGTATTTTACAATGAATAATAAAGCGATTCAAAACTTGAGAAAAACTTTGAAAAAATTAAATAAAACCATATTTCCGATGTGAAAACTAACAAAGTCATGAATATATTAAAGAAGATTTACAATAGGTTACATTAATTTCTAATTTTTCATATTCGAGTGTGTTGAAAAAGAATTGAAAAAAAATGTTTGTTTTTGATTTAATTTGGTTTAATTATGAGTAAAAAGGTTACATCAATTCTAGGATTAATTGGTCCCGATTCGTTGACGAACGCGGAAGCAGTCAATAAAGTGACTTCGGTGCTGAAGGTGCCCCTAGTAGTTAAAAAAACAAACAATGCCCCGTTTATGCACTACCTAGCTAAAGAATCTGACACCTACCTTGTCAAGGTACGAATTAATTTTGAACCTTACGTCATGTTTCCTAATTGAAATTACGTTTTATTTTTTCATGAACAAGAAAAAGTACATTAAAACAAAACAAAGCACAATAATGAATTAATGTAAAACTTAGTTCTGCCTATTTTTTAGGGCGCCATGAAACTGCTGCAACTTCTCAAGTGGAAGTCATTCACTCTGGCAACTAGCTCTGACGACAATAATGATGACGACGTGCAAAACATTGCGAAGAAATTGACTACAGAGGCGATCGCTAAGAACATGTGTGTGATGATCTATGACGATGACACTGGTAAAAGCTGGATGAAGAAAAAAATTGTTTGAATAAACGATTAAGACAATTTTATTTTTTTGTTTTTTAAGGATACTCGTCTAAGATCCTGCACATTGGAAATCCGAAAAGTAGATTCTTCAACGAGGCCTCAAATGCGACGGTTATAATTCTTAGCGAAGGAAATCTGGAGCAACAAATGAGTAACGTGGACTCCACGAACAATATTCTTCTTCTGGAAGATTCCCGGTAAAATACAAAGAAAAATTAAAAATGTTTTGAAAAAAATCTGTTCTGAATTTGGGCTAAGAGTGATTTCTGTTTCCGTTCTTTTTTCAAGTAGTTTTATAAGTTGAAGCACTGTTTTTTGTTAATTTTGTTTACCTTAAAGAGATTTCCTTAAATGTAATATGGATCAGTGTTACAAAGCTCATTGGGTAGGTTTTGATGCAATTAATAAATTGGCGAACGAAAAAACTTCCTCTTTGGTCGAGGTCGGCTTATTTACACGAGGTGAGCCTGTACCTACCAGTGGCAATGCCTTAAATCTGTTCACACTTACTTAATTAGTTCATTGAAAAGTAACTTAAATGCAATTTTCATTTTTTTTGCAAATTTAACCGAACAGTTTGATTCAGACTGAAATTATAGTTTAATAAGCATTAAATCTGGTTCCAGATTTACATCTGGTTCAAGCTGGAGCCTATATAATTATTATTTTTAATATAAATAATGACACACCTTGGTTTTTTCCATTGAGTGAAAGGTTGCTTAACGTTGTTTATTTTTATGATCCTCCTTACAAAGTTGTCCCAAAGAATGTGCAACTTTTTTACAGTCACCTGTTTTTAGGACCGACTTCGTAGGACTGGAGGCAAAAGTGGAGAAATCGAAATTGTGGAGTGGAAGTAGTCAAGGTAAATTTGACGCTGAGTCTCTTAGAGATGTTAGGTGGTTGGAAAATGCAGTTCAGACTTACTCTCACGCTTTGGAAACCGTTTGGTTTGTACAAAAATTAAAATTACAAAAATTTGCAAGTTATCACAAACAAAAAATGGTTGATGAATAAAAAGAAATTTTACGTTTTTAGTAAGAAGAAGAAATGCAAAAACCAACTGAACCCAACAGACTGGAACATCGCCCTTAGTACAGCTTTGGGAGAGACGAATATGAATGTTCGAACCGGCTCGAGAACTTTGAAAATGATGTCGAAAATGAAGGACAATAATTTGCAACAAATGGGAAACGTGATGGTGATGAAGAACATGGCCAAGATTTACTGGAAAGGCGAAGCATTAGCTGATGACGAGGAAGAGTTTGTTGGGCACAGGGAAGATGCTGACGACATTCCAGACAAATTTAAACAACTGATTTCGAAGGAGAAGTCAGTTGGATCGGGCTGTGCAACTTCTGCTGGTGCTATCGATAAAGACGACGAGGAAGAAAATAATATCAAACCTGTCTTTGTACAGCCGGAGATGGAGGATGAAGATTGGTGGACGATGGTTGGTCAAACGATATTTTCAAAATGATAGTTTGAAAAATTCTCTGTAATATTGAAAATTAAAAAAAAATAATGTAAAAAAACTATGAGTAATAATTTACTACTTTAGATTGCATAAATGTCTATTTATAACTGTTTAAAATTTATTGCAAAATTGAAAAACTGTAGTCTAATAAAATTTTTATAGCAAATTCGACCATAAAAATGTACCTACAATCACTTCTATGAAAATTTAAATTTATACATTAGTTGCAAATAAATAATTGCGAATTGGTATTTTTAAAAATAACTCTGCAAAAAAAATTGCAATAATTTTGTTTTAATTTTTAGGTTGCAACAGTCGCAGGAGTAGGAGTAGCGATGTTTGTAGTCGGAATCTTTGCAGTTTATGTGTTGATTTCGAACATCCGAGGCCCGCGACAGAAGAACAGCAGTCGATTTAATAGGAGCGGAAGTTTCAGACGAGGCAGCGACACAAACATCCCCACGACTGTGAGGAGTGCTCCACGACCTCCACCACGAGCTCCACAAAGAAACGACAGCATACAAAGTGCCTACTCTGAGAACGGAGTTTGAACATCTGCAAACATTGTTTTGTAAAAAGTCCAAAAAACCAATCAGAAATTTCCCGCTGGTTTATAAAAATTTAGAAACTTTCAGCCAAAACTTTGTAAATTGCAAGTTTAGCTTGTATTGTAAATTGTTTCAACTTTTTTTTTCTTTTTCTGAGGACTAAATTCTAGATTCAAAATATTGAACAAGTAATTGTAATTAATGATACCTTGTAACCGAAATGACAGGATGCAAGGGAAACAAAGAGATTATACACATGCATTTCGTATTTCAACACGATTAATTGTGAACAATACAAATAAATCGGATAAAATTGTTTGCTTGTGAATTGCGTTGGTGCAATTTTTTTTTCAAAGGGATAATACACCGTAGGATCATTATCGTACCGGCATCTTCGGCGGAAGTTGTTGAAAAGAAAAAAAAACATAAGTAAAAAAGAGTCGCGAAGGTGAGCGTCGTGCGAGCCTGGAGAGTTTAGCGCGGATGTCACGGATTATGATAGCAATAGGGTTACGCGGTTCTGTCGAACTGGCCTGCTATTGTTCCCGCCACTTGACCTAATCAGATGACCAATTCTTGTTATGCAACGTGAAAAATATCAAGTCACCGTGCTTAGCTTTTATCCGAGGAATAATACTCACTTTGAATAACAAGAAAAAGAGAAAAAACCATACGTTAGTGTAATTTATCATCTTTCGTATTATTTAATAACTATGAAATAAAATTATTTTATATCATTTGTAAAGTAAGAAGAAGGTGTTAGTAAAGTTCAACAAAGTCAAAGTTGTACATTTATGATCTCTTCGATTGCGAATCTGCGTGGAAAATAATGTTGGCGTGATGTTTCAATGGTTGAATTGAGATTCAATTTCTGCGTTTGATTTGAGATAGAATCGTATGAAGTAATTTCATTGTTCACCCGTCGAAACCAAGCCTGGAATACTCTTCTGTACCATAATCACCGAAACGGCCTTATTCCAGTTCTTTTTATTTCGTTAGTCGACTTTCCCTCATTATAATACCATTCGATTACGGCCACGCTTTTTGTACCGTTTGTTCTGTCTCGAACAAAAAGCACTCATGATTTTGAAGCACCGTCTTGAATCGCTCGTTATCAAGTAGTTTTGGCATTTGAACTTTTTTTTCGATTTTCACTGCAACTTGTCCATAACAAGACACCGAGTTCGACTTAAAAAATGTTAGTTGGTTAAATTGCCTTTATTTAGATTGTCAATAAAAAATGACTGATTAAAAAATACCAGTACTTGTCTTTTAATTTAATTAAATCCCAATCAATTTTTTTCAGATTGCACACAGCAACATTTTGCAGACTTTTTTATTGGTTTTTGCGCGATTTGCAGGATTTCAAAACTAACACTTTGTTAGCGATCTTGGCAATTATTTACTCGGTCAGAAAAGTGCAAAGTATGGATAAAAAAGTAAAAATGGATCAGCTCTTAAAAAAGCAATTTTATGTTTTTTTCCTTGAAACAATCGATGAATGAGTGAGAGGGCCTGTAAGAGATGCAAAGAAACAAATGGACGGTGTAAATGAAAATAAACGTCGTTGAATGAGGCGATAAACAGTGTAATATCAGAACACCGTTTACGTAGTCGGAATTCCCAAGTGCAGAATGGGATGGTACAGTTATACCTTCCACGATGACGTTTTTCTCCATATAATAATAATGACATAATAGAATATGAATTAAAACCAAAAAAACCTAATAATTATTGTTATTCTGCAACTTAATTTTAATATTACAAAAAAAGAAACGAACATTTCAATTGGTTTCTAAGCATTTTATTGGATCATAATTTTTCTGAATCAGATTGTTAATTTTAATTTTATTCTTGTTCTAATAACAATGGAAAAAGGTAATGATCAAAGTAGGGCTCGGATGGATTATTTAGAGGAGTAAAAAAGTTAAATGGAAATTGGTTATTTTGTTAATGAAAAATTCAATGAAACAATAAAAATAAACAAAACAGAAAAGTAGTAAGAATAAAAGAGGGCACAGACAATGAACAATTCAGGGTTCTCGAAGCCCGCTGTTCATATAAAAGGTCTCGTCGCGTTAACAAGAGTAGACACTCTCGCGTGAGACATACCAAGAGGACCATTCCTCTTTCTCCGAGACCAAAAATGATCTGCTAAACGGGTACCAGTCGAGTGCGAAACACCAGTGAACATTCGTCTGCGAGTGATTGAGTTGTGACATACGATTGTGACACTTGTGACACCTTGAATGATCAGTGATCTGTTATATTGTCTCGTTTTTAGTCTTCCTTAAAGGAACACAATTTATCAACGTAAGAGAATTTTTTCATTCAATTATTAAAATATGATATCAAAATAAAAATGTTCAGTCAGTTAAAAAATTAGAAGTAGAAGAAGTAGAAGTTCTGTTACTTAATTTTTAAGAATGTTTTCAATAAGAAGGCACAAGTTATCGCAATAATTTGTAAGACAAATTACCTAATTTTCCGAAAAAATATCATTGCCACCTTACAAATTTCACAATAATACCTTCACCAAAAGTCATTTAATTTCACTTTCACTAATCTTAAACGTACAGAGTTGACCAACAGTCATTCGAAGTAAAATTGAACTGGAAAAACACAAAAATCGCTCAAACAACTTTCCACAATTTGTTTAACAATTGTTAATTGTAAAAACATATTTAAAAATTAAATCGAACGATAAAATAATATTTTAACACTTTTGGCACGTTTAGAACTTTCTTGTACAATTAGAAACCGATAAAAAACCATAAAACGATCGATAAACATTACCGGCTTGACAATTTGAATCAGTCATCAGTTTAATTATGATTTATACTCGTTTCAAATACGCTTGAAAAAAAATTCAAATCAAGGATACAATAATGTGGTGTTAATCTCAAGTTATGGGTTGCAAATATCTTTTTAATAATACCCCTAAGTCATTTTTGCGCAACAAATAAGGCAATAACGTAGGTTTCCTGAAATTACAATGTCTAACACGGCATGTCTGCACGTAGCCGCCGTGCACGTGAGAGAAAGCACCGCGGACAAATTTTTATATTTATTTTGTCGCGTTTTGCAACGTAACAATGTTGCAAGATAAAAATTTCCACACGCCGGCGGCTGAATTAACGTTAAATTACGAAGAACAAGCCACCCGCTGATCAATCTCTGTCATTAATAAAAAAAAAATGTTTTTCATTTCAAAATATTAACACTTTTTTTTTCTTTCGACAAAAGTTCAGTATGTTATTTTACGTTTGACTTGAAGTGATAAATATAATAAATTAACATGCTCGCGAAGACGATTTAATTGAAGCATCAATTTATAACTTGACTGGAGAGAAAAAATTTATTCCTTCGCAGATGGGTACTTTGCAGCAACAGTCCGTTTTGAAAGGACGCAGTTGCAAATCAAGGGGCGACGAAATTTTTGTCCATAAAATTCTCCGATCGGTTGCAGCCCAGTTCCCTAAACGAACTGCTATTCTTTATGATGGTAACGTTCTATATTCTAAAAAAATTTTTTTCAATTTATTCAAATTAAATGACTTACGATTGTGAAATTAAATTTGAAAATGTTATTCAAGATGAATCTGGAAAGAGACACGAAATTTCATACGAAGATTTGGAGTTGGTCAGCAACCAACTGGCCCGAGTGCTCAGAAAACGGAGGTACCAAAATTTGGAAGATTTCGTGGCCGTGAGTTTGCGGCCTTCCCACAACCTGATTGTTCTGCTTCTTTCGATTCTCAAATCTGGCATGGCTTATCTGCCGTTGGATCCGGATTACCCCGGTGCCAGAGTCAAGCACATCATGCAAGAAGCCGAGCCTACTCTGGTCGTCGTGGAAAATGATGGTAATTTTGTTGCAATTGATTTTCACTTTTTTTTTATTAAAACATAAATGTCACAAGTAAAGTCGTAGTTAAGAGTGGAATAAACGAGACAAGATCTCTCATACGTTCCTGAGATGACCAATAATCGATCAATCTGTTACATAATTATTGATATGAGTTATGGCTTATTGCAAAAGTAACACGTTTTTATCTCATCTGCCTCCATAGATCACTAATCACCCTAGTGATTTATTTATTCAAATAAATTGCGATTAATAATCGTGTTAAACACGATTACACTTTGTGCATTCTGTTACTCTTATCGCAACATTTTTATTTACAATAAAATTCACATTTCTGCAACATTGTACAATTTAATTGAACATTTTTTATTAATTTACACCATCGTGTTATAAAATGATATTAATTTTATATCATTCAATATGCAGCATCATATTTACGACTCCAATATCTGTCACATTAAGCGCGCTCTGGAATTTATTATTAAACCAAATGGAAACTCATTGAGTGTTTAATAGCGACGAAAGAGATTTTTCAACCAGCTCGAGATCATAATGCTATTCAAATTACTACCGTCTGCTACAAGCAGCGATTCCATAAAGGTTTTCATTTTAATAAATATCACTTTATAGCGTGTAATTACACTTTTTTCTATCCCGATTGTATCGTAATTGCAATGTTAAACTGTTAAATTATGTTTCCACAACGTCTGAAAAAAAAATGTTTATCATTAGGTATACATGAGAAATTAGCGTTTTTTATTTCTGTTCGATGGCGTTTCAGCTGACAGATCGCTGTACGAAGGCAAACCTTGTATCACAATGGGACAGTTATTAAAAGAAGCGAGCGAGGAGTCGAGCGACCAAACTGACTTTCCCGTCAATTCAGAAAAACTTGCCATCATTTTGTACACTTCAGGAAGTACAGGTGTTCCAAAAGGTGAAAAGCTGAAAACAACAAAGTTAAATAAAAAAAATTCAAACAATTATGAGAATTTTATTTAAACGTTCTAATTTTGTATATTAGACTGAAAGTTCGACATTTTTTAGGTGTAAAATTACCTCATGCAACCCTAATGAACCGTCTTCAATGGCAATGGCGAGAGTTACCATTCGGTCCAACTGAACAACTTTGCGTGTTCAAAACCGCGTTGACTTTTGTCGACAGTGCTCCAGAAATTTGGAGCGTTCTTTTGCAGGCCCGGACCCTGGTGGTGGTTCCAAGACGGTACACCAAAGACCCCGAGAAGTTCATCGAGATTTTGGAGAAGCACAAAGTAGGTCGAATCTAAAATGCAAATCAACAAGCATGAATGACAAATTCAATCGAACGGATTACTATTCACAAAAAATTGAAATTCAAATGACAAGCAGAACGGAATCGTGATGACAGAGTACAAAACGGGAACAAAACAGATAACAATGATCAGCATTGAGCAGAGAGACACGATTTTTTTTCTCATTTTTTTCATCGTCAATTAAGATGCTAATTCGATGCTAATATCAAAGATTGTTTTGTGATAGATTGTTTCGTCATTTTGCAGATTCAGCGACTGGTGTTGGTGCCTTCGCTGTTGCAGTCCCTCCTCATGTACCTCAACCTCCAGCAACGGAGCAACGCCCTGAGCGACCTCAAACTCTGGATCTGCAGCGGCGAAACTCTGCCCCTAAAACTTGCCGAGAACTTTTTCCAACGTTTCAACGATGGCGAACGAGTGCTGGCCAATTTTTATGGCAGCACCGAAGTCATGGGTGACGTTACGTTTCACCTTGTCAGCGACGTGAGACAGTTGCACGGATTGGAAAAGGTTCCAATAGGTACGACAAAAAAAAATCTGCAAAAAAATTGCACATTAATATTTTTCATGTTGTAATCGATTTCATAGTGTGAAATCAATTGCTCGCCTAATCACTTGCTGGAAAGTAGCAATTACGATTTAAGTGGAACAAGAAAATGCGTTGCTAAGCTGTGACTTCCAAGTTTCATGTTTGAAAAGTTGAAAAATTGTTAGTTCAATAGAAGAATTGTTTTTTAATTATTTTTGAGGTAGAAATATTGGTTGGTTTTAGGCAAACCTGTGGATAACTGTGTAATCTATCTTGTGAACAAGGACATGCATCTGGTACCCCAGGGAGAGGTCGGAGAAATCATAGTGGCAGGCAAAAACTTGGCTGCTGGCTACATTCGTGGCAGGGACGTGCATAAATTCCTCAGCAATCCCCACGCAATTGACCCTGGTGAGCAAAACAAGTCAATCTAATCCGAATTGTCGAGAACAATTCAATCTTCAATGCAACTACAAACCGTTTGGTAAGAAACATGAAGACAGAAAAAATTGGAAAGAAGATTGAAAGAAAATCGGATATTTAATTTCGCGAGTCGGTGGGAGGAAGCGTCACGTAAGAAGGGTGACATTGACATTTGTGAAATCATTTCTAACAGAATAAATTGATTGAATTACAGTTTGATTGATGTCTTTTAAGGCGATTGATTCGCTTAAACACGTAAGTCTATTATTAGCTGAGCGACGTTTCACTTAAATATATGCAAGCGGCTTTATCGTTCATCTAAACCTGACTGCAGTATCTAGAACGTTATTATTTTTTTACGTCAGTTTTCTTTTTTTATCTCGAGAAATAAATAGGTATAAATAACGTGATAAAAATTGAAAATTGCTGTAGTAATGGCTGTAAAAATCAGTTAATTGTAAAGCGAAGCTATGCATAGATAATACGGTACTTGAAATTGTATTAAAATTATCCGTTCGAGACCGCAGGATAAACAATTAACCGTTTTTCTTTCGCAGATTCTCAAGGGTAGCTTCCTTCGATTATTATGAAACTAAAAATAAAATCAATTTTATGTTTTAATTAAAAATAACAACCAATTATGATTGAAATAACGCCGACCGGAAGTTTTTAAGACAATAAAATTTTGGATTCCTTATTGACCATTTGGTTTTGCAATTTTGTTTGTTTTAGAATATTCCGTCGTTTTTCGCACAGGCGATTATGCTAGGATAGTAAAGGATATCATTATGTACGAAGGTCGCACAGATTCGCAAATAAAAGTACGAGGCCACCGGGTAGACTTAACGGAAGTTGAAAAAACTGTTGCCACAGCACCTGCCGTCGACAAGGCGGTGGTTTTGTGTTACAAACCCGGCGAACTGTCCCAGGTAACAGGTTTTTCCTCTTACAAATTTTCATTTTCTTGTACAACTATTTTTACAAACACTATTTCACATAATTATTTCTATCCGATGACAGACTTTGGTAGCGTTTGTAACGTCGAAGAAAAATGTCTCCATTTCCGGTCTACAAATCGAGGACTTTTTGCGAAAAATTCTGCCGCCTTACATGATGCCACAAGTGGTTGTTGTCAATTCCATCCCTTTGCTCACAAACGGCAAAACTGACAGACAACATCTTCTGAAACAATATGAAGCGATGAACCAATCTGGTAATTTAATTTAAAGTTTTTTAAAAAAAATTGATTGTAAGTTACAGTCAATTTGTAAGTACTCAAGTTTTTTTATTTTTCTGATTTATTAGAACCAGACTTAGTGCCAATAAGTGATTTGTTTATTTCAATAAAATTGGACATATTTTTTGAATTGTAAAATGGTTTAATTTTGTTTGTAGAAAATAAGGACCAGATTGAATTCGACTACTCAAGCGTCCCTCCGGAGCATGTGGACAAAGCAAAAGTTCTATTTCCAACGGTGGCTTCGGCCATAGGTCACGGGATCCGGGACGTTGTGACCGTAAACTCCAACTTTTACGAGCTGGGTGGTGATTCACTAAATTCGGTTTATACAGTGACTAAACTGAGAGATCAAGGATACCACATCAGCATCACCGATTTCATAACTGCAAAAAATATGACCGAAATATTGTGTAAGATGAAGGTGAACTGGGATTCTGACAGCCTTGAAGACACTCAGGGATCCAAACTTTACATGATTGAAGAACTAAATGATGCACACATGGACGAAGTTGTTGAGTAAGATTCTTCTTTTATTTTTTCAAATTCCTGGATTTTTTTAGTGGCGTTACTCAAACCTGTAAAAAATTTAACCAAATTAATTTTGCAATTATTTCTTTCAGTATGATAACGGCAAGTTTCTATTCAAAAGCCGACCTGGAACGATGGCTGATTCCGGACGTGAAAAGAGACGACTACAGAAAACTCATGGTGAAAATTTGGAAACCAATGGTGGAAGCTGGATTGAGTTTCGTATTGAAGGCAGTGGACACTGGTAAAATTCTAGGCTGTGCTCTGAATTTCGATGCAAGGAACGAGCCTGATGTGGAGATCGAGACAAAATTGCACATTGTTTTTGAGTTTTTGGAGTTTGTCGAGGGTCCGATCAGGGAATCAAAACTACCTTTGGGACTGGGTCAGATCTTCCACGTCTCCATGATGACGACCAGTCAAGACCTAGGACCTTCAGAAAATGTTATTATCATGAGAGAGATGGAGTACCACTGCTTGGAAGTCGCTAAACGTAAAGGATTCGCTGGAATATTTACTACTAATACAAGTCCTCTGACTCAAGTAAGTAAAATGTTTTTTATGGGATAACAAAATCTATTGCATATTTCAATGGATTAATCCTTGTAATATCGATTGAAAATAATTATTAAAATTGGTTCATTATTATTGATTTTAGCGATTTCACTAGAATGAGGGTTAGGATAATTTCTAAGAGTGGAAGAAAAATGTAACTTTTTGTTTTCAGCAACTTGGAACGGATATTTACAACTACGAAGTCATGCTTGATTATCAAGTGAACAAGTACGTGGCTCCGGACGGTACAAGACCATTTGGAAAAGCACCGGATGATCAGAGGGCTGTCTGTTCGTGGAAACCTATCAGACAGGACGAGTAATCAACCTCCCTTTTTATAATGAAACCAACTAACGAAGTAATGACGAAGTAAAAACTAAGATTGAATGTTGTATCGGCAGATAAAATTTCAAATGCAAACTTTGTATAAATATGTATCACTGTAAATAAACAATTAGCCGCTAAACGAGTTAGACTTAAAGTTTCGCATTCATTGTAGTCGATGATGTATAAAGAATAAATTATTGTAAAAATGTTCGAGTCTTTTATTGCAAAATGTACACCTTATCCGAACTTAGAGAAAATTAAATAATTATTTAGAATACAAATAGATTTTCCGCAACGGCCAGATTGATCAAAAAGTTTTCGACCGCTGGGGCTAAATTCTTTTCCTTGATTGTTTGAGCGGACACGAGTTTTCTTCCGTCGGACGTTTCGACGGTCGCCAAGGTGGTCAACTGATTCAGAAGGTCCTGAGTTTTCATTGCGATTTCGGACGCGACTTGAGCGTCGCTATGGTTGTTCTCGCTAAGTTGTACCATGAACAGAGCGATTTCTTTGTGGGTTTTCGTCATCGCGAGACTTTCTAAAATTGAAATAATTTTGTTTAGTATGACAGTCTTGTTGAAAGAATGCTTGATTATTATTTTCATGAAGTTACCTTTTGCATGAGTTGGTACTGTTATTTCTCTTGCTGGTAAATTGACGAATAAATCATAAAGGTCGGTTCGTGACAAAACCGAACTGTCTCTGCATCCAACAATGTAATGAGAATGATTCTGCAATAGATAGTTTTTAAATTAAATGTTTTTTCCAGTAATAAGAATAAATTAATCATAAAAACCTTAATCTCAGCTAACTCGTCCTTAACAAGGTCAACCCAAGGAAACAAATGGTCCGTGAGTTTTCTGTGTTTCATCAAAACCGGAAACGCTCTGATCCATTCTAGAAGTTGTTCTAAACTGTGATGATAAACGACGATCCTCTTTTTTAGAAGCAGTGCTGTGTATATCAGTATAGTTTCCAATTCAAAAGTTTGAATCAGACTTTTGACATTGCTATTTGCGTACTGTTTGTTGTAATCTTCGGCGACAAACGAGCCATATTGCGAACTGGAGCAGTTGCCTTTTATGAAAGTTGATAGATACAACTCGAGCAGTTTCACTGGACTGCCAGTTTTACAGTAGGTTAAGCTTAGGACCTTACTTAGAGCTTCGTATTTCTGGGGGTTGAAGTCTTTTGTACTTAGAACCAATGCAAACTGTTTTATCTGCACAGACAAAATAATTTTGTGAAATAATCAAGGAGATTATTAGTAGTTTTTGTAAGAAAGTACCTTTGGTAATCCGTCATGTTCTGTAACATCATGACAAGAGATGTAAAACCAAGTTTTGTCATGCCGAACACAAGCAAATGATGGTGAATTGTTCTGATCAGATTGAGAATTATATTTTCTGTTCACAAACGCTTTTCGAGACTCAGAAATTGAGGGGTATGTCCAGGCCCATAAAACGTCCCCATTTTTGTCCTTTTCTGCAAAAATATTAACATAAATGAAATTCAAAATAGACACATTAATAGAAAAATTAAAATTAATATTAGAAAATAAGTTGATAAGAAGAAATGAGATAAAAAACTAATTGTAAACATTGCAAATCTAACCTGTTACTACAACTTTCCTCACAAAACTATTTATATGATAGCAAAAAAATATAAAAATACGTGTAAAAATTGTGATGAAATGTCTGTTTATGAAATCATGAATTTAAATCGGTTAAAACTATGAATAAGTTTAAAAATCAATATTTACCAATAACACTACATGATAACAGGTGGACTAGGGGTGCCATATTTGTTATGATCTGTCACTGGAAATTCCCGCGAAATTTGAATTGTAATAATGAAATTTAATTTTGCAAGAAAATAAAAAGATTAAACGATACATTTTTACGTGAAAATAAAACTAACAAATGAAAAACATTTTCAACTGGGTTCTCTAACTCTTTTTAAGTGGAAACTGAAAAGCAGTTTTTTGTTTTTCCCCCCTGTCAGTTTCTGTCATCGATAACCGCATCCTGTCATGATCAGGTGCAAAATTTCAAGTGAAAATTAAAATCATATAAGAAGCAAAAAATGTTTTAAAACATGAAAAGAATTCAAAATTGGCCCTTAACTATTTGACACCAAAAATTCAGAATAGTATGGAAACGAGCTCATCTAAAAGAAAAAACTCGTACGAAGACGATGAGGCATACAAGAAAAAAAAGTACACCTCCCTGCGAAAGAGAAAGTATATTGTTCGTCAAACGATCGGAGGGGGTTATTGCGGTATTGTCAAGGTATTTTCAATAACATTGAAACAACTTTTTCAATTATAAATTACTAGAAAACAAAAATTGTCTTCCTATTGACTTCTTGTTGAATTTTTCTTCAAGCTTGCTGAATCAAAAGTCCATGGATGTGACGTAGCTGTTAAAATTGTATCGAAATTCAGCGCTCCGAGTGAATATTTGAAAAAATTTTTCCCTCGTGAAATTGAGGCTGTACGGGGATTGACGCATCCGAACATTATCAAATATTATCAGTCCATTGAAACTACCCACAGGTAAAAATATTGTCAGGTCTTGGCGTACTTCATTTTTTTAATTCATAAAAGTTGTTCATATTTTTTGATCTACATATCAATTTTTGTAAATTTCAAAACTATTTACTTGAAATTGAAGAAATTTAATCAAATTAATTGCCACCGAATTATAACCGTTTTAGAATTTATATAATAATGGAGTATGCAGTGAACGGAAACTTGTTCGACTACATCAAGTCGCATGTTTATGTCGACGAAGTGCAGAGTAAAATTTGGTTTCAACAATTATGCAACGCAATAGAATATTGCCAAAGTTGTAAAATTGCTCATCGGTACTTTACAACACACCTTTCAAAAACAGAAAGAAACGATAAGAAAATTTTGGTTTGACTGAAAGTTGTTAAACGTTCAATTGCAGAGACATAAAATGCGAGAATATTTTACTCGACGAATACTTCAACATCAAGTTATCCGATTTTGGATTCGCCCGCAGTGTTTTCGTGGTAAACAATCATGTGGGGCTCGTAAGCACATTTTGCGGCAGCTACGCTTACGTCGCTCCGGAGATTTTGAAAGGCCAACCGTACAATCCAATGATTTCTGACGTTTGGTCAATGGGTGTTGTGCTCTATGCTATGGTTTTAGGATGCCTTCCTTTTGACGATACAAACTACTTCGTTCTTCTGAAAGTATGGAGATCTAAAAATAAAACAAATTTGAAATTCATTTCAAAAAATCAAATTCAGTTTGAAAATTAAATATTTAGAAATTAATTTTCACCTTTCAAATTGTAGCAGGTTCGAAACGACGTAAATTTTCCTGAGAAGCCAGAAATTTCAGACAATCTTCGTGCTCTGATAGTTCGGATCTTGAAACCGCGACAGCTTCGCCCAACTTTAGCGGAAGTCAAAGCCGATGTTTGGTTGACTAGCCCAAGACGCGTTTCAGTAGTATCTGACACAATTTCCGAAGTAAAGAAACAAGACTAAAAATTTTGTATTTCTCTTTCCTTTAGATTTTAACTTGAAATTCGTTGGAACATAATGATCAGAGTCTATTTGAAACAACTTTATTATCAACAAACGTTCTTTATATACATTTGCAAAATGTCTTTCAGGACGTGGCTGTGGAATCGCTAGAACCAATCAAAGACAATTTGAAGACTGATGTTTCGAAGACAGACGTTTCGGAGTCGCTGAGTCATGTTCTGTCGGAAAACACTATGCAGCTTGGTGGTGGGCGCGACTATTCCTACCTTGTATCTCGCGACAGCGACACCAGCGAACACATGGAAATGGAGACCGATTTGGACGTTGATTCGGCCGTCTGATTAAAAAAAAATGTTTCTACAAAAATTTAAAAAAAAAATAACAGTATCAAAACATAATAAAAGACAGAATGATTTTGGCTACGAAGATTTGTATTAAAAACTGTAACATATGGCACGGAAAACGTTGATTGAATACTCTGGTTTCGACGGTACTAAATGAAATATTTGGGTAAAAAAAGAGTAAATCCAGCTGATGAAACGGCGAGGAGCTTGGACCTGAGTTGAGTTTCGGTGTGGAATATTGTAAACGCCATCAAACGGCTGCTCGCATGTTGGCGATCATCATGAGGGCTACAGAACTGAAGACGTACATACAAAAGGCAGTGGCTTGATGGACGTCTGAAGTTTCAGCTGAAAATTCCAAATTAAATTATTTTTCACACAAAAATTAGTTTGCAATTTAATATTTTTTTGTTTTTCCGAAAAATCACCTGTCTCTTCTACTACATCCCAATGAAGACTTTTGTGTATCGCTCGTTTCCAGTTTGAATACAGCATATCTCGTTCTAAAAAAAAGTTTAATTTTATAATTCAAATGACATAATTTGTAACTGTTTTTTACATCAAAATTTGTTTGCGGTTTTTACCATTATCAGAAATCGAGGGAGTGAATGTATCACTGGGTATCACAGCTCCGCTCCTCCAGTTCCATTTTTTGATCCCTTCAGCGCTACCAGCAAACATTGCTGCTCCCAAAGAAGTTGTTTCGCTCATCAAAGGTCTAACTAAAAATGCAAACAGAAAATTAATTTTACAATTTAGATAATTTCGGGTTTATTTTTTATCGCATTAATATGCTTACTTATCGTAATGCCACAAATATCAGCTTGCATTTGCATGAATAAATTGTTAATAGTCATTCCACCGTCGACTAGTAACTTTGATAAAACCAAACCCGTGTCTTTGTTCATTGCTTTTAAAATATCCCTTGTTTGGAAGCATACAGACTGCAACGCAGCCTTAATAAAATGTGCACCAGTCGTTTCACGTGTTAAACCGCAAATAACACTGAAAAAACAAAACATTCTCTGTTCGTTTAAGAAACCAATTTTTATGAATTTTGTTTAATTGCATAATAAAAACAGGTTGCTTGGTTGTAATTTCTTTTAAAAATGTGTTTTGATAAGTACCTTTGTGCATCTTTCTTCCAGTATGGAGCATAAAGTCCAGAAAAAGCTGGCACAAAAGTCAAACGATTGTCGCTATGAGCTACGCTATTAGAAATTGATTCGCAATCTTCGACTTTTGTTAATATCTCTAAATTGTCTTTCATCCACTGAATCAGACCTCCTGCAATTGCAACCGATCCTTCGATCGCATAAACTGGTTCAGCATTTGGTCCTAGTTGATAAGCTACTGTCGTCAATAACCCGTTCGATGAATTTACAATCTAGAAATGAAACAAATATCATTCATTCATCCATTGTTAAGAGATTTTGTTGATACTATTTAAACTTGATATCTTACAGTATTTCCAGTATTATACAGCAAAAAGCAACCAGTGCCATAAGTGCATTTGACTTGTCCTTTCTGAAGACACATTTGACCAACGAGCGCAGCTTGTTGGTCTCCCAGGCACTGCAAATAAAAAATAAACATTAGATCTGAATTTTTAAAGAACAGAAAGAAAATAATGAAATAAAATTAGAAAAAAAATGAAATTTGTACTGACTCCTGAGATAGGAACACCACGTAAAAGTCCATCACTCATCGGACCATAAATTTCTGAGGAGCTTCTGATCTCCGGTAAAATATCACTTGGTACTTGGAAGAACTTTAACAACAACGGGTCCCAATTTAAGTTTGCTATGTGCATCAACATTGTTCGTGACGCATTCGTCACGTCTGTACAGTGAACCCCTCCATTTGGCCCGCCAGTCAGATTCTGAAAATCAAGAGATACTAATAATTATGTATATGTCGTTGAAAAATGAATAAAGAATAAATTATTATAATGAGTAGATATGAACCCAAATAAGCCATGAGTCGATGGTACCAAATTTGCATCGTTTGTTTTTGATAGCCTCCTGGACTTCTGGTACATTTTGGATTAGCCATTTAAGTTTAAGGGCACTAAAGTACGGACTAATTGGAAGGCCACAGAGGGGTTTGAGAATATCGTGATTACGGTTAGGTGTTTTTGCTAATAGTTCGTCTACTATGGTTGTTGTTCTCATGTCCATCCATACTGTAATAAAATATTAGTTATTTTGTTGTAGTTTTGATTTGCCATGTTACAAATTGATCTTTCTTTCAAATGTAACTTTATTTGGGGGTTTGTTAAAAATTGCAAAAATCAAAGAAGTACCTATAGCATTGTAAAGGGGTTTTCCTGTAACAGAGTCCCACACTACCGTCGTTTCTCTTTGGTTAGTTATTCCTATAGCTATGATATCTGTAGGGTCAATCGACAATTGCTTCAAATTAACCACAGTCTGATTGATACACTCTTCGACTGTATTTAAAATTTCTATCGGATCCTGTTCAACCCATCCTTCCTTTGGACAAATAAACTTGATTTCTTTCTGGTGATACGTCAAGACTTCAGAGGTTCTTGCTGCAAATACCTGCATGAAATAAAAATCAAATTTAAACTTGACCCAAATATTTCCAAAGATGAATAAACAATAAAAATCAATTCAAAATCATGTAAAACATAAGCCAAAAAATTCATCTAAAATTTAAAAGTATGTAAAACTAAGTTGAAAAATAGAATAGAGAGACAAATAAGAACATTTTGAATAATATTTGAAGTTTTTGCAAATTTAAAAAAGTACCAAAAATCGAGCACTACTGGTTCCCTCGTCGATAGCTGCGACCAGTGGTCCATATCTGTTGATCGAATTTTCTCTGAACATTTGACAGGTCGAATCAGCGACACAATTTCAATTGCAATTCGTAAATCCATAAGATTCGATAAACAATTGCTCTGGAAGGGTTCATTGCAGGTTATAAACCGCTACTGGACTTTTGCCACTCTAACTGACACCGGAATAACAATCGATTATAATTTAAAAAATTCATCGATTGGCTTTATCACTATCTTTGATTAATTGCCAATTGGATATTTCAGATAAATGTTAATATCTCAAAGTCCATTCCTAAACTGATCTTGAATGAATTTTTAGTTACTCGACCAGACACTTTGGCGCTGATTGTTACGTGATTTTAGACCTTTAAATTCAATTTTCCCGCCATAATTTATATAGATAAAAAAGTAATAAATAGATTATAAATAATGGATGATAATACAGCCTTTATCGGTTATAGGGACTTTAGATAATAATAAACAGATTCGTGATCAAAAAAAGAGTAGATAATTATGAAACTGTATTTGGATCTTTAAAATCATCGTTAGAGACCGTTATTTTTTAATTATCAGAAAGTGAAGCATAATTGAACTAGCTGAACAAAAAAGATAGATTGTTAGAAAGGTGTCTAAAGTGGTGCAATCACTTGTAATATCTTACTGTAAACATGGAGCAAAACATTGATATCCGGTACAACTGAACTTAGGTAAATAAGAGAAAAGAAAACACAGCTGGAGTAGAGTGAAAAAAGCTTCGACAACATTTTATTTTGTTAACCGCAGATAAAGCCATATACACTTTCACACGAAATTGATCATAATTCGTAATAACGTCAAAAATTGATAATAATTCAATATCGTACATAAATACAAAGTCGACGGTGTGTTTCTTTGTGTTTTCCATTTCTTGTGTGCAAAAACAGAGTACAAAATTATCTCGAGCGTCCAGGCGCCTGTTGCTTTTCCAAATAATTCATTCATGAAGTCCTATGGCATGGTATCTTTTGTTTCTTTGTTTATTGTTTAAATTCGACGCTGACGTAGGTACGTATGCTAAAATGCGTTTTCGACGTGCGCTTATATCATAATTGTCTCCTGTTCTTCTAAGGTGTTTTATTTTTTTGGTTTCATTGCAGAATGGCGAACCGCTTTGGGATGTCAACATTTCAAATGCGGCAATCAGTTTTTTTTGTCAGAGTTGATAATCAAATACACGGCCGGAGCGGGTGGAAGGAACAATTTTGGTGTTTGCGCTTCTATAAAGACTACCTAAAATCTAGAGTTGCTTCTTGCTGCAGTGGACGAGTGCTTTTGCAAACAAACAAAAAACATGAAAACAAAAATGTTTTTTGGAACAAAGGTACGTAACGAAATTTGCTTTTGTAATCGGCGCCTAAATAAGCCAAGAACTTTCTGTCATCTAGAGCGGCTAAAAAATCCGCAATTAATTTTTTCAAGTACTTAAATTTCTAGTCTCTGGGGAGAGGTTGAAAATCGAACCGTCTTGTTTGGCTGAACATTCTGAACGTCTATTCAGTTCTGGCATGAAACAAAATTGAAAAGTTTAAAATTGGTTCATGATTTGTATTCAGGATTTGCTTGATTCGATTAAAACTAACTCCTCCCCCATAAAATAATGTTTAGATCACAGACAATTTGTTCCTATGTCATAAAAACATCTCGGGTTTTATTTTTTATTTCGATTTTTTTCTCCTGGCAGAAAAGGGATCGAGAGGGTGAGATTTGATCGTTCAATTTCGGTTATCTTTTTTTTTCTCTCTCTGAAACGTCGACTCAAATTGAGAGATACTGATGAGCGTCGATTTCTGCCAGTGTTATTATGTTCTTCTCAAAACCCAGCCAGAATCTAATCAAAATTTGACAATGTAAAATGACATTTTTGAGCTTCTTTGGAGTGAATGGAAAAAATGGTCTAAAAAGTTTGGATATGAAAAGATGACTTGTCCAGTAAGCGCTTTTGCTACTTGCTACAACTAGTCTCGTGATATGCGGTTAAAGATACAACTGATCGTTTATCGTGGGACAACGAAACCTACTGCGACTTATGACGCTAACAAATACAGTAGCTGGACGGTCGTGGCTCAAAATGAAGGATCGACCGGATGGCTCGTTACTTTGTTTATTTGTTGTTTATTCTGTGACACAATTGGCGAGACAAGCTTTGAGTTGTTTCGGGCCAAGAATGACCGTTCGCAAACCGAACATCTTGTTAATTTACACAAACTGACTCCATTTGATGGGGTCGATTTTCTTTTTGCACGTTTGCTTTTTATACATATTCTGTACATAAATTTCAACATTCGCATAACCAACTGAATTTAGTCGCACTGTTATTGTCAACTACATGTCGTAACACTTTGTAACGTTTTCTTTTGATTTCTCCATCGGTTTCTCATAGACTTTGCTTTCAGATTCAACAAGATGTACAAGAACAGTTTCTTCTTTCTTTTTTTTCTTCAACTTCAATGCATTAAAATCTGGCTTACAAACAAATCAACAGATTAATCAGCGATCGAAGTTTAGAGGCTATATAAAATTTATAGGTGCAATAAAAAATTTGGACAAAAAAGCTTCCAAGCGTTTCACCGATATGAACTTTACAATCACTGGTTTCCAGCTCGTTCAAAGCAAATCGAACCAAATGAACCGGAATTTCTCATAATTTTTCAACGATAAATAATGGTTTGAAAATATGAAAGTATAAAAATAGATATACATTTGCATACAGTGATGAGTATATACTTTTTTTTTTCATTCTTTTTTTTCTTGGTTTTGAACAAAATTGTAGACAATGATGGGGAAAAGACCTTAGACACATCGTCGCGATTAAGTTTTACACATTTGGTTTTTCATATTTACAAGAACAATTTACAGTCGAAATTAATGCTCATTTGTACTGCGATCATTCTTTCAAATCAAACAACCACAAAGCTTGGCTCTAAGCGGAGAGACATTCAGACACAAAATTTTCTTCCTAGTTATTGCTCTTAATCACGTCGTTAAAATATCAATACCCTAAAGTTAACATAAAAAATAAAAAAAAAGTATAAAAAAATTTTTTCATTGTTAGTTTTTTTGTCAATTGAAATAAGTTTTGCGTAACTTTTTGTACATAAGACGACGCAATGACAATAAAACTGTTGAACATTGAAAATTGCGTGAAAATGTGTGCGCTAACATTACCATCAGCTAAGTTTACAGCTGGCCGTTTGATCAACAAGCGCGCGGCAAAAATTCAAAAACGCTTGCGAAAAATCGTCGAGTGATGATGCTGCGAGATCGAGCGGGATATCGCAATTTCGATGAGCGGTCGGCTAATTTTCAGCTAAGCTTTCATTTTTTTTTCCTCTTTAATCATTAGTCTCGGAAATTTGTCATACATTCGGACGAGCTTTTGCTTTCATTAATTCTGCGATTGTCAGATAAAGGAACAGCTATTTTGTCAAAAATCGTGATCAGACGGATACTTTTATGTTGTGTGTGACAAATGTATCTTACAAGGAGGACCTTGTTTCAAATGTAACAATGTCTTTTTTCGCACTTCTTTTAAATGAAACGAAATCAAAGCAAATTTAAATTTTGCTTTTTTTAGGGTATGGTAAATACGGGAGTTAAAAAATTAACTCTCCTCCTCCTTGCACGGCTGCAATCGCACTTAATACGAAAGTGTGTGTGTGTATGATTGTGTGCTTCTAGGTTCGTGTAGATGCGCGTTTCGACATACATTTAATTTAATTAATACTATAATGAGCGAGTATGGCTAAGTCCCATTATCAAAAAAGTTTTACAGGCTTTTTGTACTTGACGAATTCAAAGTGTTTTTGGTTTCATCTTTTATTTACACACACACTCACACTATGCGTCGATTTCAGAACCATTGGCGGGTCTATGATTATGTTCTATATTGCTAGCTTCTGTTTCTCGGATCTCCCTCTCTAATTGATGTAAGATAACTTTTTCTCTCTCTCTCAAACGACGTTATTTTTTTGTTAGTTATTTTTGTTAGTTTCTCTCTCAACGTTATTTTTTGTTTTGTTATTAAAATAAGTTGTGTGCAGCTCTCTCAAACCCGGAACGATTAATTTTTGTACGAATCGGTGGGTCTGTCTGCTGGGCGCCTTTTGGTTCTAAGCATCGAATGGTTCTGACGCGAATTTTGTTTTTGGACGCAAAACAGTGGGATCGACGCTTTTCTTATTTTTCGCCATCAGACAATAAATTATTTTCGGCCCATAGCTTAATGTGGCCTCCACGAGATATTGCTCAACCCCTGAAACTGTCTCTTCAAACTGCTGCCATCGGCCCAGGATGAGTTGAGATACTCGTCGTCATCGTCTTGCTCAAGTTTCTGTAACAAAATTGCACAAACTTTTGTCATCAGTAATTCTGATTGATCGTCCTAAAACTAATCTACAAACAACTTTTTATTCATCCTTTTGAACTATTTTTATTGAGCTGTTTATTGCGAACCATTTTGAATTTGCAAATCAAAGAGAATTTAGTTGAAATGGTTTGGTTTTTTGTTTTTTTGAAATCTTGGGGATTTCACGTTGAATTATTTTGACAAAAACATCTGGAAAATCTGACGACCCTTGAAAATTTGCTTGATCCCAGTTGATCTTTCAATTTAGGTTCTCTCCCTTGACATCTTCACAACCCCCTTGATATATTTCATCGACCCAACTATTTTGTTGGTGCTCGATTTGTTATTGTGAAACAAAATATGACGGAATTTTATTCTGACAACCTTATGAACCTCGTTTGTTTAATGTCAACTGTTCATTTGATTTTAAATTAATTCTAACTGACCCATAAAAATTAGGAACCTTTTTCTTTTCAATCTGTAAGGCCGTCATTATAAAGTGGTTCATAAAAAACAACAAGCTAACTCCTTAACGTTTACTATAAAAGTTCCATAATTCTGTCAATTTTGTAGTTTTTTTTCGTTTTGTCAATATAAAGTTTTCTCTCCCTTTGAGAAATTACTATTGATCGAATAATGGCTTAATACACGGTCGCGATAAGACTCCAGGTTGAAAACAGAGGAGCGAAAGAAAAAAGAATTTTTTTTCGCTCTAACAAATTGTCCGTTTGCTTAACGGCGTATTTGACGGTGCTTTGAAGATTCTCAGTGACTTGGGGACAGAAGTTGTAGCGTGATGAACGACTCAGCTTGGGATGCCAGGAGAGTGTCGAGTTGAGAGCAGGCAGGTTGGAATCGATGCTTGCGTCCTTGCTCGCCTCGGTGGCCTCCTCTCACGCACTCTCTTTTTAACATTGCATGCACAACTTTGTTCTTTCTAGTATGCGACAAATTTTTGTCGGACCAATTTTGTGATCGATGTCAATTCAAAATATAGCTATTAAAATTGTTTTTTTTTTTCTACAACTTCTTTTGGCATTTTTGTCCGTTCAAAAATGAAAAGGCAAGTCAGTGCAACAAATTCTAAGCACTTTGCAACGAAACTTTTACTCTGACTTAAAAGTTTTGTTTGGATATAAATCCTCAAACATAGAAAAGTGGCAAAAAAGGAATAAATTATTGTAGGAAAAGAAATTGACAAAAAATGTTTATATAAAACGGGGTTTCAATCGTCAAGTAAGCTGAAGAATTTGTTTGAAAGATATTCATAACAATTTGAAAAAAGTTAAACAAACATTTTTGCATCAAGTTCTTGCAAACTAAATAAATTAATAACTTTGAAACATTCAACAATTTTTTAAACACGCGAACAATGTTTTGTGACTATTTAAAAACTTAAAAAAATAAAAACTATTTTTGACTTGTCAATTCTGTGATTTTTGAATTGTTCATAACTCGTTGTTCTGTTTAACAATGACATCAAACATATAAACAGCCAAGTCTATTTAGACCATAAGTCAAACTAGACTTGGCAGTTTTTGCGAAATTTCGTGCTTCGTGAATCATGAAATCCGGAAGTTTAGATTTTAATAGTAAGTTTTTTCATGGTTTATACAAACAAAATATTTTTCTTTGCGCGTAAAAACACTAAACTTTTTAATGCAACAGAAGGCAACAAAAAATAAAATGCTGCGAATTAAATAAAATGTAATCCGTTGGGTTTGGTTGACCCGAGCATTTGAAAACATGACTAACAAGTAAAATTTAGACAACTTGTAAGCACTCAAGTGTTTTATGAAAAATATTTTCTTGAAAAGAATTTTTCCGTATTCTCTTTCAAATCTACGATTTCAGTAACTTGTTTCATAACTTGTTGTTCAGTTTGATGATATCATCAAACATAAACAGCCAAGTCTATTTTGACCATAAGTCAAAATAGACTTGGCAGTTTTTGCAAAATTTCGCGTTTCATTTACCATGAAATTCAGAAGTTTAGTTTGTAATAACATTCTTGAAGTTTTTCCACACTTCTTACAAAAAACACTTTTATTTCAATGCAAAAATACTAAACTTTTTTTTTAAGTCAACTAAAAAATTCAATTCTGAGATTAGAAAAAAATGAGATTAATGTACGGGTCTGATTAACCCGAGTATTTACTAAGGTTAACCAACCCAAAATAATAAATAAATTGCTTTTTTAGGACGGACAGAACCATATCCGCAGTGGCACGTGATTGAGGCCGAAATAGCAAGCATAAATCGAATTCGGATTAATCGAATCAATATCCGATCATCAATAATGGATCTGGAATTATGGGTGTGCGGTGATATTGTGCAGACGTCAGACGCCGACTCGCCGCTGTGACTGCAAGTTCTTTCGGCAAAAGCACAGTGGCATGGCGCGTCACCTGCAACCCCATTCCAGCTTGCAGTTTCTCAATACTATCAAACAGTGCGTAAAAGCCTTGTCTCTGAAAAGGAAGCCAAGTTCATTGGATTACAGGATGGGACGGGACAAAAGCCATGGATCAGCGTATCCTTTTTTCACCTCTTTATCCTCACTTCCAAACACGTCAATTTTCGTCATTCTTCTACACTCTTTTTTGTTCTAGAAAATTTGAACGACCAAAATTGGATCACAAATTGGGAAAGACACAATCCTCTGACAAACAATTTTCGCGAAAATTGTTTTTCACAATTTGTTTTGCCTGATGTGAGACTCTTATGTTAACGTGAAAAACAGCTCAGGGAAGAGGAGGCAAGGATTGAAAATTTATCGGTTGTAAAAAACTAGTAGGTACTTTTGTAAAACCGTCGTGGCTAGCGTGAAATTGAGTGTGCAAATTTAAAGTCCAACGGAGAGACTGGCTTGTTGAGTTTTGGGTTTCTCATTTTTTTGTTCTACTTCCGATTCGTTATTCGGAGTCACGAGTGTCGTATCACTTGCGGTGAAACGTGTAAAGGCGGGCCGATATTTTGCGCTCCATCTCGTCCTTTCTGTCCCTTTATTTGCAAACGGATGCTGCGGCGGTTTTAAACTTCACTCGAACGGCAAACGAGTGCCCTCATTTGCCTGCCCAAAAATGCATCGCCCCTACGAGAAGTTTTTTCACTTTTGCATAAACAAGCAGTCGAGTTGATTAAAATTTCTCCACGCTGTAAATAGATGAACAATACAGTTTTGTCAAACTTTCCGTTTGGTCCTCCAATTTCGGATCGATTTTGTCGAAATGGCCCGATTGTTCTCTGTCCAGCTATAATTAGGAGTTTGAATGATTCATCCCACCGGTGCGTTTTTTTTTCATGAAATGTGCATAAATGTCAAATCGAATCTCTAGTTGACCGTTTTTACATTCGAAATTGCAAAGTTATTTGTGAAGTTAGTGATAAGATGTGCTATTAAATAAATATATAACAAAATTTCAAAAAGTGAAATTTAAAAATCAAAAAAAAGAGACAAAAAGATGTTGTTTTTGAAATCTTACCCTTGAACAGAATATGAGTTAGAAATTTCATCGAGACTTTCGCGACTATCATCGACCATGGCGATTTTTAATTGGTGCCCGAAGCTGGCCATGTCTTCCCTGAAGGCCTCGCTACCGGGTGTAAGAGCGCCACTCGTGGGTGGCATCGGCGTTCCCATGCTGTCCTTCTCGTCATCTGCATCGTCGCCCTTGTCGGCCACCAGGGCCTCCTCATCTTCGTTGTAAATCTTGAAATAGGCGATGGTGAGGTAAACCACCGAAATTATAAAAGACGGTATCGGAATGGCCATCGCGTAAACCAGATTCATGTAAACCTGCGACCAAAATACACATTTTTTTTCCACAGTCAGCACTTGCTCCACTTTGTCCCTCTCTTTCTGTTCCCTCGTTTCGGCTTCTTCTTCTAATGTAAACTTAATACGTCACCCCTGGGATGGAACCGAATTTATATTTCACCATTTTTGCCAACTTCCAATCTAACGAAGTGACTTTCCACATTTCCGTTATTGAACTTTATTATTTTTGAAAAAAAATTCAAAAATAAATAAATAAATAAAATGGAGAGGGAAAATGCTGATATGAAAATTGAATTGGAATGTTCATCCGAGTAGGCTAATCATCTAAGGTTTAATTTGTTCTGATTGAAGACACGTCAGGAGTTACGACGTCGGCGGGAGTTTTATATTCAGCTATAAAGTATGATAAACGTTCAAGTTTCAAGATCATTATAAAGTTGAGGCAGAAATGAAAAGTCTCGAGTGCTCGTCGACTCGAGTCATCACGATAATGGATGGAACATTTTGAGCCAAATCTCAGGCGAGTCATCGAAACATGCGCAACTTTCCCAAGGGGCGAAAAAGCGCGGTTTTCAAATCAGCCATTAATCAAAGGATGAATGAAAATGAGTCAAATTTTTGATTAGCATTCATGCGATATTACCGCGTAACGAAGCCAGGAACAAAATATAAAGTCGATCGTTCTCGCAGACATGAATACTGATCGTGTGATTTATCCTCTCATCTGACGTGAATTCTTATAACAAAAAATAATAAAAAAATATATAACTCGGATGTCAAGGATGTTTTAGTTCCCCGGGCCATTAATTCTCTAGAGAACAGGTCTAAGGGATGAAGAAAATACGAGGGTTAAAGATTCGACTTTATAGCTTAGTTACTGTCCCAGTAGGTTTCATGACTTTCCTAATTCAAGGATAGTAAATTTGTGCACCCAAATAAAAACAAAGTTTTGTTAAAACTTTTTTTTTAACTTTTTAACTTTTCAGTTGCACTTAGCGAGAGAACAGAAGAGACACTTGTAAACATTATTTGAAACACTTTTAAGCGTTGTAAGATGCTTTTAAAAGAAAAAATGTGAGACATTAACCTGCCACATGTCGAGGTCGCTGATAACTACCCCGGGGTCCACTTTTGAATAGTAACAGGTAAAATTTTGTCCCTTGATGGCGTACTGCCGGTAGAAAATAGTGCAATTCAGCATTGGAGGGTATCCACAGCCTTTTACGTTGGGGTACAGCTTCGCGCCGGTGAAGTACCACTCAGAGTCGTTCCCCATGAGACCTAACAGAATGCAACTACTTTGCAAAACATCTCAACTGTGGGTGCAAGTCTAGACAGATTCTTTTGCAGGGTAGAGAGTTTTAATTTTGGAAAAATATTAATAAGACCAGGTGGTGAGTCCCAGGTAGAGCTTAGGATTCTACCTGGGATGCAGAATTCTACCTGTCGGGAAGGGTTTGGGCAGGTTGAGATCGTCCTCCTCCTCGTCGAAGTCGTCGAGGTCTTCGATGTAGTCGTACTCCCTTAGGGAGCGCTCGTACTTGATGTGACCGACGTTTTCGTCACCCTCAACACCTCCTCCTGTCCCACCCTCTTCTAACGTCGGATCCGACGCGTTCACCGGCAGCTTGTAATTGACGCGAATCTGTGTGCAATCGTACAGGTCCTTCGTGCAACCCTCTTTACACGATGTCCATGAGCAGTTGCTTGTACCTACGAATCGGACCCCGGTAAGACAGTAGAGTTCGATATCTTTTTTTTACAACGATCCAACAACCACTGATTTGCAAAGTGTTCTTCCAGTGCTTGATCAAAACAATTTTTCCAATTTTCAAACAATCTAAGGAACACTTTTTTAAGTGTCCAGAAATTGTTCTTTCCTTTAACCAAAATTATTACAAGAATAATGGTTTATTTTTTCAATTTGTGTATAACTTGCTTTTTTCAAAATTAATATTAATTTAAAACTGATTTGATTCAATTTTTCATTCATTTTTCAGCCAAGGATAACTATAGAAATTTTTTTATAGATTGTTACAACAGCTTTTTGTAAGTAGTTTTGAAAAGGAAGTTTAAAAAACTGAAATTAGTTTGTTTGGATGAAGCTCGTTTTTCTGTACAAACATGACAATGATTCGTGTCAACGAACATCGATCTAGTTGAGTTATTATATCTCTGTTTTGAAAAGTGATTAATCAATTGATATTTTGTGTGAAAATTTATGTTTGACGAAAAGTTGTTCGTAGAAATCAGCACTGGATTTACAATACAGTGCAATTTCAACGAAACACTTGATCGCTACACGTTTCATTGTCGTGTGGGTGTAATGTCACAGTCAATGGAACAGATAAACAGAGAGAGACAGAGAGAAACAACCACAGAGCAGAGGTAAATACAACCGTGCGCATGCTGAGAAAGAGGGACAGTCATTGAAGGGCCTGGCATTGAGGTGCAAGTTGGATTTGAATGCCTCATAATTCACTGAATATACTGGTGTCAACTCGAACAAAGAAAGCTTCGAAATGCTAAACATTCATTGCATTTATCGTTACACAGTAAAAAATAGTATCCTTACAATTACACTCAACACTTTATCGACTCATTCTAAACTCGTGAAATTACACCTGGATTGATGTCATTTCACATTTTACTCCAAATTATCAATTCAAAATGTTTATTTTTTCTTTGACATTGAAAACATTCAAAAAATTGACTATTTACAAGTCTAAATTTTTTGTAAAATTTGATTTCATATTTTGCAAACGTGCTGTTTTTTACACTGTGCAACATTGATCTTCGTTGAAAACACCGAAAGCACTTAACAAACATCGAAAAAAGATGATTACGAATGACCAAAGTTTGAGTCAATAGACAACTGCAAAAAGGGCGGAGTTATTTTTATTTTTCGTCTTCCAAGATCCTGTTTACCATTAGGAGCTGAAAAATCGGTCAAAAGTTGCATCGAAGCGCGACGCGACTGAAAGAGGTTCGAAAGAAAATTTATTGCCCGCGGATGTGATGTGTTTTTCAGCGCCGAGTATCGTTGCGGGCTTTGCAATAATAACCGTCTCGTCCGCGACCGATTCTAATAATAATCGATCGATTTCCGAAGCAGATAGGCACGGACACAAGACGCACACGAGCGATCCCGTGGTATTTCGCATCGATATCATTTGACACTTCAAGTTCGACGTGATATAAACTGCCACTCAAATCAAAATGTTAGTCGGCGGAAATTTCCATACTTGTTACATTTTCAATTCAACGAATTTTGTACAACGATTTATTTGCAAAAATCATGACATTTCCAACTCAAATTCTATTTCGCACTATTCAATACGAAAATAGATTCAAAATTAGGGTAATTTCACATGAAAAGTGTGAAATTGCCAGAATGTTTTTTTATATTCGACAAAAGTTTAGTTTATCTCTACTTTTATCGATTGAGAAAAGAATTTTTAAAAGTTGGAAATTTGAGTTTAGATAAAACTAATTTAATTTAAAAAATTTTTTTTGATGTTCAAAAATTCAAAAATGGCATCTTAGATTCAACATCGAAGTTGGAAAAATACAAATCGAACGACTGTAAGGGAATGCGGTTGTAAAAACTCGAACCCGAGAGATACGACCTGGCGGTATGCAGAGGGAAGGAGATACGAAAAGATTAAAGAATTTGCGGAAGGCTAGTAGTCACATGTGCAACTCTCACGAAACGTATGTCAATGAGTAATGTAGATATCAATAAGTTGAAAAATTGCTTCGTGGAAATTCGAGCCGGCCTTTTACACAGATGTTGCCTTGTTACAACGTGCACCATATAAAAAATTGAAAACATATATACACAGCCGCTCCAACCGTTATGCAGCCGAATCAATTTACAGATTACGTTACTCCCTTTTTTCGTTTTACATTTTGAATAACATTTCACCCTCGAACTATTTTGTTTTTTTTTTTCATAATTTATTCTTTCCGTGTTTGTATTTAGTTTTTCCACTTTTATGTTGCCTTGTGATTCATAAAGTTTGCACTCATTTTGAATTCACCATACAATTTTCCATTCTGTGCCCATTTTTTTGCTCGTAAAAGGAGCATAAAAGCAATCGATATCCTGATATTCGAGCGACAACTTTTGACATTGTTTACTGGAATGCAAAAGTATTTAATTAGCATCGCTGAGCGTTCGTGCTTCCATACAATTATGAACATTTGCACCACTTCTCTTGCAAAAGTGGAGATTTTCTCAAACTCCCATCAGACCAGGCAACTTTTTTCTTTCTACTTGAAATGAGTAAATAATTATATCACAGATGCACAAAACCTTTATGAATCACGGGCGGGGCTTCGCCCAAGATTCATTTTCGATTTCGATTTGATTATTTATCTGAAACTTTCATTTCCTTCGGCTCAAAGTTTCAAGTTTAGAATTCTAGTCTCAAGTTTTTGACTTGCGTATCAATTTTCTTCAAAATCAAAAGTAATCAAACAAAAATTCATTTACAAAATTTCTATAAAATTTTAATTAATTTTAATAACGAACTGTTTTGCACATTTTTGAGATTTTATTGCACAGTTTTTTTTTTTTTGAAAAAAGAAACTTGAATTATGGTTAGTTTTCAAAGTCTTGTATCACATTTCAAAATGTTTGAAATTAAAATTAATTTAAGATATAGTGAAAAAAATGGAGTGACGTAATTTTAGATTCGACTGCGTAAGGTTTGAAGGTAGTGAACATGTTCACCTCGCCTAGACTCAACGTCGATGGTGACGCATTCCGCCGGTCTTGTGTCGAATTGCATGAAGATTGTTGTGAAGGCAGGGTCGATGACGAAGGGGACCAAGAAGAGGAAGGCGAAGAGGCTGAAGGTGCCGAGGAGGATGAAAAACGCAGTTGTGTAAAAGAGCAGCTTCTGAAGAAACGTCTGCTCCTCTTTTTCGTCTGCCATGTCGGGCAATCACGCCTGGTCCTGTCGCCCAATCAAGGATCTCGCCGCGTGATGTCCCACGATGAACCGGCAACCGATCTGTGTATTTAGTTCACATCCTTTTTTTCACCCTTTTTTCATTTTGAAAAATCAATTTCGCTGAATCATTCGTGCCTCTCAATTTTAAACTTTTTAAAAGGGGCTTTTTAAAAAGAGACTTTTTACTTTGACAATAAAAAAAAGTAATGATGTTAAAAAAATTGAACAGATTGAATCAACCTTTAATTTTAAAAATTTCGCGCGAAAAGAAGTTATAGTGAAAGGTAAACTTTTTTCACAGTTATTATTAATTCATCGTCCAATGAAATGGGTCAGGTTCGCGTCCAGACTTGCCTAAAGTTTCGAAACCACTCGGTCCCGCAAAACAAATCTACTCTGTTTTCTCAGTCAGCCTTCTTTCTCAACACTCATTTCCTAGAGGGAGTAATTCGCTAACGTTACGTAAAAAAAAACACGTTCTCTAATTCCACATCCACGCGAGCGGAAAAAAAATTGTTATTGATTTTGCGTCGAGTGAAAATCTAATTTCTAAATAATACAACTTTTTGCTCGCACGAAGTCGACAGCCTTAACCCGTAAATAGCCTAGGTGTGTCACGCTGAATATTTTAAGTACACCTTATTTTAAGAACATAAATTGTATTCTATTCAACTAATGTTGCACTTGTTTCGTAATTATGTAACGCGCCGACGTAGTTTCTCCTGTAGTTTCTTTCTTTTTTTTTGTTTCAAACAAACTTTATTGAATGATGGTTTAAATCATGACTAGGAAAATGTTTACTCTCGTTTGGAAGCTAAAATCTTCAGTTGAATATTTCGTTGAAAAGTTGGCTAATAGTTTCGCGGTGGTGCGAAATTTGTTCCTCTCTTGAAATAAAACGAGGACCGCCTCGCACTTAATCTTCATTACCGGCTCAATCAGCCAAATAGAGGCTGGCTCTAAGTACCGCCGCGCGTTCGATAGCATCTTGATTTACGCTACAACCGCCCTGCCTCCGTGGACTTGCGTGGACCATGATAATGTCAAGAATCTGCATCGTATAACCATCAATCGCGAGCGAATTTATTTTCTAACATACGAATCGGTGTTTCAAAACGGCGCAAATCTAACATACAAATCGGCGCGAAAATCGTTGATCTTATTTTAATCGAATTTGTCTGGTCAAAAAATGATCCCTAAAAATTTACGATCAAGCAGGACAATTTTAAGTAGTACAAATCGATGAGTAACAATAAAACCGTTTTACTAAACAAATGTCTAGAAATTTACGGAATTGAATTATGGAAGCATGACGTTAGCGTTAATATAATCAACTTGAAAATTAATTGATAACGAGTACTTTGAAACAACTACAAATTAGAGATTTGGTTTGAGTTGGCAATCGTTTTTAGAAAGTTTGGTATACGTATCTCGAAATACTAACATCGTAATTTAACAATTCAAATTAGAAGTAAATACAAATTCTATTGAATCTTGTTTATCAATTGGAAAAATAGACAGAAGTTGCATGCCAACTGGAATTATTTTTAAACTGTTTTTTTGAATATCTGAATAAATGAACAAAATAAGAATCATAACTGTTGGTCAGAATCATAACTGTGCTTTCCTATGAAAAGGAAAGCACAGACCTGCCCCAACGCGACTTTACGTAACCCTTAAATTCCAACTCGTGAACTTCGTTTCGATGTGGTAATTATAACGGTGATGTGCGTTGCGGGCGCCAAAATTCGTCCAACCTATTTAGGTTTATCAGCCATAAAGTGGACACTTGTGTCTTTCGCGTGACCTATTACGCTCGTAACATAACCCTAAAGTCGTCGTTAACCATTTGATAAATTCGAATAGCTCGCGATCAGATGCTTATCACATTATCCCAATTCGATCAACTCGCTGTCTTATTTTTCATTCCACTCAGCTGACAATTCCATCAGCAGTCAATATTAAACCAGCTAAATGTCAAACCAAAGCCATCAACTTTGTACAGGCACAAAAATTGTCATCCTGGCGCGAAAGGTCACACCGTGCACCAGATACCTACATCCGAATTCTGACCCGTTCCATTGGATGAGCTGAACATAACCCTCAATTTGTTATCAAGGATTTGATCACACTCCAAAACCCATTCAGGTCTGACCAAAACACATTTGTACTACTTGATTAGTGCTTCAAATCAATTTTAATCGTTGCAGTGTTTGAACGTTGATTATAAAAGTCGAAATTTGAATTTGTCTCATTTGGGAAGTACAAAGTTTTAGGTATTTGAGAAACTAGGCACAAATGACGAGCGGGTTTGGTGGACTGGTTACCCCCTATAAAGCGGAAGAGAATTCGTTGGGGCATGTCGCCCTCTTCCTGTGCCCCCGCATCGTCCCTCCTCGTGTTCCTCGTTAACTTTGCTGTGTGCGCAAAGTTGCGACTCGAAGGAGGCCACCACGTCGTCACAGGCTACACATCGGCCGGGTATCGCACCGGCCCCCAGCTATCACTGTCCACCCGGGACCGGGTCTACGTCATGGCTGCGAGCAAAGGCCGACCTGGCCGCGGAGCGAACTGACCCGTTTATTATCGTCTCGGTGGCATGTTTCAGCGGTCACGCACCGTTTTGCACGCGCGGTCGCCGAATCACGAGTGAGGGCTCGACGCGACGCCGGATGATGCCGGGACACCACTGCAGTCGGCCTGGCTTTTGGACGAGCTTACTTTGCCCGCGACGAGAGCGCCACGACGGTGCGAACTGGCATCGACCGACGCCACCGTCCTGGGGGTGGCGAGGAGGCCTTCGAGCCCCCGCGTTCGAGCAACGGCCGCGAGAATGCCGCCTCGTATACGAGCATTCTTTCAGCGAATTAAAGCAGGCCAGACGACCTGCACCACTCCATCGATCCTGGATTTAGACTCCGCGCATTTCATAACACTTGTCATTCGTTCTGTCATGACCATTCGCACTCGATTTACCAGTGCGAATTATTTTTTATTTGTCAGAAAATATTATAGGGTATGGAAAATTGCATGGAAAATTGTTTTGAGATATTTTGAAAGGATCTTTTATGGAGTAGCTAAAATCCATCATTGTCAATGAAAAGTGACGATTTTTTGTACGATGATGTAGTTTTGGGTTAAGAGTTTAAATTCATTTGAATCATTATTATGGATAATAATATTATTTTATTATTATTCATAAATTGATTTTATTCATTATTTACTGGACGTAATAAATAATTGATTTTAAATTCATCGCGATTTCAAAATTATTTTCAAAGTAACATTATTGTTAATGTTACTTCAAAATGTAACGTAATTTTTTCATCTTATTTTTTTATTCAAACTTTGCCAATTTATAAATTGATTTCATTGATTTCATTATAAATGTTTCATTTGCTTGGAGTATTTTAATCCGGTAAATCAGCCAAAACGTTTGTATTGTATCATGGAATTGAGGTCCACTCTGACAACATGAAACGACAATATTATTTTTATTCCACATTCTGCACAAGATCATAATTGAGGTAGGTCAAAAACAAACAAGCTACATCAACTTGGTTCAAGTTTTCGAGATTGGCTGTTTGATTAACAGAACTAATTCTACCATGAATTAGCTTACAGTTCAAATCAAAGTTTGCAATTGTATCCATCTAGATGTGATCAATATTGCTTTGATCCTTTTCAATTACTCAGACTTTCTCCTAAATCTGCTCTCTTCTGAAGTTAACTGAATTTAAAAAAAAAATAAAAAAACACATTGACAATAGTCCGAAGTTTGGTTTTCATGCAATACGTATTTTCCATTTATTTTTCATCAAATTGTGATGTAAGAACCATGAGCGAAATTGAAACCAAGAAACAGAAGAGAAAAACGAGAGACATGTAGCTGTCGTCAGTCAAGTTCCTGAGTGCACACAATAACAGAAATCATAACTTTATGAAACGCCCGCTCGCGAACTCAATTTGGCCTTGTTTTCGCAAAACGTCTCCGGATTATCGAAAACTTTTCAGTTTATTGCCTCGTTAATTTCTTGCAAGCTAACGCGAACCTTCTAAATTAAGGAAAAAATGCACGACTCGGTGTCACTTGAGCTTCTTTTCATAATTACAAGCCATTACAAAATTGGACGAAGCAAAAAATTGGAACAAAACCTAATTTTTTTTCTGATCCTGTTCCCTTCGTCGGCCAAATTCGCGAGGATTTATCGCGGCTTTAATAACTTGGCATTCATCGTCAACACGTGCGAACCAACCGCTTGTTCTGCCGCAAACATCATATATTAGGGCTGTGCATGAATCATTGAAACACGTACCCCAATGTAACGTTGGAGATGGTTCAAAAAAAACTTACAGGCAATGGAGGAAGAAAAAATTCCGGGAAAAATTCCGAATAGGTTTTCTTTTTACAAAAAAGGTTTCGAAACGTTTGCCAGTTCGATGAACCATTGAAATTCACGTCGAGTGACGTTGTTCGTTTTTTTTTCGACTCGTCTTCTTTTGAACGCTCGATTATCGTTTCTCGTTATTTGTGGAGATGAATTGAGAAAGTTCATGGAATTCTCGGTTGTTGTGAAACGAAAAGTTTGTGAACGTTTGAATTTTTTAACGATTGTAATATTTACGACCATTAAAATCTTTTAATCAACCATTTTAATTTTAATGGAAAAAGTTAAATACTTGAAACAAAGTCAATACTTCAAAGTGTGATTGTGTTTCTTCTTTGTTTTACAGTTCATCTTGAAGATGTGAAACTATTTCTAAGACTGTGCCGTTACCATCGATAAAGACGAATTCCATCGACAAACAGGCCAAATATTAGCTAATGAACAAAGGAGGACAAGTGGTCGATCAAAACAAATCCATAGGAGTAGTCTTAACAATGTTATAACGAACCTCGTCACGTACATTCAAACTAAAGAGCACTTGGCTTTCTGAAAGGACACTTGTTTGTGGGGTATAACGAATATGACCGATCTTGCACGTCTAACAAGGTTTCTGTCACGAAATCCGAGGTGGACATCAGATTTTAACTCGCGATTTATTATAGAAAATTATGGAAAATAACAAACAATCTTTAACTTTCTAATTATACTAAATAAGTTATTTGATAAATTGCAAAGAACCAAGCTGAATCGAGCTGAACAAAAATTTAATTAATGGAAGTAGTATGGAAAGCGAAATTAGCATTTTTTCATTTTCGTACGACTTTTTCTGGGAATTAGAAGCTCCAATTTACATAATTTGCTTTTAATTGCTATAACGATCTCAGACTAATTTTGTTTATCTTCAATTATGTTGTTGTGTCTGATGGTAGTACACTGAAAAAAGAAGGAAAAGAAAAATAAAAGCCCTTACAGCAATTAACAGCCGTTGCACTTTGTTAGGAAGTACAATAACGAAAATGGCGTTCGACAAGAGGTTGACTTGAGCGAAATTTAAGATCAGTTGAGAAAAGCCGGTGGGGACGGGATAGAGGGTATATTGGCTGGCAGCCAGTCAACTGAAATGTGGGCCAAACGCTCTGACACACCACGTGCCGCCTGTCGTACACTGATTGTCGATATCCTCGCGTCACATGCAAACGACGGGGATAAGTCTTCGCGGTTAATTGTCAGAGCTGCTGTTATCGCAAAGTGCATCGCAGGCCATTCTTGCAGCGAGTCTTCCAAACGAGTGTCGGCTTGGCTTTTCAACCATGTCTCTTAAGATGCATCGATATCTGGCGACTTTTAATCCGTCAATTATCCGATCCAGGTTGCGATTAGAATTTTCGTCTGACTTGTTATATTGTTCTACCACTTGAACTGTTTGTTTTAGTTTTCAAAACAATCTTTGTTTTAAATTTTTAGGTTTTGTGAAATCGTTCGGAATTGATGTTCAAATTTATGAAGTCATAAAATTGTAAATTTCAATTTGACGATATAATCGAAACTACACTCAATGCGACAGCTTGATGGTTTAATCTGGCAAGATTACATCTTTGAGTTCACGTCTTACTGTAGTTTGAAATTCCACTGGAATTTGTAGGAAATAAAAAATAACGACATCTGCAGAGTTTGGAATTGAAATGGCCATGTTCTGGGGACGTAAAAACGGCAAAAATTCAATATACATAATTGTATTGTAACTTGAAGTGCCTTTTATGTAGTAGCCTAATTCCCGTTTTGTCAGACATCGTTAGTGATGCCAGTTGGAGTTATTGATTGCAATCAAACAAATTAAGATAGCAGTTGGATGATGTGTCGGATGAATTTATCTTGATATCCTAAATCCTCATTTATTTAATTAACTTTTCATCGAATGAAGGAAATGAAATGTCGTTTCACCATGCTACCAATTTTCATTTTTCATGCCCAAATGTCATGACAACCATTTTTTCTTTATTTTAATAGTTTTAAATTTTATTCTGCTTTATCAACATTTGAATTAAAACTAAAATTCTTTATTAAAAAAAGTGGGACAAAATGGAATAAAAAAAAATTGTGTATCAGCCTTTTTACAAATCTGTTAGCGGAATAAATACGATGAAATAAAATAAATATCAATTTGTTCAATGAAGAGAAAAAAGGCGAAAAAAGTACTCGGTTTCGCGGTGGATGCAATTTGTTAACTGCAGCGATCGTAACAACCTCCCCACTTCGTTGGAACAGACACAAACAGTGGTTCACAGTTGATCTGTGGAAACCGGCTATGGGCACAAACGTGTGGCTGCGCGTACGTACTATAGTATTGATTTTATGATACGATACGGCAACTCCGAGGTGGAGCCATCAGAGCTGCTGAGCTCCGCCATTTTTGTTGTTCCTTACGAAAGCTCCGCTGCGGACCAAGCTCGCTCATCCCAATCCATAAAGTGATCAAGTTTCGTTGTTCAACTTGTGAGCAAGTCAAATAGCAAGTCGGAGCCGGGCTGCAATCTCCACGTCATACTGCCACTTACATCGAAAAAAAAAACCATCAACCTCTCGACTCCTCTCTCCGATCTGCGACCGAGAAAACCGCAGGACCGACTTTTCATCCTTTAAAGACGTCAAGGCTGTTTAAAGGTTCGTTAACAAATAAACTGTTGTCAAGTGATTTGACCAGAGTTTAATCCGGCGTGATTCGCCGCTTGACTTGCGATAGAATTGAAATTTTCCTTTCTGTTTTTATCCGACACGTGACTCCTCTCGACAGTGTTAGATATAGATGCGGTATAATCTCGTCGAATCCAATTTGAGTGGTCAACAAATAGTGTCCATTTTTAAAATTACTTTCAACACAAATAACAAATAACAAATATTTCTTGTCACACTTTCGTTACGTTCTTTGGAAAATGTTTTTATTTAAAAATGATTGTTTGTTTCATTTTTCGGACCATTTTTTTTCTTTTGAAGATAACGATAATCGCGAGATTACGTTTGAGAACATTGTTGTCTAGAAAACAGGTGTCAGCTTTGATTAAGGCCTGGAGAGCAATTAAGTGTCTGGTGAATGGGCCTGTGATTTAGCCAACACTAGAGTCAATGCACCAAGACTCGAACAATCGCGACAAAAGCAAAGTGGCGAACGACGTGCAATCGCTGGAAAAGCACATTCACGCGCGGTATTCTCAAAAGCCCATTATGAGGGCTTTTTAGTATCGACACGTGGGCCGCCGGCAAATTTGAAGAACCAAACTACACGTTTATAGATCGGTCAGGGTAATCGCTATCACATTTGCGGATGATTGCATTTGGTCGCTTTCGTTCCCCATCGGTGATATAATGTTTCCAACGCAAATGAGATCACATTATTCTTATGCACAATTGGTCCCGTGCTTTAAACTGCTTAAGTGCAAACAGCATTAGACGGCTTAAAAGAAAAATAACGTTAAAAGTAACGTTTTCCAGTCTAACTTCTCGAGTGCGACATGATTTTAATGGGATGAAGATCTAATAAAAAAATACAAGAAAAGTAAATTTGAGAAATTTTAAAATTTAACAAAAAATAGAAGATTAACGTTACTACTAAGATGATTGATTTTAGTTTGGAAGAATTTAAAACTGTCATGGATTTAAATGAATTATAAACGAGGCGCCGATAATGCGAGCATACACCTCTGTTATTAGAATATTTATTTATCGCAGTTAATGGCGACTGATTTCTAGCTTATTTGGGTGTTACATAACTGAAACTATACGCTCAGATTAATAATTCGATATACGAAACATCAAAACGACAGTTACAGGGAAAAAGAAGAAAACTTTCCTTCCAATCGAATTATTCATGTTCTTTTTATTATCGTCTATTTTTAGGCCGGAGAACTATCTCTCGGTCGTGAAAGTCAGCTCGTTGAGAAATCGACTAGATCGTGCAAAAATAGGAGTGCAAGCTGAAACAAAGATATTATCAGTTGATGTATCAATATTTTTGTGAAATAAATTGTCTGCCTTTTGTTGCACAACGGAAGTGAATCGCCTTACATAACGTCGTAAAGCAGATACTTACGACGACGTGTTTAAATAATCTGAAGCACGATAGGGTAAGACAATCTCGTTAAAGAAATTCTGCATGAGGGCGCCGCACAGTCTAGCTGTTGCTTGTATGCGATGACAAACAATTGTCTAGACACTTGCTTTCATCGGTGCCGATTAAGTGAGGTAAATCGTGAAAAAATAGATAGAGTGCAACTTTAGCACCGTTTCTGCAAAGTGGCAGTTAGACACTTATTTTATCGTTATCAGTTGGATTGTTTTTCGTGTAGGCAAGATCAATATTGTACTTTTAACCCAATGTACAGCTAAAAATATTGTACAACAAATGGGTCACTTTAACGCTACTGAAAATACAATTGATAATGGCGTGGTTTAAAAACTTAAATTAATACAATTACGATAACTTATAAATATAAAGTAAAATAACATTATTTCAACCTCAATTGAACAAAAATGGACAGCAGAAAAGTGTGTTTTTAGTTCATCATGATTTTAGCTTTCAATCATGATACATTTCTTTCAATGTGTTTGAAAAACAATTTGAAAGTTGAAAAATTTTCAATAGTTCACATAAAAAAATTTTATGTTTAATCCTTTTATTTTTTAAAGTTCCATGAGGAGATTTCGAACAAATTTGTGTGATTTTGATATCTACAAATCAAAACTCGAATGAAACAATACACATCTTGGCAATAAAAGTGATGAGATTCGATTTGCAATTAAATTCAGAGTCTATCAGCAGCAACAATCCGTGCTGGTTAATATTGGATTCACGTATAATCACATGGTACCCATTTTTGAATGTGCCCGACCCTAAACATAGACGAAATCGATCGCGCAGTCATCGTAACGTTAACCTACTTATGAACCAATTCACAATAGCGCTGAGCTCTGGGTTAACAGACTCGACCACCCGGCGGATATCGACAAACACTCCCCGCTATTTTCGCATTAAACATCTTAAACACTTAGATCAAACTCCTTAGAAGACTTCAAACTATCTCAAAATTAATTCATCATTTTTAAAACCCACTTGCAATTCAAAATAGAACCACCGATGTCATTTTTGTACCAATAGGGTTTATTCTCTAACAGGGTAACCTCGTTTTTTACGACAGGTTGTTACTATACACCAACATTGATATTTTTTTTCGTCGTATAGTTCGATCCTACCTCAGTTCTATAGTTCGATTTCATAACTGGTAATCAAATAAACTTTTTGATGGATATCAGTGTAAGGGCAATAAAAGTTTTGTCAATAACTTGAACGTGTCGCTCTTACGAAATGTGTTCCAATACGAGTTCTATTTGAGTGTAATAAAAAATCGCAAATCAAAATCACATCTGCTTTGCTTCTAGAACACACACAAAAAATTAAATCAAGACCGCTAGAACATCAAACTTCAATTGGCATCTTGTGAGTGCTGCAAAAGAGTAGGGCCGGGGAAGGAGAAAAAAATCGATTGCATCTTGCATTTATCCCACAAGGTAAGGCGCATAGATGCAGTCACCTGTGTCTTCCCATACCATCGACCTAAAACGGCATCGAGCAGGTGACGTCACTGCAGTATAACTTGTCCAAGACCGCGCGCAGACTCAAATATCGATCTGGTGCGCGGACGCACGTTTAACGTTTGCATCCAGGAGGCACAGACAGAAAAGCTTCGAGGTAGTGTCGTGGTCCGCGTTAGACTCGTCTTTTTGACAATCGACGACTTGCAGATTCTCAAAGGGCCAGAGGTTATGCTCGAGTCCTAGTTAACGAAGCGTCAGCGTCATGGGCAAACAGGTGCCAGTGGAGGATCTGGTGGTGCCGCCGCAAGACACCAAAATCTGCGGCACCATCTGCATCTGTCAAATGACCTGCGTGCTATCGTCAGTGGCCCTGGTCTACCTCACCGTGGCGATCTACATGCCGAGCTCGCGCGCCATGTCGTCTGGAATCAGCGAGGTTCCCGTGATGTGTACGACAATTCGCGCGGCCAACATCGACAACTGCGAGTGGGGCAGCTGCGGCGAGTGGTGTCTCTCCAAGACCTCCGGGCCCTGCATTCAGATCTACGTGAACCTTCGGCGAAACGGTTCGACAATACTGCTGGCCAACTGTACGAACACGACCAACAAGACCTGCTATGGCATCGACCAGGAGGCCGCGAAGAAGGCCAAGTGCATCGCCGACGAGTGCCGCAACCTCACCGGCACGTTCAACTGCAGCGCCGGCACGTGCATCAACATCACCGACGCGTTCGAGTGCGTCTTCCACGACACCGACCCGCCATTAAAGTGTTCAGGCAGGCGCGGCAAGATAACCTGTATCGACATAGACGGACTGTTCAACTGTAACCGTGGAACTTGCGAGAGAATTCGAACGCCCTATAACTGTGACCGCAGATGTGTCGACATTCCCACCAGGAATAAGAACGTCATTATTCTCAGCGGGGACAAAGTCTATCTGAGTCACTGCGAGAGTGCCATATCGGTGGATACGAACAAGGAGGTCTGGAACGAGAACAGAGGTGATGTCATGATAGCCTCTTGTTATGGAGTGTTCAACTCAAGTTCGGGCGTGGAGGCGGTGGATTGTATCAATGGTTCTGTCCTGGCTAAAGACATGCTCACCGACCTCACGAACTTTACATACCTTTCACACCTGGCTGTCTACGCCACGAAGCCTCTAGATGATTCCAGAACGATCATGCCTCCGGAGAGCGACCTTATTATTGCCAACGAGAGCAGGTTGCTTATTAACCTTGAGGGCTGCGTTAATACTTTGAAGGATGAGTGCAAGTATTTTTTACTCGAGTACGGCAAGGATGGATCTGATCACAATGCTCGAGCCAGGTTCCCCTGTTTTTACGCCGAAAAGAACACCGACGTGGTGGTGTCCAGGTTCGACTTGGAAAGTACCAAGATGGAATTCCTCGTGGGTTTCCTACTGCCGAGCATACTTTTCATTATCAGCTGTTTGACGCTCATTTTCTGTCAGAGAAGAGTAGTCGTGGGAGACGATGCGAAGATGAGGTTTAAAGGCACCCCTGGAGCCCTCGCGGCCATGGCCATAGAGAAGAGCAACTCCGCTAACCTGAGCGATGCCGGAGGAGGAGATTCCGTCATGGCGCTCTGAGATCCGTCACGTAAGGCGCACGCCTCTGTGTTTTTCAGTCAGGGTTGGGGTCATGTAGGCTTAGCGAGCATTGATTTCTCACGCACGGACGGATTTGTTTTTCTCCCTTCTAGTTGTGTAACTATTTGCAATATGGGCGATTTGTGCTGGGGTGATGCTTACAGTACACGACAAACAATTAGGACAGCAGTTTTCTCTTAAGTAGGTCTGACGCTTCTGGATGCTTCTGATTTTGAGGTTACCAAGCAGTCCACTCCTCTTGGTCTGTCCTAGGGCAACAAAGAACCTAACAGAAGAATTTTGTTTTCGCATTTAAACTGAAAAAGCGTCAGATTTACTTACAAAACACGAATAGTTTTTGAAACTGGGTTGCAGCTACTTTCTTCTCCGTGAGATACTCTAGAATATTAAAATCAACTTTGCTTGAAATGTAATTCGCTAAATGGAATGATACTGTTGCTGTACGAACAAGTCTCGAACACGTCCAAGTTCATGAAAGTTGAGGTTGTTTCTCGCGTCACGTTTAACAAAATACTGTTTAGCTGAACTTCTAATTGATCCATTATCTGTATGAAGTGACAGGCTGTCATGAGTGTAACTCAACTATTAGGAAAACAACAATTAAAAAATGTAAACGTTCGATTTTTTCGGTTATGTGAACACGTGCACTCAAACTATAGGGTTTTAAGTTTCTAGAAGTTGGTACTGACGAAATGTTGGCATTTGAAAGTAATGCAGAGTGAAGATGTAACGAGATTCTGCACAATTTGTAATCATCCTGCTTTGTGATATTCAAGTATTTGTAACGGACAAAAAATTTTGCACACTTACGCACATACTACGAAAGAGAAGAGAATATTTTTATACATTTTCTACTTCGCATTATATAAGTATAAACAAACCGCCTTTCAAAAGCAAATCAAATGTACCAATTGATATCGCAAAATAAAAACGAATAAGCTTGAACTCGAAAGCTCTTTTTCATTGATACAAGAATCGACTCGCTATAAAAATTAATTAGTGTACAAACTTGTAAAACGAAATTATAAGATTTCCAATTGAAACAATAAATGCTGAATGGAAGTCAATGTGAGCGTAGCTTTTTATTTCATTACACTGATTACATTCTTTGACTCAACTGTTTTCTTCTCATGGCTGATTTTCCATTTACAATTTTCACGTTTTCAATCGCCAGATTAATTGGCAGAACGAAAAAAAACTTCAGGAGAAATTCTACTCCTCGGGACATATTGATCCAACCTTAAGCTACTTCTGATCTTATAGTTGACACGAAACCTCCTTAAGTCTACTAGTATGTTAAAGTATCGAGTATAGCTCATCTTCTGGATTTAATAATGAATTACGATCCCAATAAACTTTAGTAACAACTTTAGTAACAACGTTTTAAGAGATTGTTACTATGTTCAAGGAATGTATGACAATTTTCAGTTTCAGTTTACTTATTTTGGTGTTTATAACTGTGAAAATTTAGATGAAACCTAATTGCTTGTTTAAAATTATTATTTTAAATACTTTCCTATTTCAGGCATTCCCCTCCTGGAGGAGAGTCCGGCTCGGCAGTCGATATTCTCCCTACGCGGACACTAACAAGTAGAGAGGTGGGGAACGCGTGGTTAAAATTATTATCTCATTGATATACACACATCCAAAGCAAGACTTTCCAACTCGCACTGCCCGCACGTTTTGGAGACGCTCGCACGTCCAATCAATAAAAAACACGAGACAGAGGCTGAGGACTAACCAACAATTGCTGGCGAGATACAATTGCAAAAACAAAAACCAAAAAAAAATATTATAGAAGAGAATAAGGACAACTAAAAAAGCTGACTTTGCATTCAACAAGACAAGAAGAATAAAATAAAAGAGGGGAGCTGTATTATGGCTGCTTCACATATTGCCAGCGCAGTTAGTTAGGCATGAATTACGATAACAAGTTGTATAACACCGCTTAGAATAACTTCTGATTTTGCGAATGTTTACGATTCGAGCCCGAAAAGGCTCGCGAGCGGCAATCATTGATTCGGACGAGTCAACGGTGATCATGGGTGCACAGGAGGGGGAGGAGGAGGAAGAGGACGAGGACGATACCAAGGCGAGCATCGTCAGCGGGGTTTTGCCCGGTGTCGAGGTTCAGGCCCTGGTGGAGAAAGCCAAGTTCTACACGTCACTTTGCATGGGCACGACTGCGATCCTCGCGGTTTTCGCTTTTCTGTTTCTAATACCGTTTGTCGTCGAACCTGCAATTTCCACCATCCTCTCCGACTTCACGCCACAACCTGTTGCCTGCGTCACTTCGGCCCATGTTTACGCTGAGGGACTCAAAAACTGTTCCTGGTCTAGTTGCAAAGAGGGTGGGTTTTCAAACAATTTTTGTATCAATTATTTTTCTTTTTATTTCGTATTTTTATTCTCTTTGAGAGTTTCAGCTTTGTCAGTTCACGTTACATCGTTAATGATGATACATATCACGGCTGACCTAAATAAATTATTATCCCTTGCTGATGTAAAGTTTCAGTTACAAAGCTCGAGTTTCCGACGTTAATTTATTTTGTGTTTGCAGGTTGCACGAGTGCCGCGCTTCGATGCCACCAGATCAAAGTGAACTACACCAAGTTGCCGTACGACGAGTTCATTTCGAAGCCCCTAGGGTCGGTGCCATGGGACATGGCGCACACAAGGTTTTTTGTAAATACGGAAGGTTGTGGCTACCCTCCACGAGTCAACTGTTCAGAGTTCGCGAAAAAGTATGGCATCTTGAACATAGGAAAGGTTTTCCCGTGTTATTACAGCAGGACCAACCCTGACACTGTAGTTGCGAGGTACCTTTCGAGACTATTCTAGTTCTATTGATTTAAATTATTTGAAGGAAGAAAATGATTAGACGTATTTGCTCTCAGGTACTCGTGGGACGACAATCTCAAATACTTGGTGTTGGCCTTAGCAGTACCCATTCTGCTGTTCACAGTTTCGCTCAGTGTACTGTGTTATTGGTACTGTCCACCAATCGGCAAGAGTTGCGGTGGACCCAGCAGGAGTCTTATTGACAAGTACGACAGAAAGGAAGAGTAAGTAACCAGTATGTATGCAGTGTTCAGAAAGTCAAAGCAGTAACAATTTGTATCATCAAATAACAAATTTATTAATTTTCTATTTTTCTAATAGAAAAATAGAAAATGAAAAAAGAACGTTGATTGCACGTTTTAAATTAGAAAACATGCTTTTTTGAATAGCATCCTGGGAGAGGACGAGTTCGAGGAGGATGAGGAAGAATACTGACTGCTACCCAGGGCGCACTCGCTATCGCGCGAGTGACGCCAAAGGAAACTGAACCGTCGGACCTAGTCGAATTTCACCTTTGAACGAGCATACGAGACACCAACCGACGCTGCTAACCGACAACTAGCACTTTTCATTCGAAAATCGTATCGCTTCCATGCAATTTTATAACTTCGAGGATTGCTCCAACGACTCTCGGCCAAACGGATTCAGTCAAACAGACTTCCATCGCCGTCGACGATGTTCTGCTGAGACCAACGAGCGACCTGGATATTGATTGCCTAAGCGCACATTAATAGTTGCCCGTTAATAATACCTTTTTGCAAATCAAGCTCGACTGCTGTATCGTCAATCAAGTTTTGCCCATCGCTTTGATTGATACTCGATCTTTCACTTTTTTGTTTCGAACGACAATATTTGGAGTGAACTTGTGTGTGCTCTTGGCGAAACTCTTTGGACAATGGTCAAACGTGATGCAAGACTTGAAAAATGGGTTCTAGCAAGTCTGAGATAATTGTATGTTGTTACTATGATGATCGTTGGATTATATAATTGTTGAGTAGCCGTGCTACACACTTTGGAACAGAATTAACAGGTCTCGTTTGTGTGCGTAAGTTAGATCTCCTGATTGTTTACAATTTCATTTCCAATTTAAATCGTTCACGTAAAACACACGAAATCTGAAGTTTATTCGCCACTTACATAGAAAAAACACGAAAATTGGAAAAAAATTGCATACAATTTGTGGTTTGATTGATAACAAGAATTTGAATTGAGGGACACACGTGACGCTAAGGCACTTTTGACGGTATTCAATTAAGAATAGAATTTAGCTTTAAGGTAGGCTAAGTTTGACTCGTTACTATTTGCAGATATATAATGAAAGATACAATTGACTTTAATATATAAAGTTGTTACGAATTTTATACATGAGCGCGTAGAGCGTCCGGTGATCGAAAGCCGTCATCTAATCTTAGAACAAACATTTCAGTTTATTTATTAAAGAGCTTGCAATCGCGAGTTGATGTACTCCCAAATAATAACTTTTGGCTGATTAAGCTTAGATTAGACTGTGTTTTATTTTAGTTTTGTCATGACTAGCTTTTTGAGTGTTGAGTATTAAAAACTCAATTAGATCTGGTCAAAATTTGATTGGGAGTACTGAAATCTCGTCCAGCGCTCTTCTACATCTAGAATGGTTGTGAATCCTATTACGAGCCTTAACTCGTTAGTCTGCGATTCCTAAATTTTCAATGAGAGCTTCTAATTTAAATAACGAACGGAGCTTTTTGGGTCGCAGGCTTGATGTTTCGGCACTCATTCCCATCAAAGCTTGCTATAGAAGGTAACGCTAATTAATTCGTTATGTTTCGTGGTCGTGAAACTCGTCATTCCACACAAACCCCGAGCGAAATGACGGTTCGCCCTTTTCAATGATATTCTATTTCAACCGGTCCAAAGCTATCTATCTATTTCACGTCGACGGAGTTGACATTTATTTTTGATCTTTGCTGGCCGCAAACCATAATTAGTATATTTCGTTGATCGAAATGTTGTGGTTGAACAAAATGAATATAAAATAAAATAGATGTTCGAAAGTCGACCGGTTGATTTATAATTCATGTTTGATGAGGCGATGTTAAAAAAATGAAACGAATAGAAGAGCCACTTGAAGTGACAAAACAAAAAGATTGAGTCTTTCGGTGGATGTACATAGATGTATATGAAAACATAACGAATGGTTCATTGTTCTTCTTTACCCGAAAATCGGAGGACTTGTGTGAAGAAAGAAATGTTTTGAATTGCAAAGAGGTCGAGATAAATTGAGTTCGAATCATAAAATATCAATTACTGCAATGAGCTTTTGGGTATTTTGCATTCATCGGATAATGAGTATAATCGTTTATAACAAAAACGTGCCTTGGTTTCCAGACAAAAGTAAACGAAAAAACGAGGATTGTTCGTGCGATTCAACAATGTAACTTTGAATAAACCGATAATCGAATCTAAGTACGTAGAATAAGTTTCTATTGACCTTAAAGAAGCTGCACGATTGGGTACGCTTGTTTGTCCAAAAAATTTTTATCATTTCAAAAATGTAAGTTCGATTGTTCAACCGTGCGCTAAATTATACAAACAACAGAAAATGTAATTTTTGTCAAAAATTAGTACTTTATCAATGAGACTTTTGGATCACAAGGTTCTTCCTGTACATGATGATCAACGTCTCGGTGGTTTTGCGCGCTTCTTTGCGATAAATAAGTTTTGTATAAACTTGTACATTTTGACTGTACAACCGAAGTGAAATTTGAAAATTTATCTGTAACATATATTTAAAATTACATGAAACCGTTTTACATCCCAGACAAAATATAAAAAAAACATACATTTCTCAAATGTTCTTTTTTCTCGCAAACTTGTCAACTCGATTGTTTATTAAAACATCATAAATGCTCTTACAATCCGAAATTGTATCAAATTTTGTCTCTCTCTTATTCTCGTCGCTTTCAGTCCTACGATATTAGTGCCAAGAAGCATATATTCGAACAAAAAGAAACCGAATTTCGTATTCGCTTGCTCGCATCAATTTTCTCCGACTTCTTCTCTCTCTTTTTCTTGAGACATTTTCATTCGATATAAAAAAAAGTATTTAAATCACTCTTGCAATTACTGTAAGCGACGTTTTTTTAGTCAAACTTCCCCTTTCTTCTTGTTCGAGACAAGTGATTAACACCGGTGTGTACGACGTTATATTCTATTGTCCTCTTTGAATTTGTTAATCAAATTTATGTTCATTTTTCAAACGTGACGGACTATTTACTTCGACGAAAATTTACCGCCGCTGTAAATACCTACTACCATGTTCTCCTCAACAGCTGTACATAAGTCCATTGATGTCTCGTAATCTGCCACCTTTGCAACAATTGTAAATAACAATCATGTACATTTTTTGTTTGAAATATAAAATACAAATTTTCCGTTACAAACGAACTTTGATTATTTCAGTTTTGCATTGTGTTAAAAAAACGCGATTTCAAAGCAGAGCGAAACGAGAACAGTTTTTTGTTGTCATGCAGATGGGACGAATAATTTCAATCTGAATACACATTTTGTAACCTTTTTTCCTTGAATTATAAAAAAAAAGTAAAATGGAAAATGAAATGTAAGTTGAGATCGTCGAGCTGAAATTGCGATGATTAGTATTTAAAATCGATCAATACGTTTTGCGTTATTGCAGGATATTAATTGTTCAATTTAACCGTGATTCTATAGGTGTACGAGAATATTTGACTGTAAAATGGAGTTTAATTAACACAAATATCTAGTGATTAAATTGTTATCAAAATAATATTTGGATCATGTTTTATCTAATTGAATGAAACTGTTGAATCCTCGGATTGAATAGACGTTCAAAAAGCTTAATTCAAAAAAATAATACTATTATTAACGTTTCTTCGAGTTTCAATTGAATCATGTCATGAAATCAGTTTGATGCAATTTTTCATTCAATTTTGAAATCTTAATTAAATAAAGAAGTATTATTAATTGGTCTTCGCTAAAAAAATTTATAATTTGGAAGAGAGGTTTTCAAATGAACAGAAATTTGATAAAAAAGCAAAGTGAAAAAAAAAATAAAAAAAAAGAATAAAAGAAAAATCACTGAAGAGACTTAAGACTTTTTTTTGTGTAAGACGCCGGGAGGTAAGAGTTGTAAAAAGCAACAATTAAGTTGGCTAAGTGATTTGCCAGGTGAACGGAAATACGCCATCCACAGAGCGTAACCCGAAGCTGGAGGGTTGACCTTTTGAACCGTACATGCCGCTTTCCCATTTTGGCTGGATTAGCGCCGTGCACGCTTTCGATTCAACCCCCGTAAAATGAGCGCAGGGCGCACGCTCGCCGAGCGATGGGAGCTTTTGCTTTACGTGACAACGCGTATATATACACGACGGAAACTCGTGTTTTCAAACAGTTGATAGCCGCGGTTGAGGCCTCGCGAAGCTCGTCGTCACGACGAAAAACTCGTCACTCAAATGGCCCGCGAATCGTGGTCGAAAATACGACCGAGAGCGAGTGTTATTGTTGATATTTGAAGTGATCGTGACCCAGTTAGATCAGACCCTCATTTTTCCCCCTCACTTCTACATACCGGTTTTTTTAGTTTTCTAGGTAATTATTTATCAGTATTCGGTTTGTTCAATGTTTTCAAATTTAAAGCTTTTCTACCAACAGAAACATTGAACTCAAATTTGATTGTTAGTTTAGAAAAGTTTTCAAACAAAATTTTTTTTGTTTTTATCAGAAAATACTTTAAGTAAAATGTAAACCCGCAAAAAGTTTTAACACAAATCTTTTTTCAAAATTTTTTTTATTTTCTGGTTGTACGTTGTTTGTTAAACAATAATTTTTATGAGATTATTGTGATTTTCAATAGAAAGTTTATCTCAGTTTTTCCCTCGTTTTTGTATGAAAAAAATATATTCCTCAATTTACAAAAAAAATGATAGTTTTAATTACATTCGGTAAATTATGAAATGTTCAAATATTGTTCTTGCGAACTTTTTTTTTGGCCAAAATTTAATTCTGAAGCTCTTTACACAAAACAGATGAGATTGAGTCGCCCAGCAATAACAGAGGGTCGTGTTCTCTCGGATTCACACAATTTCTCAGTTCATTCGCTGAGCTTACTCGTTGTAAATTTAAACAAATTAGTTTTAATTCAAACATAACAGTTCCCACGTAACGAAACAACTTTTACGAACTCGTTCTCCAATTTTTTTTTTTTTTTTTTTTGAAAAATTTCATTCCACTCGTTTTTATATTACTTTTGAATGCCACTTCGTTGCAACTACTTGCGCAAAAATTTATTTCAAAGAATCAGAAGTGAAGTCTTTGTGAAGATCGATTAGTATTCATGCGATTGGATTTAGTCTTAACAAGATTAGTTGTAACTGGCTTTCGTCTGGCCGGAAATTGCATGCACTTGTTGATCGGGAGACCGAAGTTTTTCGATCTATAAATGTGTTTGGTTGTCGAACCTCAAACTAACGTTCATAATTCATTTCTATGTAAGCAATCCAAAAACGCTTTCTTAGAAAAACGTAAAAAATCGATTCAAAATTAACTAATCGAACATTATTTCAATCACGATGAATTCATTTATCCGAAAAATGAGTTTCACAGAAATGCAAGTCCTGTGAGAAGCGTTTTAGTTTAATCAGCACGCTCAAAGTAAACTCCAACCAACTTTTCATCTTCTCAATATTTCTATTACATCTGATTTTTTAACAAAAGGTTACATTTTGAATAAAAAACATCTTATGAGAGTTTCCAGAAAAAAATATGCAACCAGTAAAAAGAAAAGTTTTGATCCGTTTAATTGACCTTTTCTGGTCCAGCCTGTCTGAGGAATAATGTCGTTACATTGAATGCTGTTGCGCAACTTTTATTGTAACATTGTTATTGACCTTTTTCGAAGAATTTTTAACGTCATTTTGCCTGACGTTCCGTCAGTCGCATTGCAAATTTTATGAATTAACATAAGAGCAAGAGTTCATAAAGGCTCATCATGTACAGCATAAAATTCACGTACCTTGGCGACTTAATGAAGTTAAATGTAGAGTAATAGTCTTAAGTACATTAACGTAATTTAATTACTAGTTTGGAAAGTAAAGGCGTGGCGGAACGGCAATCTGTATCGAGTTCAAATAATGTTCCATCGGTTAAATCTAGACTGTTGACTTTTCGCGTACCAGTCATAAACAACTTACTCTATTTTGGTTGCACAATTTGTGACAGTTCGTAGAACAATTTGAATTTGTTAATAACTTCTTTGAACAAATTTTGTTGCAAAAAAGTTTGTCAACATTCGAGTAAAGAAACAATTCAAGTTTAAAGAACAAATAAGATATCAAATTATTGATTAAAAAATATTGATCTGACTTGAACGATACAGTCGAAGTCAAAGTTGAAGTCGAAGCAAATCAGTGGAGATTGATTTTAAAGTTAATAAAAAATTCAACATGGATTTGACACAGATATGAGGAGTGTAAACTGTCTGTTTTTGCGCGGCAATCAGATTTCAAAGTCGATCTAAAACGAGGAACAAACTAAAAGCCGGAGGAAACTGAGGAAATGGCTTTTGAAAATGCACAAAATCCATTCAATCTCGCGATACACGCTGAAAGCAATCACAGTGCGAGTTGCTAATTAAATCTGCATCTATCGATTCAGCTGACGGTTCTAAGGCGAGTCGTTGCGATTCGTTATGGGTCGCAAGTACAAGCCGCGCTTGATACCAGAACAAGATCGCCGGATTTGCGGAAGTATTTGCTTATGTCAGTTTACAATCGTGATTAGCTGCGTGGCCTTGGTCTATTTAACCGTTGCAATCTACATGCCATCTCACAGGTAAATTACACAATTACCTTATTTTATTACAACCGTGTTGTTTGTTCTTGAACTCGTAAATCCTTTCATTTTCTTATTAGTTTTCAATTTTCTCATCTCACAAAATGAATTAAAAAAAGAGCAAGTTAATTAACCAGTGTTTTTTTATTACGTCCATTCGACAAGGTGTTTTTCAATTTCGTATGATTGATTTTGCGTGCGAAACAAAAGAACTGAAAATTGAGGATGATTTATTTACAGCCGGGAAGAATGTTGGCTGAAACTAATCGAGCAATCTATCAAATTTTAGAGCTTTCCACGCGGGTATAGAGCCGGATCCAGTGATGTGTCAGACGGTTAACACCACCTTGGTGAATTATTGTTCCTGGGCAAGTTGCGGCGAGTGGTGTTTAACCAAGACCACGGGCTTTTGTCCTCAAATTCACGCAACTGTACGCCGCAACGGGACCGACGTTATTTTCGAAAACTGCATCGACATGGCGTCAATTGCGTGCCCGCAGGTAATCGTTTCGATGAGAACTTTCCGTGAGTTTGTGATAAATAGCAAAGCTCTTCGGAACTTTCGCTTCAAGGGTTCAGACCGAATCGTCCCGGTGGGAAATCGCTTAGATTCTTGTTGAACCAATCGGTAATCGATATGCGATATGCTTTCTATCATAATCTTTCATAAAAATTTTTGTTAAAAAAATACTCCATTTCTCAATCAAAATAAAAACTTCAGAAATATAAAAATCAGAAATATAATTTCTAAAATCAAAAAGGTGATGACAAATATAACAGAATACAACAAAAATAACAAATTGAAAATAAATCAAAATAAAACAAATAAAATAAAATAACAAATTGAAATATTCTATCGACCTCTATGTTTGCACTCTTTGAACTGTACAATATTGTTGTTTGAATTACAGCTACACATGATACTTAAAATAAATAATTAACAACTTGAAAATGGTTCAAAGTGAATAGATTAGTTTAAATTCGATTCTTCAAATAAAAATGAAAATAAAAATAATTCTATTCTATAAGTTTTTCTATTGAACATTTTGAAAACGAATATTTTTGGAACCACAGGTAACATTAAACTCCTTGAAACGTTTCAACTGCAACAACGGAACCGAATGCAGTTTCTTGCACGGAGTGTTCAACTGCAGCCTGGGTCACTGTTCGAACATGAGCGAACTGATGCTGTGCCACCACAAAGCGGACGGCATAGTGCTCGACACAGACAAGGATAACTTGAAATTAAACGGTTTTTTCGAGTGCGAAAACAACCGCTGCACAAAAATCAAGAAGCCTTTCAGCTGCGACCGCTACTGTCCAAAAATAACGACGACGAATATAAACGTGTACCTGATGCGCGGCGACACCCTCGTCTCCGCGAGATGTTCGCGTGCTTACGCCCTAAACAGAGCTAATGGCAAGTTGCCCGGCACCAGACTGCCCAATCCTGTCCAAATTTGGACCAATAAGAGTGACGTTTTTATCGCTAGCTGTTTTGACGTTAATCAAGATGGCAGAAATATTAGGTAATAAATTTGTTCCAAAAACAACAAATAACAACAGCAAAGAAAAGGAAAGTCACGATTCTGATTTGTTTCTGTTCAATTTGTTCTTGTTTGGGGAAATTGATTTCGGTAATAAAGATGAACTAGATGAAACTTTCATTGAACTAGAAAAATACAAATTGTTCGAATTCTTCAGTCGAGTACTAGACTTTTATAGATGATATCAATCTGAATAATGTTTAATAATTAGCCGTTATGGAGATTGGCTTTTTGCAAGCCGATCGAACTTTGCTAACGTCGATTTTTAAGCAAATCAAATTCATTCTCTGGAATCGAATAAATCGGGTCAGTTTGTTATTAATTTTTTTGTTCAGATTTGGGCATTTGGATTGACCTTGAATTTTTTCCATCAGCGTAGTTTGACACAATTTACCGTAGTATTTTCTTTCATCCATGACGTCATTGCGAAAATAAGGGAGGGTAAATAAGTCCGAGAGTATCCTTCGTGACAGTTACGGACGTGGCATAATTTTCTTTCACAAGGTTGGGATTAATTTTTCCAGATTCGCCTCATTTAAGGAGGTTAACTTACTTTCCTAAGTACTCCACCGATGCCGTAAAAGATACTCAGTTTGAGTCTATCTGCCATTGCAAAAACTAATATTTACGAAAATTCAATGGAAAACCCTTTTTCTTTGAAAAATTTCAGTTGTAATTCGAAGTTGATTCTAATTTAATTTGATTGGTCATTCTTCAAAAATGACCATTTTTCGAATAAAGATTCTTTGTGAGATACAAAACACACGACTTACGAATGTTTGACACGAAAAAACAAGATCATTGACACGCTCCTATAATTGGCTGCGTTGGAAAATCAATTAGGCGATCCAGATGATATGACCGAAAAAGAATCGATCCACGTGACGCTGACGTATTGCACACGTAGAAATCGCTGACGATTAAAACAACAACCGCAGCGGAAAAGTTTGTTAAGAAATGCTCTATCGATTGGCATGGCTCTGTTTTCTGTGTTTGCGTATCATTGCTTTTGGGTCATCGCTTTTATCTGATAAGTCCGTTTGTGTGTACAAACAAACTCATCTCAGCAAATTTGTTTCTCTTTTCATTTCTGTTCCTTCAATGTCAACAACTCTTTATGACGAATCACATTAAACGAAAGTTCGATTTCTATAGTAACTATCGTTGTAAATTCTAAGGTCTGGTGAGAGACAAAATTGAATTGCACGGATTCAAAAGATTTTCTTTTTCGTGTTTCAGGCAATTAATAAGGTAGGGAAAACACATTGCACGCGAAATTACTTTGTCAATAAAAGTTAACCGCAATTATCGAGGCAAATCACTTACTGCGAGAAAACAGCACACAGTTATGTAAGTTCTTCAACATAACACTTCGCCATTTTTTTCTGACACACAATTCAAAGTGAAAAAATACTTCCTTTCTTGTATCATACAAAGTTTCAATTTCTAAACTTAATTTGTTACTACTGCATTCTCAAAATTCAAATTCAAAATTATCAGCGTTTTCTATTGTTCGAACGACTTTTTCACTTTTTTCTCAGTTAATTTGTATTCACGTCGATATTTTGCAATTGGCTATGAAAAATATTGTGCTGACAGTTCGCGTCCTCTCAATAAAACACGCTGTTGAAGTTCGAAGGCAAAATACATGTGAAATTCCAGATGAATGTGTAATTAAAAATCGATATCCTTGAAGCATTGTCAGGATTCAGTTGAATGACGATTTGAAGTTGACGGTGTAGTTATAAATGACGTTTCGAGACTCAGAAAAGAAACAGGCTCACATTTACGATCATCGTCAAGAACAATATACGAAAATGCTTCACGCCAGAAAAAAAGAGCGGAACGAAAATCGATAAGATGAAAAAAAAGGGATTGGTCTCAACGTTACGTCAGCCTGCGATTCGAATGGTTATTGTCGGAGATGAACGCAATCGGGATAAAAGAATCTGCGAGTTGTTATTGTAACAACGCCCATCGATTTTTCAATGTTATTAGTTTTATTCGTTCGTTTTACTTTTATCAAACAAGTAAATGAACAACATAAAAACAAACAAAGTCTTACATAAATTTCGACTGCTCTATGGATCCCCACTTTAACGATGTTTTGATCCGTTTCATTCTCATTTTATTAATTCTTCTCTTGCAAACACAAAAATATTTCATTAAACATTTTTCAACAAATGATTTAACAATCATACAAAAATAGAAACAAAGAAAAAGTATGGCAAAAAGTCGAGGACGAATTTCCTTTTCTTTCATTGACTTTATTTTAGTGTGCAAAATTTGTTGATAGCTCGAGCTGAGATTACGTGCTTTTTTGATCAAACTAGGACGGAGGATTGCGTGAACGGCACGCTCTTAGCCAAGACGGCGATTCCAAAGCCAACGATCAACTTTACGACTTTTCTTGGGCTTTATGAGAAGAGTCTGGTGCGCCCGGTGGACCCAAAACACGCCTTTGTTCCGGACCAACGAACGCTCACCATTTATAACACATCGCGCCTTTATATCAATTTGGAAGGGTGCGTCAACACTTTGCGAGGCGAGTGTCGCGAATTTTTGAACACCCATGGAAGTGACGGAGACAATCAAACTGCCCAAAGCCGATATCCATGCTATTACAATAAAGTAAGCTATTTTAAAATAAGAAAAGAAAAAATGGTGAAAGTGAATATTTTCAAAAATATTTTTATATCTCCATTGATTCTGTTTTTTGAACAATTTTGTTTTTAGATGTTTGAAACTTGGTTTTAAAAAATGGATTTTATAAGATCGCTGAAACTGATGAAATTCCTTGTTTATATTCGGATCACGTTTTGAATGATGTTTTCCACCCCGAAATATTTTATGGGCCAACTTTTATCTCATACGAACCTTCATCTTGTACTTATTTATTTAACTTTTCTCCCATAGGCATAAAGCTCTACATTTGGTTTGTGAAAACTTAATTAAGTTTTCGGAAACTTATTTTTATAAGGAAAATTAAATGAGAAAATCAAATATTGCAGAAAGATATTATTTTTAATTTTTCCTTTTTTCTGTAAAGATTTCATATGGGACAAAAATGGATTGCAGCAGTTATTCGCGGAAACGCGTATACGCTTTGAAATACATTTCATTTGAAGTTATTGAACTAGTCTAGCCGAGAAACATTGAATCGATTATCATTTATTATGTATCGCTTTGGTAGCATCAACCGAGTGAAACGTAAATAGAAGCGAACCGAAAAAAGATGATTCGCAAAAAGAAATGATTCCCATACTTTTTCTCGTCTTTAAATTTGTATTCCAATGTTCTTTTCATACAAAGAAGTAGCAGCGATACGTTCACCTGAAAAACTATTTTTGCTTTTTGATTTCCTTTTTTTCCATTTTTAAAATCTTTTTGAATGACATAAACTCAGAAAAATTACAAAAATAAAAAAAAAACAATTTTTTTTATAATTCAAAGTTGTAAAATCTAGTTAAAAAAGTTTAAACAAAGATCTAATTTCGAATTGGAAATGTAACTGATTGTTGCTCGTCGAGAGAGGTATAAGTTTTTGAGGTCAAATTGGCTATAACTTATCTGTACTCGGATGACATATTTACATAAGAGTGACAAAGTCTTCTCTACAAAACTTTTTTCTTATCCTCTTAGTTTAAAAAAGAAGAGCTAATTTATTGTGCGTTGAAGTGGCATCAAACTGTCGATAGTAGAAATTCGTTCCAGTTGCCTCTATTGTATAACGAGACGCAGTTTAGTTTGGCACAGTTTAGAAAAGACATCATTTTCCGCGGTCACTACACTTGATCACTATTCAATTTCTTTTTCTACACATACTTATTCGTTTCTAGACCAGAAAATTATTTTCTAAACAATATAGTTGAACTCTCAAGTGAACGTATTGTTTCAACTGTGTTCGCAAATTATCATATTTTAATTTTAGAAATAAATATTTTCCGTTTCAGCAATTCCCGCCTAAGTTCGTCTACATTTTTTAAAACTTTTTCTCAAAATTATTGTATTCGAGGTGTTTTAAGTAGAATTTTGATTTTGAAGGATTTTTAAATTTGTTAATAATTTGTATTTGTTTACAGAACGATTCCTTTTTCGTGGTTGCTCGTTTCGACTTGAAGAAAACTCGTAGAGAATTGTTAATAGCCGTAATAGTGCCGTCAGTGCTCTTCGTCGTAAGTTTTACGACCCTGGTGATAATTACGCGGTTGGTACAAGTCGGCGACGACGCAAAGATGCGGTGTCGATATTGTACGGATCAGCAGGAGAATCGAGGCGAGGATGAAGGACTAATGGGCCATACGCTGACGGGGCGTCAACACGTAAATAATGAGAATGAGGTCAGGAGCATAGCGCTCTAGCAGTTTAAAGCCGACTCGTCGCACGCGACGCGATACGAAAGTTGCCCCTCTACGACGCCGACGACGCCGCTGACGATTCCGTTTCAAGCGAATAACAAATTGAAACTCAAAACTGACACGAGTGCACGCTCAAGTTTTCTTCTTTTTTACTACAGCTTTCTTTCTGAGAACATTTTTTTGAATCTCTTTTTTGAATCATTCTGTTTAGTGATTTTTTTAATAGTTTTGAGATACTTTTATTTTATTTGTGCAAAAGACTGTTAAGCAAAATAATGTCATGCTCGTTTTATGCTTAGATTGTTACTTTAATTTTACTTTTTTGTATATTTGAAATTTAAAAAAGTACATTAGTAAAGGCAGGTCCAAGAAGTTATGTTATGAAATATTAATATTTTAATTGATAGTTTAAGTTTTATATAGAAATAGTTGCTGGCAATCATATTATTATTTATTACAACTGAAAGTTTATAACTGTTGATTACTTAAGACATTTTTCAATATTTAAGAGAGATGCGGGTGCATTTTCTGTTATTCATTGTTTTTAGAACGTACGATCCAATAATTATATGAATTTATCATGAGGCGCCGCTAGACTTGATCAATTTTCAGAACTTTAACAAAAAGCAAACAAAAATCAACATTTCGATTTGTAATAAATATATTTACTTCAACCACCAAGCATAACTTTGTAAGTTACGTATACTTTTAAGTTATATTTGTCAGCACATGTTTTGTAAACTTTTATTCTATACATAAAAGTATATAGAATGTGTCGACAAAACATGAGTCCAGATTGTTTTGTATAATGTATTTTATAAAAAAACGTTGCATTTATTGTTTCTACAGTTTTGTAAAAAATCGTATATCGTATAGATTATACAATTGTATGTATGTATTCAAGTAGTTAGTATACGTTTCGGAAAAATTGTTTAGTACGACCGAATATTTTCATCTATTGAAATTTGCCGAGAAACGCGCGCCTGGTAACGTAATTGTAAATGTGTTCTACAGGATTGAAATTTATCGACCGTCGCTGAATCAGTGCTTACTTTTCATACACAAAGCGAAATATACCTACGAATGGTACACCGCCACAAAAACCGTAATTTAAAAAAATGGTTCAACAAAATCAACCAAAATGCAATCACGAATATATTTTCGAAAAATATTACACTGAATAATAAAAATCGAAAGTATTAGACTAACTTTAAATAATTCATCTGAAATAATTTTTAACTCTAACTTTATATTTTTTTATTACGTGATAAAGATTGCAAATGTTGATTTAATTTATAAACAAATAGACATTTTACAACGAATTCTTAGAGTTTCTAAATTATTGTCATCAGAAATGTGATTATACAATTGTTTTTGTGTGAAGTAGTTTTAGTTCTTCTTAAAAATAATAACTGTACAAAATCATAAAGAACACGTTGTACAAATACAATGTAAACATCTTCGTAGCTTTGAATAATATATTTTTCTGTAAATTGCGTCTACAAGAACTGAAATGGCCAAACGTTCTAAGGATCCACACTTAGATAAAATGTCTAGATATGACGAAAAATTATAAAATTTTTTGCATAAAATTTCAACTTCACTTCAACTTCGATATGTGATTCGAAATTGATAATTGAATGAAATGTTAAAAAAGAAACGATTTGATAAACTAAAAATCAAGCTAAAATGTACATTCTGATATAAGAAATATTTTCCATCTAAAAAAAATTGCTATAAAGCTGATATTGTTGATGTGATATGTGTACAAAACTGATCTCTGTAGATGATCATGTGTCTAAGATTTGAGTCCACTTTGGCATAAAGAAACATTCAAACCTATATATAGCGACACACGAATGATAAAACAAATAAATGAACCTTTTAAAAAGATCGTATATTTACAATATATATTACCAATATACTATTTCTACTTCTAAAAAGTATATGATCTTTTTACGAGGAGATAAACATCTTATGCCTGGATACATAAAAATTGATGTGACTGCGAAAAACTTAAGCTTTAATTCTTTCTAATACAAAATTAGAAATTATTAGATATATGTTCCGAAAATGAGTTTTAAAAATCGAACTTGGTATTTAAACATAAATTTGAGGATTTTTAGTATAGCTAAAAGTCTTGGACAAAAATTTTCACACCACAAACTAGCCAAAAGAAAAAAAAATGATATTCTCTCTCTAATTAACAAACTCAAACAATATATATCTCAAAGCTATTTTCCTAAGGTCTATTTTACAAAACTACAAAGTACAACTAAACCATAATTTTGAAAGTTGCTTGAAAGTAAACACGTATTTTATAAAACCTTCGCAAAAAAATGAGTTAGTCGAAAATATTTTTTAACGAACGAAAACTCATCGAGTAAATTGAAGATTCAACCGTGCAAACATGTAGATTTCATTGTCCAATCAACAGTCAACGATCTGAAAACACTTTGCTGACCACTTGCAACAAAATGATAAACCCGAATGTACTCTTCGTGCCTTCTTCCGTTACGCCACTAACGATTATTTGATTAAAAACGTTCATTCATATGGAAAAGAAAAATGTATCTCACCGAGCGATATGTGTTTTTTAAATCAGACTTTGGTCTTTTTCAATAAAAAATCAAACGACAGAAATTTGTAAAAAGTAAAATGTCATTTCATCCAATTTGAATCTTCCCTTTGTTCAACTTTTGTATGCAGAATTCTTTGATATTTTTCAATACGAATTACTACTTCAGTATGAAGTAGACCACTTCAATAAAAATAGTTCAAAAGGTTTTCCAAGATTTGTACAATGTCAGAACAATTTTTCATTCATTCATGTTCTGCACAATGTCAAAACAGTATCTCAATCTTTTATGTTTTGCACAATGTCGAAGTCATTTTTTATTCGCAAACTGACGGTATTGTTTTATTAAATTAAATGAACCTGATACTTACCTTGAACTGTTCCTGGCGCCTGTGGGCATGCAACATCATCAGCTTCTTTTCTTCTTCGGACATCAAAGGCTCTCTGGCTGGCCTTCCGGAGCCCCTCTTAGACAGTTTAACAACAACTTTAGTTTTTTCATTTGTACCCAAAAAGTCCTTTGCTTTCATTCCACGTAACATTTCCTTGCCGGAAAACCAAAGCTGTGCTAGTTGCACTTCAATCACCTAAATTATAAAAAAAACATGACTCAAAATTATGAAAAAGCAAAACAGTATTGTTGAAATACTATAAGAACTACTTAGAAACCTGTTTACAGAGTTTTCAAAACGCGTATTTAGATTTGACAAAAATGTTGATGAACAAAAAATAACAAATGATTAAAAATGAACATACCTCCAATGAAGCCTGTGTGCCAGACAGATCCTCGGTATTCTCAAATTCCCGCTGAATCACGTCATGTGGTGGTAAACCCATTGGGTAGACTATCGTAACCGCGCCTCTCAATAAATCAAGCGCATCTTGTACACGTTTATGAGTTACCAGTTCCTCTCGTAGCACAAGTTTCTGTGTCAGAGACACGGCGGCCGAAAACAAGACAGAACAGAACAAGATGAGTGGTCGTTTTATGTGCTCGTATACATGCATATTGAAATAAAGTGTTCATAAAATGACATATAAATACTCAAAGAAAAGGCACCTTCGAAGTCATCGCTCGGGCATCCTCCACGGCTTTGCTCAACACTGCTCGATACTTTTCGCTCGGTTGTTTCCCATTCCGACGACCTGTTACAGTCATTCATTTTATTTCAAATAATATCACAAGTTAGAAATAACAATTTTTTCAACAAAAATATTTGAACAATTGTTTTTTTAAAGGTTTTATTACTTTAAACTTTAAAATGTTAAAGGTTTCATAAATTTTGAAAAAGAATTTTGATGGTACCAATGACATCCTTGTTGACAGTCCATCCATCCATGGGTACACACTTTTCTCCCCATTCATCGGTGAGTTTGAGTTCTTGAATTTGCTCGTCCGTAAGGCCCATCATATTATCAGGCAGCATGGTGCCATGCTTGGCTAGTTCTTCGATTTCTATTTATGGAACAGTAATAGCTTTTGAAGTTGATGGCATAATTCAAATAGCAATTACGCGGCTCATATGTCAAGTTACGCTGCAGAAACAAAAAGGGTAGCGAAACAAAAACGAAAAGTGAGACAGCGTTTCATCTCGCGCAAAAGTTTATAGTTATTGTAATGAAAACTCATTCCGCGTGTAAAAATGCTGCCGGCAATTTTGAATGAATGCACACGCCTCTGCCTCGTTTCAATTACCGTAACAAATTCGCGAAACTTTGAGTCGGCCGTTGTAGATGACGGTGACATCCTCGATGATTTTATCCACCGCAGTGTCCAGAGTCGTGTCGTAAAGAAACTGCGATTCGTCGCCGTGCTTTACGTGCAGTCTCACCATCTTTTTATTTCCTCTTTCCTAAAACCGATTGCAGCGTGAAAATCTGCTCAAATTAGAAAAATACAAGATTTGAATTACATTTGAAATAATTTAACTTCAATAATTTAATGTGAATTAATTTGTTTATGTAAATACATATTTTATAATTTTTGAAGTTGTTTTTTATGAAAAGTTGTACAAGTTATCAGTTCCTGATAGTGTTACAATCTTTTAACGGTTTGCGATTCGAGGGCGTCCCGTTTGATCGGCGAGTGCAAAAATATTCAGCAGATCAATGTCAGATTGATCGGATTGATTATTCATAGATACAATCTCGGCAAAACTATTAATGTTACTTCCTTACAAATGCGTGCCTCCGAGATAGCAGAGCCCGGGGATTATGTTGGCTACGTTCGCGTTTCTATTAGCATAACTTGATATGCATGTGGAATCGAGAGTTATAATATATCAAAAGTATTGTACAATTTATATTCAAAGTTCACGCGGCGATCTGAGAAAATGCACAATCAAATTGTATTGAGGCCCAAAGGTTACGAGTTATAATCCTTCCATTTTTACCTCGCAGCGTTTCAGCAAGACGGATTTTTCGTTGACGTCAGTCCGACTACACGTGTCTCAACCAGTCTCAACAAATCCCCCTTGGTTACGGTTGCTTATTGATTAAACAAAATTCTGCATGGTTGTCATAACTACGTCAAACGTTGAAATTTTAAATAAGGTTTTGAATAATTAAATTCAACTCGTTCAATTTAGAAATTAATTGTTGTTTTGATCATTCATCAAGCGAGACAAAATCAATTCAAGTATGAAATCTAATAATTCAATGAAACAAAATAAAATGTAAGAACAATTTTATAGGTATTTGATAGAACAGATATTTCGACCGATTAGCTTATAAGTTATACAGAGAAAGTTTAACTACAAATAAATTTATCTGCTAGATATGAATAGTTTCGAAAAATCACAACAGCGTAATAAAATTTGGTATTATATCAATAAATTACGGTTTGTTTGATAGGTAGCTACACAAATTCAAGCTATTAATCAACAAATTAATCGTGGAACCTTTTCAGCCGGCAAATTTTTGTCGAAGGGTTTTGCAAGTTGGCATTTGAATATGGCGCGGCGTGATTAATTGGATCGGGAAGATTGTGAAATAAAAACACAGCCTTTGTAATGAATATATCATATACATATATACAACTTCATTGAACATGAATTACAAGAATAAAGTCATATTACGCGCAGAGGAAACCTTATCGTTTCCATACCTCGAATCTACTGGCTCCTTGACACAAAAATATATAATATTTGCGACGTAAATAAATATATATATTTCATTCTCATATATATATTTACCTGTTTTTTTGATACGTATATAAATACATATAATCTTGATACATACTCGTATTTGTAACTCCATGAAATAAAAATCTATACACTTACTTATATAATATTTATTATTGTTTTTTTATTTCAATTATTTATACCAATGTGACTAGCATTACGTTTTAAAACAACGATTATTTGACAACAAAAAGATAATGATTTGAAATTTTGCTCTCCGTTTGGTCCCCGATTGGACCAAATCGTTTTGAACACATCAGGGATCGGGAGCTCTATTACACACTCATTACGTTACACCTATGTCATGAAATTTGTTTGCTTTGATTATGCGCTAAAACAATTTCTTAAATCCATATCTACAAGTTCAGGTAACACAGTGCAAATTTGACAACTATTCGGTATTACGTGTTATGGCTTCTTTTTTTCATTATTTTCACTCACAATTAGGACGTTTATCAGATGACGAAAATAGTTGCACGATCGTATTGTTGCCAGTCTATATCAAATGTTCAAACTTACGTAAATGTTTTTAATACTGTAAATTTGTTGTCAAATACATGAACGACTATCACGTACGTACAAAATTTTTGTTTTTTAAACACTAATTAAAATTTAAAAAATCTGCAGGGCGCATAGTTGGCATTGTCATATAAATTATTTACAGTGTCTATGCCTAAGAACATTGTTTGTTATTTGAATAAAATGATTCTTACATTAACTGTACAACGTTTTTGAAATATTATTTTTAAATGATTTTGTTTCGAAAAACAAAACATTTACATGTTTATAAAAAAGATGAAAATTGCTACATTAAAATTTTGCGTTGAAAAAGATGTCACATTTGTTTGAATTAAAACAGACGTACATACATCGAAGTAAAACAATTCAACAGGCGACACATATTTTATATCATTGCATTATAATTCATATTATTAAGCCACATACTTTTGGGTCGAGTGACACGAAGAATGATTATCGTTGTACATATACACTGTAAAACGCGAGTTCAAAAAAACTAACAGAAAAAAGTTATGCTTCCTAATTAATGTCTTTAATTTTTACTAACTTTTTTTTCATGTATCCATCAGGAATAATTCAACAAAGGAAAAGTACCAAGAAAAGTATATTCAAAAAATGAAAGGCCAACAGATATACAAGATACAATGATTTCAACATAAAAAAACAACAATGATCAATAAAACAAATAACAATTTTGAACCTATCTTAGTACCTATGGATGAGAACGATTCCTTTATCAGAAATAATCCTGATGATTTAGTGAACGATTGAGTTGATTTTTTGTGTCTTAAACAATATTATGGGAGAGTTGGCGCATGACGCTCAACAGTCAATAATTGATAACATTTAAGGTATATTTAACATCGCTCTATAATACTGTACACATACACCGACTTAATTTGTCACAAATTTCAAATTTCATAACGTGGAAAAAAATAACAAAACAATGATTCAACCATGATTGCATCTAATAAACGTCCTAATTCTAAATTTCGTATCACTTAATAACGAATTGAAAAAACGCAGAACAATCGTGTAATAAAAAAAGTCCTTAGATTGTGCTGTACAAAGGCAGATCGATTCCGTTTGCATTGTTGTACGCTTTCGCAACTATTTATGGAATAATCCGCGACGAATGTAATCGAACAGCCATTGTACGTTGCAACCTTGGTCGGAAATTTGGTATCTAACAGCAGCGCACAAGTTGCAAGTTTGCTCGTATCTCTCTTCGGCTCCATCTGAGTTCGTACAAATGGTAACACTCAACTCAACTCCCTCATTCGCTTCACAATCGTCGTACAAAACCATCCGTCCGATCAAAAATTACAAACGAAGAAAAAACACTCTATAGTTCAATAGTATAAAAAAATAATAACAAAACCGATTACAAAAAGTTGCAAACAATGTTTGTCAACGTTGAAAAACTGACGTCGGACAGGACAACAATCTCTGCCTCGTTTTTTGTTTGTTTATTTTTTCATCAAACTGGAATGCACCTTATCAATCGCATAAATGCTATCAATCGAATGTCAGTTCTTTTTATTACGTCGCGATATTATTGCGATTGACTATTTGACAGGTCCGGTCGATCAGCGTTTGTTGTACGCCAGTCCCGTTTGTCGGGGGCTTAGATAAAGACCTCGGGGTTATTGCTGTCGATAGTCGGTGTTTGAATTTGAAGTTCGTGTCAGTCTTGCTCGACGGGCGGTTGTAAGAAAGCAGGATTCTGTTCCTCGACCTCGCTCGACTGGTAGTCGCACTCGTCGCTTATCTCGCTTTCCACGCAGATTTTCAGCTGCGAACCGTGCAACTCTTTTGGTTGCACGGTAAGCTTCTCTCAGACTTTGCTCTCCGGGCCATCCGCCGTGTGCTTGAAGGAGTTACGGATTTTGCTCAAGTGCAACGCAGCTATGTGACCGTAGCTTTTGTTGTACCATTCTGGAGTTCGTCCTCTGCAACAAACCAAAAAATTAATTCGTTAATTTCAATTTCGTCACCTTATTTAATATCGAAGAAAAAAACTGTGTTTTGAATTACAAATCTTATGAAACAAAATGATGTAACAAACGAGACATTAATCAACAGATGACTTGTAAATGAATTTTTCGATGGAGAAAATTTGTTAAGAGAACGTTTCTAATGATGAGAAGTTGAAGAGTCCAAAGTTTCACTCACTTGGTGTCGACCCTTGAAAGATGCATTATGCGCGACTTGCCACTTCCACACGGCTCGATAAGATAACGCGAGGCAAGAACAATGCCGCGGGTCCCTCCGAGCATCACTGGAGCGTCGGGATGCTCGACGGATGTTTCCACAATGACACATCCACCTTTGGAAAGATCGTTTCTCCAAGATCTGCGCAATCGAGACATCAACACATAATTAGTTTCATTTTCTCCTCTCAGGTCTTTTAAGATGTAATCATGTACAAATTAAACGTCATCGTCCACTTGCATCTAAATGTTTCTAAACATCATTAGCTTAACAAACTTTGCTGTTACATGGTCGATTTTTAGAAACATTTTAGAAACAAAGTGAAAGTTTAATTTAATTATTTCTCCCAGGCAAATTTAATTTTTTTTTACATTGAAAATTGAATTTGAAGTTTTAATACCTCAAAACGCAATAATCCCTGGCAGGCAGAGGCATCATGTTTCCAGTGGCATATTGGAAAACTTCAGCGTTTGTGTCGAGTTTTGTCACGAGCCTCGATTTCAGCAGCTGCGGGTCCCAAATTTGCCTTTCACGGAGAACGCGATGCAGCAGCTCGTTGGGTGGCGCTTCAACTTCGGTGGAAACACGCCAAAGTCGGAGTGGATGGCCGTCACCGACTTTTTTGTACGCCACTTCCACACTCGTGTCAGCGGGATTGTTCACGGTAACCCAGCCGCGATTTCTACAGGCGATAGGAAAAAATCAAACAATCAGTCTTCAATTCTTTTCAATGCTAATATCGATTCTACGGTTTCTTTTTGCAACGTGGAAAACAGTACAAATTGAATGAACAATTGGAATGCGCATAAAGAAACGATAGAATGAAAAATTAAAATCATGAACGAAAAATGAATAATACAATTTCTTAACCCATTCTCTGTGTGCAGAAAATGAGTTAAACTAGTTTTCACGAAGTACAAAGCCAAGTGATTTTGAAATGAATTTTAGATTTTTACATTTTGTAAGGAGTTAAGAAAGAATACAACAATAACAATTTTTATAGGAAACTATTCAAACTATTTTGAATAGTTTAATTGTCAAAATTAGTCGACAAAGATGATTGGATATAAAGTTGAAAACTGAAGGAGATATCGGAATGTAAAAAAATATAATAAAATGTTTAGACAGTGATTGAGCTGACCTCTCCCTGCCTTCTTTGAGAAGTGCCGTGGTGCACGCGTTCAAGTATCCCCGCCAGTCCTGTTTGAGTTCTGATCCGAGCTCGTCAAGAGCAACAGGAACGCTTTCCTCCATGTAATTAAAGTGACACTGCGTCAACATATCAGATGAAACCTGAGAAGAGAAAGAAAACGCGGTGTTTAGCATAGAGCGATCGCACGATAACTGGATCTCGGGGCATCTCCAAGGACGACTCACCATGAACAGCTCGCGATGCGTTTTAACCAGATAGAGCAGACAATCGTGCGCCGCCTTGTTCTCCGACAGTTCCCTCGGATCTGGGATACCGACGGTCTTTCTGCGCCGCGGCGACACGCTGCTCGATCTGTTTGCGATGTTGCTGCTGTTGTGGTTGAAGTGGAACAGGCTCGGCGCGAGACACACGGCCAGGTTCGAAGCGGTCATCTGATTGTAGAACGCGTTACTCGCCACGTGATGGAGGAAGTCCAAAAGAGTCTCGAGTGCCTCGCGGTGCTCGTCTGGCAGCAACAGAAGCACGCACTGCACCGCGTCCGCGCGCAGCTCACCCGGAACGTCTGTTTCAAAAGCATTTCAAGTTCTCGTCAGTATTATTAAAGCCTCTTGTTCACTCTATCCCATCAGATGTAAGAATAGGAACAACCGAGATTATCATCCAGGTCTTCCCACCTTTTTTTTCTCCCGACAACTATTAAATCTAACTGGTACTCTCTACCTAACTGCACTAGATTTTATTCATGTCACATTCCGTAAGCTCTTTGATTATCTTTTAATTTTTTGTTCGTTTAACCCTTAAGTAGAAAAAAAAACAGAATAAGACTTTAATAAGTAATGACACTTATTTTCTTTAAAACTCAACATGTTAGTTTTTACTTCGCTCATCGTGTAAAAAATATGAAAGTTTATAATCCACGCCTAAAATGAAGTCTTCGTAACAATCATGACATTTCATTAAAAATTATAGATTTTAACCATTTCAGAGGATGGTCAGATTTCGATTTTGTCGGAATACAAGATGAATCTTGATGGTTTTACGTAAGGATGTAATATGAAATTATAAATCGAACTCACGTTGAAAAATGGCAATGAAAGTTTCTGAAAGTTTGTTGGTGAGAAGAGCCTCGGGCAGTTCCCTGAAATACTGTTTGACAAGGTCGGCGACGTCAAAGGCCTGCTGTCCATCGAAGTTGATGTTGTCGCCCTGCGTCTCCGTAAGGGCTTTGAGCTTCTGGATACGCGACCTGACGCCGCTCTTGCGGAAGATGCCGACCTGTTCGAGGGCGTTTGCTCGGAGCCACCTGAGGGCGAGCTGGATGCACTTTGGTAAAGCCTGACCGGTTCGCTGCAGGGACAAGAGGAGCGGCACCCCGAACACGGTCTTATCCTTGTAATCGGGCGACTTAATTTTGCGGATAAACTTAGGCAGCTCCCAATTCCAGCCGGTTCTGTGAGTGGGACAGTAGCGCTCCATGCAGGCAGTGAGTTTCAGCAGGGCCAATTTTCGCAGCACCATGAGCTGGCCACAGGACATGGACGCCATCGCGCGCGGACATAACGGGTCCAACGGCTCCGGGTAGAGGGAGCCGCGCTGGAAACTGTGCCACCTGTCAATAAAGAAACAGAGTTGGTTGTAATCGAACAAATGAATAACCTATTGCGGGACCGTTATGTCGGTGCGTTACACGAGTTATTCAATCCCAAGTGTAACCAGTTACATAAATTTATAAGCCGACAAATCAACTGACCAATTTTACATAATTGCAAAGCGTCGCGCGGCTAGCGTTACCGTCCGGCGCACAATGTAACTGATCCACAACAAATGTAACGCGGTGTACCATTGTGTAATTCACTTATCATGTCTTATGACATTGCACTGAAATTATGTGTCTTTTATTGTGGGTACCAGGAAATGGTTATTCTAAACTTTGCCGATGGAACAAGTGTGGTTTCATGGTTTTTTACTGAGGTGAATTTTTTTGATGCTATAAAAGTATAAGAAAAATGAAAATGAATATTCATAGCATTAAATCTTTAACTGAACTTGCTTTTTTATTAAATAAATTTTTTTTAACTTGAAATTTAATTCTAGTAAAAAAACTTTGATTAATTTCTATTGTTCAGTCTAACCAAATAATGACAACCCACCTAACGACAGCAGTTCCTTTTTGTTTCGGCGACTCCTCCTCCTGATCCGAGTCCTTACTGGCAACAGTAGAGCTGCTCTCCGGGCTCTCGGTCAGATCCCTCCTCGTTTTCTCCCTATAAACCGTGACATCCCTAGGCAAGGGTCTCGAGTCCTCCTTTGAGTGTCGCATACTCTTATAAAGTCTCTCCTCCCTCTTAATCGACCCCTTGTCATCCTGGAGTTTATCCCGGAACTTCTGAGAGTCTTTGCCCAAGTTGAGACTGCCACCTCTAGAGGGCGATTTCAAGCTCACAACCCTGTTGGACTCCTTAGGTGTCGTCACTTGAGTGCTAACGAACTCAAGGACCTTGGTATTATTACTATTAGCATCTTTGAAATACCGGTGCTTCCAGCTGGTTGGTTGACATTCAGAGTCACTGAAAGCTCCCTGGTCCTCGCGACTTCGGTGCAACAATCGTTTGGCTCTATTCATCTTAGTCCGGGTCGGGGTGGGAGTAGGACCACCGCCCTGAGACCCGTCCGAGCAGTAACTCGATGAATCATCTCCAAACGGACTTGGTGCATTTGTGGAAGGCGAAACTGGGGGTTGCAGGGGCGAAGTTGAAAGAGTCATCGGAGGAACCAACGCAGGAACCAGCAATGAAGGATCTGCGAAGGAAATCGGAGCCGGACCGGTGGGCGACACGTCGACGCAGTTCAGGTCTTTCATCTTCTGCTGCATGAGTGTAACGTCGAGCACCTGGGGTCCGCTTATGACCACCTCGTCTCGGTTATGTCGCTTCCTGCGTTTCGACTTGAGCGACTCCATGCGACGAAGGAAAGCCTTCGCACCGTCGCGCAGCCTCTCGGAACCGGTTCGACGGAACCTCGGACTGATGTCGTCCTGGTTGGCACCTGGAGGCAAGCTACCGTACTTAAGTAGGTCCATGTTGTCCTCTCCTCCCTCGACTTCAAGTCGGTCTTCCAGAGCGTTATCCAGTATTGGAGCGTTTTGATTCGACAGTGCCTGAAGCCTCTCGACGTTTGCCTGCGTGACGTCGCACACTCGGGACCATCTCCGGGTTTTCTTCTCGAATGTCCAGTTCTCACTGAGTGCGCACTGAGTATCCTCGTCTGAGTCTTCTCCTGTCGTCTGAAAGCAGAAATAAAAACGAAATTGTAATTTATTTGCAAAGAACAAGAAAGAAGTGTAATTGCACTTAATTTTTAACAATTGAAATATTTTAATTCCAACTTTATATTTATTTTATATTTTAATTTTTGAATTGTCAAACTTTGCAGGAAATCAAAGTACTTGTGAAGAAGTGTTTTGAAAGTATCGCCAAGCATTTATTCAAATGGTTTAAAGACTTGAACAGTAAGCAACACCTTCGTTTTGTTTGATAAACCAATGAAAAATGTTTTGAAGTATTTGAACTTTGTCGGTTCCGGATCCGACATACTTCGAGCCCAACTTCTATACGCCTTTCTAAATTCAAACTCAATTCCAAGACGAAACTTGACGCCTTTGTTGCTCGGATACACCAAGGAGTTTCTGCCAAACGACCTACGTGACTTGACCTCAGAGCGACAATGGATCTGATTTCTCATCGTTGAACCTCTACTCGCTAGGAGGAACCGAGAGCGTTTTGCACATGTGTGGGCCATAAATTAACTACACTGACTTTTTCGACTCTCTTTAGTTCTGCGTCCTGAAATCACTCCAGATCCTTTTTTATATTCCCACCTTTAATGTCCCTCTTTGAATTCCATTTTTCAATTTCGTTTTGTTTATTTATATCTTACTTTGTTTATTTCTGGTTCCTTTTTTTTTGACAGATCAAGTTTGCGGACTATTTTGAGTCGGACAAAAATAGATGCTGCGTGCGTGGGAAGCGAGATGATTTCGTCACATTGATGACTCGCGATAGGATCGACCGACGATTCAACAGGTTTGGTTCTCATAAATTCCAAACGCGATGACGACGACGCGCTGGCTCGTGTTGCCGCGACTGATTGCCCCGCGCGATAACGCGCGGCTTTTTCTTCAATCTGGCAGCCAAACAAGGGTTGCCCGCATGTCTCGATTATCACGCCTGGCAATTAAGCTTAACTTGTATATGACTTATACCAAATCGGCCGTTTCGTCATTTACATTCGCACTGATTTCCGTCTCGTTTGTGAAAGTGTAACTGACGAACGTTAATCTCGAACGTAATTTTGCAAATTCCAGTCTCGTTTATTAATAAATAAAATAAATGAACCATACCAAAACTTTCAAACCAAGTCAATAGAATTTTTTCAGATTCATTTTCAACTAAACTAATTCGTTCTGAAAAAATTCACTAAGAAAATATTTGGTTGTAAATTGTACAATTTAAAATATTTTGTAAATTTATTTCTCGTTTCTTATTAAATGAAAGTAATAAAACTATTCAAAACAGCATTTAAGTCAACAAATTAATTCTGAAAAGTTTGCTAAGGAATTTTATGACAGGACAGTATTTCAAGTAAGAAAAAGTTGGGTCATGTTTTCGGGTTAGTTGAGTGAATTTTTGTTTGTTGTAAATCTGACTGGTGTATAAAAAGTGGTTGATTTGAACTGGTCACTTGTCATAAGGCCAAGTTGAGATTCAAAAAAGTTCGGTCGAAGAGCGGACAGTAATCCTGGCGGATATGTATTTTATTTTGACATGACAAAGTCAGCCGTCCATGTTTCGGACGCGTCGTTTATTGCGAAACACAGTACTGCTATTTCGAGTGTCTGCGTCGGTGCCCATCTGCACATGGCCTACATCCACCCTGACACTGGACAACTGAAGAAAAAAAAACAAAAAAAAAAGAACACACAGCAAATTAGCCGCGACTTTTTAATTTTACGGTTTCAGTCAGTCGCCTTGTAACTGTAGGACCAACGGATCGTCTCCTTCGGAGTTATTATTTCGAGTAGCACGCGAGACGCGGTGGTTCTGACGCAACGAGCGACACGCAACGAATTCCTGTTATTATTTAACCCCCTCGAGACAAGTTTTGCTTTGACCGCGCGATTTATCGTTTAATTAAATTGCGATCCATTTCTGTTCCTCGGGTGGTGCATTTTCGGGGGACCCCGTCGACTTTACGAGCTCAAAATTAATGTCTTTATGATAATTAAACGAGCTGAAATTAATCGCCCGAATTACCAACTCCTTTTTCTCCCGGGCCAGCGTCTGACTTTGATTAAACCGAGACTTGTAAGTACGCCAAACATACGCCGAAAATTAAAAGACAAAAAAAATCAAACATTGAAAATCTTTTGCATCTTGCAGGAAGTGATTTTTTATTTAGCAGAGAGAGCCACGTTGCTGAAGGGGACACATTTTTGTTCCAGCATTGTGTACGCTTTTTTTTCTCTCATTGTTTACGTGGAGCAAATACAGCGATAATTACGTTGACACTTCCGTTGGAGGACTCGACAAAGGTTGGGACGACGAGTGCGTGGATGATACTTGAGCTATATGTACTCTCGGGTTTTGCAAAATTCCGTAGGCAGACGCGTGCCTCGGGCAAAAGAATGCGGAAAATGTCGATTGCGTTATCAGACTTGGAGGCGTCAGCTACGAAAAAAAAATTGAATAAAAATTTTGAACAATTCAAAAATTGTTTAAGTTCTAAGGTTGATATCTATTGGGATACGGATCTTGGTCGTAGGTAGAGATAGATGACATAAGACACGTTTCTTCCGCAATCGGAAAGTGATAATAACAAGGTGAACGGTGGAAAAATCAAACTAAAAAGATAAAAAGAGTTTGAAAAAAATAAAACAAGTTAAAATGCAAGTTGGATTTAATTAATTCGAGCCGAATAAGAAAACCAGAGAGGAAGAGAAGAATTTTCGAAAGGTTGATTGCAAGTTGTGCTTTGATTGAGATTCTTGAATGCTCATGTCCGAGCATTGTTAAAAAGTTTCAATTATGAGATGTGTAAAAATGCCAAGTTTTCAGGCGAAACGCCAATTAAAAAGTTTCTCCAAAGGGGGAGTAAAAAAGGATGAAAAAGAAGAACGCGAACGTCGAATAGGAGAGTCGCGGACAAGAAGAGGAACTCGTACTGGATATTCCAGACCAGACTGCTTGGCACGGATGTGAGAGAATGTTGCGCCAAGATATGCCGCGGCTGGAAAAAGACTATGTGCTCGTCGTCGATTTATTGTCAGCCTGTTGCAGCCTCTTTCACAATAATCATAAGTTGAGCATCAGAAATTATACCAGGCGCAAGGCAACTGATTGAATGATCGTTTCACGGGTATATTTTTCTTAAACGAGAAACTTACACCGCGATGTTTTCATTTCTAGGATGCGCACCGCGATTAATGAGATCGCTTGTTAAACACCAGGCGATCCCTCAATGCGAGAGCCTGCTCGGCCAACTTACAATCTTTTCGGGTCACTTTTTTTTCAAAATAATGTCTCACATGAATTATGCAATCTTTTTGTGAGCAAAAAACTTCCTGTTTTCTTTAACCCATTCAGTCACTTCAAACTAAAGGAGTTAAAAATTGGAAAAAATGAAATTTCAATTTTTGTTCAGAAAAAAAAGTAAATGATAGAAGTTATGGCCATAATTCAAGATAGATAATAGGAAAATTGTAAATCTCTCTGGATTGAGCAATGAAAATAATTGGCATAGATTGGCTCAATGAATAAGGCATAGGCACGCCATTACGAGAATGGTCCATGTGTCCACTATATCAAGTATCATCAAGTGTCCGCAGGACGAACGGTTCGCCGTCAGCGACTCGAAAAGGAATTCATCGCGAAATATGTACTCGGCTCATTCTCTCTGCGCTTGCTGCATGATTCATCGATCGCGTTTTTCCGAATAACGCCGCGGCGTGCCGCGGTTTGCTTCTTTCTCAATGAAACTGTCCACGGTGTTCTTCGACTCAATTTTCTGCATGTGGTTCACGCGCGATAACAAAAAATTATCGCTCAACATTAATGACATGATCATTGCACCGACAGGTTCGCGGTTTTTCTTCAAAACGCGCCGCAAGCATAATGCTCAACTTGATTTAACATTGATTGACAACAATTTTTGTATCCAAGACTTTTCATTTCCATTCATTCACTTTTCATGAACTTTTTCAATCCTTATTTAAAGTTTCTAATTTTAATAGAAATGATCCTGACGATCAACTAAAACCCGAAAATATTTCTTTAAAAAAACCTCATCCGTGCAATAACAAAAATCGTAATTTTTAGTTGAGGGTTAAACGAATGTTTATTATCTTTGATTTTAGAAAGAACATGTTTTGAGTTCAAACAATTCAATCTGGCTGGAAGAAAAAAAAGGAGGTCTAAAACGAAACGAGGTAACTCGGGCCAAACAAAGCCGGCCTCGTTTTCGTTGATCAGTGGCGTAATAGTACTTTTGTTTACAGTAGCTCGCGACAAGAGAGTGTACCTAAGCCGTACCGCCATAATGACTGTTGAGAAATCTCACTAGGAAGTGATCATTAGTGTGAAATACGCGTGCTCGTTCTTGTCGCGGGCACTTGTAAGCATTTTCTATGCCGGGCCGTTATAATGGTCTCCATATACTCCGAGCGCGCGCCGGCCCGCCGTTGGATCTAGTTTCGGTCGGCTAATATAACTGTTACAATCATCGCTCATTCCGATAATTACGTTTTTCTGTCGCGCGTCACGCAAATTGCTCCACCATTAGCCGTCAATTGTGTCGTTTTATCCGCACCTCTAATTACCTTTCAATCTGATCAAGGTTGAAACAAAATGCAAACGATACAAAGACAAATTTTTTGCACATTTTCCTAACAAGTTTTTTCAGCCAAACAAAAAATTGTTCAATTCAAAGATTGTGAGAAAAAAGAAAAATTTGAGGGAAAAACTGTTTTTAAAGAAATTTTGTGGATGGACAATGAACGTTTGCAGGGGTACAAGGTCAGAGGGGTGGGTGATGGGTGATGAATGGCAAAGATAACTGGACCCATCCGGATGTTTTTCGCCGATCGCTATCGGCTTTACCTAATGGAAGTTTCAGGATCAAAAGTCAGCTCGAATCAGCTTTCAATTAATTGCCGCAGTGTCATTAACTTTGGCACAGCACAGTGAACAAGTTTTTGAAGTCACATTTTTATCTCGGACCCGTTTCGCTTTGACGTCTCGCATTGGCCAGCGCAGTATAAAACGCCTCGGAGAGCTGCTTATCTCGGATAATAATTGGTCCTGCGAGATTAACGGTATATCTTCGTCTCTCCTTTATCAAGGATAAAGTGGAGGTGACCAGATAACAAAACGCGTTGGCACTTCCCTTGGCGCACGAAAAATAACATTTTTACAGCGTCAAGGAAAAACGAACAAATAAACCTCGCAAACTTTTCTTCCTCCCAACTGTGCCGTCGAATATAAACTTTTAACCAGAGTTCAAGCTGAGAAAAAATCGTATATTGTTTCGAATTGTTTTTTGTTGCTTAGAAAGGTTTTTCCACTGTCCTGAATTCCGAGTCGATTGTATCTGAAAACGGTCTTTTGCAAATGTCAAACACCTGTTCGATCGAACCGATAGGTTTGCAAACAAGAAAAACTCGCGTCCCATTTAATTTCTTTATCTCTTCACAGGACCATCGGGGAATAAATTACAAGATAGGAGAAAAACAGAAGAGGGCGTGGGGAGGGGAAATTTTTGTCCAGTAACGATCATCGGTATTGAGAGCTGAAAAGCACGAGTTATATGAAGTGTCTCTATTATGTGATCGCGTTGTCTCGCGGTGAACGTAAGCGCAGGTGCTGTGGAATCGTGCCGCGCAGTCTGCCGATCGTTGCCCACATGCCCAAGACTAGTTTTCTCGTCGACATATATACGTCGCTGCGAATAAAACCTCGCTCGCTTGCGGCGTCCTGAGAAACTATCGTCGGATGCCCGCGGTTCTAAAGATAAGAAGCTAAAGAGAGCAAAAATCCGAGCGAAGGCTGTTGAACAGAGATAACCATCAGATGCGCGGATAGCGACCGAGAGAGGAGAAGGAGACTCTCGGCTACTTGCGAGAGAAATTTGCGCCGATGCACGACAATTAATGCCACTTGCAAATGAATCGCGCGCATACCGCGAGTGCAATTGCCGGAGAAACTTTTAATCGACGCCTTAGAGCTATCCCATCAGACCGGCACAGCTCTAACAGAACTTGCTAATTGAGAAACATGCTCCATCATCACGCAGAATCTTTGAACAAATGCAAAATGCAACGAATTGTTTCGTTTTCTTTTATTACTATAATAAAAATAATTGTACAGCGAAAATATAACTTGAACTTATGAGTTTTGTCCTCTCACTATTCCTGAACACAACTGAATTCTATCTTTTCAGTTTTTTAATAATTCAAAAAAACGTTTACAAAAATTGAACTATTAAATCACTGTTTTATTCAAAAATCTTCACGATTTTTAGTTTTTTAGATTGAATGTTCAATTTTTGTTGACGTTTAACGATATCTTAATTTTGATAGAGATTTCAAACAAGATTAAAAAAAGTCGTTCCAATTTTTTCTAACTGTTTGAATTCGAGTTGAGAACAACAAATGTTTATTTTTGATTTTGAAAGATTATATATTTGTGTGCGAGTATGTTTACCCGGTCGTATATTCATGGTGACAAAACATAACTCAAGCGACAACGGCGGAACCAATTCGAGCCGTAAATTCACGAGGAACCAAGCGGCAAGACGAGCGATCGGGATGCAAACGAATGGCTGCTGTTAATTGTCGTCAACATCGTAATTTTTGCAGCCAGGCACGCATCTCACCTGTCGCGCGCCGAAGAAAGGAAAACGCTCTTCCTCGTTGCCATTTTTTCGCACAACTTTCGATTTTATATACGCGCACGCCCGTATACACAATTTGCAGTGCGTGTCCGCGCTATCGCCTTTCACTCTTTAAAATTTTTGATTGGCGTTTGGCTTTCGACTGGCCGGCTATCGGTTTACGTCCCCACGACACCCGAATTTCGCGATTTAATAGCCCAGCGGTTACGAGTCTACTCATTTACCTGCTTTTTAATTCTTTTTTAATTTTCTTCCTCTTCGTTTATTTTCCATTACGTGCAATTTCAAGGGATTCCAAGAGATATTGAAATTGAACGGATAGAAAGTGGCTGGCTGATTGAAAAGTGGCCGAAAACATTTTTGGCGTTCCAGAAATGGTTGCCTTCTGATGCAAAACGCAGCGAACAAAGGATGACATTTAGACCCGGACAAATGTCGGAATCGTGTAACACATATATTTGTTTTGTCACGTGACTCTGAGTTCGGGGCATTTTTGACGCGTCCAAGATTGTCGGTGGGCCTTTCTCCTCGTCATCCTTCATTGTCACGACGCGACGTTTCGTACTGTTCATCACGGCCAATCCGAGGAATGAGTCATGCAAAATGTAATATGACCCACGATTTTGGTCACAAAATCCTCGGCTTATTTGGAGCAGGATGGCAGATTCGTGTCGGATTTTGAATTTCGCGCCAACAACGAAACACTCCGATGTGCAGGTTCGATTGATATACGAGAGAAAAACGTCACGAAAGGTCGAAAACCTCGCAAATGTTCCATTGTGTGTCGGGAACAATGTTCGTACAAATTTCAAAAGTCATGTTGCACGAGGATTAACGTTTTTTTTTCCTTTCTCTACATTTTTTCTTTCATTTTGCGTGAGATCGCTGTAACTAATGTTTTAATTCAAAAAACAAGCCGTAATGCAAGACGAGTTATGTGCTCTTGATGGTGAAAGACGAGACCATTTTATTCCAAAACGGAAGGCAGAAAAAAAAGAACTTTCTGCAACTGTGATTTCATAACCCAAAAAAATGTGGTTCAATGCGACCGACAAAAACGCGTATTGACTATACTTGTTTTCGTCACACAAGTAGGTTGAAAGAAATGAGTCCAGTGAATCCAAATCATGACAAAAAATTTTGTTCACTCACGTGTCTGTTAGCGTGAAAACGATCGCTCGGAATAACAAGTTTTGATTTATGATTTCGCGTTTGTGACAGGGGAAAAAACGCCTTAGATGTGCGGCCCAACTTTTTCACTTTATCTGGCCAAGTGTTGGTCGGGACAAATGGATCAGCTCTTCCTGAAACCACTTATTTGAAAGTGAATGTGCGCAATTAATATCCCCGATTATAATGCAAATCTGCGGTTTTTGCTTGCCACCGAGGGAGAAATTTTTCAACCGCACCAACACGAGATAAATTGTCACCTGAAGTGCGTGTTGTCACTAAGTTTTGGGCGCTGGGTAAACAATTTGTTCGCCACGTGTTTTTGTCAGTTGGAGATGAACACTTAGTCATGACTAATGCGGCCTGTCACAGATGAAATTTAAAATTTCAGACAAAGAATAAAACGAGGGGGCACAAAATAGGGACAAAAATCGTTACAAATCGACGACAAAGAAAAACTATTTTTTGAGGCAATAATATTGACCCATCATCGGTTTCAGATTTACTATTTTTCTGATTTCGAAAAATTGTATCATCACAAAGAAACAAAGAAAACAAAAGAAGAAATGGGGCTTGAAAAAAGTTTGAAAACCGGTCAGGCGGTTTTAATTTAAATTTTTTTTGTAACTGAGGAGAGTATAAAATTGATCTGGAAATGGAAAAACAAACGTGCGAGATAATGGCTGGTTTCCAATTTCGCGAGTTTATCAGATAACGCTAGATTTATTTCCACTAATAATATCCCGCGGTGATACATCAATCTTAATAATATAATCTAATAAACAGGCCGAGGAGTATAATCCGATAATCCGTATTTCGAATAATGACAGGTTTCATCTTAATTGGATTTTCTAGCGGAAGTTGTCTAGCGCGAGTGAAAGGTGTCGACAAGGAGCAGTCCACCCGCAGCTCGCATATAAATCAGCGTTCCTGAATAATGACATCCGCAAAATACATATCGCCGGCGATCGTGCCCGGGGTTCGCGATCGCATAATAATTACCCCTTTGGATTATTATTTATCAATGCATCGTCGAATTTGCGTGTCGCCTCGAGCGTGTCAACCTTTGCCGAGGAAAATTGCGATCGTGTCAAAACTGTTTACGACTCGACTGGGCCCGAGACACAGATGTTTCTATTAGCCTAGCCGCGCTCGCTCAAAACTGGAAATAACGTAGCGCACGTGAAAGGAATATGGCAAACACGTTGCGCACCCCGAGAGTGTGGGAAAGGCGTATAATTGGGTTGTCTTTCTTTTTTTTCTGCTCTTTCACAAAACCGCTAACACGTAAAGGAGGAGCGGAAAACAAAAGCAGATTCACTGCTAGAGTTGGAAATTAATGTCTTTTTCAAGTAGTTTCATCTGAATATGTATTTTCTAATTCTGACTAAAGTTCAAAGGGACTTCAAAGTGAATACAAAAACACAAAGAATAATTCAAAAATACCCAACTCAGAGTGTTTTGTTTTGAAAAGACAAACTGTATTTTTACTTCGTCAAGGTGTTGAAAGAAATATTTGGAGGCAATTTTTTACTGGAAATTTTCTCACACTCACTCGGGGGTTAAAACAGTCGAGAATTAGTTGTAAAAACCTTTCTCCGGTTTGATGAACGGTAAACATGTTTTTTTATTTAATTTTATCATCTCGAGATAATTGGGGCCTTTAAATGGAAGTACTTAATTTCACATAACTTTTCGCTTTCGTGATCAAGGGATTACGATCTTGAGAGATGTGTCGGTACAGTTGGGTTGTTTATAGCAAACTGGGCCGGACTGGATGGATATGCGTTCCGTCAACCGTCCTCTCCTCGATCCAAATAAGTTGCGCGCTTGAATATTGTAATTACATCCCCTACAAGCGAGAGCGATAATTCTCACATTAATTATCCTCTCGAGGAGAATATCAAAGCCATTACCGGGCGGCGTTATCGGGCGTGCGTCTTCTCGTGATGCTCTCGCCACGACGAATCGAGCGCACCGTCGCACTTTCCAAAAGTAATTATACCGTGGTACCTGTGCGCATCCCGTGACTGACTTTAATTGCCCCAACACAATAACTCGCGCAAGAAAAATCAAACGAAAAACAAAAGCCATCGTCATATGCAAAAATACGGCAAATATCGTTGCATTGTGCAAGCAAAAGTTTCCTGTGACACTTTTCATTCTTGACTTTGCCCCCCCTCTTTTTACTCCTTTGCCTGGGCCTTTCAAATCGCTCAATCAATTGTCAGGGATCGTCCATTAATTGTCCCCTCGGACTGACTTTTACCGTTAGAAAATTAATGGACCGTATTTCAATTGATGAATAGAAATAAACCTGTGGCACACATTTTATTCGCTAATTGCGATTTATATCCTGCGGTTCTTTTCCGATTTGACAGCTCTCAAGGCGCACGAAGGAAGATACGACAATCTTTCATGACACTATCGCTCCGCGTGCATTTCCTTGTTTTAAACATGCTGCTGCGGTGCACGACGCTAATGCACTTTAGAATGTCCAACGATTAACAGCTCGACCATTTTTCAACCCGAAAATAATTTTTTGTCATTAATTTTTTTCAACTTCTGTTTTTTTCTTTAATTTTCTTTTAATTTTCTTTAAAATTAAAATTAATTTACTAATTACTAATCATTAGTAAATGAAAAAAATTATTTTCAAATTTAATCGAGAGTTAAAATTCGAATTTAAAAATGGAATTTGGAAAAAGAAAAGTGTTAAAACATAAAATTTGAAAGCGAGCGAAAAATCGGTCCGATCGAAAGTGGAAATATTTGTGTGAGCCCGCATGGAATCATGTAGCCTCCCTCGAGCCAAGTGTTGCGACGTCTTTTGATCTCAGTGAAAGACGTCCCCCAGGCAGTAAAAGATCCCACCGAGACCATGTGGCGACACGCTCAGAACCTTCTTAGAATCGTAGCACACCTTCCAGAAAAGTACCTCCGAAATACCGCCTCACATAGTTTCAAATTTAAATGATTATTTTAACGATTAGATTCTGAAAATAAAGACTGTGCACGATCTTTGTTCTTCAGAGCTCAAACTGCATGTTTATTATTGGAAGAACCCCCGTCGAAAGTGAGGAAAACTTTTATCTCTGGCTCTTTCTTCTTTCTTTTTCTTTCCTTTGGAAGTCGAACTTGTAAACACGGAAATCGTCTATGTTTGTGTTTTTGAAATTTCGACTTTGTCTGGAGTTCGAGTATGAATAAATGCTATCGTTACAAAAGAGGAATACAAAATGAAAGCGTTGCGTAACCTTCCGAATTGTTATGAATCAGTCATCGAAAGAAAAACTGACGGGAGTTCGCTAGACTGACTGTTGAAAAAGTGGTGATAATTGAAATACGCCACGCACTTATCGACAAGCGACTTATCGCGTAATTACTATACGTATTCTATTAAATGTCTAGTAAACATTAGCGGTTCTTTTATTTGAATATTAGATATTGCGACATAAGAAACCATATGTATTTAGCAAATTTTTTTGTGATTTGTAACACTCTGTTGTTATCTCTTTTTACATTTTGACGCAAAGGAAGTCTAATTTTGTTGCCGATTTTCAGTCGATTTTTGTTTTCGTATGACTCCATTTATGTCTTTATTTATGTCATATACAGTTTTGTTAATATTATTTATGTAGTTCAATTTGAAGAGATGTTTGTTAAAAAATTGAGACTTACATTTTTGTTATGATGGCTGGTATTGTGATGATGTGAGTGATGCGTGTCGAGCTTCATGTTAGCGCAGCGGTTGAGTGCCTGCAGTCTTCGGAAGAGGCTTTGCAGGGAATCAGCCTCAAGAAACGGATGGTCTTTCGCCACACCCGATACGTCTATTGGAAACTGGTAGTCTGCAACAAAAGATAATAATCATGATTATTATATGCTCGACTCGCAAGACGCGCCGTTTCTCATGCTGAATTATTTAATATAGAGCGATATAAATAATTGATAAATCGCCAATTACGTCCGCGCGAGATAAAACGAAGAGTAATGATGACAAATAAGGTTGTTAAATTCGCGGTCGTTTTGTTGTTATCTCGGATCGGTTCGGGCGATTTTTATCCGGCTTAGAAGTTCCGCGCGTTCGGCAGCCGACTCCACGAGGAAGTATGATTTCCATAATGGGTTCCCCATATCGCCGATCTAGATCGCTCGCTTATCCCCGGCCACGACATATAAATTAGAATTCCCGATTAACGAGATCCAGGCTTTCTACAATCTCAGCGCTAATTGAAGCACTAACCTGTTTGGTCCTACTTTTTGCAACATCTGCGCTCATATTTGACCAAAATTTTTCGCCAATTTCTTAGTGCATTGTTAACTTGGAATAAAAACGATGAAAAATTGAAAGTTTCAAAAAGGAAACCAAGATTGTTTATAACAAATTGTGGTTTCTAGCAAAAAACTAATAAAAAATAATTCGACATTATTGAGCCAATCGTGTCCGCAACGAAACAAACGTAAACAATACAATTCACGAGGGCTACCTCAGATAAATCTAACCTCTGATTATTATTACAGGAGCCGAGCCATTCATCGCTCGCGCGATCGTTGATCCGTGAATATCCTTTACGGACCATTGCACTCTGGCAAACAACGTTGGAGCAAATACTCGAACTTTTGCGCCAGGCATCAAGCACGGCGCGTTTGCTGCGATCACCGCGTCGATGCTTTTTAACTATTTCGAGTTCAATTGGGTCAATTAGCTACTATTCATAGTCCGCGCTTCAATCTTGCGAGTTATTAACTCTACGACTGTCTTCTTCCCTCGCAGAGTTCATCAGCGATAAAAACTTATCTACGCCAGACCTCATTCCATCTTCGCTTTTTCCCTATCAATCGACTATGCCATTTTTTACTTTCGAATTCCATCATCATATAAATTCCTTTTTTCTACTGTTTGAATGAATAAGGAATAAACTGTGATAAAAAAAGGGATACAGAAGCAAGTGAAAAAGTGAAAAGAAAGTTTGGAAAAAATAATTGGACGGTCAAACAAAAGCAGCAGCTAATATGTTAACGGTGTTAGATGTCAATGGCACGAGTGATTATAAACAGCCGTCGGCTGGACTCGGTACGCCAGCTTGTCAACAAGCAGCAGTGGCTTGGGCATCTGCTGAGTTTATTTGCACCGCGCTGCATTGTGTGGCCCCTCTCCTCGCCTCGCTCTCTATTTAATAGTTACGCTCGACTTGCCCGTGGCATGCCGAGCACAATGAGACTTCGAAATTGATAGCGGGGGCACTGCGAGTCAACGGGGCACACGCACCATTAGCCGACAAAAAAAAAGTTTGCCCGATGACATGAAACGTCGTGTTAATGAACGAGATTATGAGGTGTTTTATCTCGCCCGAGATAACGGCAGTTTGATCGATGATTTTGACCGCGATGATTGATTAATTGCCAACAGGAAAGTTGAGTTCATGATGCACAAATTGATTTGTAAAAAAACTATCTCTTTTGCGTTTTCTTTTTTTCGCCTTCTCTTAAAACAAAACGACCAGTTTCTTGTTGAATGTAGTTCAGGGTGAGATGGGAAGTTAAGAAATTGAACGAGCAAAAAATATAATCCAATGTTGAAACTCGCGGGTTGTGAAATTGATGATTTTTCACACTCCTGTATTCCTAAGTGTGAACAGCAGTGAATTCTTGTTTTTTTTTTTTTGAAAGAAATTTACGAGCTCGGTTTTTGGGAATGGAAACAGAACTTTTTTTTGGAAAGGAAATCCGAAAGTAGTGCATGATATAGATCTAAACAAAGGTTCTGATGTAATTTTCATAGCGAATGTATCATTTTTCATTCAGTATCCTAATGTTGTAATGGGTGTGACGAAATTGTATATAACAATTGGAGTATTTGAATTTCACAGAATTGCAACAACGTTTGCAGGACAAATTTTAAGATATTAGCATTTGTAAATGTTTCAGGCAGAATTTATTATGTCCCAATTAGTTATTTATAGTTGAAAAACTTGAAAGAACCATTTTTGAAGACAGATATGAAAACTATGAACTGTTACTTAACTATCGGCTGATAAGAAGGCTATCATTTGAAAAGTTTTCCAATAATCACAAAAAATGTCGAACGAAATCCAGTTTTCACAAAAAAAAACTATTCCATTCCTAAAATCATTAGACGAAAAAATGTTAACATTTAAATAATAAAAATTAAAACTTTAAACTGGTGTTTTATCAGGACAATAAATAAAACATTATTTGCCATGAATATTGATGATTTTTATTGATCGTAAATCGGTAATTGAATTTAAATTTGGGTAAACATTCCCACCAAAGTATTTGTTTGGGTCACGAAAAAGACACATCAAAATATTCCAGTGACATCAAAATGTTCAACCGAAGAGTAACGAAGAGTATGAAAGATTGACCTATTTTAATGCGAGTTATTTTTTTTCTCTCACTCACACACGCGAATATGATTAATGTAAATAAATACGCGACGATTGGTGCCACTTGCGCGATTGAATTATTCGTTCCATAAACGTCACAGACACTTATTTTTCATTAAAATATGAATGAATATCAAGCGCACGATAAATCACAACGAATCAAACAATTAATAACAATCGCTGCTGCGCGGGTTACCTTCAAACGCCGGGTTATCCATATCGGGGCACGAAAAATGAGATACCAAAACACCAAAAACGATATGAAAAATATCACCGACGCATGTTTTCGACGCGCTAGCGCATTCCAGACTGACAACAAAATCGTAATCTTGAAGCGCTTAATGAATTTATCAACGTCGAATTTGAGCTTTGATAAAATCCAATATTTATTTGATAACAAAATCGTTCGTATGCGCCTATCGTGATGATTCAAACGGCTTATATAATTTCCATCTAGTTACGGAAATTAAAAACTTATCGAGTCCGAGGACAATTAAAAATTTAATTAGATAAAAGTTACTCGTTAAATAAAAAATGTTTGGATTTATCTTCTGCTTCATTTAAGATGTGTTTTCACTTTTTAAAGAACTTTTTGAATTTTATTTAAAGTTCTGAAAAATAATTCAATTTAAATAAATAAATTGAAATAAAATAGAAAACGTTGAAAGGGGGAAAAAGTATAGAAAATCGTGCATTGTCAAATGAGAAATCGCGCCTTAATTGTGCATTATCGGAAGCGAAAATCGTGCATAAACTTTGAGCCCGTCGACTTCCTATTTTCATAAATTCAAATTAAGTCCAATATGAGCCTGGCTGGTCGTAATTACACGTGCCTAAGCTCGGCGGTTAAGTCGAGATAAAAGTTGTAAAATGTCAGAACGTGAGAAACCGTTTACGTCGCGGCCATCCTCCACTGGGAAAATCAGGCCGCGACAACGCTCATCGCCAAACGCGATCTTACATAATGCCTCTGTTGACGCGACCAGAGACCTTTCGATGGAAAAGTTATATTGTAAGCTTGCCAGGAACTTCGTTTTCAAACATTGTCATGTCAAACATTGAATCCACTTCTTTTCAATTTTTTTTATCTCTTATTCATTCAGCTCCAAAGTATCGATTATCGATTATCGTTTAAAAACCAATTTTTTCCTTGAATTTTTTTTCAATTTTCTTCGTCAACTTTTTGTACCCAGAGAGGTCAAATCGTTATTAGATTGATGTATCAAAAACGTTTTGATTTTTTCGGTCATTTTTTTTAAAACTTTGTAAACCTTTTTTTTCGTTTCGTATCACTTAAATCACGACTAAATTTATCATACAAACCATACGTACGACGTGAAATAAAAAAATTGTTTTTTTTCATCTGATTAAAAATGACGGACGTTTGTTCGCATCACAAATAATAAAGACCGGCTAAGGAGCAGAAGAACGTAAAAAAAATGCAGGAACCAAATGGACGGTCATTTATCTTTTGTTCATACCGTGTGACGTCTGCGGAACAAAATAAAAACACCAGGTTATGTAAATCAAAAAAGTTTTTTTGTACCGTTCCCTCGAGTCTTGAATGGGCGTTTACAAGCCTTGAAAAAAAACTCGTGTATTGTCAATATCTTCCACGATTTTTTAAACGCCGTAACGACGAATAATTACCTTGCAAAATATTAAATTCTCGCCTTAAACAGACATGGCGAAGAATTATTGAGGCCAACTTGTCTGATATATCGAAACTGCACTCTGCCAGACGGTTGTAAGGAACTGTTTAGAACAAGGCTGATACATAAAGTTACACGCATGTTAAATAAACGATTATCAAATCGAGGCTGTTTTTGAAAATTCAAAAATTTCGAAAAAGCACTAATGTTTGTTTTAGATTCTGCTCTGACCCTCAACCTACCACAAAAGCAACTCTTTTTCGATGCAAAAAGAGTTAAATAAAGAGTTCTATGAAAAACGTTTTTTATGATCTAAATTTCTCTAAAAAAAAATCGAAGAAGGTTGAACAAACATGACTTCAAAATTGTTGTTTTTTTAGTTCAAAAGGATCTTTCTTCCGTGCCTGAAATTCAATGAACAATAAATCGGTAACTTTTATAACGATATATTCTAGTTTATCTGAAGTCGGGTAGCCTGGCATAATAAGATTACATTCCTCGTGAGTCGATATGCGGAAAGACACGCGAGAGTCGACAGTCTCGCGCTAAAAATTTTGCAGAGCCGTTCTTTCGCCGTAGCGTCAAGGACACCACTTGTTACGCGAGAGGCAGTTTATAATTACACCCACGCGGTGCGCGGAACACGTAGGTGATGATTTCATAGCGCGTCGTGGGCTTCTAATTGACGTGATTTGTTCGAGCGCTCGATAACGGCGGCATTCAACAAAAACATAACCGCACCGGCGAACACCTACCCATCCGACCAGCATGTGCGTTCAATGTGACTTTTTTCAACGTTTCCCCCTAGCTTCGGCCCGACAAACATGGCCGCTCATTGCTTTACATTTTCGTGATGACAAAAAGCGACAATTATTTGAATCATTGAACAACTCTCCTCAGCAAGAAAACCCACTTGTAAAGTCAATTGCAATTCCAAATCGACGTCTTTTGTAAGTTTCATGTTTATCGTTGTTTTTAAAATTTTGAACATTTTGCAAAAATATTAATTTTTATACTGATTGTATTTAATTTGATTAATACAATTTGCGTTGATCTCCAAGTTCAAGATTTTCGATTTGGAATAAATTTATTCGAAAATTTATTTTATTTCGAAAAAATTGTTTTTGATCGTACCGCTATAACACGAGAGCACGAGGTTGACATCAAAAAGTTTAGTAAAACAATCCGGCTACAATTGCAACGATTCAAGGAACTTAAAGCGGAGGCGATTGGCGATATTGTTATGAAGCGGACGATAAACATCGCAAAGATAAACTATCGCTGATAACGTACTGCTAATTGTGCCGTAAATACATCATAGAGGACTTTAAATCGAAACCGCCGAATTTAATTGATCTGGAATTCCGAGTGACTCAGTTTCGATACTTCAAAAGTCACGAACAAAACGAACCGGACGCTGGAGAAGACTTTTTCAGTTTTCTCAAATAGTTGTTTTTTGTTTTACTCTCGCGCATTTAAATCGTCCGCAACAGTTATTGCACGTATGAGTAATATTCGCATGCAAGCCTCAAGGTACATTGCGGTTCTCTTATATTCTCGCGAACGCCTTACAATCATTACGCTCGGTAGACTTGAACTTTATCAACAACTTTTAAGCAAAGTGCTATATTTTTGCATTTTTTAGTCGCAACAACAAAGTTAATTTCAAAATCAAACGAACAAAAATAATATCCAGGTGAAAAATCAATTTCTCACTTCAATCGAAACACAATTTACAATTTTAATGTGTAAATTTAAAATTAAAATATATTTTGTAGACGTATGTTTTGTAACAATTTATTGATAGGTTTGCAGAAATCGGGAATTATTCGAATGAATCATCATCACTGTCCAATTTTAAATATTTAAATAGTATGCGAAAGAAAAAGAACAACTTTAGCGTCAACAAAATTGACTTTATCAGCTCCCTCGTGAGTCATAAATGCGCAGGTGCGCAGGCACCGGAACATAGGATTTCCGGCCCCAATATGGCTGATGTTAAAATGCGCCGCTTGACGGTCATTTTTTTCGTACGGGGAACGATAAAAAATAATAAAAAAAAGGTACTACAAAAATTGTCGAGTTACGAAATGCAGGCCTCTACTTACACCCATAATCGATTTACGAGCGCAACAAGTCACCGGCGTACAAGTCACGGAGTCCGTGAATCCGTCCATGTCAGGATCATGTTCTACACCGGCTCAACAAACTGTCATCTTCAACACTTTTTTACAACTTGTATTTTTCCAAACTCCTTTATTTTCCCACCACAAAAAGTCACCTCTCTCAGTCACAAATTAGTTTTATCTTTTCAATGTTTTTCCGTAACTTTTGCACAGACACAAAATTGTTTTACACAAAAACATTGCAAACTTTGTTCAAGAATCCAAATAAACACAATTGTTTTCATCTCACAGGGATAAATCCAAACTAGAATTGTTCGGGACCGAATAACACAGTTGGATAAACAATTGCAGAAGGTGATAGAAATCTGATTCGAAAAATTTGGTTTCGCACATCGGTCGAAATTGGATGTGTAATATCAACGAACTCGTTGCAAGTACACGATCGGTGGCAACCGGCTATGAAGCTTCGCGCGTACGAAGCGGCTGGCTTTCGACTAGCGGGCCGACGACGCGAGCAACAGTAGAAGAGGTCGACGTCGATGAGTGTTGGCCAGTGGGGGTGGTTCGGCGAGGGGACCGCGACGATGGTGGGGTGTCGCGTGGTCCGAAGGAGAGGGAGCCCAAGAACGAGAACAGAAACCAGCAAACCGACCGAGAGGAAAAGAGGAAACGCGGCGTTTGTTCTGGTCGCGTCTTGTAAAACTCGGGCGCAATTTGTCGGCGGAAAAATTATCGCTTCGGCAAATCGCTCCGCTTTACTCACGTTTCGTATTTTTGTTTCATCTTCGCGCGACCCTTTTTTTTGCGTCTCCTTCGTCTTCCGCTTGTTCTGTTGTCTCCATTTTAGACTTTCGAGAAACCCGAAACAGTCAGCCTCGTTTTCAATACTCTTCGGAGAAACGGCGAGAATCATTTTTTGTTGTCTTTTATTTTTGTTTCCTCGCTTTATTTATTGTTAATTGTTTCAATATTTCGTTGAGTTTGCAGAAAACCCGCTGAGAAAGTACATTACCGGGGGAGAAAAATTGTTTATGTTGCATCTAATTAGCCGAGTGCATTATTTTGCGAAGCGTGCCACTCGTAATGGAGTTCATAATTTTCGTACCTACGGCTTATGCTTTACGATTCATAATTTCTCGAATTACTAATATGCTTTTAATTTGAATCGCGCTTTCTATAATTGCGCAATGAACAGTAAAACTATATATGGTTATTGCTCGCTGCAAAAATCATTGCTCCGCACCATAATCGGGTTAATCTTATTATTTTATACGAAAATGTTTCAACGTGAGATCATTACAAATCTGTTTCATTCAAGAATGCATTACGTTACATCGATTTTTTTTCAATCTTCACCTTTATGAAACAAGACCGAAAAATCTTTTTGGATATTTGTTTTTTTCGCGTAAAAAAGATGAACCGATCGTTATAAAAAACGAATTAAATTAATCACCGAAGCCTCAATGAATTGTCGGTGTCGGAAGCGGCTAAGAAAATTTAACCCGACGGTTGTGCTCGGAGAGTTTAATCATTTTTGCATAGCCGTGACTTACGCGAGTTGGACTCGAGAGAGCCAGGGTGCGTATATCAATTACTAAGAGCTGTTCGGCATGGATAATAACGTTCGCAGCTCAACAGAAAACCGGCCATGAAAAATATCGAACGGCCCGATCGACAATCCCGCTGCTCGCGTATTACCATAAGGTGTCAGGTCGTTGGTCGTAAATCGTTTAATCGGCACTTCGCGTGTCCCTCGCCGTATTGCCAGGCCACGACATTGATCAGCGCGCGCTTTTTGCGCTTCACCTTATCACGACATCTCGGGCCAAACTGACCGCCGCCGCCGACTTGGAATTCCTCGGTTTTGCGCCCGCAAAAAACCGTCCATCGCGCGCTTTTTGCCTCCACTTTTTTGCCAACCGCCGGCGTTTACCTTTTTGGGCGTTCTGGGACCGCTTTCTTTATGCTGCTGACTCTCAACACCGATGTTTATACGTTATCGGATCTCGTTCTGATCGACATTTTTGTTTTCCAAGATTTTTTAAAATAAAATTACGAATAACACGGTTTAGACATAACATGCTTGATTTCAGAACAAGAATAATTTTCAAAACTAAAAATCGGCTAGAATGCTCGACTGTTCGTTATTTCGAATTCCGTTTTTAAAGAAACAATAAATTTTTACCTTTTACAATATGTCATTGTCATCGAAAAACAGACATTTCTTTCAAACAAATCGATGAAAACACAAAACATGAATTTATTATTTTCATACTGGAAATGATGTATGGAAAAACGTGTTGCGTTATGTCACAATATGTACACAGATACCGCATTGTCAATTCCGACCGAGTGTGTATTTTAAAATGCCAAACACACGTCGAAAAAAAAACAATATTGTTCAATTAAACGTATTTATGGGTGCAATCGTCAGATATCCGACTGATCTTTAATCAGAATATTATTGCTGCTATTTTAGCACGAATTTAGATGCTAATCTGAATAGTCATCGGTCGGATCTAAGATGAAGTGGGAATAATAATTCATAATCATTTATTTGCTGAATAAACGATCGTAACCGAGATCGTGGTATCTTATCAATTTCGTTTTTTTAATGTTAGACTTTATCCTTGACTTTATCACCTCAATAAAAACATCGAAAATCACAACATTTGTTTTCATTCATAACTTTCTGCAGAAACGCACAGATCAATATTTTTCCCCTTAAACAATTAAAACTGGAAAATATTCGAAATTTAAATGAAATTGTGGTTTTGTAATGTTATTAAAGTAGGAATTTAATTAACTTGAATTTTATTCACAATTAAAAAGTAAAACATGGAGGAAAAGGAAAAGTAAAAATTAACTTTCGTTCTGACTTTAACACATTGTATAAACCCTTCTCGTTTACCAGTCTGGTTACCGAATAATTATAATTATCTTTTCAGTGTAGCTCGCTGAGTTAAACTGAAATGTTTTTTCCACGTGAAAAGCGAAGTGGCTGCTTTCGCGCTTTGTTCGACTCGCTGCAATGTTATTTGCCCGTCAGCCTCTTTTTTCGGTTTATTGTTCACGCTCGCCGCCATGCAACGAAACTTTTTCATCAGCTCCGGACGTAAAAAGCGTAACTGTCAGTTTTCGCCCGAGTGCTTCCAAAGCGCATAAACGCCCGGCCATTTATTACATAAAGATCATTGCTCCGGTCGCGATTCACTTTGCAGAAACAGTGAAATTAATCCCAATTATTTTATATCGTTTCGCTGTAATGTTTAATCAGCTCGACAATCTCAAATTTATGATTTTCCACGTTGAAATTAGGTCGATATAAACAACTTCCTTCGAAACGAATTGTTTAATTTTGGTTATTTTATGATTTTGTTTTCATTTCGAGATGAAACGTTGAAATTCGTTTTGTGAAATTCCTTTAGTTAGCGACCGACAGTGCTAATTTGCGCGCCTTTTTTTGTCTGACAAGTGACGAACTGGAGTTTCCCAATTAAAATTAGAAATGTACGAATTAATTAACGTGTGATTCCGCGTCGTAAATAAGCTAAATGCGACATTAGTCCGAAAGTGGAAAATGTGTATTATCTTTACCATTGACCATTACTCAATGTGAAACGATTTGAATAATTCGAACATAAATTATACAATCAAAAACAGGAAGCCATCGCTAAATCTTTAATCACGATTGACTATTAATCTTGTCCTGGCCATTAACAACTTTCCGTCGGCATAAAAAAGTAGATTGAAAATGTCCAAACTTTTTAACGCTTGATTTAGAACTTCTCTCTCGGACGTCGGACGGGTTCGATTCGTAATAACGCAAAAATTGCAACCGCCTGAGAGAACAACTGACATTTCGCAAACAGTTCACAAGTCGACATTGAAAATGTTTTTGATCTCTTAAACGCCGTAAATTTTCGTATAAAATATCTTTCGCTCGTGCACTCGGCACTGTAAGGTCGCGTCGTCGTACTTTTTCTACGATTTGTGAACCCGGAGAATATTAACCGCGGCAAAAGCGTTATAATTTATAGTCGGTCTCACACTCGGCGCTGGTTATCGCGGGATTAGCAATAAATATTATGAATCGCCACGTTGAAATAGTTTTGCCACGGTCACCTTGGGATATCTTATCCAAATGCAGCCGCTTTGGTCAAAGAGCTTTACTTCTCGCTTTAATGCTATAAGTTAATCAAAAAAATGTAAAAAAGTGCAAGGAAAAATTATTTTAAAAAGATTCTTATGGAATGACGCAGAACCGTTTTTCATTTTCTAACATCATGACAACTTTGCAATCCGAGATAAAAATTTAATGTTATTCCATTTTTTTTGAATTAATACCGAGGTTCAAAAATCGTGACTAAATTTATTGGTATCATATTTTTAAATTTGATAAATCAATTTAATTGTTCCATTACTTTTAAAAATGGACTTTTCAAAAAAAAATAATTTTTTTCAACTGTATTAGTGTCACTAATTTAGTGCTTATTGTCTAAAAATTCGCAGCTTTTACCAATTTTACTACAAACTTTCGCATACAGAATTAAATTACATTGATTAAAATAAATTATAGAAGACAGAATTTGTTTGTAATTTCACTGAGTGTATTTACAGTTTCAAAAAGCATTGTGTTTACATTCAAACACAATGTTGTTGGTTTAAAATTTTAGATATTAAATCAAAATGTACTTTAAATTTATGATACGTATATCTTCATCTATGTATTTTGTCAATTTGTAAATTATATTTTTCAGTTCAGTCCGACAACAACGATTTTTCTTATAGATTTTAATTTTTTGACACAACCAAATTAATTTGAAAAAAAAATTGTTAGAAGCAAAAAAATTGAATCTTTTCAGTTGAGTTCTCCTTACTTCGGAGTTTTTTTATATTCGTCTAACATTTTATATTGAAAGGATGTATAAAAGAAAACATATCATCGATTTGTTGTTTGAGTTTTCTCTTTCCTTTAGTGACTCGAATTTTGTAAAACAGTATTCGAGTATAAGTTGAGAGTTGGCACGCCAGAACGTACAGATAAAAAAGCGTAATAGAAAAAAGGTCTTTGACACAAATGTTGGCGAGCTGCAGCAAAAGAGTCGCGAATGGTGTCGTAACAATGCACCTGGGCTGCCGCGCTGCTCTCGCACCGCGCGACACGCGAATCGTGCTCTTCTCTAGACAAAGGCCATCAGCAAGTCGGAATCGCGATTCGAAAGAAAGTGCGCCGTAAAGAACGAACGAAATCGTTCAGTCGGCTTGTCGTGTCGCGCAGAATTTCCCATTCGTTGTGGATTTCGCGTCGTGAGAGAGCTCCGGGGTAATTACGACACTCATTTGACTGATTTATGCCCGAGCAAAAAATGCTCCGAGTCGTCTGTCCGATACATCGTCTGTCGTAATTCTGCCCGTTTGACAATTTTTTTTTCCACTGCAAAATTTCGTACCAAGAAAACGTTCTCATGGAAAATTTTCGATTGTTCCGCGATATCGGCCCGATTTATAAAGCCGGAAGCTTTTTAGATTTTCGCGGCGTTCCTCAGCGATGTATTTATTATGCACGTTGAATTGTTTCCCCTCGGTGCTATAAATTCTATTATGCGCGCGAGAAAAACGTGTCTCGCTGACGATATTTATGTTATGCTTTTTTCGAATTCATTACCCCTCTCACTCTTTTCACGAAAGATCATCGATTATTAAGAAAAGCGCTTTTCACTTTGCGTTCTGCAGTTTCGCAATGGATGCCATTGTGTCACAATGTCGAAACATCGATTACCGTGTCATAAAGCAGCCCAAATTTGTTGCTTCATTTTCTGTTCGATTGTATGTACTGTTGTGTAAATTTGAAACGCCGCGTTAAATTACAGACAATTTCAAAACACCAGCTATCGCTGCTCATTAACATTTAAACTGCAATTAGAAAAAAAAACTCTAAATAACAATCCAATTTCGAATTGTTAGTACCTCCGTAATTACATCAATCAATCAATAAATAACTGTTTTGCAAAACCGTTATCGGACAAATTTAAACAGTCCAACAAAATTGAAAACAAATTAAGACAATGAAAATAAAAAGATGATAAAAAGAAAACGATAAACATTTCTCGGAACCACTTATCTCACAAATTGATAAGAATTCGATTTGATAGCTGTCTGCGAGCATCGACGAGTGGACAATTTAAACATTTCGGTCGGTTCGAAACGGACGAAAAGTTTGATTCGGTCCAAGTTTATCGGACAGTTTGTGAGGGCGATTGATCAAAGCAGACGCATCCACAGAGGCGGCCATTGAGCGGCTTTCGGTAACGCAAACGATTTGAGTTGAATCATGCAGATGATCTAGAAAGATGAGCTTCGCGCCGGAGTTCGTCGAACTCGAGCGATATGCATCTCAACTTGGCAATACCCCCTCGACATAACTTCGACATAACTCAAACAGAATAGTTGACGCTGAAAGTCGCTGATCGAAAATGCGCTCTCGTGTTGGCGCAAAACAATCGAACTAACCTTCTGGCTGCATGAATCACATGACTCTGTTTTAACGAGACCGTTTGCAGCGACGTTTTTTTTTATCTCCGTCTTTTTCTCTCGCGAACCGTGCGCGGTTTCACTTTTTCGCGACATTATCCGCTAGGCGATCTAATGTTATGAAACAATGACGAACAACAAACTGCACGGAGAAGCCAGAACCTATCACTTTTTCTTTCTCCCCCCATTGCAATGCAGGTTTCATCGACAGACTATTATAAATCTGTTTTCAAATTACAAGTAGCGACAATGCCGAACGACGAGGTTTAAAGTGACTTTTACAGGCTTTAATTAACGCCGTTTGATTCATCGACGTAACTTTCGTTATTTTAATTATATAACTCACTAATAGATTGGATTAGCTTTTATTGGCGGGACGTTTAATTTATACGTTGGCCGGTAGCTGCGAAAAAATACGAACAAATTCGCAATTCCAGTAGCGCGCTAAATCATTTATGATTTATCATTCGATGAAAGGTAACGCGCGATTATTCATCTCGCGAGTCTTTTCACGCCGACGGGCCTCATTTTTCATTGCCGAATACGACTTTTCGTCCGCTCAATTATTATCAACTGGTCGCAGTTGACTTAATTTCTCATTGACACGCAACAAGTTTTCCTTTTGATTCAATTTGACGGTTGGACTTTAGAGAGGTGGTCTAACGTGTTAATGTTCAAAAAATGCTAATTTTGACGTGCAATTTCGACATCCCAGTACTATTGCATTAGCTTGATGTTTGTGATATTGTCTATCCGATGATGATGCGAAACCCAAAGAAAGGTGTAATTTTACCGAGGTCGGTTTAATAAACCGTTGCATAATTTTCCTATTTCATCAAGCATTGAACTTCGAAAAAGTTTATCTGAAAATCAATGATGGTCCAGAATTGAAAGGATAGAATTTCACTCGAATATAACGTTCTTTCAAAATTCGTTATGCGATTTTTCATGTCTCAATCGATTTGTGATTCGCTTTTGAAAATGATAGTTAATTCGATACCCTACCGATCCTAAAAATTGGTGATAAAAAATTGAACTCCAAAATGAGTTATAAAAAACGAGAAAATAAAAATGTAGAAATAACAAAAAAAGAGGGAGAATGGTGTCTTTCGGATCTGAAAACTTGTCGAATTAGCATACCGATTTTTTCATCGGCAGACGGAGATTTATCGGCCAAACTTTCCCAGGTAATCAGCAACGCGTTATTTATGCCGATTTTGTTTGTTTGTTTTTCTTTTTCGCAATTGGCGTGTGAGAAATCGTCATCTTTACGCGTGGATTTTTGTCGCGCAACTTCTTTTTCCGCGTTGGCGTTAAATCGAGGAGTTGTCGTCTTCGATCGAACCATAAATCGAATTATTAGGAGACGAACGGATGCAGTCGAGGCGATTGCGAATTTAACAGTCGTCGTTTCGGCCAGACACCGAGAGCGATTTATATCCAGTCGGCTCTGAAGAGGGATTAAGATTTCAAAAGACCGTGTAAAGGCTTTTTTTGCCAATGAATTATGTAAATGTGATTTTTTTCATTTTTTTTAACAGGACACATCGATTAGGACTCGATTGTAAGGACCATGCGTGAATGATTTGTCCACCGGCCGAGTTAAGTTGAATTTAAATCATCATTTTTGGATGTTCATCAATCTTATTTTTTTTTTTTTCAATTTTACTTTTTTGGCAATTCATTAATGATGATTAACAGATATTATAGTGAATTACTTAAAAAAATAATAATTTTGCACGTTTGAATTCAAAAACTTGTACAGCGACATTTTTATTAAAAAAAAATTTAACCTTCAAATTTAAGTTCTGGGAAGGATTATTGATGGAAAATTCGTATCTTTGATAGCAACAGGAGTTGGCGTGCGTCAGCATGGGAACCCCGAGCTGACTATTTATGACACAATATCACTGATGTCCACAAGAAGTCAGCCATGATTTGCCATAAGAGACACAAAACGACATTATGAAAAGTGTTTGGTAATTGTTATTGAATAGACGGGGAATTATGCAACGTACAACGTCGTGACATAATTGTTGTTGGCGCGCATCAAAATCTCGAGAATGATTTGCATGTATAATTTGATAACCAGAGCCTCTCATGTGCGATGGAATCTCAGATCAGATTCTGGCTAAAATGTTCAAATGCTGACTCACAGAATCAAAATTAATGCGCGATATACACCAAACGAATCACAGAATTAGGTACCAGAAATATCTGTCTGAATAATAAACTCCATTAGTGGGTTCGCGCGAATTATTTTGTATGCGAGATTTGAATTCGTTTATTTGTGAACTACAGAGAAACATATTTATACCATATTATATGATGCTAGTCAGTTCGTCTAATAAAATATGTACGGCATGAATCATGTTCTACATTTCAATCACGACAGAAGTTACATAAAAAGTATTTGTTAAGATCTAAACAATAGTTAGCACAATGAAGCACTGATTATAAACGCAAAATCAGGATTAAAAATGTGCTGGCAAATATCAAGTACTGGTTGAAAATGGTCGAGTTGGATCGCGATTCTGAAACATAGTGAAATTTTGAAGAAAAAATGCAATTAATGGTTCGAATTAGAACAGATTAATTGAAAATAATTTCTTACCAAGGTCAAAATCTTTTGGAAGTATTGGTTTCATTTTGTAATTCATTATGCCCATTTTTGTATGATTTAGAAGGTCAATCGTTAAAGATCCATTAAAATCTCTGAACATTTCATGAAGTAGAGTAGTAAGATTCTTTTTTATGCATGACTTTAACTTTGTTGTCTGTATTGACAAATTATTTTTTGCATCATCAAATGTGCAATTAGAGATCGTATTATTGAAATCCACAGATTGACTAATTATTTTCTTGGCATCCTCACGAAGAGATGATTCCATTACTAGCAACGTTGAATTGATATTCTAAAAAAAGTTATAATAATTATATATTATTCAGTATTTGAATAGAGGAATACTGAACTGCTATAGTATTACATCATTAACACAGATTTGAAAATGAGTGACAGTTGCAAAGCTGCTGCTCAAACACTCTCTGACTTTTCTAATCGAAGTTTCGGCAGTTTTCCGAAAGATTTTGAATTTGTCAGACATCTCTTCTACCATTTGCTTCAGGAGTATCGAAAAGTCGAGAATGCTTGTAACAATTTCTTGAAAAGAACTAAAACCACAAGTGTTGTTCCAATCGAGCTGCATAAACCAGGAGCCGTTTTCAGAATACGGATCACCTTGAAGTGACTGCGGAATTGAAAAACAATTTAACGAATAAAACTAATCAAATAAATAATACTTCAATATGACATAGAAAGAATTTTTAATTTGATACATTTCATTTCCCATGATTGTTTTAACGTTAACTTACAGATATAATGTCGGTGTTGTTCAAGAACTTTTTCATTGACCGTTCGAATATTTTTTCATGTAAACTGAAAAGTTCGTCAATAGTATTGCTGGTATAGACAAACAAATCGTCAACTTTTTCACGCATTGTTTCTAATTTAATTTCAACAAAATTCAAAGTTACATTAACTTCCTCTTTCGCATCATGGATAGACTTCGCATAAGTGCAATTGTATGAAATCTATTTTTGAAACAAAGATGTTTGATTAAATTTTTAGATAAACAAGAAAAAGTAAAATATATATTTACTCACCACTAATAGAAAAAAAGCGAACACAATATGTAATTGTCTACACATTTTGGAGTAGTCCGTAATATAATAACGTCTAGCACCTCTTTGGATCAAACATTTTTATAACTGTAAGCTAAACTGAAAACCAAAACTAGATGTCGTGGACTTTTGAAAATTATTTTCAGTTCTATGAATTAGTATATTTTCAAATATTGAGTCTAGTAATTTTCCGATTCGATAACTTTTAGATACAACTTTTTATCATGTTTATGACGCGATAAATTAAATCTGTAATTTAATATTAAACGAATAAATGGATTGCTTGTATTTTTCACATGAACCACAAGAAAAGTTACAGTAGCGATGGTTTTCTTATAAAGAACCTGAGTCACTTTCATCCAACTAAATCGAGCATGAAAGCATATCAAGTGCACACAAGGCAAATGAAATTAATTCGCTACACCGAAAGAGATTCCAGGGAATCCCAAAATAATTCCCCGCAATTTTATTCTTGCGAATGGTAAAATGTGCATCTTTGCAAAATTTCCGCAGAATTTTAATCAGGCACTCGTGACGTTCCACAGGCAGGGAACAAATATTTCGTTTCTTTCGTCGCACGATAAAGCAGTCTAGTCAAAAGACTTTGATAATTCAGCACAGAGGGGGCGTAGTAAAATTTGCGTTTTAGCAGAGACGTTGACGACATGTGGAGGGTCAGGAGAGTCCAAATCGTAGCGCGACCGAAGAAGCAAAAAAAGCACTGATAGCCGGTTTAATAATAGCGTAATCGAAAGCGGTTCTCTGCGCGAGAAACAAAGCGACAGTCTTGTCATTGTACGCGGGTCGTTTGAGCCGCGGCATTTTATGACAGAGATAATAACTTTGTAGACACATTGGAGCCCAAGATAGAATTGGACATGACGGCCGCTAGAGCAGGCAGTAAACGAGGCTGACAAATTGTCAGTTCAATTTCGTTTCTCCAATTAAGCCGCGGCCAGAAATTCCACTACATTTTAATAGACCGGTACACGTTTTTCTTGTTCCTTTTTTGTTGTTGTTTGTAAATTCGAAATGCGCGCCAAGTTTCACCGAGGCGAGGTATGCTTCGGACTTTTTTTTAATGAAAAAAAACCGCGCGTGATATTAAATTCTTGTTTGTCAACTGATTTTTTTTTGAATGACAAAATTTTGTTTTGTTTACACTAAAGAGCCGATGCTAATTACACGAATCTCGAAGTTGATCGACGTTGCGATAAGTTTTCTCTCGGCGTCCCACGCGCGCACGAGACCGCTTCATTAATGACGAAAACTTTCTCGCGAGCGCATTAATATGCCGTCGTTTGTTAGAAATAAACGCGAGACTATTTTTGCAAAACTATTTTTATGGTTTTTCTCAACTTTTGTTGTTTCATTATTTCATTTTTTTGTTGGTACTTTTTAAGTTGAGTTTTATTGAACCGGCACGCGCTTGTTAGATAAAACGCATAATCGCGATTTAGTTCACGCCTAACCTTGTGCGATACGCGACAAATTTACGACGCTTTCGTAATCAACAAGTTTACGGCCGCGCGACGAAAAATTGCCAAGGTGGGTGATACCTTCGATACGATTGTTGTCCAATGATAAGTTCGTTTGCTCCGAGAATTTATCTAGCAAGACGAACTAATTTTTGTCCTGATGATGGGTCAGATTGCGCGAAAGCTATGACTAGATGCAAAAACATCCGAGAGAAAATAAAATTTCTGGAAAAAAATTGCGTGGAACAGCAATAAATAAAAGCTAAAAAAATTGTTTAACTGAAAGTTGGATGTTTTCGTTGAAATTTGCAAAATAGTTTGATTTCGTAGGAGTTTCATAAATGTTTATCATAACATCGTGAAATTGTTCCAACGATTTCAATAAAATCACCAGTGTTGAAATAAACAGCGTTCGATTTTTATAATGATTGATTTATAAGATTACTATGGAGAATTTGTCAAAAAAAACTTAGAGCAAACAACTTATTACTTTAAAATTTGTAAAAAACGAGATTTATGTATATTAAAAGTTGACAAATTAGATTAATAGAAAATGATTTACAACGGACTTTTTGATTAAATCATCTGAAATCAAATAAAAAAGCACATAAACTATATTTTGTAATAATTCAATTCACTAAAGGAAAGTGTGAAAATAAAAACATCCAAAAAACTGAGTCGAGAAAATGTACCACAAAGTATCCGAAAAAAACCTTTAGATTTGTTCCCAACACGTTGAACGTTATAAAAACAAACCGACGGTGCATCTACAAGTTTGCTGGTCGCTGAAAAGTAACAGTTATGTCTTCAGCCAGACATCCACTGGCACGTTACAAAACTTTTAAACGGCGTTATAAAATCTCAACTTCCCGATGTTTCTATATTAAAATGTCCCAGCGAATGTGAAGCGATCCGACCAGTTTTATTTGCTCCGGGTTGCGTAAGAGTGCAAGATGTGGGTCAGCGTGAATCAAGAGCGCGCATTTTTTCCTCGAAAATCCGGATGGAAAACAAACCGAAGTAGGCTCCGGTTCAAAGATAGCGAGCGCCGAATATCCGTGCGACAACCCACCACGTGTGTCCAAGTTTAATGACTTCGCTCAGTTTAGATTTCCGCGAGCCAGCCTCTACGCGGAACACAAACGCGGAGACGTTGCCCGGCGCCTTCCGGTTGAATCCTCCGATTCAATTTTTAGGCCTCAACCACCGAACTTTAACTATGTAATCAAATTTTAATTACCATCGAAATCTTGGAGCATGTCCCTTAGATAAACATTCGTGAAAGAAAACTGTTTTTACTAGTAATAAAATTTGAGAATGTATCAAACTGAATGTTGTTTTACCTTTTTTATTATCATTCAGCAGTAATACATTTTTAATAGCTTGATTAGATTTTTTTTAATAGAGGATTATTTCGAAATAATCAAATTTTAAAATGCAATAGGTAGTGGACTGTTGATCGAAACGAAATTTCTTTTTTGAATCCTAAGGTTCACTAAATGTTTATTGAAATAGGACCAAATCAAGGCAGACGATTGGGACGACGATAAAGCAAGTGAAATGTCGAAAGTAGTAGAAAATCTTGAATTCTAATCAGTCAACCAATATCGCATTATCGTTACGTTTTATTACTCGCGGGAATTATTTATTGCATTTCGAATGGCCACGACAATGCGTGTTCAGATGGCGAGCTTCGATTGTTTTGGAGATTGAGCGCCGCTTTTGTTCGGTCCTTTCCTAGATAGATCGGGTGAAAGCGGAATACTTAATCACGAGCAAAAAATATATACCCGGTCGAAGAGGAGAGACGAAAAAAAAATCCACGTCATAACTGCGAGAAAAACGTTAACAATTTTTTTCATAAAACAAACAATGGAATGATTTACTATAAGTGCACTCCTTGGCATTCGAAATGTAAATAGACTGCCGTGTGTTAGTTTCGTTCATGACCTTTGTTTTGCCACTGTGTTTTGTAAGCACACGTCAATTGGGACCAAAATATCGCTGGCTTTCCATTTTGGCCGATAGGAGAAATGGATGCTTCGCAAATTGAAAGTGACTGCCGTGGTAAACGCGAGAAATAAACAAAAACACGAGCGGGAGAGCAGATATCTTGAACGAGCAATAACCTCTTCCTGATTGGCTTGTTTATAATCTCTCGTTCGGCGGCTTTTGTGTACCATTTATCGGACAATGTCGACGCGATAAAGAGACTTTGTACACTTCAATTCGAGACAATTTCAATATCACGTTCTGAATTTGGATGCAACTTTTTTGTCCAACTTTGTTAATCGAAACTTTTTTCGGTCTGTGAATTGAAGTTTTTGTTAGTTGCGGAAGTCACTTTTGTTTTTTCTTTAGTAAAAGTAAAACCATCACGATCACGAAACGCGGAAAAATGTTCGAAAATACTATCGAAGATCAGGAGAAAAAAGGAAATTAAAAGATTGGAGATTATTTTCAAGTTACATCTACTTGCATTGATCGTTTCTAATTGATTGGGCGCAAATTAAAGAAAAAGCGCATGTCTTAGACCGAATTCCTATCGCGAAACTCGTTTTTTTCTCAAACTGATCAACAACAAAAAGTTTCCGTCGTTCTTGAACTTAAATAAAAATGAACTCGATTAAATTTGAAATCAAACTATATTACTTTGTGAATAATTAGTTACTGTGCATATCAAAGTTAATTCTCTGGTGGTCGGTCAATTTGTTGGAAACCTTATCACGGGCGAACCAGTTGCATCCGCTCGGCGAGGGTTTAGCACTTTTCATTCATGTAAAACCCACGTACACGTAAGCCGATTAAATCGTCTTACGCTACGCGATTCGAATAATGTTTCCAGTCGACATCATCATCGCACCAACAACAAAGTAATCACCGAAATACCATCGCCCGGTCAGCTCTCTTTTTGGGCCCGCGAAATAAATTGCTCTCGGACATTTGACTCTGAAGATGAATTATTGCTGGCTGAGGAGGAAGTCGTTGTGGACTTTTGTGTTGCTTCGCCCCCTTCACCCTGAAACCTGCGTTTGATTGACAAAGTGTGCAGGACTATATACCAAAATGATAATCAGCTTAAGTTCAACGGCAGTTGTATTTTTATTAAAGGCAAATTGAATTCGGGGAGGTTGGAGAGGTCATTTTTGGTACTATGTTTTCCAACTGGTCCTCTGTCATGTTTAGCGATCGGCCAACAAGTGTTTTTCAACTTTGTTTTGATTTGATTAACTCTCAATTTACTTATTTCGGATTTGAAAAACAAAATCTAAACTTCAATCAAGAATTCAACTTTTTTCCTTTAGAAAGTTTAACTCATTCAAAATAATTAAAAAAAATCAAAGTTAAAAACTGTCTGTCAATTGAAAAGTTAATTCGTTTCGAGACTTAAAAGGGTTAACTTGAAAAAACGAAGTTGGAGGTTATTTTCGAAAACATAAGCTGTTATGTTCGAAGCAACGAGAACATGTGTCGGACATAAAACCAACATAAATTTAACATTATTTTTGGCCAAATAATTTGAAGCGAGAGATCAGTTGCCGGTGGGTAAAACGCAAATTTATTCAGATATTGTGCCCTCACGCCGTTGTAATTTATGCACAAGTTTTTCTTGCATGTACGTGTGTTTGTGGTGCACAATAAAAAAACACTCATGACCCGGTGGTCTGGGTAGAAACATCTTGATGCTCGCGAATTCAGACGGTGTCGATCCTTGGCGTTATCGTAAGATCCCTCGGATCTACCAGTCGGAGCAAAAAAAAAAAAAAAATCGGACCAATCGGAGAACGGAGCGTTCACGAACTTGACCCGATTTCGGACTTTGTGTAGCATCTCGCACATTTGTTTGAGATTGAGTGTTTCGAGGTTCCGAGCGCATGTGGGTGAAGGCCCCCGAGAGTAAAATTTTTCTTGAGGCAAACTTTTCGTAATTTGTATATTTTTGTGTCATGACGTTTGTGTTTTCAGTTGAAATATTAGCGCGTTTCCGCACCTGAAAGCTGTTTAATTTCATCGCGTGCAAGAGATGATGTTCAAAATTACCCCAGTGTCATTTCAAACAAAACAGTTTTGTGTCAGGAGGTCGAGTAAAATTAGGAAAATTCCAAACAACTTTCCGGGTCGAATTGTTTGTCGGTGAAAAGAAACAGTTCTTTTTTGTTCTTGTAATTTTTTTTTTAGTTTTATAGTTTATCTAATCCCATTTGAATGTTTAAATAAAATATGAATAAATCTAAGTACTTATGACGTAAGAGTAATGACAAATACGAGCTATAACGGTATAACTGGGTGTTCAATTTGATTTCACTATAAAATAAAAGAAAAAAAGAAACTAACGTTCATTGCAAAAACATTTTTGCGTTCAGCAGATAAATTTATTGCTGTTGTACATGTAAAAGTGCTAATATAATGTCCCCCGGAAACAGGCCGCTGCAGGCCATGAAGAAATATTACATGACAGAGAAGCATTTGCAATTTAAATAGTTCAATTGATAACAAATGACATTTTAATATAGATTCAGTTGCATATGCAAAATAAGGTTCTATAAGTAAGACATCGGAGATGACATTTAACTAATTGGAGAAAAGCAACTCACAAAGACAAAAATGTATTCAAATTTATTTACAACCCTATTTTTCTTCGTTATTTATTCTATTTGAGTTTTCTTTTGTTTTTCCACTCACACAGATAAAAACAATTAAAAGTTTATCATTTCAACTTTTCTGTTCTTGAAAGACCGGCATAACTTTTTTGTTCTTTGCCAATTCAATCAGTATATGAAATTCCATCTTTTAATGCGATTGCGGTCTGAGTGGGGAATTAAGATATAATTTTACTCTGTGCAAGGTTTCAGGGAATAATTAAAGAACATGTTTCATTCACGGGCAAAAAAGAAGATCGCTCGTTCACTTTGAAAGGAACAAAACGAAAAGTAATACTTATCAAAGGGAAAGAAAATGAGTTGAAAAATAATACTTAAGTGCGTTGCGTTTACTTGCTTCATTAATTTTCATCATCAAATTACGTACTGTCACACCATAATGCACCTTGAAAACGAGAGATCCGACTGTGCAAATGCTGCTTAGTTTCCGCGTTTAACCCCACTACTGTTTGTGCGAGTTTAAAAGCGTAGAGCCAATTTAAGTGGTTCCACGTGAGTCGCAGCTCGAGATGTCACTGAGATTTCTGTATCAACAGCTGCAGCTTGCGATTCCAAGTAAGACCGACAAACTACCGAGCATCCTCTCCGAATGGCAATTAGGACAGCTTGTAACGGCGATGACGCAAAAGATGGCCCCGGCCATTTGACGTCGCAACAAACTTTGCCAGTCCCTTAATCAGAATAACTCTTCCAAATTACTACATGATTGATGAACCGATCATAATTCAAATCTTGTGAATTCAGCCTCGCGAAGAGTAAACAAAATGTGATCTGACAGACAAATTACACTTGAAAGAAAAATTGAATTAATTAATACAAGCGATTAAAAATTTCATTTTTCAACAAAATATAGTGGATTTTGAATTTATGTAATCTACAATTTTTAACCAAAGTTTCAATATTTTGCTGGAACTGTGGTGCTGAACCAAAGTTACAATAAAAAATTGAGAAAAAGTTGTTAGTTCGAATTCAACAGTATAGACAAAGTTGAAACTTGATTTGACAGAATTCGCAGTTCTCAGTGAACAAACCCAGTCGAAATTGATAGAGGAATGGAAACAGAATTGAAAGCAAGCAGGTTGAAACTTGAAAATAATTTAGAAACCATTATTCGAATTAGAATCAGCAAACGTGAATCTGCGGTGTTCCCAGGCTGTCGTTCGGTCTGAATGTTAATGCACGACTTTTCTCTCCCTCTGTCTGCTATCTCTCTCGCTCCACAAGGGAAAATATATGTCTTCTGGATGACGAAACAATTATCCGTTTCGTCGAGCATTTCATCTAAATGTTATTCCTGAATGTTGCACAAATTATTTCGTTACGTGTATCGGTCAAGTTTTTCGCGAGCCTTTCTATCCGTCGAGCATTTTGCGAGACACGTGCACTGGCGTCGACCAATTGTGTCAAGTCAGCGTTGTCAAATGTTGTCTGCGTCTTTGAGTTTGGGGCGCCCAATTGAACGGCGCAAAACGCGAATTAACGAGGCGTGGTTTGCGGTATCATTTCGTTCTTTGCGCCCGCCCAATTAGCTCCAATTACCCGCCAATTACCGAATCTCTTTTCGGTCCTCCTGATCACTTATATTCTTCTCTCCTTTTTTATCTTGTCTCCTCTGTTCCAACCTTGTTAGCTTAATTATCATAATGCAGCGATAAAAAAATACCTCAGGTCATTATATGTAAATGCTGACATTTGCTGCAAAACAAAAGGGTAGCGCCGCGGCGACGATTTGTGGAAAATTGCCCAGGAGACCCGGTTCGATTATTGCGGCCGATTATACCGCGGGAGATATTAATCTCGTTGTTAATTAAAAGAGTAAATACTCGGCTGAGTATTTATTTAATGCCCGGTTGCGCCATCGGCGCGCCGCGAAGATTGCGCTAATGTCACTAAGACAAACCGTGCGGGGCTAAGTGGGGTTACCGGGGTTAGACGCTACATTTTTCTTTTCGGCGATAGTTATGCGCTCATGTGTTTGGTAATATCAATTGTATGGGATACCCATTGCAAAATTATTCTCGCTACCCGAGGGGCATTGTATACAAATCGGATTAATAAGCCACTTTTACTTTTCTTTTTTCACTAACGGCGAGGAAAAAATTTCAATCTTTTCTCTCGTATTGTCAGCAGAAGGCATAAACTTTAGGTTGGCTAAGTTTTACGTAAGATTTGTGGAAAATAAAATTTTAGTACGTTCTCATTCTTCTGTTTATTTTTTTCCCCGTGTGAATTATTATAATCATAATGTATTATACAATTTTGGAAAAAAAAGTAGTAAACCAATTTTCAAGTTCGCGTGAATAGAATGATTTGCAATTGAGTTTACTGGGTTGAGTTGCATCCGTTATTTCGATCCGTGACCGTCGGTTAATTGCAACTCGGCTGCTATTAATTTCGGAATTGTTCTACGAAACGATTTATCGAATTTTCTTTCTCCTATCTGCGCGTGCAAATAATTTTCGATGATCAAATGCCACTCAAATAAACGGAACAAGAAACTTAACGATCAAGATGAACGAAGTTTCTTGTGTAAACTTGAAACGTAGCAGTGAGATTCTGATGAAAAAAAAAAAAAAAAAATAGTGAATATGGGTTATCCACTGTGACCATAACTGCCTGAAGGCAGTTATACGCCCTTCGGGGGGAAATTTTAAACAATAAGTAAAATTTTATTCAAAAAAATTTTTTTTAATATGAAATAGAAATTACTACTTTAAAATAAATTTGATAATCAATGTTTATTGTATATAACAGAAGTATATGTATTAACGATGAATTTTGAGGTTTCTAATTATTCATTTGTTGATTTTGCTAACGAATCATATTCTATTTCGTCTCCCTCGTCCCTGTACCATTTTGATAGTCTGAAAGAATTTGTAAGAAGTAGTAAAAGTTTGTGGGTTTTTTACTGAAAAATGTTAATGCTGAGGTAATGTACTGTTTTGTCGATGCATTTTTTAAATTTAGATGTATCGCTGAGTTTGTTGATAGAGATAGACGTTTTTGTGACTGGTATTCAGCTAATTTTGCATTTTTTATAGTTAGAACGTCTGTTTTTTTATAGTTTGATCCTTCTGCCTGTTCTGACCATAAAACTAGTGTAACCTGCGTGATTATAATGTGATTAATGAATGCACCAAAAATTTTATTGTAATTATAATTTTGTTAGACTAAATGAAAAGTGGACCTTGTACTTTGTGTCGTCAACTAAAGTAAGTTCTTTGAAACTGAAATTTTTATTTTTTTTAATGGAAAATCTCTTGAGTAGTTTTGGGGAATTGTGTACTACAGCGCAGATGTCTAAATTGAGGAAGTTAATTTTGTAAAGTAAAGTATTTAATTCAGGATGGCGACATGTATAAATTAAAAATTTGTACAAATAATATTGAATATACCTAAGGAAGTACCAATTGACATATTCTCTAAATCACTAATTTTTTTGCAATTGAATTTTATGGCCGGGATTTTATTTTCGTTGTCTATTGTTAAATTCACGCTGTCTCCCTCTTGTAACACGATTTCCCAAGGTACAACGTCACTTGTTGATGCCGCTTTTGTTTCGTTTAGTGGTTGAACGTATGTTCCAGAAATCAAATAAATTTTTTCCATCTGCGGATTAATTAAAGTGCAAAATTGTATTTTACAATAATAAAGTGATAGCGCACTGTTTAAAATGTTTATCATTGCATAGCAATGCTATAGGCGACATATAAAAAAATGTTTTAATTAGTTGGTAAATATTATATTTTAGTCAGTATAGTATTAAAAGTTATTGTCAGAATGATGACGAACCTCAAACGTATCGAAAAATTCATCAACTTGATTGTTGAAAGCTATACATGAAATTTTTGATGTGCCATCGTTTAGAATCATACTGAATAATTTGCCAGTTGTGTCTTCTTTCTTATATGTTTTGATGAAACTTTTTGAATCGACACGTGCTTTTATAGTCCAACTAAGTATTAATAAAGAAAATTGTTTGAAAGAAAATCGAAAGTTGGATCAAAGTAATTCCAATTACATATAAATTTTTTAGTACTTGTCAATGTTTTCGTTCAGAGATTTGATGGAAGTGAGTTTTCTTTTCGATTTTAATTTTTGATCTTCACAAATTTTTTTGGGTGCGGAGCACTCTGCATCTTCTTCTGATTTTGTTTGGTGTCTTTTCATGTTAATACAAAAGAAGAAATGTCTATCAAAAAAAATGTTTATCGAAAACGAAAAAATTACAAAGTACCAATTGGTTATAAGAAAAATCTGTTGAACCTGTCATAATGAAGGACAAATGAATAAATTGTCTATATATGGAATAGTTTCAAATTCAACTTTGAATTACGTTGTGTATTTTATTTATTTGTTCATATAGAAATTATAGAGTTGTTTTTTTATATTTATATATAATAGTTTGTAAATATTCTAATTTTATTAGTAAATTAGTCAATTAAAATTTTTCATATAAAAAAACAAATGTTATGGATTAGAAATATATTTAGAATTTATTTGACATACAAAGACAGTAATCTAGCATTAAAAAGTAATTCAGATCAGTAATTCAGATGTGATATGGGGATTGTAATTTGAAGATAATAAACGAAGAATCAGTTATTTGTTAATATTTCTATCCAATCCAATGTCACGTTCTTAGTAATTTAACTGTGCGTAGAAATGTTTGTGTGATTTGTTCACCTTGATATATATTATTTTTAATGCGAAGAATTGTACGACTTAGAAATTTCAATTAAATGATAAGCAGTTATGGAAACAATAATTTTTATGTTTTAACATCTGTTAACTTAGTAAATAAAATTAAAAAATGATTGCCAAAAATAGAAAAATTAAAAAATACTTTATTTAAGGTGATTGTGTCAATAAATAAAAATAATCAGAACTGCGTACTTATTCTTCCAAGAATCAAAAATTTGAAAATATTTTTAGAACTGGAACCATAGATTTACGAAGAGGAGACACTTCAATGTACAACGAGGTAAAAAACAGAATGCTTTTTGTAACAAAAATGTCACTTGTTTTAAATTATGACGAATTCTTACTTTTGTAAGTAGAAAGCATTGGAAAAATATGTATTTTTTCCAATAAGAAGTTGATTTGAAATTGTAAAAAATAATCGCACGAGCGATTTTCCGTGATTAGTCCAGCCGACTAATCGTTGACCAGCATTCAAAATTTTCGATCAGGTAAAACTTGTTAGGCGTCAATTCAGTCTTATAACATTTTTTTTTGAAAACTGATTGATGCACGCTTCAGATCTTATGTTTTAATTATTAACACTTAAAGTTGAGTGTTTATTATATAATGGAAAGCAAAAACATGTTTGTATATTGGAAAATGTGATTTTATATTTGAAACGACGGCACATGAAGTGAATTTTAATTTATATCATTTTTTAAGATTATAATTACATAATGACGAACAATTTGTTACATGATTCACATATCATACATAATTTTTTTTGAGAATCACCTACCATGAATAAATCTAAAAAACGGATATTGGCATCACAATTAACACGGTGGTCGTTTTTTAACCTTTGAATACGAATTTTAAGCTCGTTGATGCTGCATCTGGCCGGCAACCGTAAGGTACAATGTGTACAGATAATTTCGTTGATTCTAATTGTAAGATTACCTTGTGGACATATCATACAATGCGATGGGTCATTTTGTACTTGATTAAAATTTAATTCTGCTGCAAATAAAATTGGAATTACTTTGACTGAACATGATCAATTTTTTGAATTCTTATAGTTCACGAACTATAGTAGTTACTAGTAACTGATATAGTTAACCGACTACAATTGTATATGTACAATATTTTTTGTATTAGAAAAACTAAAGTAAGTATCATTAACAAAAAATCTAAAATTTAACAAATACAATTTAGAGATTTGAGTGTAGGCATTTGTACATAGCAAATTGTAATTTTTGTTATATAGTTCATATTTTAATTATTATTGAAGACCTTGTTCGTGTCCACATGATGTGTGATCGAAATCTTTGATTAATCCTATTATGAGAAAAATATACATCCATTATAAGTACAAAGTAATAATCTGTTTTAATAAACCAAAACGTTTACCCAAATTTTGATTGCGAAGGTATTCTTCGTGCATTTCGATATAATAGTTTAATTCATCTGTATAAATAAAATCGTTAATCATGTTTTCTTGTTTAATTATAATTTCTTTAATGTGAGATTGTGGTAAAATTTTACCCTCTTCTCTCTGTAAGTCATTTTCATACATTTCTAATAATGCTGGAACAATAAAATGATATTGTTCATCTTTTGTAATAATAAAATGGTTTTAATGAGTTTATTATAAAATGTATTTGCAAAATAATAAAGTTAACCTTCATGTCTTTCGGATTGTTCGTTAGTTGTTGGGGCATTGTGTCCTAAATCTTCTGCAAATAACGTACAATAAAATAAAATAATTTAAAATTTCATATAGCTTTCTAAAATCGCGACAGAATTATATATATATTTAACAAACTTTGTACACTTTTTCTTTGATGTAATAATTGTATATTATTACGATTAAGTTGTATCGTTTACTTTTCATTTAATTATTGTTCACGTTGCGTGCCATTACGTTTAATGATTTTTTTTCTTTTTTTTAATGAATAAATACAAAATAATAATCTGTCTTAATAAACTAATATGTTTACCCAAATGTTGATCGCGAAGGTATTCTTCTTGCATTTCGATATAATAGTTCAATTCATCTGTGTAAATGAAATTATTAATTATGTTTTCTTGTTTAATTATAATTTCTCTAATGTGACATTACTGTAAAACTTTACCCTCTTCTCTTTGTAAATCATTTCCATACATTTGTAATAATGCTGGAACAATAAAATGATGTTGTTTATCTTTTGCAATAATATAAACGTTTTAATGAGCTTAGTATAAAATATATTTGCGAAACAATAAAGTTAACCTTCACTTCTTTCGGATTGTTCGTTCGTTGTTGGGGTATTGTGTTCTAAATTTTCTGCAAATAATGTATAATAAAATAATATGAAATTGAATTCATCTTTCCAAAATCGCGACAATTCCATATGTATTTAACAAATGTTGTACACTTTTTCTTTGATGTGATAATTGTATATCATGACAATTAAATTTTTTCGTTTACCTTGTATTTGATTATTGTTCACGTTGCGTGCCATTACGTTCAATGAATCTGTTTTAACTTTATAGTAATTGTAACACGTTAAATTTTATAATTATTTGAAACTTATTATTGAACAGGTTGGACTGTCAAAATAGAGGTTACTTGAGATAATATTTAGAATCATTTTGAAATTAATAAATATTGATAATTTTAGTTTAAAAGTAAAGCCTTATCAAATCGTATGTAGGCACATTTACAAATGAAAAATTGTTGTAAGGGTTTCAACAAAGTTTAATTATTTTCTTGTGTTAAACACTCAAATTTGAGTGTTTTTTAAATGAATTTCTAATACAATTAACATGAATTAATTTTTATGTTTCATAAATGAAGTAGTAATTTTAAATAAAGAAAAAATAATTAGTAACATTAGCAATTGTGTGAATTGACTTGTTTTTTTTTTTTTTTTTATTATTTTGACATATGATAAGAGATTAATCAATGAATTTTGTAGTTTACATTTAGATGAAAACTGTTGTCGAATAATTACTATCGCGAATTAAAAATTTGAAAATTGTTCCTTTTTGACACTTTGGGGTTACGGTATGACTAGTTTGTTTTTCGGTTGTCAGTCGACAGATTTTGATAGAAAAAAGTTGTTAGAGTGCGTACTGAAAAACATGTCGAACTGAAATAATTAGTAAAACCTTGGATATTCGAGTGTTTTGGCGAAATTTCGTTGTTTTGATCAACATTAGAAAAGGAGCTAGAGACGGGAGGTAAGGTCGCATTGATGCGAGATTAAAAGACGGGTTGATTTAAAGTTGGTGATCGCTGTTGGAGCGAGTGAGACTGTTGATTATTGTTTTTCAGCATCCTGTTTCTGTGTGGGCTGCGGTCAAACCAACAGATACGATTTTTGTGTGAATCAAACAACCGGATTGATAATCAATTGGATTTGCAAAGGAAAATTTTTTGAGAAGCAGCATTTTAGTACTCAAAAATGCCGGCTACATCGGATGCTGCAAAAAAAAGAAAAAATAAAGCTAAGTATATTAATCGTAAACAAAGAAAATTAAACGATCCAACATATCATCTTCATGAAAAGAATAGAGATAAAAATTCCAAGAAAAGATTATATAAAAATAACAGCGTTTATAGAATGAAAATTAAGAAAAATGTGCTTCAACATTATGAACAAAATCGTCAGAAATTCAAAAAAGACGCTCAAATTGAAGTAGTTACCAAAAAAATTAACAAAAATAATGAAAAAAATATCAAGGTTAGAGAATCACACCAAAAATCGAAGCAGAAAAGTAATAATACAAAATTGAACCAAAATTGGGAAAATATATTGACCGATTTTAAAGTTAAAATCAAAGATGGTATGTGCCATCGTTGTATGTGTTGTGACCGATTGTGGTATGCAAATGGGATAACTATTGTATCATTTCTCGAAGAAAGCGTGCAATGTTGTTTCAATTTTGTTTCGGTTCTCGGATATAACGTATGTCACACTTGTAAGAAGCATTAATCGAAAGGAAAAATCCCAGATTTAGCAACAATTAATGGGTTCAAATATCCAACCATACCACCAGAATTACCGCAACTCAATAAAGTAGAAGAAAGGTTAATTTCACCCCGATTACCTTTTTTACAAATTCGTAAATTAGGTATTTGTGGACAGTATGGTCTTAAAGGAAACATCATAAATGTTCCTGTTTCAGTTGATAAAATGGTTACATGTTTACCAAGACCACTAGACGAAGACTTTACTATTAATGTACATCTGAAAAAACGTTTATCATTCAAATCGTCATATTTATATGATTATGTGAATATCGCCCATATACATAAATGGTTAGCTTATTTATTACAACAAAATTTTATATATCGAACATAATGTTACGATAAATAAATTTTGGGATGTACCAGAACACGCTCGAATAAATTTAAAAGATAATGAATTTCAAGATCCAGAAGATTTGATTTTAGATAATTCATCAACAATTATTTTTGAATCTAACAGTATTATCGCAATAGCTCCTGGAGAAAATCGTGTGCCAAAGAGCATTATTTTTGATAACGACGCGGAAGAGCTGAGCTTTCCTCAAATTTATGCTGGGCAAAAACGTATGTTTAATGGTTCCAAACAACCAACAACATTTCAAATAATAAATTCAGAAATTCGACGGTACGATAGGAAAGGTTGCAGTACCGATCATGTATTGTATATGTGGGCTAAATTGCAACGAGAAAAACTATTACATTCTATCAATATAATGTTTAGGTTGAATAAAAACGTGAAATTAACCGTTAATGATGCCTTAGATTCAAAAACTATCGAATCATACATAACTAAAGATTTAGCTTACTTAAAGCATTTTACTCATGGACCTGTATATTGGCAACAACAAACAAAAAAAAAAAAGGTTAACGCTATGATAAGGCAGTTCGGAAAGCCGACTTTTTTTTACAGTCAGTCAGCGGCAGAGCATCATTGGCCTGAACTTATTAATATTTTATATAAGTCAGCCCACAAAACTAACGTTGATTTAACTGATTCAGAAATCAATAATATGTCTTTTATTGAAAAAAATAAATTAGTACAAAACGACCCTGTCATGTGTGCTAGTTATTTGATCATAAATTCAAATGTATCAAAGATACTTTTCAATTGAAAAATTGGACCTTTTGAATTAGATAAAGTTGAACATTATTATTACAGAATAGAATTCCAACATAGAGGATCTGCTCACGTACATATGTTAATATGGTTATCAAACGCTCCATGTTATAAAATTCATGACACTGAATCAGTTGTGAATTTTATAAATCAATTCATCACGTGTTCAAAATCACATCCCCATGTAGAAAAGTTAACACAATAAACATACGTTTACTTGCAGAAGAACTAAAAAAAATGGTGATGTCATATGTAGATTTGGGATTCCATATTTTCCAATGCCCGAAACTAAAATTTTAGAACCGTATCCAAGTTCAGTGCGCACTAATATATTCAAAACTGATGTCGATAATATTCGAAGTTATTGCAGTGTTTAGAAATTAATAAATCATATGAAATAACTTTCGATGAAATGTTACAAAATTAATATGAATTTGAGCGGTATGAACGCGCAATTCGAAGCACTATAAACAGACCTACAGTATTTATTTCTAGAACACCGAACGAAATATTAATAAATACTTATAATTCGAAATTGCTAACTTTGGCTGCAGCTAATAATGATTTACAATATGTAATTGATGATTATGCTTGTGCTGCATATTGTGTTGATTATATCAATTAAACACAATAGAGGAATGTCGAAATTATTGAGATCAGTGTGTGAAGAGATTTTAAACATCCTGAATATTTTCCTAGGGATATAATGAAAAAAGTTAGTGCGACATTCCTACATGGGTCTGAAGTAAGTGCGCGCAAGAAGCTGCTTGGACCCTGTTAGGTCTCAACATGACGAAACATCTGAAAGTGACGTATTTATTCCTACTTGTCCCACCATCTGAAAGGACCAGATTATTAAAAAGTCGTGAAAAATTATTAAAACTGAATGACACATGATATTAACGTATTTGAAAATAATTTAATGGAAAAATATACTAATCGTAATATAAAAAAATACGAAGATTTGACTTTAATTGATTACGCTGCGTATGGGTTTGAAAAGCTCGGAAAAGTAAACGGGAGAATCCAAAAATAGTACGATTCGTTAATTACAATCGGGCATCAGATCCAGAAAATTATTATCGCGAACAAGTGTTATTATATTTACCATGGCATAAATCTGAACCTACCAACTTTGAAGAATGCAAGGAATTATACATAAAAAATGAATTGACGATTCGAAACTTACGAAAAGAATTTACGAAAAGTTTATATGAAGATAAATACCAATCATTAAAAGATGAAATTTCATTATTAAAAGCATTAAATGAACAAGAGTTTCTAGAACCAGAAAAAAAAATTATACATTAAAGATGACGAAGGAGATGACGAATTATTTGAATTAGAAAAAGACGTTTTTAATAAAGAATTAGAAATGTATAATGACATTCCATTTGTCGTTATAGAACGCGATATTTCGTATTTAAATACCTTAAAGTTATTGAACACAGAACAATTTTTTTTTATTCAAAAAGTACTTTGGCGACTTAATCATGATCATGAAAGTGAACCATTACGAATTTTTGTCACTGGACCGGCAGGATGCGGTAAATCTTTTGTAATTAAAATTTTAACTCAAATTATTTTGTATCATTATGATGCAGATAGTACAGATACATTACGAATCATATTAACGAGCTTTGTCGGTAAAGCAGCTTTTGCAATTAAAGGAACAACTCTTCATAATGCCTTTTCTTTACCATTAAATATACCAGCTGTTTATATTCCTTTAGGAGATATGGTGTTGAATAAAAAGCAGCAACTTTATAGACATTTGCAATTCGTTATAATTGATGAAATTTCGTTAGTTGGTCAAAGAACGTTACAGTGGATTGATATGAGATTAAAACAAATAAAAAAAAATAATTTATCATTTGGTGGAGTGAATATGTTAGTATTTGGTGATTTTTATCAATTGCCCCCTATCGGGCAGTCAGCAATTTACAGCGAACCGGCAGCATTAATGGACGTTTTTGGTTCTACCCAGTTATGGAGTTTATTTGAAATTCACGAATTTATTAAAATAGTGCGACAAGAAAATTTAGAGTTTTCAACTATCTTGACCAAAATAGCTAAGGGAATTAAATTAACAGACGATGAATTGAGTAAACTTAACTCTAGAAAAGTAAAACCATGGCAAAAAGTACCGCCTGGAGTATTACACATATTCCCAACAAATGAGTTAGTCGATCGACATAATGATAATATAATAAGCAAAGCAGAACATGTATTTACAGCTTTTGCCGTCGATACATATGCAGGTCCCAAAACAGAGGCACAAATTCAATCTTTAATTTTGTCAATTAAAAATAGATCAACGCAAAAAAACAATAATTTACCAACAACTTGTAAATTTGTAGTAGGTTTACATTATATGGTCACATATAATTTAGATGTTTCTGACGGGTTAGTAAACGGAGCTATAGGAGTTTTGAAATATGTGGAATTAAACGCAGATAATACCATAAAACGGGTATGGTTATTTTTTGATGATCCTTCTATTGGGCGTAAATTAAAACAAAAAATTACTGTATATACTAAAAATGAACATATTTCTAATGATTGGATACCAATAATCAGAAAAAAATTAAATATATTCGAGGCAAGAAACGAAAGAGACAATGTATATCGCTCTCAATTTCCTTTATTATGTTCTGAAGCTATAACAGCTTACAAAAGTCAAGGAGCTACATACAATGCCATTGCTATTCCCTTCGATTATAATTATAACCGGGCTACGTTGTATGTCGCTATATCCAGAGTTCAAACTATAGAAGGTTTATACGGTCTAAATTCAAATTTTCAGCAACGAGGTATATTGAAATCGAATCAAATTGATAAAATAGAAGAGATGTATGAACAAAAACGTAGAATTGTTAAATCTCCTGAGTTTTTAAAATTTTATAAAACTTCCGAAACAAGTAGTAAAACATTCATATTTGCTTATCAAAACGTTCAATCACTATATAGCCACATAGATAACATACGTTCTGATTATATTTTAATGAATACTGATTTGTTACTATTCTGTGAAACTCACACAATACCTAGTGATGACGTAATGTTACCGTCTTTTAACATTTTAACACGATTAGATTCTGACAAAAAATGCCGTCGAAGTAGAGGTTTAATTGCGTATGGAAAACACACGTTTAAATATATTCACAGTGTACAGCACCCGAAATACGATATATCTTCTTTGATGGTACATAACGTTCAAATATTTTTGGTATACTTTTCACCATCGATGGTTGTTCGTGACATTTACGAAATACTAACGAATTTTATATCAACTTATCGTATACAAGAAAATATTATTATTGCTGGGGATTTTAATATAGATTTTAAATCTTCGACAGGTCAAAATTTCACTAAAGATATCACAACAAATTTTTCGTTATACAAAGAAACTAATCAGTATACAACAAAAAAAAATACTGAAATTGATGCTATATTTACAAATGTATACATCGACAATCACATGATTTATTATACACCTTATTCACATCATTATTCAATTTTTTGTAAGATTGAAAATTTTTTCTAATACGAGATTACAAATATAATAGATGTACTAATTCGTAGTACATCTACGCATATAGTACTATCTTTAATAATATAATCAATCAGAAAAATATACTGCGTTAATCGTTTAAATATTATCCTGCGTTAATCGCTTTAGACATTATACTGCGTTGATCGCTTATATATTATTTAGTATGCGCTGATCGCTCGAACACAATCTCGTATTAGAAAAAATATACTGCGTTAATCGCTTATATATTTTCTGCGTTAATCGTTCAAAGAAAATTGTTCAATGAAAAAATTGGTTCAAAAAAATTGAAAATTTTATTTTCAATCTCGCTAAGTGGCCGTTTTTTTTTGGATTTGCTCATATAAGCTATCAACGCAGCATAATTTCTGATATATTATCATTATGCGTCGATCGCTTGAATAAGTTTATTGTTTTCATTGTTTAGAGGTCAAAAAATTTACAAATTGACAATTTTAATCCAATTTCATAATGTTTCAAAATTCAATAATGAATCAAATTAATGGTGTTTTAAATGAAAAAATTTATTACTTTTACGAAAAATTTAACATTTATAATGAATTGATCTTCTAATTCTAACGAAACGGATTATTTAATTGATCTTCTAATTCTAACGAAACGGATTATTTAATTTTTTTTTTCGATGAGTCTCCAGGCAGAAACGTCCTCGTCGTGAGATTCGGATAATGAAATATAATATTAATTATAATTCATTAACAAATGTCTGCCATAATTGTTATCAATACTTAGAACAATTCACGGAATATTTTTATTCTTTGATGGAAAATTTACTTATTTTCACATGCATTTTTAGGCGCTTTCGAGAGTAACATTGTACATGTATTATCTATTATAATAAATTGTCATAATTTTTTTAAGATCAACCAAATTACAACAATTTAATGATAAATTGTTTAACTGTGATTTTGAATATTTCCTGCTCAATATCTTTTATTGATGTAAAATTATGTTTCACTCGATGAGGCACAACTCCATTTTCTCGAAAGCACTATACTATTTGCGAATCGTATTTTAAAGTCATTTCGTAATCGTTGTGTAGAACTGCGTAGTTTTTATTCGCCTTTTTCACCTTCGTTTTTTGAATGTAGTAAACCTTTCCAGCCTAGACGTACTCTAGGCTTCAACTTCGTTTATCGAATGTAGTAAACCCTTCTAGCCCTAACTCATGCGTATAACTCATAATTTAGAATTCGTTTCATTCCGAAAGTTGTAAGTTTATTCTGATATTAAGTGAAAATTTATTCTTTTATTTTTCTCGCGTAAATTCCGTTTTCAACATTGTCATTGACTGAGATTTCTGTAAAGTATGTACACTGGAACTGGTATTCCATATTGCCAACGTTTCCAAATAGATCGTCCTTACATTCTAAATCTGTAAAACTAAGTATCTGAAAAGGAATTTTAGCTGATTAAATTGATAATAAATAATTTTAATTTCTTCTCTTGAGTAACATCTTTTCAAGTTGTTAAATGTATAAAAGGGATTACGAATCGATTACGAACATTGTCATTGACTGAGATTTCTGTAAAGTATGTACACTGGAACTGGTATTCCATATTGCCAACGTTTCCTAATGGATTGTCCTTACATTCTACATCTGTAAATCTAAGTAACATATTTTTAAGTTGTTGAATGTACAAAACGGATTATAACAAATAACCGACTTTTTACTTTTTAACTTTATTGCAATACTCACTTAACAAATAACCTTTCGGCCTTTTATCTCGGCTTGAACCGGCTGAAAATATATTCTTTCTTCGAGATAAAAAAAGATTTTTTAACTGTGTATATTTCCTGCTCAATATCTTTTAGTAATGTAAAATTATGTTTTACTTGAAGGGAAAACCTCTATTTTCTTGAAGGCACTCTACTATTTGCGAATCGTATTTCAAAGTCATTTCGTAATCGTTGTGTAGAACTGCGTAGTTTTTATTCGCCTTTTTCACCTATGCTTTCTGAATATAGTTAACCCTTCCAGCGTAGACGTAGTCTAAGCTTTTTAACTTCGCTTATCGAATGTAGTAAACCCTTCCAGCCTAGACGTACTCATGTGTATTACTCAAAGTCATACTTTTCTTTACTTTCTTGCGATACTCACTTCACAAATAACCTTTTAGACTTTCATCTTGGCTTGAACGGGCAGGGACATATTGTTTGCAGTGTTACGGTCATGAGTCTCTTCTGTAACGATAGGTACAGCCAATTGTTACGACTTCAAATAATGCTCAGAATATTGTTCAAGATTTTTCTGTATTTTCTGGAAACAGATTTGATCGAGATCGTTCGATTTTGATATCAGAATCGAGATTGTAGAATACGCTAACAATTATCAGTACTTCATTTCAATTTTTAATTAATGTGATTTTGTATATTTCCTGCTCCATACCTTCTATCGATGTAAAATTATATTTCACTCGATGAGGCGCACCCTTATTTTCTCGAAGGCACTCTACTATTTCTGAATCGTATTTCAAAGTCATTTCGTAATCGTTGTGTAGAACTGCGTAGTTTTTATTCGCCTTTCTCACCTTCGCTTTTTGAATATAGTATAAACCCTTTCAGCCTAGATGTACGCTAGTCTTTTCAACTTCACTTATCGAATGTAGTAAACCCTTCCAGCCTAAACGTACTCCTGCGTATTACTCAAAATCATACTTTTCTTTACTTTCTTGCAATACTTAGTTCACAAATAACCTTTTAGACTTTCATCTTGGCTTGAACCGGCTGGGACATATTGTTTGCAGTGTTACGATTATGAACCTCTTCTGTAACGATAGGTACAGCCAATTGTCACGATTTCAAATAATGCTCAGAATATTGTTCAAGATTTTTCTGTATTGTCTAGAAACAGATTTGATCGAGATCGTTCGGTTTTGATATCAGAATCGAGATTGTAGAATACGTTAATAATTATCAAAAGTTTATTTCAATTTTTTATTATTATTAATAATTATTAATAAATTCTTACAAGTTCTTGACATTATAATAAATGTATTATTAATATATTTTTAATATATTACCACAAAAAAATTAATATATAATTTTTGAAATACGATCCTTTTTAATAGGGAAACTGAAAGAAAAAAATGAACGAATCTAATATGGTTGTAGATAAAAAAAAAGGTTCATGTGGACTAATTGAAAATACAAAACACCTTTAAAACAAACTATTACTTTTCGACTTGCGTTGCCAGTTGGGTATTCATATTGGTATTACCTACAAAAAATCCCACATGGTACTCAGCAGTCGAAAAAAACATTTTTCATGTTTCACATTGTCACTGTTGTTTCCGGAACTTTCTAGTTCACTTTATTGAACTGTGCGTTGCCATTAAGGTGATATCACAAATGATAGAAGTATCGTACAATTATCCATAAATCCCTAAAGGTACTTAGCACTCAATCCTTATAAATGATTTAGTAGTATCTCTTAAGATACATTATTATTTTTTTTGACCATGCGTTGCCAATTGGGTATTTATATTCGTAGTAATCAAAAAAAATCCCGAATGGTACTCAGCAGTTGTCAAATATTCGTAATAAAAAATTTCATCTCAAATTTTATTCTTTCCCTCATAATATTTGATATTGTTTTGGGCTCGACTATCAATTAAGTTGTATTAGCGTGTATTTCATCCTGCTTGATTAATTATTTCAAGTATATAACTAAAAATTCAAAGAACATTTGATTCATTTCAACTTAACTGATATTTGATGAATCTCGAAGCAGAAACCTCCACGCGGTGAGATTCGGTCAATGGTTGATTGTTAAATAAGCATTTAGTTATTTAACATTTTACTAGCTAATATCTGCGACCTTCATCTAATTTTTAATCTACATATATTTTTTATTATTTGGATTAAATTCCCAAAAAGTTAAATAACTTACTGATAAATCGACTGATTTAACACATTATATATATATATATATATATTATATATATATAGTTCGATATAGTATATATATACTACATAGTACTATATACTATATATATATATATATGTATTATAGATATATAGTTCGATATAGTATATATTAGTACTATACTAGTACTATACTAGTACTATATATATTAGTACTATATAGTATTAGTACTATATATATAGTACTAGTATAGTACTATATATATAGTACTAGTATAGTACTAATATATAGTACTACTTATATATACTACTTATAATACATATAATATATAATATATATAGATATATATATATATATATATATATCTCAGATATCTGCTAGTATTTTATAGTATATATTATAGTCTATAGTATATGTATAGTGTATATATAGTATATATATATATTATTAATCCCCTATCCATATTCACATTAGTAAATATTGATTCATCAGTAGGGGGGGGACAGAGAAAATGTCCCCAAAGCGAAAAGAATAGTGAAATTAAAATTTCCCTAAAAAAAAAAAAAAAAAACTAACACCACATTATTGAGGATGGTCAAGGCACGGTTATCGATCAGCGGGACCGAATAGAGAAGAGTATAAAAGAGTGTTGTATAATAATAGAAGAAAATCTTTTTTAAAGCGTAGCCTTCAATGTGAAAGGCCTAGGCCAAAAGAAATTACAATGCAAGATACAAATAGATCCAGCATCTTGAAAATCGATACACACTGTCTTCCACGATCATTTTCATAACCAAGTTTACGCTATTCAACTCCACGTTCCGTTATGTGAAAATTACCTCGCGTTTTGTTTTCCACCTCAACTCATACAAAGGGTGAATGGACAGTCGAGAAAAATCATCACTTTGAGCCAAAAATAAAACGAGAAAAAAAATTCTTTCCCTCTGAAAAAATTATTCTCCCACTTATTTTAATACTTGCAAACTCTGTTAACAATAAATTCGCGAAGTTTATGGTAATAAATTGCTAATTTGAGTTCAAATGTATTTGGCAAGAAATGGTTGAAGTATTTATGCATATTCAGAAAATTAATCTCACCGAGCGATTTATTTTCTCTTTCGGTATCCTAAAACGTGAGCGAAATTGATCATCGGAACGTTTACTTCGAGTTGTACCGTTGCACAATTGTGTTTGATTAATCGCGAACAAATGAAATTCTTAAGCAACGTCAATCACAGCGTACAAGCAATGATTGTTTAATGGATTCAAACAAATTTACGGTGAAAATTGTTGGAGCCGAAAACGGGCCATTCTTGTGTCAATCGGGTCTTTGTTGGAGCCACAGAGCAGGATCGCATAAATCAGCGCGCGTTTCAATGTGAAACGGCGGAATATGCTATCGGGGCAAAAAAATCCGTTTAATTGCTGACGTCGCGAGCCAGCCGACATGGGCCTTGAGTGGGCTCAGGAGGAAAGCGCGAGTTTGCATCGTTAATTGCGATCGATATCGCGCGCTATGATTTGTCGATGTTTATTTTGCAACGACAGTGTTTTTTCATGATAATCTGTGTAGATTAGCGCAAATTTCGCAAAAAACGTGCAAAATAACAATTTTGTTTGAAAGGACCAGTTTTGAATTAATGAAGAATGTTTGTTCGAGTTAATTTGTTTTTTGTGTCATAAATTGCGAGGATAAAATATGGCGAATTTTATGAGAAGGTCCGCGAGTTCAAGTGCTGATGATCACATCGCTCACTAATTCAAGAGGACATTTTAATTAAATTAATTTAGTCTCGCTATTTATATAAATGGTTCTCTCCTCGGCTAGACTTTCACTCGGAAAATTATAAATTCAATTATAACGTTTGCACGCTTAAAATGCGCTTATAAATCACGATCCCACTGAAAAGAGCCATTCGCCATTTCTAATTCATTTTTATCGCAATAATTAAACCTTTGTTTCAGCACTGCGATTCAATTGTTATACACAGTACCATAATCTGTTATCTTCCTTTTATATAAGCTTCATTTGAGCTATTTGTATGTGTGAAAGCTTGTAACCAAGGATGAGAAATGATGTTCGCTGCTTAACACTTTAATTCCAAAGCGGCAGATCGTGTATCCATCCGATAGCAGTATCGCTGCTAAGACAATGAAGTCTCCGGTATAAAACGTCTCAATTTTTGATCATTAATTCAAAAAAAGTCACTTTCACAAGACTCAAAACTCAAATTGTAAAACACTAAAATAAATCAAACATATAAACAATCAAACCTTAAAAAATTTTTGTTGAAAAGAAATTATATAAATTTTTTATGTAATTTATAATGACATAATAAAAGTGTTTCATTTTTGATGACCAACGGCGAAAAAAAAGAAAGTTTGAAAAATGATTAGTTGTTTGGTCTGATCCAATGGTCTAATCGTGACCTCGAGAAGGTGTCGTTTGGAAACAATAAACCCAGCAATCTCCGGTATGAGTGATTGTTTATCGGTGGTCTCGTGGTACGCAACATGGTCCCGTGGCATGCGGGCGTTGAATCACAACCGAGATCGATAGCCGCATCGACGCGACATTGAAATTAGCCGCAGGACGTCTGTGAAGAAATTTCACTTACCTTCGTACATCTGCGCGTACTGCGGGAATCCGGCGGCTCGCAGCCACTTGCATGCTTCCTGGGCTTCGATCTCTGCAAAAAAACGAAACAAAAATTATCTCTGATTGCATTTTAATTGCTAACATTCATTACATACTTGTTCCCAGACCGAAAAGAAAACGAGCAAAAAAGTGAATGCAAACAAAAAAGTATCGTAAAAAGTGTCTTTTTGTAACGATAACTGTGAATGCTAAAGTGAGTGTGTTTGAATATAAAATTAGCAATAAAATCAATTATAGAGAAAATGTGATGCGCGAAAATTGCCTTTGAAATGGTGATATCAAACGAATCGGCTGAATGCGATCCAGTTTCCGTCCGATATTTATAGCTTCGACGCCTCGTTACTAAAATAACAGCGTGCCATTTTTGCATTTTCAACTTAATCAATTAACTTCGCTGGAGCGTTTTTATAACCGGGCAGACGTGTACTCTGGTTGCAACGGGAAGAAGAGCGCGGAAAACTGCGAGTTGACGGCGATAACGCAACTTGTCATATTACTGACGCTCAGACTGCAATCAAGATTCATTCCGCAGTGAGAAAAGGAGGCCGGATGACGGACTTGGATGTATTTTCATTGGACCGTTGATCTTTCAAATCGCGTAAAACGCGATATTTAGAACGCGATTGTAACAAGTGTCTCCGCATAAGATGATAATTCATGCTGACGCGCTCTCAATTTTGTGATTCGTTTTATTTTTTCACTCTCAAGTTCAAAATACCGACTAGCTGAGTTATTTTTAACCGATCGATTTTCGTTGACGTCAAGTTTTGTTTGGCACGTGTTTATTGAATGCTTTTAATTGCAGATCAATTGTTATTAATTCGCATGCAAACATTATTTTCTTTATTCGACGATTTATTTGAAGATCATTTATAAAAGGTTAATCAAAGTTCATGTTAATCCGCAAGTGGCATAACCTTATGAAAACTCGTGCAGGATGGCTGGTAATGACTTTCTTTATTAGGGCGTGTATTTCGTAAACAATAAACGGTAGCGCACGTCTCGAAAATCACCTCCCGTGGCCTGACGCAAAGTATTCCGAGAAAAGACATAATGTTTCGAGCTACACCTTGTTCTCCAACAACGTTATCCTACATTCACTTTTATTTTGCAACGTTGCATAATTTATTATAATTTTGCACATTGCAGCGGTAAAAAAAAAAAAATTGTCGTGCTGCATTCTCACAATCAATTACACGCGGTTGCGCTACGGATTTTCTTGTTCACAACTCATGAATAACAAAGAATTATGAAAAGAATGAAAAATCAACGAGCAAACAAAAAAGGGAAAAAATCCGGATAAAATAATCCCAGTTTAGTCAAGATCGTAAGGTTTTCTTATGTGCAATTGTCTCTTCACGTTTTTTTCGTTTAAAACAATCGCGTTAGGCAACCGATCTCTATACTGTTAAAGTTTATTCTGTTCTCCTTATATAAATAGAAAAAGATTGAAAAAAATATAATAAACAAACGACAAATCGGATGACGAAAGTGATGGCGCGGTTATGATTGCATTTTCTCGTGAACGATAAATGGGAGTTTCGCGAAGAAATCGGCGTCCTAAGTAGGCCTCGCGGGCCGATCTTATTAAAAGCAGGATCACGAGTGAGTCGCTTCGTATAGGATCACTTTGGCTGTGTGTGGGACGAAAAATGAAACGCGAAAGGCGAAACGGCGCGAACGAGCGCCAAACTGGCAATGCCCTCGGTTTATTGGTCGACGTTTTTTTAATGAAGATTGATTCCCGATACCTGACCGACGGGATCAATATGCGCGAACAATAAAACACTTCCGACTGTTACGCAAGAGCCAATCGCCACGTCGTTAGTCCGCCCTGGGAGTTTGTCTACGGAAACTACGGTAAAAGTCGAAGATTTTGCGCCAAGATTTGAACGATGTGGGAAACTTTGGAGAAATCGCCGAGTTTGAAACATAAAAAACGCCTTTTTATTTCAATTCCTCCAATTATCTTGCTTTTTCATGTTCTCTTCATTTTACGTTTCAGGATAAAAAAACCGAACCGTTTAAATAACGTTAAGAAAAATGTCTATAGTTGCACTTGGTTGTCATTTTTTAGAGGTAACGAGCGATGTGGATTTTTTTGCTTTCTGGTCTAATCGCCTCATCTTTTTTGTCCTTACATAAGCTTCGATATGACATTTCTTTGGCCGGGTCGATTTCTAATTGGTTCTCACAGGAGATGTTGTGTTTGTATAGGAGCGCATGTTCTGGTTGAGCATTAGCCATTTCACAACATTATCTAAATCTTATCTGCCGCCACCTCTGATTCCCATCTCGTAGCTGTGTGTCCTTGTCTCGCAGCTATTTGTTTCTACACAGTTAATTCTTATATAAATCTCGTTGGCTGTTCGCGAGAGGGTAATTACATCGACAGTTTCTTTTAAAACGCGGCTTTCCGCGCGATCGCGACATGACACTTACATTCGTTTGGAATCGAACTCGAACAATGCAAAACGCGGCTGACAAACGGAATCGAAGGGGCGAAGAAAATGAGCGCCGTCGATCGGATAACAAATTATAACAGAAAGTGTTTATTGTTCCGGATTTAAGATTCCGAGATTGAGATTGCGTCCGAGCGATATTTTTGTTAGAAAAAGTTGCGCAAGTTGAACTACACATACGATATCAAATGTGTCTACTTTTTCACCGGCGATGACTTCTAAATACCATCGCGGTTCATTTAGGCTTTTTTCCTACCCACATTCAATTTCTACATTATCCTCATCAATTTTCATCCATTCTTCTCGGTACTCTTATGTAAGGCAGATTGTATCCTGCTACCTTTAACCAGCTTGAACTATTATTTAACTGACAAACTTTTTACCCGCCGTGCTTCAGATGAAAGGTTAATCGGATGTATGGGAAATTTATATTGTCATTTGGTGATTTATGGCTGAATCCGAGATGTTCGTTGCTTTTCACTAACAAACATTCACCGAAAGTTAGCGACGCAAAAAGGTTTCGCTACGACACAAAATTATTATCGCCGTCCAATTCATTTTACCCAACTGTGCATGTTCGCGACAAGCATCAGAAAGTCTTTTCATTTTTGATGGAATTTTATTTTTTTAACCCTGAATTGAACTTGAATTTCTTCAACTCGCTTAAAAGCCTTGAAAAGAATCATTTTAGCAGTTTTTTTTAACATGAAAGTATGTAATACTTAATCTTAGTTCAAAATGGATGTTATTTGATAAAAATTGCGACCTTATGTGTGACAATGAAACTTGCGTGGGTGCGTGTGCCTTTTGCGTAGTAAGTACATCGATTTCATAATAAGTCGGGGAATTTGTGTTCGCGTAATTGAAGCGACTTGAGTGAACAAGCCAACGCCAAGTTTTTCGAGGCAGTGATACATCCATCGCGGTCTCTATTACCAAGAAACAGTTTTGTCACTGCAACAAAGGCCGATTGACAAAAAATGCTAAAACCTTATGTAATTGCAAATGCTCGATTCATCATTAATGACAGACAACTATCAGTTTCGTCACAATGCTTACGACTCCAACATCTCATATTTCATGAATCCAAAATTATTTCCAGTCTTCAAATCTTGCACATCACAAAAATCTAAAACCACGTTTAATTATGTAAAAATATTTGTAAAAAAAATGTTCGTTTGTTATTATTCTGCATTTTCGTATAAAAACGACGATTTTCGCGACACAAGAAAACACATCGTTAGTCGCGACGGATTTGCAGTGTGGGCGATTTATAATGAGACTGAATATCCATATAAACAAGACAAGTATCCTTGAATCGCGATATCGCCAGGGGTAACCAGGCTTCCTTAGGCTGCGAATTTTTTTTTGCTGCGTCCTATAAACAATGGCGATGAAAAGGCCAACGTTGTTGACGATATCGTTCGCTCGGATTATGATCTTTAAATTGAAAAGATTCGTACCTTTCATACACGAAAATAACCCTTCATTGTCAGTGATACAAGCTCCTTTTCACATAACCATACATAAGCCCAAATGTTTGCGGCAAAAAAATTTATATTTCTGTTTTTCATTGAATTGCTCGCGAGATTTGAGAACGGCTAAAGTTGACAGGAGCGTCTGCGGTTTTTGCCACACCTCCCTTCGCACCGAGCCGCTAACTGCACTCAAACGTATCATTTGGGGAGTCTTTTTGGAGCACGATATTGCCGGTGACGAAAACCATTACCGAACGAGGGTGTGGTGCTTATAATTTACGACCTTTTTGCGGTAATAAAATATTTGCCCAAACGCGTAATTACGCTCTCTCCGATTTTTTGTCGATTGATATACTTTCTAAAATTTTATTATTTTTGCTTCACCTTGACAGAGCACTGAAGGAACAACAAAACAAAAACAACAAAAAACGAACAAAAAAATTTTTGTTTCGAGAAATTGCAACATGGACGACAATGTAGTTCCTAGTGCGAATTCAAATGAAACCGCATGCAAAACAGACTGGGATTATGTATGAAAGTGACGCGAGCGGTTTAAATCAGGACACCTAAACGAAGCAAACGTCAAATATAAAACGGTAAAGAAAAAAAAACTATTTTGAAAAGAATAAATATAGAACGAGAGAACAATAGGAGAAATGGTATCCAAATGAGCGACAAAAAAGTGACAGCAAATAACGAAGGTGACAGGACCTGAATGGATGACAGAAATAATAAGCCGGTCGATTTGCATCGGGATGTAAATTTTTGTTTTGCAATTACGGCCAAATTTTGCGGGCGAATTTGCGAGAGGCGCGGCCTGAGAGACACGAGATGGTTTCGGCCCAGCACGAGATTCGTGTTTTGATGCTCCCTGCTGTTCGGTGACTATAATAACGTTTTCTAGTTTGCTGATATAAAGTGATCGAGGAAGTCATTTCGATCGGAATGAAGATAACCGGTATAATTAAACTTCAAAGTTGCTCATTAACGAACAATTCAATCTGTCAAATCACTATCGAAACTCAAATGGAAAGCGAAAAATTAGTCATGTTGGAACAACACCTTTTTTACTTCCTTTTTTTCTTTTTTTCTTTTTCAACTCTCGTACTAAACTTCGAGTCCTTTTTCAAACCTAAGTATTTCTTAAATTATTGTTTAAATGAATTATTCGAATAAATATTAAATGATTTATTAAGTTAAATTTTTAATTTTATTTTTATCTCATAAAAAAATGAGTTGCCTAAAAAGCATGGCCGAAGTGGATTACAAAACTGTTGGCAAACTCTTTAGATTTGTTTGTTCGTCGGTTAAGGCAAATAATCATGAGATGAAAATCGCAATACTCGAGTTCGCAGCTGGTGTGTCTTTGGCGATTTTCGCGCCTCGAGCTAGGCGTGTTTGTTTGCTAGACAAGACTCGGCTGTTCAACGAGTCACCACAAAAACAATGTTGAACTGTGTGCGCAAGATGCCTTGGCATAAGAATTCAATTATCGATCCCGGCTTGCGAACAAATCTTGAATTCAATATACCCCAAGTCGTGTGAGAAATTCAAACGGTGAAAAACGTTGCATCAGTATTCCGATGTGTAAACAAGCTTTTATCAGATACATACACAATGTCCGTTTGCGTAACTTGAAATAATTATCAAAGAAAATCGAGTCAAATTAGCACTGAAAATTGTTACAGTTGTTAAATTTAATGCAAGACATGAATTGAACAAAGGACGAAAAGAAAAAGTAATGTATTATTTTGTTTGATACAAAGTTTTCGTGCTGTTTGTGTTTCGCTTGAAAAACTCGGTTTTAAAGACTATTAAAATGAAATTGAACAAATAAAGTGGAAGAAAGTGAATTAAAATGTTCAACTCGCTTATAAAGTTCTGGGCAGAGGTTGTGTTTGAGAAACGATTTCAGCAATCCACTTTGAGTAAACAATTGAAATTGCTCGCGCGCATCAGAATAAATATTACCTTTGACATTACATCTCATAATGCAAAATGTCACAGGCATATTTTCAACCGTGAATACGAAATGTTATTCTTCGGAAGTCGACGTAGAACAAGTTGAGGTAGAAATGAAAAGTTCGCCCGTTGGTATACAGCTCGGCTGACAAATAAATAAAGTCAGAATTTGAAAGTTGGTAGAAATAACAAAACAGTGTCTCATTTCTGCGAATAGTTTTTCGCGTTGTATTTCATTGGCTCGAGCTCGAGCGTTATATTTAGTGTTTATTTAGCGAACGTGTTACGGGCCTTTGAACGCATGCTAAATTACAATATTAATCAACCTGGCAACTCGCTTGAAATGTCAGTCTCTTTCACCCAAATCGTGCACTGGAAAACCCTATTTAGTTTTGTTCAAGTCATTTGTTATGTCTAACACATTTTGTTCAGAAAATTGTTCCAAAGAACGAACCAAACCAAAGTCATCATTTTCATTTAACTAAATAAACCGTGCCTGTCGGAGTTTAAAATAAATTTAAATATAAATCTTTAAAGTTTGAATAGGAAAAATGTTAGGTTGAAAAAATGGAGAAAAATTTAAATCGCGATGGGAATTTGCCGTTGGACAGATTTATGTCACCGGGAGATGCTCGCGGATAAAGAAAACATTCAGCCGATCTAAACGCTCGGTGTAAATGGGCTCGTTAACGCCCTCGCGGTAAAGTCGTTAAACCGGCGATTCAGGATCTCGTCAGATCACCGTTCGTTGTACCAACTTCCGTCGCGATATGCTTACTGAACTTTATCAGCGTGCCACATCGCTACCAACCAAACTACACTTGAAACTAAATCCCAAAATAGACAAAAAAAACATTAACAATATTGTAAAACATTTCTTGCACACAAAAAACGATGTTTTGACGAGCAAACTTTCCGTTTGAAATGTTTCATTTGAAACTGTCCGTGCAGATTTCTCCGTGGGATGAAAAACCGTTTTCTTAGAAAATAATAATTGCGACTTTTTGCGCGGACAAAGCGGGCACAAAGTTTTTCCAGCTATTAAACCGGGACAAAGGAATCTCGCTACTTTTCCTTTCCGCCGGTGTGTGCATCCGCTAGAGTATTCGTGACTGAGCGTTTTGTGCTGTGCGGCGATTGGTATTTGCGCGTCGGCATCCCGAAGACACGTTGCGAATTCAGGAAACGTTTTGTGGCAAATGTTCACACTGGCGGAGTAGCAAAAAAAGACATGTTACGAATTTCAGTGGACGCCGAACGCCAGGCAGCAACGACGCTGAGAAAGCGCACTGCGTGCAGACGATCGGCAATGAGAGGGCCTTTGCCGATCGCCGAAACCGCAGGTTCCACAATTTTTCACGAGCCGTGTGTACGCTGAAAGGTTCGGCCGTCAAAAGCGCTGGCCAATTTTTATGATACCGCCCAATAAAGAGATTTTTATTGGCACGACTCCGGTGACAAATGGTGGTCTTCCAGCTTTATATGTCTGCTGCCTCGGTTTGGCGTCAGTCTTTCTTTGTCGATTATTTTGATCGACAAATAATCGCCACAGGAAACTGTATTTCATTCTTTCAATCGTACTTTTAATCTCACCTTTTCTATATTCATTTCACTTTTTATTTTACCTTATCTCACATTCAATCTTTTTCAAATGCCAGTTTTTGAAAATTTATACGTCCAAAAAAATTACAAAATTGTGTGAAATTAACGTTCTAAAAAAACAAATCATAGAAAAAATCTTAAAAAGTTATTTTTATAAGACGAAACTTTTTCGTTATTGATTTGTCAAAAAGTTTAAATCTTTTGATTGACAAAAAACTCTAATGGGTGTCTTTTCCAATAATTTTAATCCGAGTTATGAAGCTCGTGAAACTTTTTTGCTTGTTTTCGATTCATTGGTAACTTTTCACTTGTTGTTTTGATTGAAATCCCGTTTCGTAATCCGTCAATTTTGAGCGAGAATATATCCCATGTCGTGTATTCCAAAGGTATCGCATTCCAAACTCCATTATTCATTCGCATTGATTTGGACTCGAACCATATACGTGTATTGCGCCAATCTATTCCAGAACTTTTGGTTAATTCATTGCTCACTTTGCAGCGGTTCTGAACCTCGCCATCCGACCTAATAAATTTTTCGCCCGTTTTCTCAGTACATTTGTCAAGCGAGGTTTATTGTTTGATAACAACCGGAATCACTAAGACAATCAAGCGCAAACAGTTAGTTTCGCCAACTTTTATCGTCTCTTACAATTGCAACGAAAATTGATCCGGATTGAAGAGACCAGACGCAAATATCAGTCAGTTGAAAAATGGTTTTGTTCCGAGGGCGTGATTTCACTTTGCTATTTATTATATTTTCACGTGTCATAATCTCCCACGTGATTCCCACAAATGCTTCAAAAGCGTACGCAGCGATCTACCGCAAATCTAGAATATCCTTCCTACGATTGCAGCACCGCATCGCAAAAAGCAACTTCGACCAACAATAGAATTTCACTTTCGCCAACTTCCTATACGCTTGTAATTCGAGTGCAGCCAAGAAATTTCAGCTCGTAAATTTGCGCAAAATTATATAAATCATGAAGAAATATAAGTCGGTGCAGTTTTGCCCGCCATTCAAAACCCAGCTTCTTATTCTTCAATTTTTTTCTGAATTTTTTGTTTTGATTCATTTTCGAAAGGGGTTTCTTTTTACTTTAAATACCATCGTATAGTGATAGACTGTTTATCGTGTATGCATTTATGTATGAGGCAGCTTTTGTTCGCGGGTATTTCAGTAGTCGCTGGCGGTTTTAACGGCCGATAGAACTTCGCACTTACGTCAGTTCTTTTTAACGATATCACAACTATGCGAATGATAACGGCGCGTTCGTTACAACATGTTTGCCAGCTCCGAAAGTGATCGTAAAAATTTGCGGTTATGCGGCTCAAAGTGTACGCGCGGTATTGTGCGATAAAATTCTCGACGCGAATTCCCTTGCAATTTTTCTCCCTAAAAAGAATTAATAAAACAACACATAGACAAAAAATTTTACTCAATTATTTGTTATTGATAATTCTGAATTATCCCGGGACGAAAAACTTGTTCGAAATGGATGCAGAAAAAAATGTTTTTTGAATTTTATTTGAAATCACGTAGTCTTTGTTGGCACACATATATCATCATTTTTTTTCAAGACTTGACACAGCGACAAAGGATGTAAAAGAGTTTTGGATTTGAAAGCGATCCAGCAAAAGGAAGAAGAATTCTAATTTTGAACTATAGAAAAGGGATAAAGAATTAAGAGGGCCCATTATTTACGAGCCCTCGATGATTTCGCGCTCCGCAACATTATGCGCATTTCTTTTCTGCCAAGGAGATTTAGTAGTGTGGGTATAGTTATATTAAACATTATTTACAAGCTGATTTACACACGAGCACGACTTATCATCAAGTTTCTATCTGTTTGCCGATCCCATCTTTTTGAACAGCCTTAACTTCGCTCTTAAAAACAACTGATTGGAGCGAGAGTTATTTTTAGATTATTTTTAAGAATGCCTTTTTTCCTGATATTTTTGCACCTCAGAACCAGATCCCTCCTTTACGTCATTCACCCTGAATAAACACAACAAACTCGCGCAACAAAAAACTTGTCGTACATTTTTCATCTCGTCTCCCGTGTTAATCAATTTTTCACGTTCGATCAAGCAGACGTACGTTAAAGGATACTATAAAAAAGAGATAAAAACAGGCACAAACAAAAAGTAAACATAAAAAGCGACAAAATAAATGGTAACAAAAAGTGATAGGAAGAAAAATGGTACCGACATTTTGCATGCAATCGCGCGTAGAAGCATTTGTCGGTGGGATGAAGTGCGTTGTAAAATCGATTCGTTTGCGTTGTGAGCCGCGAGACACACTGGGAAACATCCTGTTCATTAGCAAATAGACTTTTCGCTGGGAGGCTCTCTCGAGTTCTCGATTCGGTCGCGGTGCACGCGATGGATTGGCGCTCGTAATTTAATCCCAGTCATTTGCGGCCGAGGAAAACGCCCAACTTTTTGGACCGTAAAAACCGAGTCAGCGACAAGTTGCGTTCGGCTCTTGACTTTAATTGCTTTTCACACGTCATAAATAAGAGGGAAAAACTGGAACGGCGCTCGGGGCCCGGGATAAGCGATCACGAATTGAATCGCTCACGCAACCGTTCGCACAAACGATATTGAGTTCGTTGTGATAAACGTTCGTGATAACGCGAGCGTCAAGAAAAGAAGCGATAAAAAAGAGAATCAGTCGGGAAAGACTTTTTCGAAGATGGAGACGCGCTGCGGCGTCTCGGTGGCGCGTACGTGCACCGTTAGAGATGGAAAGGGAAAGTCGATGCTGTGCAAATGCGGTTCATTAACGATCCGGCTGCAATCAGCGCGAATTTAAATTATGAAGCCGTATTACATACTTCGGATCAATCCGAAACCCGACGGGGCACGCTTTTCGACAATTCACCGATTACACGGCGCATTTCACGGTTCATTAAATTGCGTAATTGTGCTGGCGTTAATCCGACATTACTGTACTGATATCCTTCATAATTATCACATTTCTTTATTTCAATTTCCTCTCGGCTGTTTATTCATACAAACTTAATTTCATCTCTGATCGAATTGCAAATTAGTATTGACAATTTCCTTTACAAACACAGGTTAAATTATTGTCTTTCATTCGAACAAATATTTTATTTTTGTTGATTTCAACATAGTTTCATCTCTGATCGAATTGCAAATTATTATTGATAATTTTCTTTACAACACACATTTCAAATCATTATCTTTCATTAAAATTAATATTGTTTCTTCTTTCAGAGTTCAAATATGAAAAAAATTGAGGAATTACGCGTTTGAGGATTCATAACTTTGATAAATTCCGATGTTTTTTTTAAACTAAAAAGTTTTAGAATAAATAAATTCTTTTCTACTTTTTATTACCAGTTATTGCATTTTTCCATGATTAAAATTTCGCAAAACTAATGTTCAACAGTGTTCCTAACAATTTGTTGTTAATTTTGATTCGCGATTATTTTGGACGAAGAACATCAGAAGGAACAAAAGGATGCGAAGTAGGCCGGCAGTATATCTGTTTTCGCTGCGGATTCGTAGGTGGTGAATGACGAACGCGCCACACAAGATAAACATAAATTTCTAACAACCGGGGAGAGAAGTGGGTATCAATTTCTCGAGTTGGGCATTCATTCTGTACAATATATCGGTGTATGAAAAAAAGGTCGGTGCAAAAAGTCTTTTTTTCACTCCACCACCTCTGTGTTGCTTCGTTTTTGTTTGTTCGACTTCTCTCGCCGGACAATGGTGTGCAAGCAGATGTGCGACTTTCTCGCGAGCGCAGTGACATTAGATGATCTATAATTCAACGATTCGCGGTTGCGCTTTCGAGGCTTTAATTGAATTTTATTGCTTTGAATGTAAATGCAGTCGCGTTTTCAATTGGCCGATAAATTTTCTGACGCTTTTCTATGATAGAGATAGTTTTATTGCAAAAAAACGTAACACGATTTTCAAAGCCTTTTTTCGTGCTTGGAAAAGTCGAAATATACAACGGTTTGAAAGTGGACAAATTATGATACCGGAGTTCTCATTCCTGAGATGATGTCCGGGCATAAATTATTTATCATTCATAGACGGCGAGATATAGATTCAAATTCGATTATTCAGGAGCAATTTCATTGCCAGGTTTTTAGGTCAGTTGGTATTATCTGTTAGCATACAAAGAATGTAAATTCTCGGTACGGAATATAACTCTCGGTGTTTATACGTCATTTCATGTTTTACGATAAAAATTTGATTTAAAGGTACCGTTAACAATCCAGGTTACAGAGCTTCGTACACTAATAATAAATGTTACAATAAATTACTGCGGTTGGATGGATGAATCGACGGAAAAATTCAAGCCCGATCTGTTAAATTGGCGTATCCAATACTATTGTTAGATTCGAGACGATTTTTTGTTATTCGAATGCAATCGCTAGTGTATTGAAATGCGAACATTATTCGACGAAATGAAGCGCGCAAAAAATGACAGTAAAACGTACACGAGCAATTTTCTTGAACGATATCATGTTTGGTACGCCTCGAAAACTTTCTCATCATTTGCTTTATTCGTAACACGTTTTATTTCTCAGATAAAAACAACACAGTTTATCAGTTTACACTTGTTTCAAAAAAGTTCAACATTGCTCCCTCAGAAAAAAGAAATTATATAATTGATTAATCAATATTTTCATAAAATTCTTCCACGACACGATGCTGAGATCTTTCACTGATGCAAAAAAAAGTCGCACTAAAAAACATTTTGACACAAATGAAAGAATGACATTTCAATAATCCCGATGGAAAAAATGAATGAAAAAATTGAATCCACAGAAGTTTATTATGACATTCGTAGAAATTGTGTCCCTGCTAATCCTGCATGAATATTCAATGTTGCATCTGAAGTTAAGGTAGAAAAAAAAATTGTTGTTTAAAATGTATCTCACTTTTACTCATACATATATATTTATGACAATGAGGTAAACAAAGATTATCGATATCCAATTTCACTTTCTAATCCTTTAAAGACATGGAGCACGGTAAAAGGCTCTCTCGTTTACCACCAAATGCACAGCGATCGGGTGCAATAAAAAAATAGAGGTTAAGTCGTGAGCGACGCATTCAAGCTAGAAGCTGGAGAAACAGCGCGACTGCAATAATACACCGGTGGTTAATCAGCTGAACGAGTCACGAATCGAGGGTGTGCGTGTAGACGAAAATGCATCGCGAGGAATTTGCAAATGTGCAACCGTATGTCACATTAAATTTAATTCCACCTTTCTATCCTCGCTGGTAGTATTTTTTCAATCGGTTTTTTGCTTTAGTTTAGTCGGATTTCTGTTTTTAATTAATAAGTAAGTTTTTATGAGGATTAAAAAAAATATTTACTTTGCGAATCAGATTTCTCACGACCCACTTTTTCGACTCGTCAAAATTTCAACACGCGATTATAATTGCAAACGCGGAAGGATACCTGAGATTTTTTACATGAATATATTAATAAATATAAAAATTCGAGCTTTTTGCAAGATGATTGTGCAAATTCGTCTTCTTGTTAATGTAGCTTTTAGAATGTAAAATCGTTGTAAAATTGCAGAAAATGAATATTTTACTCTACTGTACAGGGGTTAAAGTGGGATTAACACAAAACTATAAAAACATGACAAGATTGCAAAAGTGAAATCTGAAAGCTTCGAAATGGGTTATAATTCTGGACAGTACAAAAATCTAAAAAGAATGATTTCTCTAAAAGTTGTAAAAATTATGATTAGTAAAAAATTCACTTTAGAAAAGTCAAAGGAGGTTAAAAGAAGAATTAACTAATCGCCTGCAGATTTTCTAATGTTCGATTCTGAATTTTCATCTCCACAAAAGGATTCGTTACGAAACGCAAAGGGAAACTACAAAAAGAAGAGAAAAAATATTAGCAATTGCAAACGTCCCATATCAGAATGTATCCTATCAATAATGCTCGTTCGTTTTCACTCATCGCCGGAACGTGAAATCGAAATTACAAAACATATCTCGGATGTTTGTTTGTTGGTAAAAATGTTCGAATTAGCATATTGAGGAAATTGAAATGATAGTTTTCCCTTTGTTGCGGACGGCCAGACGGGGCACACGCTCGAGCCAACCAGGCGGTGTTATATAAACGGCGGTATTTGCCGCTCCATAAAAGTAAAGCCCAACTAATAAAATGAAGCACCACGCCAGCCATGCATTAAAGTTGCATTAAAATATTTCAGACAATAGGGCCATAAAGAATATAACCCGACCTAATCGCGTGCTCCGATAAGATCGCGGGTTTTGTTTTGCATATAATACCGGCGACGTAGCACCAGTCTAGGAGGACGAAAATGCAAGAGGACCGTTAATTGATGTGTTGCCGAACTTTCGATTTCGTCGAGTGACGTAAGCTGATAAACCGATCGCGACACAAAATCGGCGAAGACACGCGCGAAAAAGGTCGAGAGCGATCTCGTGTTCACGAGCTCGCGCTCGATCGATAACCGCGAAATTTCCGTGTACAGTTACTGTACACAGGCTTACAAATAACCGTACGTTTGTTTTGATCGTCCGCGGGGCCATGCGATTCGCGTGTACTTTCTAACGATTTCGAACAATGCTTGGACATAAATTACAGCTTCCCGGCAAAAACATCATCGGTTCGCGCGCACGACCGGACCGTATGGAAATTTTCGGTCGCACGTGTGCCCACGAACGCTTCTCACTCGGTCAACAATGCCGGCCGACATCCATTCTTACGTGTAATATTTCGCGCAGCCAGCGCCTCACCTTATTAAATCCCACCTCTCGTCTTCCGCGTTTCCCATCGCACTTTCCGTGCTTTTTTTTGTTGCCTCGACGCTGATAAATCCTATCGATCTTGCACACTTTGATCGGTACTCGAATCGGTTTGTGTTATTTATTCCCAGGAAACGGTCCCGGTGCTTTTTACTGTTTCGGCGATTTTCTACAGCCGATTCTGTGATGTATATCTAATATCGCGAACAAGTATACTTTCGCCGGCTGAATTTTATGTATCTTTACCAACTTTAATGAAAGGAAACTTTTTAGAAGTATCAATTAAATTAGGTCTTTTACTACCATAAAAAAACTTGTGATCAATTCACGTCAAGTAATAGCAAATTTTACATGCGAAATTGCTGAACATTCTGAAAAAATTAATTGAAAATGCGTTTTTGCTAAACACTATTCATTGAAATGTTTAGATCTTTTTTATACACTTCGATTTTTATAATTCTTTCTTACGAGTATTTTTTAATTAGAAGTGTAATTAAAAACTGTTTAAAATTTGGGAATTCCTTTTACTATGATAGTTCTATTTTTCATCCGCTTTAAGTGTCCCTTTGTAAATTTCAATTCCTTTGAATAACAAACTAATAAATTGAAGACAATTGTTAGTTAATGTCAAAGTTAGTTAGTGTGTTAAAACACAGATAGGTTATGTAAGAAAAAGTCGAGCGCGATCGTCAAGCATGAATCACGACGACGCGGTGAAGCGAGCCGATCGACGATCGGTCGCAAATCGGCCGGTAGTTGCCACTCGACAGGCCAATCGATCGCGCCGGTGCACCTTCGACCCGAACTTTGCATAACCATTGTATCGACAAGCGCAAACAAATGCGGCATTGTTAGAATCGGTCGAATTTCGCGCCAACGTTGCAGCGCGCGAAACAATATGCGCAATTTGAATTTCATCCACAGGCCAGACCCTCAACCCGAAAAACAAAGGCAACGCAAAATCGCATTGCGCCTTTGTCGAGCGCAAAATTGAACCGTCAAGAGTAGCATCTCGGCGGCGTCTTTTCGGCTAAATAAACACATTGGAAAGCACCTTCAACATCCTCGTGCAACGTCGATTCTACCACTTTCATATATGTAGATACATGTAAACAGGAAATAATGGGGACCGACAATAAATCAAATTTTGCGCACGAAGAACTGTTCCAGTTGCATATATGGAACGTATCACTTATAACGTAGAAAGTACACGCGTTACGTCGCTGCAAACGCCAGCGCGAATTAATTTATGGCATTCGCTTATGAAGCTCGTATACGTGGTCCCACGTAAACTCCCGGGTAAATGGAATTTTTAATCGCACCACAAAGAAACAACTCAAACAAAAAGCCAGCTCGTCTTTTGGCCGCTTTTTCAAACCCAAACAGCCTAATAACTCGCAGCCCTCGCACTCCCTGTCAGGCCGATGAAATTGTTCAAAAACGAATCAACATAAACAAACAGCTCCTGGGTGCGAAATTTCAAATCGACATGCACAACATCTCCCTCGATGAAAGTACAAGTCTTTAATTACAAAATGTCATCGAATAATCTGATGACAGTAATTACAAAATGCGGGCCATTAATTATGCCACTTTCCAATCGAAAAGCCTGACTGTCAATTTGTCATAATTATGCTTTTTCAATATTTCTTTTCGCGGTTTTTTGTTTTTCTTAATAATTACTAATTCGTTGCGTGGCAGCGTTCGTAATCAATTACGTCCAGCATTTCGCGCGTGTAGATCATCGGAGTTATTAATAGAGTCGAAGCAAAACGTTAAAAACTGTATTCTTTTTCGAGGACTTATTGTGCAACTTATTATATCATTAGAGATCATATTAAACATCGCAACGTAACAGAGCCCGGACTCTTTCATGTTCTTGTTTGTGCTTGAACTTAAATTACCAAACTAAGTGGCAGGAAATTTTTTTACAAACAAACCCGGCAGCATTTGATTGGTCGTATTTTAAATTCAACTTTTTCAGAGGCGCATAAACACTCAAACGACCAGTTTCATGATATTCCATGCCTTCGAGGTAAAGTTACAGAAAAAAAAATAAAATTTTTAATCTCGACTTTTCTAAGTTGTTATATAAAATATTGTTTACGTGATGGTACATCCGAACAATGAAAACCTAGTGCAAACTCTCTAAGGCATTTTAGAAAGCCATTAAAAAACGACTGCGCTGTAATAAATTTCTTTTAAAATGCAGTTCACGTTCGGTTCGATCAAGAGATCGGCAATTCTCCTTGGATCCTTGTAATTTATCACTTTTTGAGACGATTTTTAAGCACGTTTCTGCGACGATGAGTTTTTATCAATGAAAGGAAAAACAGCTTATCAGTCGACTTTCTTCATTTGTAAATGGATCGTTATGTCACTCCAAAGTGAAAACGGCTTTTTGTGCCCGAAAAGAAACTAATTTTCTACTTTTATCTTTCTAGGATCAAATGAAACTTATGAAAACTCGCCTCTAAGTGAATCAGGTGAAAAATCTCGCGAGCTAATTTTTTTGTCTGTTGCGAAGAAAATTGAATTGAAGAAACAATAAGGCGCGGAAAAACTCTCCGGGCATCAAAACTTTCGCTCGCAACAGCTGAAAAGGCAGCTGGTCCAGCGTAATGGTCGCACACGCGGCGCATTATAAAACGCCTTTTTATCGTCTAATCGAAATGAGAATACTCGTTACGGAAGTGCAGGACTTCGCATCAAGTCGACAAAAAGAAACTGGCAAAAGAGAGTGAGAAAGAGAGATAGCACGAAAAGAGAGGGACAGAACTAGCGGAGCCAATATTCTGATGTGCGGGCTAGGCGTTCGTTGAACCTGAGATGATGATGTTTCCTGTTCCGCACACACAACGACAAAAACGTCTCTGCCGTCTTGCTCGCGACAAAGATTACATTGTTACGACAACCGAACAATACATTCTGTAACGCAACGGTTTTTTTTAATTTGTTCCTTGTGGGAATTCGATTTGTCACTACCCCGTTGCGCAATTCATCATTTGATTGTAATTTGATCGCGCCATTTCGATTGCGGTAATTTACCGTTATTGCGGTCAGAACATTTAGGACAACTTTTTATCGACAAATATGATACGCGAAATTATAATAGAATCTATGAACAAACTTAGAAGGAAAAAATGACGAGAAGAAATAATGTGTTTATGTTGAAACGAATTGATGAATCATATGGGGAGTTCCACTGATGTTCTTTTCATGAGATCAAAAATGCGAGATAATCGTCGTGGCAATGGTTAGCACAGGTAACAGGACGATTATCACACACGATTCTCATTAAATCAAAATTCAACAACTCGATTGATAACTCGCTTTCGGCCGCCCACTTCAGTAATGTTACTTTCCTTAAATGGAAGTTTTGCACGGGATACGTCCGCCTTTCCAAATGCATCCCCTGCTACAAAGTAGATTTTAAATCGAGTCGCTGAGTGATGGGCATCAGATACACATTTTTTTGGCACCAATCAGATCAAATTTGTATCCTCCCATTAACCAATTCGAGAGACTTTATGTGCTTACCTGAAACATAAAAAATGAACATGTCATTAATAAATCTGCAAAATGCGTCCATTTATTATTAATTCATTTTTAAATCGTGTTTTTTGAAAATGCACTTGGAATAAAAGCACCATTAATAAATTTCTCTGTATAATGGATTCGCGGGTGTGAAAAGTACGAGTGTGAATACATTATTAATAATTCGAGCGGCACGACAACACAATGTAGCCGATGTTGAGCGATGTGCGGAGTCGCAAACGTGATTCACAGTTATTAATTCGAGTGGGCAGAAATTATCATCATACTTTTCTGTCATCGCTGTGCGTTAACGCTTTGAGAGAGAACTCTCAGCCGCACTTTCCGAATGATCGATTACTCCCCTTCCCCGAAAGCTCGAGAGCACTCAAGGCTTCAATGAATCACCCACTTTGCAAATGTTTCTTATGTCATTTTGAACGCCTGACACTTCTTATTATTTGCATCGCGTTAACCTGTCGTTCTAAAATCTTTTCCCAACGACGTTACTCGACATCTTTCGGTATACTTTATTTTCATCAGCATCTACCTTGAACGATGTCGTTGCTAATTTTTGTTGCCTCTCTCCCTCTATTTCAAAACTCTCGGTATAATTCGAGACAAGATTAACCTCGTTCCATGCCGGAAATTAATCCGTCAAATGTGAAATTATCAATTTTTCGTACATTTTCAATAATCAACTTGGCTATTAAAATTGCATTTTGTTGAATCCGTTCTGCGATTGCTTTGATGTAGATGAACTTGGGAGATTAATTATTATTATCGCGTTGAGAACCTGATTGAGCTGAACTTAATCTTGGTTCAGTGTCTTGGAGAGTTTTGGTGTCAAAGCGTAAATTGAAAACTAAACAGTCGAATGCATTTCTGATTTGCAAATCAATCTCAACTTCGACATCTTTATATCAATCACTAGTTGCAACAAAATAAATAAGTAAAATATGAACTTTCAAATGTCTTGTCATTTTATCTAGATTCAAAAATCACAATTTTAAATTCCTTATCAACCTACAGTTAAGAATGTTCAATAACAACTTTTGATAAACAAACATATTTCAAAAAAATAAGTTTTTAATTTCCTGCCTCTTTATTAAATGTTTCTACAAATTTAATATTCATACTTTAAGATCGCTTTGTGAAGAAGCTGATACAAATTTGGATAAATTTGAATTCGATTTCACAGGGAGTCTTTGTTGTCGGGTCGATTCGAGAGAACCTTGACCTATCGTGTGTTGCAAATAAGCGATCATCTCGGGGCGGTCTTTGGAATTTGCGAGAGCGGCTTTATCAAAACGTTATTTTCACCTGTGTAGAGTCTCCGGCGCACATTGTTCCTCCTGACGTCAGACGCATACATGAAATAATAAAAAAAAAGCACACAAAACGTTCTCACAATACGACTAAAAATAAACTACCATCCATTCACTTTTTTAGAGCACGACTTTTCATTTACTTTTAATTGACGTCAACAAAAGTTTCATGTATTCTGGTTAGTTTCGCGACCTCAGATATTTTATTAACGAACCACGAAAACATCCCCGTCAATTTATTTAACATTTTGAAAACTTTCTTTCTGTTCTCACGTGTCAAAATATTGTCGTATTTTTAACACATTGTTATTTAAACATCGTTAAAATGATTCGCGTGAATAAGCCGTATTTTTACCGCATCTCCGCGACAAAAGAATTTGAGCTTAAAATACGAACGCGCGAGTCGCGTCTTCCGAGTTATATGTGTTAGTGTTATGCGATCAATTAAAAATCGGTTGATTTTTGTTACGTGGCCGCGCGACACGTTATGTAAATGCGTCTTGCGCGTTATGAAACACAAAACCGTTTGTTCGAAAAAGCTGGCAATAAATTGCGAAACGCTAGCCCTATAATTTAAATGGTGGTCGTTAATGCAGCTCGACGTTTTTTTACGATTCGGACGGCGGTTGCGTAACAGGCATCTAATTAAGATGAAGTATCGTTAGTAGGAAGCTTCGCCGGAAATTGATGTGCTACGCGGCTTGTGAAACGGTAGATAATTGCTACGTTATTGGTAACAGGTATTTAATCAATGATTGCCTTTCTATTTCGATCAACGACATGCACGGTCGCCGCAGCACATATTTTAATGCTGTACAAGTCGCACGTTATTAAACAAGTTGTAACGTTAATGCACCAAAGTGCTCATCTCCCGTCCATACATTATCTCCTGCTTTTTCTCTAAATTACATTATTACACGATTGTCGCATTTTTTCCAACGTCCACAACGTTTTTTCGTCTTATCATTTTGCAAATTGCTTTCCACTCTGAATAACATACAGAGCATAATTTAAATTTTTAATACGCATTTTGTTTTGCTCAATTTTTCTCCTCGGTCAAATAATTCTTTTTGATACTGCAACTGACAGTCGGTTTTTTTTTTTTCAGGAAGTTTTAATATCGCTTGGAGTTTTTTCATTTTGTCTTCGCTGAAGGTTTTATTTTGCTTCTCCTCGAAATCAGACAGAATTAACGACCGTTACGTATACGCGGAAAATGATTCGCTTTAATGTTGCACTTTTATTCTGGTCGTAAAACCGTGCCGATTGCCTTCCCCTTTCCACGAACTTGAAGTGCGGCTAAATTTGAAACGGCCCCGATTGACGAACGACGACGCTCGCGTTTCCAAGTTTATATCGCCGCTGTTACAGATCGACGGCGCGAAGCAAAAAGCCGACGACGCGAAATTGTTTTCCAAGCGGTGCGCGTCAACCAAAGGTATCGCGTTACGAAAAGTCGGCTTGCAAATTTCTTCAAAAATATATATCGCCCGACGCAATCCCGCGGGATCGATTATTATCAAACATTAGTCAGCGCTCGAATTTGTTTCGACGAATGTTTATGTGACATTTTTTTATTTAGTAGATGATTGTGTTATTTTTGCAAACTAGATTTGTTAGTCATTTGTCCAGGTTTATTTCGAGTTTAAAATAAATAATGACGAAAAAAAATGATGTAAGTCATTTAGTTGGCAGCGCTATTGGGCATACCCAGAATCGTGTGCAGTTGAAAATAACATTGCAGATGCGTTAGGTTCGTCGACCGCGAGTCGACGTCCGATGTACTTTTCTGTGACGTGGAGAGCACATCAATTAGATCCACCTTGTATCTAAACGAGATCAACAGCGGCCCTGGCAACGATCCTATGATCATCCCAACCGTTTCCTTACTTTTTATATAATCGCACGAGGATCGCTCATTCACGCAAAAACAACTCTACATCGTCCACTCTTTCAACCGGACTCCCATCGAAAACATCAAACTTTTTTTTCTTCTCTCATCCTTCGCTACATTCTATATCAGCAAATCATTTTGACTTGTTTCGTTTTTTTTAATCACCGTTTATAATTCTATTTTTTGCAATGTTTTTTGAGAGTAAATTTTGTGTATTATAATAGACCGATGACCCGAACAAATAAAAAAGAGCTGAGAGGCATGTTTGTTTGGAATGCAATAAACGGTATGAAAAGAAGTTTGGCACAAAAAGCCGAAATGAAAACGGTTTGTGCGAGAGGCGTACGAAATATTGTGCGAGGCGGGTTGGGGGCCGTGCTTTATCTTGACATTCATAAACTGGAATGAAAACGAGCTATGACAGTGCGTGTTCAGTGAGTTGTAAATCTAATTTCAACCGAGTATCCGTCTTTTCATTAACGCTAACGGTGTCAGACGAGTGAAAGAGAAACGTTAACCATGAATGTGAGAGATCGGCGTGTTTCTGCGCCATCGAAAAATTCGCGTTCCACTGCAACTCAAACGAATTAACACATCATACTCAACTTTGTACTTTGCCAAACAACATTTTCAGTCTCGCTGCGTGAGAATACATTTGCACTTACGGTTGGCGGAGAAAAAAATTTTTGATCGATTACAAATTAATTTGCCAAGGCGCGCTGTGGTACGATTTTAATTTTTGTTTTTGTTTTTTTTTTTTAATTTGGAATCAAAGTATTTCGTAAGATTGAATTGGGAATCCCGATTTTGCACAAGAGAAAGTCGAAATTAGTCTGGATCCGTGTTTGTCGGATCGAAAGATGTAATAGCCGTGAAAATAATAGGTCGAACCGTTTAGGAAGGTATCAAGGCCGCGGAAGGGCTAGGGACCCTTTCAAAACAACACACCGGGCGAACGCACGACCTTGCCTGGCATGCAGCAGGTATACTAGTTCTCCGCCACCTTCTCAATAATTTCTTCTGTCGAGCTATTCGTTTTCTTTTTGCGATGCCGAAGCCATCAATTAAAATGAACCCATACCGATCACCTCTATTTCTTAGACAATTTGTCAAGTGCCTTTTTTTCTGCAAAACATTATGAATTCTAATAAAATACTAACAAACAAACAAGTTGTTTCAGGCCTAGGAGATTATTTCATCAACTATAAAAAAAAGTTTCTACAAATCATTTACTCGCAAAATAATTTTAATCGTACATGAAATGTAAAACGAATTTGTTTGTGGAACGATTTGACAAAATGTTGGAATATCGATGATTGTAAAATTGCAGATGAATTGTGAAGTGAGATTGAAGAGAGTGAGAATTGAAATAAATTCCCCAAGTGTGAATCGATTGAAAAACGTTCATTGATCCGAATGACTGATTAATGGCTATTGATGATCAACGATGGCCATTAAACTATTAACGTTAATTACAGAAAGTTTGCCATATAAGTTAGAAATATTTGTTATAATGGTAATAATCACTTATAAGAGTACAGTAATGATCATTATTCAAACGACTTATCATTTATTTAATATCACTCCCGAGAGCCCGTCCGGTTAATGATATTGGCATTTTTGTTAATGAACCGTCATTGATCATCTTCATTGACAAATTACAACCGATGAATTTAATGCCGCAGACAAAAAATGTACTCTTTCTTAGTTTGCGATTTTTCAGGTTAAACACTATTTAAAATAATAACTCGAATAATTCTGAATGCTCTTTTCTAACGGTTGCAGAATGATCTGAAGAGGAACAGTTGACACAGATACGTTGATGTTTATGCCATCTGAATCTGCATATAATGCGATATTAATAATATTTTGATCAATGAGACTGCCATGAATGTCTGAGTGGCGGCCTTAATTGACTTTGAAAACAGGAATTAAATTTGAGTATGCTCTCGAACGCAACCATCGGCATCCCCGCGAGTTCGTCGCTGCGACACAATATCTACGTCGCGTTGGTTACTTTTGTTTCACAATAATTGAACCTTCGATCGTCACAATAGTGAAACTGGTTCGACGATACACATTGATATATTGTAATGCGACACGTCGTGCTGATTTCTAAATCACATCTCCATCCTTGCAGTTTGACTTTCCAGGCGAGATCGTCTTTTTTCTGCGCATAATCGCACTTATAATCTTGTTTTAATTAATATTGATAATCAGACATTACAACATTTTTAATCTTGTAAACATCAGTTTGAGTGGCGCGTGGGTTTTGCAACTTCAGATCAAAAGATACGTACTTTGTATTTGTTAATTTTGTATTTGCAATTAACAACAAGTTGCATTTGTTCGTCAAGTTTTTTTAGATTAAACAATTCAAAATGAAGAATCCAATCCAACGGAAAAGTTGCCGAACAATTGGTAGTCGCAAGTTTGAATGGAAACGCGCCACTCAACTCGGTTTAATGAAAATCCTTGAAAAGAGAAGGAAAAAAAAGATTATGTCATATTGCGAGCAAGGACTGAGGAATGCCTTGCAATTTATGCGTGCTTGCTGTCAAATTAAAACTCGAGGAAGCGAAATTACGACAAATAAAAATGCAATGTTTACTTTGTGAGAAAATAATTATCGTCCTGTTGTTTTTGCAACATAAGAAATTCGACTCGCGACCTGTGAATAAATTTCGTAGATTTTTATTTTGCGTTTCCTTGAGAGTTACAAAGCGTATGAGCTCAGAGCATATTTTGAGTATATTATATTCATTTTTTAAAACCGAGTTTACGCGCGCGACAAAAGGAAAGCTGTTGGTTTTTTCGCCAACTCAAAAACGAATTCCTCCCCTCGTTTTTCAACGCCACTTTCGCGCATACTTTTGTTTGAAACGGCGATTATCAACCATTTAAGTTTTCGCAATTTTTGTCTCATAACGGTAACCGATTGGCCAACAAATTTCATTCTTCATACCTCTTTTCAAAAACCTCAACAATAAATTTGTTTCTCTTTTTCTCTCGCTTTTTTATCTCAAGAGAAACTCGAAACGTGGAAAAATCGCGAAAAAACAGCCAAAAAAAGAGTTGGTTCCGGGTTCGTTCGAAGCTCAACGAGCAAAGCAAATTGTTGGCTTTTAGCACCTCGCACAAGACAAAAGTATGACATTAAGAACGCAGCCTCGTTTTCTCATTTGTCAAAATTCATGCGCGTGTTCGGCGGGGACGCTCGTTTTGTCTTCCGGAGAGAATACACGAGACCTTTAACCGAGGCGTCATCGAAAGATATTGGAACGCGCGAATGAAATGTGTGTCACTGGTGTCTACGCAAATTAACGGCACCTCAACCCAGGTTCAAGAGTTACGATAAACAAGCGCGCATAATATTACACAGCAAACATTGTGCGCGTGTCATTGTCCATAAATAAAAGTTGCACCTACGTATGCCGAGCACTGACTTATGCCTCGGACGCGCTGTCTAACGCCGCGAAGAACGATAGACAGGTCCCGTCGGGCCTCGCATTATTCATATTACGCGGACGTTGATATAAGATCGATTATTATTCTCCGCAGTTCTGGCACGCGAAGAAAGTTTCTAAGTCGAAGACCTTTCGCGGCTTCGGAAGGCCGGCGCAAAAAAACCCATCCCGATGAAAACTTTGACGAGACGAGAGAAAGAGACTGGCTAATGTTTTTGTTGCTGTTATGATTGATTGCTGAAGTTTTCCCTCAAACATTGCGAATTAACTGTTCGAATTGAATTTCTTTCGAAGAGTCTTAAAATAACCCGCCACTGAACTCTCGTCGAACTGAAAATAAAAATTGTTCATCATGATGAAAATAAAAGGTTCTGCATTTTTAAATATTGTTTGCTTGAAAGAGAAAAGGAAAGAAACGCGTGGAGAAATAAATCTGTTCAATAATCGCATTGAAATGAAATGCATGGGTCTGAGTTGTTGATCGGGGTGGCATTAAATCGACACGATCGATCATAATTTTTGGGAAAAGTATGACGACATGAATATTTATCGGGCTGCTAAATCTCGATCGGCTGATATGCTCTCAAATTAGGTTGGCGATTGCGGTCAGAGACGTCCCACAAAGGACATTAAATCCCCATATCCCAAGCGAGTTTGGAAACTTGTAACTGCGTAATTGCTGCAAAACGAAAGCCACCGCACGAGATGACGTGAAATCTCGTCCGATCTCGTCTTCCGACGCCCCGCAACCCGCGAGGGCTCCTCTTCCCAACTAAACTTGGCTAAGTAACGATTACCATAATCATCGCCCGGATTATATATGTTTAAGCTAATTACACGTTTGTCCTTATGGACCAGACCTCGCAGATCCGGCGGCAACTTGCAAACAAATCGTTTTATACCGGACATTTTCGTTTTACGATTTAAACACCGTTTCCAAAGTGATATGAAAAACGTTTTTTTACATTTGTTTAATAGTTTTCATGTCTTAATTTAAAAATTTTTTCTTCACAAAGTTCAAGGTTTTGGTTTTAAAAAGTGGGAACAAAGATTGTTGCTGCTACTTGTCAGACAGAATGATTATAACTGATAAATCAGGGATGCAAAGTGATGCACTTGTAGTCGCACGCGAACGTCAAGTACCGTGACACATCATTTAATTTCGTATATAATTGTTGGCAAGCGGCCTTGAAAAATCGTGACCTTGGTCAAGAAACTCACGTGACGAAGAACAACGCGAGATTACTACATGTTTATAACGCCCGACAGAGCCCGGAGTCTCTCAAGCTTTATTTTGCCAAACCGAACGACTCGTCAGACGTCCGACGAAACAGAAAAAAACCCACTCGCGAAATCATAGCAACTACTATTATTAAACACTGAGTTCTGTTCCGAGTTCTAATTCCGGCAGATTGTACAAATAAATAGGGATTTTCCGAGGACGTCTCGGATTCGTTGGCGGCACCTGCTGGCAGCCGTTCGTCACAGAACGTGTCTGCGTCAAGCTTGATACGATTTTTCGCGCTAATCAGGTTCTACAACTTTCACTACAATTTTCGCTATATATGCCAAACGATTTTTCAACTCGTTTGACTTTCGTTCGATCCACGAGTGAAATATAGGACGACGTTTTTCCTGACGTTTGTTTTGTACTTGAACGAACAAAAAAATAACCACGAGATGAAGCGACAGAATATAAATGTCGTGGAGCGCAAAATTAACGATTGTACGAATGTATAATTAAGTGAAAACACACACAGTAGACGATCATCTTCGCTTGTGCGTCTTTATCTCGACGTATCTCCGGCGTAATTATTTATTTCGCATTTTCTCTTTTGCGTCAGTCCATTTAAGAGAAATGAAGAACAAAAAAAACCTAATTTATAACAGAGACACTTTGTCTATCAGTTTTTTTACTAAAAAACATAAAAATATTAAAAAATATTAATTATTTGTTTTGATGCACTTGTCGAAGAAGATTGATTTTTCCCTCAAGCCCGAATCAAAATGCAAAACCCTCTACTTGCGGTTGCATTAAATAATTGAATTATTCACTTTGCTTTGCAGTTTTTTATCACCCCTCAATCAAACGGGAACAAAACACGCTCGCGAACGAAAAATCTGTTTCAGTACAAAAAATGCGCATTCCCAATGCGAATACACCGCCTCTCGAGAAACACAATAAACCCGTTGTCCGCTGCATTCCATTTTCGCCCAATAACAATCCGAATAAATATCCTTCGAAAAGTGTTTATTGGCACGACGGTTAAATTTAATTACAATCAAAACTCTGTATCAAAACTCAGCTTTAATGCTTTAAAAAACACATTTCGTCGTATTTCAACAAAATGTTCCAAGTTTATGCAAAGTGAATTGGATATTTTGACACGTTCTCGGTCCACTTTTTGTGTAACGTATTAACAGATGCAGAAACCAATTTTTTCCCCATACAAAATCTCGTTTGCATTCTTAATATTTGATCGCGTCGGTCGAACCGCGGTCATTGACAGTCAAAAATCCAGATGAAGGCAGAAAATATACGTTCTCAAAAGCAAAGATAAATTTCGTTGATTTGTTTGAGTATTCACTTATCGTGACACGAATTGTTCAAGGAGTCATGGTCCTTTGGGGTACACAAATTTTGTTATTCGAATTTAAAAAATGCCAAAAAGTACAAACAAAAAGATTCAATTATTGACTGGGAACGTTTTGTGGATGGGAAGAAAAAATCGTGATGTAGAACTCGCGAATGAATAATACGCGCGGAAATGAAAAATTGCCAGGAGCGCATAAATAATGAAGAACGAAATGGGCACGTCGCATCGGTATAAGGGAATGCTAAAATAATGACTCGGCACTCGGAGAGCAGCGAAAAGTAAAACGCAAAATAAATAACTAGTGTGAAGAGGGTGCGTTGGTTTGCATCGCGCGGTTGTACCCTCGTCTATTGGTCAGCGACGTCGAGGTCACGCAAAGTTCAAGTTCATCCGGCGCAGTCACGCTTGCACTCTGACCCTCCTCGAAATACCTCAAACGGCTTTTTTTCGTTTCATTCGCGGTATTTTTTAAATGTTTACACACTTGCCGGCCGCTCAACCACGCGTGCCAACAAATCTGCCACTTTTTAAATCCTGCCGGCAGCGCCCCTCGCGGCAGTGCAACCAACTATCAAGTAACGCGCGTTCATTTACAGCTGCCGATCGTCCTTTTACAACAAGGAACATCGCATAAAAAATCGCCCTCGATTTATTACCCCTCGGATGATAAATTAGTCGAACGTAAAATTAGTTTCAAATTGATTTTCCTCACTTGCATCGATGTTTTGCGCAGCTCCAACTTGTCTTACCGCAATAACGCAATTTTCGCCGCAAATTTTCCGCAATCACGCCGGAGCTTGAATTAAACTCGTTTGAGCATCTCTGGGATCTCGGCGTGAAAATAAATGAGGGCTTTGTGCGTGAGTCAAACACGTGTTCTCGCGGAAGATCGTTGCGAAGCATAATTGATTGTTCTGGCTGTGCCATGCAGTCAATTAAGATGATGGGAAAACACAAGGTTAACAGATGCGAGCTAGAAAAAAAATTGTTCCGCGTGGGTATGATCGATCAAATGACCATACGCTTGATAACGTGCGACCGAAACTTTTGCAGGTCCCGGGCATTGTTTCGCATCTTCAATCCGGCTTTGTTTCGACTGCAATTTAATTGATTTTCGTGGAACAATACGCGGCTTTTGTGGGACGACCTAATGGGGAATCATTTCTGTCGAGACCACGATAAACGATGATTAGACGTTGCTTATCCACGTCGTGACATTCATCATGCAAGCGGAAAGGAACAACGATGCAAACCCCAAGTTTGTCTCAGCCAGCACTCCTAGCTCGATTCGGACTCAAAATGCGGGGGCTTATGCGCGCTGTCCACGTGAGTAATTATGTGAATTTTCGCTCGAGAATGTAATTTGTGAGTTACACGATTTTTCACGATCTACGCAAACTGCATGGATGCACAAACTTTTTTGTCACACTAAAGTTCCGTTGGATGAAGAAAAAAAAACTTAATTCGATCTACTAAATCAAGTCGATTGAAAAGTTTCTCAAGATTGTTACAAAAAGTGAATGAAATTATGGAAAAAAATTGCACCGTAAAAGTTGATGGTTAAAAAAAACGAGCCAAAGCGAAACGTTGCCTAATTTTAACGATCGGTTGACCCTTCAAAGTAGATCGGTCGATTAATGAGACACAGTAATGCATTAGACAATCGAGCTCGTCGTAAAACTACCGCTCGAAATTTACGAGCGGCTGTTTTGATTGCTCGCAATCTCTCTTGGTTGACTGAGAGAGCGCCGTTAACCACTAATGAGGAAATCCACGGTTTTCCGGCAAACAATTTGAGTCACGTGTGTATCAAAGTCGTCGCTCTCGTTGCACGTCGCGCAATAATTGGACGCCGCTAACGAGTTCAGTTTCACGAGATTTAATTCAGCCTCTCTCGGACAAGAAGGAAAACGAAAAGAAAAGTGACTCAACTTTCGTTACGTCGATTTATTTGCACTTTTCCCCTTTGGTGATCGAAATGCTGCTCCAAGTATCGTGTCGTTGCATCAGCAGCATCGTTATTTATTTACAAACTTTTACCATAGAATTTCATTTTCTAGCTCAGTTTCATAACCGATTTTTTAACATATAAAAATAAATTACAAACCAAAACAAAAACTACAGAAAATTTAATTTTAGTTTCATTTAATTTTGTCTTTCAAAATCACCACAATTAAATAGTTTATTAAATAAACATTGTTTCTTCTCAAGCTATCGAAATTTCGCGATGCCTTAAAATAAACAAAACGAGAACAAACAAAACAACGACACCAAGTGTACAGTTGCTAAAGCGATAGAGATGTAAAAAGTTGTTCATAAAGCAAACTTGGATTGTTGAAGCAACAGAATTGAAAGGAACGAGAATTGGCACGAGACAATGCGCCACTCAAAGCATCATCACGTAGCGCGCTATCGGTGCCAGGAGAATAGAGGCGAATGCAACTACCCTAGCTCATTCAAACTGGAATGAATCAGCGTACTAAAGTTGTTAATTATGATTACGAGCGCTGTCTTTCAGTAGACTGCAGGAGAGAACCGGTAACCTGGCAGGATAAGTACAACGCTCGAGTACCGAGTGGAGTGGGGCGCGAATAAACGAGAGGATTACCGGATGAATAACTGTACGGACATGCCTGCGATCGCAGATAAAGATACACTGCGCAGCGAGGCACAATGTCGTGCGAACCGATGACGAAACAATTGACAGACCCAGGTCTCCATCGAAAACGCCTGATTTGGTCTGGATGAAAGGTCGAAAGTCGCGACATCACTTGACCGCAAAGGTCAAATCGACGCAGTTCATTGTCAGCTTGACATTGAACTTGTACGAAATACAATCGCGCGCCATGTTCTGAGCGATTGATAAAGGTCATGACATTTTGTCAGAGCCTCCTCTGTTACCCTCGGATCGCTTTTTTATCTCGACTGATTCCGCGAAGTTCTGACGATCCCTCGCCAATTTTCTCTCATCAATCTAAATTATCAACTTGAGATGAATAATACAAAAAAGAAGCAACGAGAAATAAGAAATGAGTCGCAGGCCTCGGTTGCCAGCGGATTAAAAAATCATTAATAATTTTTAGCGCGAGTCCTTGAATCAGCCGGGAAATCTCGATTGTAACTGACCTTGGTCGGTTAATAAAGAAATCGGAAATAAAGGAGAGATATTAATGATCGCGCCGATGTGAGAGACGATGGGCGAGACCGGCGTTGAGCGTAACCTTTGTTAGCATCTGCAAACTGTGGAAGCTCCGTAATAACATTAATCACTCTAGGACTCTAAGTGAAATTAGTAATCTCGTCCCGGTGTGCTTCCTGGTACGAACCGGTTGTCGTTTCTAGTACCATGTTGCAGGTTCGCACGTGACAAAGAGATACACAAGTGAACAGAACCCTTTCTAGAAACTCCAATAAATTACAAAACCTCACTCCATTATTAACAAAAAAACTGTAACACCGGTAAAATAATTTTCTTGAGTTTTGAAATCGCTGTCACGGACGATTATCATTCTTTTTCCAATTTACAACTTTCGTTCTTTTGCGTTTCTTCCCTTACGTCACCTCGACCTTGGAGAGTCTATATCGCGTGAATTTTGCGTGATAAATATAACCTCGTCGAAGTTCATTAAATTGGTTCGGACAAAAAGTGTGCGGGACCGTCATACATTGCAAAATAAAATGCAGGTTTTAAAACTCAATCGAGTGTCTGACTGAGACGCCCAGGTAGTATTCTGCTGGGACGTTTTTGCGATCGCAATTAGCAATGAAGAAAAAAAGGCATCTGTAGGATTGCAGCCGCAACATAATTGGCCACGATTTCGAAATAAAGAGTCATATCGTAGTGAAGCTCGGCTGCGAAGTGCGACGCAACGCGGACGAGAGGTGTGCAAGTGGATCGTGCGCTTAGCTGCTAGAGACGAGACAAAAATTGCACGACACGTGAGTATACATTTGCGAGTGGCTCGCAATACACGTCGATCGATAGACGAAAAGCCAGGTTAGTTTTAATTAATGCCCCCTATAACGATAATACCCGGCTTACATGCCATGCCGTCTGGTAACGACCGCAGCGCCATCGTTGTAATTAACAGTCGAGAGATATACAGCTAGCAAACGTAGGAAGAGCTGAGAAATAGTCCTTTAAATTCACAACCCCTGATCGCTTTATGGCGGATCGTAAACATCGCGTTTCTGCATTGCTACAAGATTCCTCGCGTCTTTGTGCTGACCCCACGCTTGTGTCAATTTTATTTTCCGGTTGCCCGAACTTTTTGAATGAGCGCTGCGCAGTTTATGTGGGAGTGCATGCCCATAACATGACGCTCGAAAGCTCCTCGTCGTGTTTTACCCGATGCAAAAGATTCTTAATTAATATACTTAGTTGATCGGTTTGTGTTATAAAGGCAATTTACCATGACGAACCTCGTACAAGTTTATATTTCGATGTGGGTTTATGCGTTTGTAATAAAGTGCGCGCAGAGGTTTCTAAATTAAATTTACGCTCTTTCCAACGCTACTCATTTTTCAATATTTTTCAACAACTCGATAATTTTCAATCCGAAAACATTTACTTGAAAATCATTGCAAATTTCACTACCAAATTGTTTTGGTTTTTTACTTTTTCCAAAAGTTTTAAATGTAAATCATGACACAAAGAAGTAATTTGTCTTTTCTCTTCTTTCAGAACATCTGACCAATTTGTGTAAAAAACGTTGAACACATGTATTGCCGGCAATTTCAGCTCGAAATTATGATTTAATAAACTGTTTTTATTCGAAGGATTGATTGCGATTGGCTCGAAGCGTCGGCGCTCAAAGAAATTTCGAGGTTTGTAATGTTTATGCATCGCCGGGACCAGTTCACGTAAATAACGTTTCAGGATGCGACGACGACACGTATCGACGGAATTACATTCGCCTTTGACGTGGAAACTTGGACGTGCTATTTTTTTATTGGCGAAGCTGAGGTTTGGCCCGTGTTCTGTACCGTAAAAACGGTATTAATCGATTTTAAGGTAGTTGGGTCGGATGATCGATGGCACTCTTAATGCCGAAGATTAAGATGCGTCTTAATAAAATTTAGTGGACTTTCACCGGATAGGGAGTGTTATGAACGAGCGCGCGAGGAAATTTTATAAGGGCACTGGCGATCGTTAAATGATCGTTTATGTCGATACGCGCATAATCTGATACGAATATTAATTGGATTTATTGAGAGTTGGAAAGTATTGAAATTGTTGGGGCCGTCCAGACGTTTGCGCGATCGCACAAAAAATTGCACGCCAATGATTACAAATTAATACAATTACGATTATTTACTGCGAGCTGAATTAAACGTAATTATATGATTGTATGAAAGAGAAAATAAATTCTTGCATTAATGATAGCGATAATCGCTGAAACGATTTGTGATAAAAAAAATAATTACCGTAATTGAAAAAATCAGTTTCCTGTCAAGAAGGTTTTTAAACATCAACAATTTTTTTGCAAATTATAACATTTCAACGAAACTTGACAGGAAATTAAAAAACTGTTTTCAACATTTTCTTCACTTTCCATTGCTGCATACAATTATTTCCGGTCCTGTAAGTTTGCACTCTACCAACCACTGAAGTACGTCGCATTGCCTACCGCCAGGCAGAACAAAGTTCAAAATTTCTACATCACTTTTCTGTTCTCACAAAATGAAAATAAAAGTAAACTTGTTGGTTTATGATAAATAACCGTCAACATTCGAGTGAGAAGATCTTGAAAAATTTGTTTAATGAAAATTTATTCACGAACAAAATATTGTAAACTAGAAATAAATTGTGGGTTTGTATTATGTTTAGATCTGTTAGAAAGCGAAATAATTAATCAGAATCGGTCATTTATCGACAAAAACGAGGAGCAATCTTATTTGATCGTCGCCTCCCGTAGTTTCGTGCATAAATCGCTGGATTTGCATGCAACTATGCCATAATATAGTCCGCGCTTAGAAAGTTCAGTCGGGTAGTCGAATAGTCGACGCACAGTGGGCCCAATAAATAACTCGTCCATTACTATGGGATAAGTATATACAGCGGGATAAGGATCGAGTAATCACGCGGCGCTTTTGCTCTCACAACGCCCCCTTGGTATAACTCTTGCTGAAAAACAAGTGTCAAAAGTTGTCGAAAAAGTGCATAAATCATGACTGCAAACTGATCGATGCATTTCAACGAACCCAACGATAATAATGTTCGATACACGCTCGTTAACTTGGTGCAATTTTAGACTCTAACTAACTATAATTTTGTAGTGATAATTACTGCCTACTGTAAGTTTGCATATTTCCAAAGTCAGTATTGCATTTGTTAAATTATGAAATTGTTCATTTTCTTCCAAAGAAACGTTTTCACTTTGGAATAAAAATGCCGGAATTACTCTAATCGATACAAATTCGAATTTGCAATTAGACGAAAGTGAAATTGTGCATTTTTGTGTAGATTCTAAATTGTTAGGGGAAAACGGTTAGATGAAATTAATAGGTGAAAAATGTTTGATACATCGGCATTGGCCTAGCTCCGCGTTGGTATTATGCAAATTTGAATACAAAAACGTTGGGTTGTGTGTCGCACATCGCTTTCTACAATGCTTGCCATAATTTAGCGAAACAGTCCCGTTAAATGGTCGATCAAACAGCGATCGGCGTGGCTTTGTTCTATACGCGTTGGCATTATTATTGGGGGCCTTACGACATCTCTCGGTGTGCTTGTGCAGAGCGCGATTTATTCCAACGAATCTGCATTGGCGTTCGCCGACCACGTTTTCGGCCACGCATCGACATTCTTCTGGCGTTTTCTATTGCCAGCGCGATTAACATCCAGCGCACCTGAATTATAAATCATGCCCAGGCAAATTATCGTTACGTGTTAAGTCGCGGCGGGCATCGCCGGAAAAGTCCGCGAAAAAATGTCCCGTTGCTTTCACTTCGTAGAAACTTTTGATTGAACATTTATTTCTTTTCAAATTAATGAACAGTTGACATTACCTTACTGACGAGTCGGCACATTTTTGCATTCTTTATTCACTTGTTCGGGAAATTCACGATTTGAAATTTCATGTTTTTGTTTTGACACAACATTAATTCAAACACATTATTGAAAATAAAAGTCATCATTAAAATTATGTTCAAACAAAATATTCTTAATTGACGTAAAGGTAAAAAAGATTCGGTTTGTTCGGATTTTGTTTCCTGAAAGGATCGAATTGTTTTAGACGATGGCCCGCGCAAACGTGTGTGTTGTTAGCGACGTTGAATGGGAATTATGAAACGCGCGTTATGTAATTTGAAATTTATTACACGAAGTCAAGGTGTATTGGATGTCAGGACCGTAAAGTGTAACGGAGAAAGGGCAATTTTGAATCGCATTATCTTGAGAGCATCGCATCCACGAACACACCGATAGTCTGCACTGCAGCAGGTCTGACAGTAACTTCATTGAGGTTGTCTACCGTCTAACAAATGTCAGCTGGTACCGTTTGATAAGACAATAACAAATTTTTCATACATTCCCTCCACAAATTTTGCTATTTTCACTATAACCTACTAAATAAACAAGTTAAATAATTTTCCAATTTAATTTCATGCTTGTGCAAAACTTTTCATTCCCAGAAAAAATCCTTCGACAGTTTATAATGTTCAGCATTTTTTAATATTTATGATCATTATTTACTGATTAAAAAAAAGCAAGGATGTTGTTTTTACAGTTGATTAAAAGTTAAACAAAATCAAACTGATACTATAATTAATATCAAACGATCGATCGATCATTATTCATTGGCCTATCATTTATGATTTTATTATTAGAAAAAAAACATGGTCATAACTCTTCTAATTCATAGAAACTTCATTATTGCTTACTCATCTCATATTAAGTACACATCCTGAGACCTTTACACTGAAAAAAAATCGCAACCTTTGTGTCAACGCAAAATGTCATTGTCAATTGGGTTTGACACGTGACATTCTCTGGTCAAGTGCAGTATCATAGCGTTTTCGCTCAAGAAAGATGAGAGAGAGGCAGCAGCATATTGTTTTCCTTGATAATCAACGTTTCATACAACATTCAGCTTGATAATTTTCTACATTAATAATGTCTGCTATCGCGAAATCATTGTCAACGCTTGAATGCATTTTCGACTATCGCACGTCATCGTTTGACATTCATAAATTATCTTTGTCATCAATTTTGCAATTGTTTTCCAATAGTTATTATTATAATATATTTGTATTTTTCTTCATTCAAACATTATTTTTGTCATTTGCAAATAACAATTTTTTTTTCTTTTCAATTTAATACTTTTCTGTAATCAGGATCAGGGAGGAAGAAACAGAGTAATTACTTGCTTTTCGGTCGAGATGGTCGAAAAAGTAATAATCTTGGAGAGACAGAGCGAAATGTGATCAAAGCGTACAAATAATTAACAGGTCGTTAGCTCATAATTCAGAGAAAAGAAAATGTAAAAGACAGAAAGGTTGATTGAAAACAAAGCTCAATGTTGTAGAAAGGCGATGAAAGGGCATCACTTAACAAGGTTATCAGTGCATGCAACAAGGTCCTAATAAGACATAGTCGTAATTAAATATGCGCGCCTTGTATTTTCATTGCGGACACTCGACCCATATTCCCCGACCAATCTGTTTTCAATCTAGCATTCATTATAAAAAATATTAGCACGAAAAAAAAGTTCCCCGCTGCCTTTCAATCGGCCAAATGAATGCCCCGGTCACGATTACCGATACCGAAAAAGAAAAAACGTTTTTGTTTTCTCGAAAAGAAAACGCGCGAATAGCGTTACGAAACGACGCCTGTTTAATATCAAACTCTTAAACGCTTTCGTTTCTGTTTTTTAATTAGCAAAAAAAAGCGATCTCGCGGCTAATTACAACGAACGGCCGTTCATTAATACACGTCGTTGCGATTCCGTATCGTCGACGCCCATATTTTTCTGCGCTCATTTTGGCGGATTATACCGCTGGGAAAAATGTTTCATTTCGAAAGCAACCGCGAGTCCTTTGTTTGTTATATAAGTCGCGCATTTTCCACGATGCGTTTTCATTTTCTTTGTCGTCCTTGTTCGGTGGGTAACGTTAATTTTTCGCGCCATTTGATACGGCGCGCTATTTTAATTGAGATATTTCGCTTTTTATGCTCGGATACAGCGCGCAGAGCTGTTGATTATTTCCGAACGAGAAGTAACGTCCGAACGATAATGCAATGAACGTGTTTCAGTCGCTCCTTCACTCGGTCTGCAAGAAAATAGTCTGACCTAATTTCTCGCAGGGATTTTCCAGACAAGGTAAAAAATTTAATCGTACCTTTTCTAAGTAAAAGAAAAGTTTTCTTCCAAACTGTACCTAATATAACTTCTTTTTTCGTCGTTTTTTAATCGATGACAATGAAAAAATTTCAGAATAGTACTTGCAATGACCAATTATCTTTTCCAAATGATCGCCGTCTGATTTGATTTCCCCCCAATGAATTAATTACAAGTTAAACGCGGGATGTTTTCTCAACTAAACAACCAATTAAATGAGCGCACATGCGAAATTCAATTATCGCTGATAGTATCGGCAATACGGCGCGTTTGAATGCGGGGGATAAAAAAATAGGAGGTAGAGAGAAAAGAAAAAAGAATCTCGCTCGACGTGAGTAAATAAAGTTTTGATTGTGTACGTTTTGTTTGTAATACGTGCATGTTTGTCCGCATTGAGTGACGCGATACTGCATTTCCACAATGCCAGCTGGGATATGCCGCGTCTCTCTGTCAGAATGAACACTCAATTGAAATATATTCAACTGTAACGTATTGTCGAGGATATAATGAAGTCAAATATTGGACAAGGACGCCGAAGAATGTTGTGTCACAAAGCACAGTGAAATGGGTCAAACCGGCTCAATCGTCGTTTTTTATTCGGAGAATTATTGGCTTTTAACGAAATACAGAGGTAACAATTTTAAGTCAAGTTTGAAATTTTGTTTTGCGTTTTTTAAAAACCACGTTCGGCCTTTCTCGCAAACACTTTCGGCTTTTCCAACTCGCCGAACTGGAAACGACACTTTTTGTGGACGAAAAATGGCGAAAAGTGTGTCGGGTGAAAAACATTTCCACCTTGACGCTGGCTTGTCGAGCGTAAATCCCGGACTTAACAAGCACGGGGCAGCTGATTTATAAAACTGTTTAAATCTTTTTTTTTCCTTTTTCTTTACAAATTTAATTGCATCGGTAATTTCCTCCGCGAATCAAGATTATAAGATCGCTGACGATCGTTTCGGGAGCGTTGATTTTCATTTGTATTAGGAAATGTGTGTGTGACGAGAGTGTGTTGGACGGATCAACGAGGATGAAAATTCACGAAAGCGTGGTGTTATTCGCGTGTTATGGTGGAATTAAATCCGCGGGAGTAGATTGGCCGGTTCGGTCGCCGCAGTTTCAACTACTCGTTTTCTGCCGATGCATGGCACGCCAAGCGGTGTCGATCGGGTCAGGTTGTAAGTTTAACATTATCTTTATCTTCTTTGCGCTCTACAGCCGATAGCTGTGATGTTCGATGAGCCTCTGCGAAGTCGACGGGCGGAAAAAAACGTCAGACTTTTTCTCTTCAACAATTTATAAATTCATTTCAAGCATTTTTTTCTCAGTACTTCTTCAAAATTCGTTAATAAAACGACTTGTTTTTACTATCTAAAAATTAGATTTTTATAAAAATAGATTTTAAAGTTTAATCTAAAGATTTTAAAAAAAAAATCTTAGATTAAACTTAAGTTTTCAATATGAGCATTTTTAATTTTTGATTTATTTAAAATTTGAATCAAAAGATTCAAAGACATACCTCAAAAGTTAAATGAACAAAATATAAAAAGAAAGAATAAAATAAAAAAATAAAAAAAAATAAAGTGATAGAATAATTTGCTTTATAGACCAAGTGAACTGGTTCAATCGGATGAGTATAGAAAGAGCGATATGCAAATGGCGGAAGCTAGAAAACGTCTTGACAGGGGCATATATCAGTATTATGCGATTTGCGAGGCGAACAGGCGCAGTTGTGCGAACGAGCCCGGAGCAGTACGGGCTGGCAAATGAATAGGGCGTCTTGCGGTGTAACGTCGTTTATTAATTTGAGATGTGCGTGGCAAGAAATGTATCCCATTTAAATCCACTATCTGACATTCATCGTGCGCTTCGCGCAAGAGTTGAATCAAACAGCAGAATGAATCATAAAGAACACGACCTCTTTCACAGCTCCGATTTTTATCCAGTGCGAAAGAAAGGGCGCGCGCGTGAACAAAAAAATAACTTGATTATGACGAGAGCGACTCGAGATGCTGTTGAAAAGCTGCCTTTGAGTTACGTAATTTTCGTCGAACATCGCAACAAACGCCGTACACATTTTTCAACTGCCTCAGATTGCGATCGAGATTCTACAGCTGAATCGCCATTCTGTTTTACAAGCTGTTGTGAAAATTATTGGTTGCAATTTTCACCGTTCTGGATATTGTCTATTTGACGTTCAGACATTTGTTTCGCTGTTCACTTTATTGTTTATTGTTAATGCCCTTTTAATTGCCTGCGACGTGGCGGCGCGAAAAAATTTCCTTTCTTTATGACAACTTCGAAACAATACGATTTCCTCGTGGCTATGGATAAAAACAAAAGCCAATAATGTCGACATGAGTTGCACGCTCGCAGTCGATTTTCACGATGGAAAAAAAATTTATAAATCTTTTCCTCTCGTGTCGCGTTCATACGTTGCCATTAAATGTGTCAAAGTATTGCGTTCAGCTGGTCGATACAATCTGCGTAAGAACAATAGACCACTATTAATCATATTGAAATATTTAATTCGAAGGACTGTTTCCTTCTTTTCTCGCTCTTTCTCTTTTGAATTTTTTCATGTTAATGAATCTGATAAATTTCAATTACATTACACATGTTTCGTTATTCGAAATCGTTAATTTGGTTTATGGTTATGGATAAAATGATCGTGTTTTTTATGCGTGCGTAAAAACTGATGCGAAACAACGTAAACGAATAGGAATACATTACGAACCGTAATTATGTCCAATTTAACGCCAATTCCCACACTAATAACAGTTCAACTAACCTATGTAGGTATAACTGAGTGCCTATCCCATCTTTGTATAAATAAATTTCTACTTTTTGCAAAAAAAAATAACAAACAAATTTCAAATCAAGTACCAAGTTTTTACTAGACGAATAAAACGAGGAATTATTTAATTTAATTATGAATAAACAAATATTAACAAAGAGGAAGAAAGTTCAGACCTGCAATCTTCCTCTCCCTCATCCTTCGCCAAAGTGCCTCGGCCTTGCGCATAGGCCAGTTTTCGACTTTGGCGCTGAAGCTGCGGAAGAATTTGTACTCCTTGAAATGAAGCGAGGCCCTTCGGCCCCGGTCATGTTGCGGGGCTTCGTCATTTCCGGTACTTGCGGTGTCCGAGGTCTTGGACTGCAGATCCTCGGTCGCCATCTTCACCAAGTTGACTTCTTGGAACGTCTGTGCTATTAACCAATCCAGCCTTGACAGATTTCACTTCAACTTTCCGTCTCAAAAATCTCCAATCCTTAATTTGTATTTCAATTAGACACCAGTTTCTTCAGATCCTCTCAATTTTTTGTTGTCGAAAAAGAATCAATCATTTATTGAACAAATGTCGTTTCCTCTTCTAATCCATGACTTCGGTAGAGTTGAAGAAGAAGAAGAAGAAGAAGAAGTAGAAGAAAGTACAAGTGATCGCAGAGGTTTCAGGTACGAGTAGCGCACTTGGGCATAATTTTTGTTCACGTCGATGTTGACGGATGACGCGAGCACGACGTCGTATACAAGTCGCATGTAAATCGGTTGGCTGCGGGACGCCGACAGCGGCGCATGCTAGGAACGCGCGGCATTATGTGCTGCCAATCCAGTGCAGGCCTGCAAAGATCGCATCTCCGAGCATGTAATGGATCATCTTGATTCGACGCAAGATGATTGCGCGACTTTAACGAGAATGTTCAGAGTGAATCCGGGGACAAAGACTGACGGCAGAATCGGCCGAATTCGACGTGACCGGTACGCATCGCAATTAGCTTAGCGACTTGTGCAAAAAGTTCTCTCTTCTTTTCTTTCAAACGTTGATTTACAGCAATCGTTTCAGATCAATTTATTCAAACATCTCCAAACCCATTTTTCAAACATTTCTTTTGATATGATATCCAAAAAAATAATTTCTTCAACCCTAAACATCACAACAGAAACAAAAATTTTTATTTTTAATGATAATAAAAATGGAAAACTTCTTTTAGACGACAAGAATAATAAATAAATAAATAAATAAATAACAAAGATTTTATTGGATGCAAGAACTAATTTGTTTATGAACTGACAACAATTTATGTGGGTTGAAAGTTCATTGAAGATTTTAATCAACGTTTAAAATTTTTGTAGGAAATTTTTTGTTCTGCCTTTTTGCAATAAATGTAGGTCAGTTGGCATTCAATTTTCATTGATGTAAAGGAAAAAAAGTGAATGTTTTCGCATACTCTGCGGATATGAGTTTGCATTAGAATAACATTATCCAATCTGGATGATCGTTCCACATACGCTGCATCGCAGGGAATGTTAAATTGATCGCGATCTATGGATTCTTATTCATCAGGAAGCGACACTGAACCTAGTAGCGGAATAATGTGGAATGTTCAAGTACTTAATACGGCCAATTGTTCATGCAAATCGGGATTACTTTCTCGGCGTGTTAATGCTGATTTCGTAGCGGCACGAATCTGCCTGCCTCAAACGTTATCGGAAGCCACGTTTCCTGTGTTTTAGAAACAACGTAAAAGTCCGATGAATAATTAAGGGTGTCGGAGAGGCTACACAAACAAAAAAAAAGCCAACTAAACAAACAGAAAAATGTTACTTTTCGCAAAGATAATTAATTTATTCTCAACTTTCAAGTTCCTTTTTTTCGTTCAATTTACTATTTGACGGATTAAAAAACTAAACTAAAAAAGCTACTTAAAATGTTATGCTTCGTGACTTTATGTTTATTTTTCATTTACGTGATGTCTTTTTTGTGATTTGAGTTGAACTTTTTGCATTGAAATGAAATAAAACTGTTGCTGTAAAAATGCGAAGTGAAACGACGACTTTTATTAGTGCTATATTGCTCTGATATGCAAAAGCGATTGTGACGAAGTTGGTAGACAAAATTTGTTCACCGTTGAAATGTGTCGAGAAAATGAGATTGCGTCAGTCGCGTGCATGAATAAAGCAATCGGAGTTACTTTGGATGCTCTGCTCGTGACATTCACCGTGACTCTACTGTGTACTTCTCGTTTTTTATTATTCTAAAATTATTATTCTCATCTAAAAGTTTCTTTCCATTTCCACTTGTTCTTTTTTTCTTCTTTTTTTACGAGCACATAAAAACATTTTCCATCGTCGTCCAGCTCAAAAACAAATTTCTCTTTCGTTTGCTGTTTAATTTTGAATAATCAAAGTAGAACAGAACGAAGATTAAAATTACAGAAACTGTGTAAAGTCGCTAAATCTGAGATTTCATAGACATTTAGCACGATCACGACCGGCACAAGCTGATTAATCACAATTGCTAAACAAATTTTCACAAAAAGCGTGACCGACAGAGGCCTAAGCAGACGATGGTTATCCCTTTTATGAAACGTTCAATAAAATATCATCAGAACAAATCGAACTTATGAAACCGCGGGCAGATTTATCCAGGTCAAATATCGAATGCAGTTATAACTCACGAAGTCAGCTCTTTATCATAAGTCACAATACAATTACAAACCAATATCGTTTGATCTTTCGGTGAGTCGACTTTTTCTGACAAGCCTTTTTTTCCGTGTCTAGATGGGTATCGACGTTTATTTACGACGTTATTGAATATATTATGACAGTAACAGATATATTTATTGTCCATCTCGCGAAAACCTAACACACTTTTTATCCTCGACTTTGTTTAGAATGCCAGGTGTCGTAAGTCCGATTTTATTATTTTTTACAATACTTTTTCAGATCCACTATCTCGTGCGAAAATTCGTGACCACTTCAAGGCAACAGCTGCAAGTGAATCTGTCACGGTTTTTCATCGAGCACATAAATTTCAATCGCATTTTCATAATACAAAGACTCGACTTAATTTTCAACCTGAGGAAAAACGATTTTATTTTTCAACCTGAAACGACTTTATAATTTCTCACAGCTGTTTCTAGTTGTTAAATATATTATTTAAAAACAATGGACCGCACTGAACAAGCCGAGAAAGTATACACATTATCACTGGTAGGATCACGTGCAGCGAATTCGCGTTGCAACCAATGCAGAATTTTCTTGGAAAGAAAACATAATTACTATCTTTCATAATTTCGTTAAAGCATTTCGCTCGGGTGTGCTAACGACGGTCTGCCACACGTTTGTGAAATTACACGCGAGAGCACAGCCCCGGGCGCCCCGAGCAATCGTAATGTAAGGGAATGGCGTGGAAGTGAGCGAAAAAATTTTTTTATGTGCACTTCAAACCTGCCCACCCCCTTTTCCCTCGATTTCAATGAGAGTCAATTTGCATTATCACTTTATTACCCGTGGAGAAGAATTGCAAAATCCGAAGCGACCATAGACCAACGAGAATCGTTGGATTGAACGCAAAGTGGGTGTTAAAAAGCGTTAATTTCGAGGTTCGATTTTGCAGAGGATGAAGCGATAAATTTGGTTGACAAGTTGCAGTAACGAGAGTTTGAAATATGAAGCCATGGGGCTTATTTGATCGATAATTGGTAGTTTTTTGGTGGCAAATCAGAATTTTGCAATTTTGCTAATTAAACTGCTGGACAAATTGCTATCCACTCGGTGATATTGAATTTATTGGACTGGATGATGTTTCATTTGATTGGATGTTTGGACACTTTTTGTCCCTTTGATTTGTTTATTTTCTATAATTAAACTAGTGGATAAAAAAGGTAAACTTGATTAACTTGGTTTTTTATGTCCAACCGAGATTTTCATGAACGATTTTCAAATAATTTGGTAACCATTTTGTCCTTACATTTTGTGGAGGTAAATTGATTTTGTCACACGTGAAACAATCCACTGATGCGAAAAATTGGACAATTTCAATTTTCATGGTAGTCATTAGTGATTGAATATTATGCACGTTTCGTTGCATGACAGACAAATGAAATTGATGGAAACATTATTATGAATAATTTTGTCAACGATCCTCTCTGAATTTGTTCGTTTTTATTGTCGTTCAATCCATTTTGAAACATGAAATTTCAACAAAATTTTAGGACCGAAGAAACCATTTTTTCACTTTTCTTTCCAAAGAAATTTTTTCCAAAAAGCAAAAAAGAAAATTGTCACAAAAATGTAGAATTTTCTGTTAATAACAAAATCGATATAAAAATATTCCACGATAAAAATAATAACATTACATTTGACCTATTTTTTCCAATTATTTAACTATAGTATTCCAAGCCAAGATTTTCGAAGCGTGTAATGATCAGGTTTCCTGTACAAATTAATGAACGCATCTCTAATATAAAAAAAATTAAATTGAATCAAATATGAAATTTTCAACTATCAATTCTTTTGTCCAATTAAAAAATGTCGATCTACAATATCGTAAAAACTTCAGATAACAAACTCCATCGCAGTCTATTAAACAAATTTCGTTATTATTTGTATTGAAAACAAAGTAAAAAAAAATTAATACATTGTTATTCGTTTCAACTGCACTTCTCCACAAGTCCTATCTTATTATTTTTCCCTTCGATATTTCGTTACGTTCATCTTTCGGCTAATCAGATAGGAAAAAACTTGTTGAATTCACTCTGAGCATTTTCATCTTGAACGAGTTCACCAAATCAAATTGGTTGCAAGAAAAAAAAAGAAGGAGAGCGAAACAAAATTACACTTTTTTCAAGTTTCACAACGAAACTCTGATGAGAAAAGCCGGGGCCCTGGAATCAAAGTCCGGGCCGTTTGACAGCCCGAACGCGGAGTCGCGGATTTGCGTGGACAGCGTTCGTGCAGTGCGGCTTACTGCGCGATGCTTTTGATAGCGACTGAGTTGCCATTGGCTGCTAGAGCGTGCGGCACTCGTAGCGCGAAGCGGCGCAAGCGTCCGGAAACTTTGCTCTCAAGAGAAACACCTGGAGTGTATTATTATAGCCGCCGATCAAATTATCAGAGTCGCGACCTTGAAACTTAGTCTATCATAGTTTTGGCATTCCAAAAAAACTACTTAACTCAAAAATAGTTTTTATATAATTCCATATTTTTTAATTGTATACCTTAATATATCGATCCATACATGATCCTACAAAAATTAATTTCATTTGTCAAAAAAATTATTATAATCAATTCTGAAATTAAATATAGTTATATTTAGAATCATTGATAATCATATATGAAATCATCTGATGAAATACAAATCCATATAAATGTGATATAAATTCATGGATGCAACTTCATGATTTTGTTTTGATTGATAAAACTACAATAACAAAATAACTTGTTATCATGTTTCAAATAAAACTTCGACTGAAAATCTAAAACTGTTTGCAAACTATGGAAACGTAAATATAAAATGATTTTAATAAAGTGGAAGTAAATACATGAATGTTGAAGTAACAATATCGAGTTTACAAAGTGGCAACAACTTTGGGCAATATCGTTACACATAAATATGCAAATTTATTGATTGCTTCCATATTGATTTTGTATAGCCGACAATAAATATCCTTTACGTATCAAAAAGCTCGCTGTTTTCTATTGTAAAGATATTTTCACAGGACAGAAATAACTTTCTATAGAAAAAAAAAATAAATGAAAAAAATCAGGATATAGAATAACGATGTTTATCATCGAGTTTCTTCTAACAAACATTTCGACTTGGATTTTGCATTGGGAAAAATTTCCCAAAATTTGTTTATCTATAGATAAAGAACTGAAAACATGTTTCTATAAATTATTTTTTTCTTTCAGGCATTTTTTCCCGATGATGTACTATACGGAAGAGGAAGATGAACCTAACAAAGTGGAAGACGAAGATTGATAGCGCGTGCTTTCCTGTTCTAAACTGGGACATAGTTCCACATAGTCTACCTTTATCTAGGAAAACACAGCCAATCCGATCGTTGAAAACAAACTTTGTATCAAATAAACCAACAATCCAACTTTTTCATTAATGAATTGTTGCAATTTTAACTTACTCAAAGTTTGATCATACAAACACAAACTCATCAAAGATCTTCAGCTTCTTTAATCATTGAATTGGTTTGAAATTTGTTTATAAAACTAATCAAAACTAAATCAAGAATTAGAATAAAGACAAAAAAAATGAAGAATTAAAATGAGATTAAAACGAAAATTTTTTGTCATTAAAATAACAAAGTTGCAAAAATTAATACGTGGCGAGTAATAAAATTTTAATTATGTCTTGGAATTCATTACGACGTTTGTTGAAACGAGACGTTAGCTGCGGTCGGGACGGTGTAATCCTTGATGAAATGCGATGATCCACGCGAGAGCGTGAGGATACTTAGAAGTTATAATAAGACATCGAGTACCGCGTCCAGCTGTGCGCGTCAAAGCGTACCGAGAGCGCAACTCAGTTTTCTCCGCGTCGAACGAGTTTTTACCCCTATCGCGAAATAGCGCGCCACATGCGGCGTCCTCGCCGTTTCTGTTTTGTCAGTTTTCTGTCCCTTTGTATCGCGATAACATGTTTGTTTGCTTTGAATGACACTTCCTCTTTCTCTTTCTCTCTCTGTCCGCGAAGTAAAACCACTTAATGTACCACGTATAGGTTTTATGGATTTCTGCTCTTATGTGGGACAACGAAAATCAAAAGAGAAAATGTTCGCGACATTTTATTACCGTTAATACTTTTATTGCAATCGTAGAACACGTCGTTGGCGTTTTTTCTCTCCTTTCTTTTGACCAATAAACCAAAATGCATTGAAAGCTATCTCACAAAAGAAAAACGATAAATTTACATTTGTCAGCACTGGTACAGGTTTTAACGACAATCATTTTACTAGAACGACAAAAATGCAATTTGAGAATGCGCATTTTCAGAAGAGACAACAAATGAAATTGAGGAAACGAGAGGTTTCAAGGTACCGTTTGGTTGTTAGGAAAAAATTAATCCCCGTCGCTTCTCATTTGTGTCAGTGATAATAATTGTCGGTGACACGAAACGTGAGCATCGAATTAAGAAGAAAATTTCAGTTCCTAACTTTCACAGGTAGATCAAACATTGCGAACGCTCGGGTGGTACAAGCCCGTGACCTTTTGATCTAATTTAGTCAAACGCATTATTGTCTCGGGATATTTCGTTTCAAGTTTGTCCTTTTGTACGCACGCTTCAGTATGTGAAATCAGATAACATCGCATTCCCATCTTTGAAAGATAGTACTTTCAATCAATTTATGATATCAATTTTTCTGATTTTGAACGAATCGTTCCATTTGTTTGAGAGGAATATCGTGTTCTTTTTTCATCCCCATTAAAACCATTTGAAGTTTCATAAAATAAAATCAATTTTAATCATAAATTGAATGAACCGTGATGGATGGTTACGAAATTGAATTAGAAAGAGGGCTTGTGAAAACGCATTGTTTCCAAAAACCATCAATTTTTGAAAAATAATTTATCACAGAGTGAAAAGGGAACGAGATTGTTTCTCGGTTCATCAAATGTGTAGCGGGTTCGCATATTCGTAACTATTCATGTCATTATTGACGGTATTACAGTTATTAACGATCGTTCATGTGAAACTTTCGCGAACAGCCAAGTTTCCAATTCATTAACAATTGAAGCTCATTCCAGTTGAATCAGTGCTTCATGTCTTTAAAATTTACAAACTGGGTTGACTTCGATAATTGATTTTTACCGCACGACCTAATCAAACATCTTCTGTAACTGGTGCAAATGCAAAATGCATTTCGAAATCAAGAAATTCAATTACAGCAAAATCGAACTTGGAAAAGTCATTAAATTTCCAAATTAAATAAACGTTGAGACTTGCAAAGGGATTTCATAATATGTAAGTTGTTGATTGCACAGTAACTAAACGAACATCGTGTATCATCCATCATTTTCATTTCTATGAGCGTGATTATGTTGCCGAAGTGGAGCGCCAGTTGACGCAACTGCGCGAGAAAGAGTAGGTTCTCTGTGCTCCGTTGGCCAGGCTCATCTGCAGCTCGACATGCGAGCGTCAGACGTTTTGAAAAACGGTGTCGTGACAACGCGCGGTGCTTGTCGAAAGATCGTAAAATGCCGTCGACAACATTCGCCCACGCGAATACAATTTCTCGCTCCACGCATGTGCCCTACGCGACACTATAAACGCAATTGTTAGATTGTATTTCATGGTAATTGGAAATCTCAATTACAGTGTCATTTGAAATTTAGAAAACTAAAATCAAGAGAAATAGAATTTATCGAAGGCATTGGTAAAAGTAAAACGAAAAAAGGTTAGACAAAATTGTTCATCCTTCTTGCGCAATTTGTACGGATAATAATTGATGATGAACTCACCTGATAATTGACGTTCGGATTGAGACCTCAGCTGCTGCAGGTTCTGTAACAAACGACCAAAGAGTAATTAATCTCCGACAACAAAGAGTACACAACTTTGTTTTCTATTTCTTTTTCTTACGCTACAACAATAATTTTCGAATAATCATCGTAATAAATTGTAATGATCACGAGCGCGCGATAAATCAATCGCATTCAGCGCTTAGGTGTTCTCAGCGTCGATTACAATGAAATTCAATAAATTTGCAATGCTATCTCCATTAGAGCCTGCGAAATGAAACCTAATGAACAATTTCAAAAGCGATAATTGCGAGTGCAAAAAACCGCAAGGATAAAATCTCAATCCGGTACGCGAGACTGGCAAAAATCGTTCGTTTATATTTCAACTTGAGAGAAGAAAGGTCGATAAATCTTGAGAACCTGTCGAAGTGTCGAAAATTTTTGCTCAACGTCAGTTTACTGTGTTACATCGAGCTTCGATACGTCAGGGGGAATTATAAATTGTTCAGATTGTTTCGCGGGTTAGGTCGCGCCACGAGGTACAGAAAAAAGGCCAAAAAGAACGCTAATTTACAATGAAGCGAGGCATAAATCAAGACATGATTAATTGCGAGCGCGGAATAGAAAATAACGCAAGACTGTAATTATCTTCTTTATATTTGAACCGAGACCTAGACTTGGGGGATCAAGACAATAGATAGCACTAGGGTCATTAACTTCTTCAACCAATAATAGTACAAAAAAACGATTTTTTCAACTTATCATTAGTGTGATTAGTTTTCTTATTTGTCAAAATTAGACAATGCATTTTCCATCAAAAATGATCAAAACAAACACAATCATAGGAAAAAAACATTTTCTGTCATAAATAATTCAGAAGGAACGGAGTTAATGTAAATTCAAAATCTTGTATTCTTTCGGGGCTTCAAAAACACACTTGGACGTGCAAAAAAATAAGAAAAGTATTGTAATCCTTGTATAATACGATGAAGAAACTGGACAAGTGATGATATTCGATAAGTTTTCGTTTGGTTGGCCTCGCCCACTCGCCTGGTCTGAACACCTGAAGCCCCCATAGGGTTGTTATTCGAGGGTTGAAGGCTGTCATCCGATTAACAGAGTGAACGGCTCGCTGGTCCATTAGCTTTGATCGTTCACTAACACGCGCAGGGGTTTGACGCGCTCACCAACACTCGCACCTGAGAGGCGACCTGGTCAACTGCGAAACGACTGCCTGTGGCACGTACTGACACTATTGATTATTTTATTCGATCGTTTTTACGGTCCACGTCTCGCGCCCCAAATTCTCCAAAGATTTAAATAAGCCTCTTTTATCCTACCTTTTTTATTCGTCGTTTTGCTTGTCACGAAACTTTCATGTCGATCTTTATTTTTCATCAGCAAAATTAATTCATTTTAATTCATTTCATCTTGTTCTTTTTTGAAGTGTAATTTTTAAGTTTTATTAATGATGAACCTTTTCTGATTTTTATGCAATTCGAAAGAATGTGAGAATTGGACACCGATGTGAAATCTTGGAGTAATCGCGAGACGTCACCAGCGAAGGTGTTATTAAACGTTCATCCATAGCGATTCCCACGGACGAACTTTTACTTTTCGTCGTTTCCGTTCAATTTATCAAGCGGCCATTATGACTGAGAGTCCGATTTTTCGCCACTGGCGCGATCAATTTGCAAAACACAATAACGCTTTGGCGCACGTTGACAGTCGGCGTTTGATCATTCGCGTGAAAAACTTATGGAATCGCTGTCCACGTTCGCCAATGTCGAACACGCTCCACGTGGGCAGTGACTAATGGCTTTCCTTAAGCGTGGATGGATCAACCGTACCTACGAATGGGATACGCGCTCATAGCCCAACAAGAATATCTACGCCAGATAATCTCAATATCCAAGTACCGTTCGGTACAAGAAACTTCGCAGACATTTGAAAAACACAGTCCAACCAACAGTAACGATACTCAATGATCGCTTACCGCTGTCGAGGTGTCGCTTTTTTCCGCGCTGTTGTTCTCCAACAAGGGAGCACTGCTGCTCTTCCCCGTCAATTCAACTGTTAGGGGTGTCGATTGTAGTTGCAAACTTGCCGCGGATGGAGAAGAAGGTGCTCGGGGTGGCGTTTCTAAAAGTTCTCCGGAACTCAGTGAGCTACTGGCTGCTTGACTCAGACCTGCGAAAAATAATGTAGATCAAAATGAATTGTTTCGAAAAAGCAACAAAAACAATTTTTTTTGTTTTTAAATATTGTGAAAAAATAATTGTACCTAAAGGCAAGTTACTAGGCCTGGAAGCCTTCATTCTCGGCAAAGAATCGTCAAGACCACTACTACTATCGACAGGATCTTGAAAATTATCGCTGTCAAGTTTAGTTTGCGTATGTACACTCTCTCTTTTGATCCAAACGTCTTGTGAATTCTTGTCGGAACGACTGTTCATTTTTGACGGACGACGTCGAATCTTTTCCCACGTTTCTTTTCGGTTTAGCATGAGAGCTGTCATGACAAATCAACATTTTTTATTAAAACATGAAAAAAGAAAAGTTTTCAACAGAATTATTAGGTAAGTTGTAATAATCATTTACTTTTATTGGAACGACGATCAGTGCTTCGTGGAGGACTTGCAGTGCCAATACCACTTTCCAGGGGCGAAGTTCGGTCGATTGAATGTGGAGAGATGCTTCCTGACGAGATTTCATCCATGCTTTGCAACAGGTCTTGTGAAGATGATGATGACCTGTTGTCGTCGTCGACGGTGCCTTGTGGGGATTGGTCTAACGTGACATCTCCTTGCAATGAACCGTTATCTATATGCAGATCCACTAAATAATTAAAAATCTAATTTTAGCAATGGTTTAAATTTTTGCAAATCAAATCAACAATTATGATGTAAAACTTTTGTATTTTATTTTAAGTTAAAATGTTCGGAAAAAACTTGTTCACGACTGAAATTTTACCTCTTGGAAAATCGCAATCGCTGACCCAAGTGAAGCTGCTGCTTCGTGAAATCGCAGGAGATGTCTGAGTAGCAATGTCTGAACAAGCGTTAGAATCCAATGGAGGACTGCTAGTACAACACGATCCAGGACCACTGCGAATCCTCGATAATAGTGATTGAAGAGACACTGGTAACTGTTTTACAAAACATATAAAACATTTTTTTGATTAGAACGAAATTTACCTCCAATATATGAATGTCAAAAAATCAGAAATAATTGAAACATGTAACAAGGTTATTACTCACCGAAACAGATATGCCACCGGATTCATCCGAATCAAGTCCCTTGGAACTGTTCTTCCTAGTCTTCTCGCCATCGGACCAAGACAAATCCGAGTGCACAAAGCCACAATTCACCCCGATGTCAATGACCGCAGACCTGCCGTTACACAATTTGTTCGCCTCCACAGGACTGATCCTCCCCACGTCCTTATCCGATTCCGACAATCTTTTCGCCACAACGTCCGATCTCAAAGTCAACGGCGATACCGATCTCTTCATCGAACTGTCTCCTTTGCTTTTCTCATTCCCCAACCTTCCATTCTCAACCTTCAACTGCTGCTCCGGCAATGACGAAACTCTGACTAGAACTGCACCGTTGTCACCCTCGCTAGAAACCGAACTTCGCCTCTTTCGGAAGTTCTGGATTTTCGGTAACAAAAAACTCTTTTTCCCATCTGTAGGAGTGGTAGGGGCCGACCTGTGTTGATTTTCCAACGACTTGGACCTCGTGAACTCCGATTCCCCGTTCACCACCTGACAATAATCGTCCGAGTCAAAGTCGATCCTGTCGCGTTTCATCTTCTGCATCAAAACTCGTCTTCGTTTTTGATTCGTGAGGTTCAGGGGCAGACTCATCTTCCGGTCCTGACGTGGGGGTCGTTTGGCAGTGACCGGGATATCGTAATCCATAATCCTAAAGTACTTTGGTTTCATGTTCATATTCTTTTGGAGCAAGGAAACGTCCACAGGCAAACTCGAGCTGTTTCTTTTACACAGTGCCAAATCCTTGTTGGGACTCATGTTGTTCAGCTCGCCTGGCTCGCCAAACAGAACGTCTTCAAGGTTTTCCGGCAGACTGCCACTTAGCCGGTGTTTCTGTCTGAGAAGTTTGTCCGTCTGATTTTCACAGTCGAGGGTCAGATTGGTAAGCAGAGAGGTGTCATTTGAGTCGTCATTTTCCGACTCGGCGCTGTCGGTGATGCCGAACTCGTGGAGCAGTTCCTTGTAGTCGACGTGTTGAGGCGGGTCCGGACTTTTGAGAGTGGGGCAGGTCAGGTCCCTAATTTCTTTGGCAATAATGGTGTTGAACTCGGCGAGGATCGACTCGGACCACTCATGGTAATCGCGTTCATTACCACCGTTCTCGCGTTTCAAATTACCGCTGGTCTTCGCCGGCACCTGCAGCAACAGCTGATCTTTGAACGCGCACTCTCGGATCTTCGTGTTGTGCGGGATCTTTGGCTTCTCGATGATGTGCAGCGGGGTCGAGGGCACGGACTCTATAAGCTCTCCGATCTCTTCCTGCAAAACAAAAAATTTGAAATCATATTATTATGAGAGAATCAACTTGTGACGCGAAAATTCCATCTAATTGAACACAATCGGTCAAGCTGAGAATAAGAATCTTTTCTCACGAATTCACTTTTACATACTCCAATCAAGATCTAAGATCATTAAAAAAAATTCCATGATCAAAAACAAGAATTTTCAATTCAAAAATCTCAATAATAGATTGCAAAAAAAGGGGTTTAAGAATTAAAAAAAAATGTTTGTAAAAATTTGCTCCGGATGAGTGGACTCCCCTATGAATGGGAGAATTGTGGGCGGCGAGAGCGCGATGATTAAAGCGCTTCGACGTTTTCAGCGCTACGCAACAACGGACGTAATTTAAACAGCACGACAAGACAGAGAGACCGTGCTCCAGCTTATGCAACGAAATGAAATCCCACTGTGTACCGCTGATCTGTTGAATTTGGACTGAACCGGGGGCGCAAACTCCACTTAGCGGTTGTAAACCGCGCGTTACAACAGTTATTAATTAATGTTTCACAAGCGCGTGTCCTTTTGTCTTCGCAACCACACCCAGATGCGGATGTGTAAGTACTTTCACGTAGTCCATCAACTACCTGTTCTCTTTTCTGTGTTTTCTTTGTCGTCTCAAGTGGTTTAGCAAAACACTTTTTGTACTTAAACTTGTCACTTATTAACATATTCAAAACCATTTTATATTTATTACTTTTTTCAAAACAAAAATGTTTTGAAATGTTTTGATTGAAGTTGAATAAAAAAATTGATCGAAAGTTTGACAGCTTTTTTCGCACTGATTGATATTCCAACGGGTGACAAAAAAGTGATATTGAAAAGAGATATGTGACGGGCAATTCCCAGCACGTAACGAGTATAAACAGAGCGTTCGTTACATGTATAAATTTTAATAGACCAGACAGGCTATTTATTTGGCATTGTGCGAGAACCAGAGCACGTTTACATAGCGGATTCATCGACGCGCCGAAAACACTTTTCGTTTATGATTTATCGGGTCTGATCTGTTTCAGCGGGATGATCAATCGAGACCTAATGAGAACACGTGTCGACGTTTTCAAGCCTGCATATTCTCTGATATCGAGCATTTGTCGATCTTGATAACATATCATTTTGATCGAATTACCAGAGGCGTTTAGGTTTCAAAGCAAGGTTTGTGATTTGATTAAAGTTCGATTTAAATAAAGTTCTTAGACTTGTACAAATTTCACTTTTATCATTTCCAAAATGAATAAAACAATTCTTCTAACTTGGCAATGAACAAACAAACAAATTTTACAATCAATGTAAAACCAGACAAATTTATTTCTCAATGTTATTTTTTCGTTTTTTTTTAAACTGTTGTTCACTCAAGAATGGGAAACATTAGAATTTCGAACGCAACATTATCTGATATTTAAACAGTCGTGTGGAACATTTAGAAAGAAAGCGCAAAGGTCTGGATCAGCGTCGGCGATCACGCGCGAGAAAATACGGTAATGTGACCGAGACCATAAAGTGCTCGTACGCTTCTCTTAAATCGGCGATTTTTTCGTCTTTTCAAACGGCCTGCTCGCACGAAATTCAAAAACACGTTGGGCGGATGCCGATACGCGATCAACGTGACTGCAAAAAGAGCACTTGCGAGTGCTGAACTTGAGCGTTCCAGAAAGTCGTTTACAATTTTCGGAAGGCTGCTTTGTCGATTAGTGCGCGACAGAACGCGGATAAGTTAATTGCGCGGGGTCAAGGTGGGCAGTTGGCTGCGACGTTTCCTTTCACCGATCGCACATTCATCGATAAGACCAACGGCGTTTATTCCCGAGCCTGTTATCGGCATCATTTGATTATCCGCGATCTTCGGAAGGTTCGCGCGGCTGAATCCAGGTCAGAGATTCCCACGATCAGACGCGTTGAAAACTCAACGATCGCGATGAAATATCTAAAACTGATCCGGTTTCGCCGATTTAGCTTTTCTACCGCTGGTAGTCGTTTCATCCGAGTCATAAAAAAAAGTAACGGGAGTGCTGGAAGACACACGATTCAACTGCCGGAGAAACTGCACAATACTCATGAGAAAATTTGCGAGATGTGCTGATACACACGAGGTTTCCTTCGCTCGATCAATCATCGACAAACATTTTGCAGCTCTGCTTTTGATATTTGATAAAATACGCCGATCACTCTTCTCTAGTTACGTTGTTTGTTTGTATTTAAAAATCTCTAAACACGCGAATAAACAGAAATCAACTGGTAAACAAACAAAAAATAATCAACAAGTAAATAAACAACACAGATATAATAAACAAATAAAGAAAACAGAAAAGAATTTTAAAGAAGTACACAAAAATGAATAAACGAAAAAGGCTCTTGTCGTACAACACCGAAACTTATATTTGGTTGGGAGAGAAAAAAGTTGTATTGAAATGGTATGTTACCGGATGATTGAAACGTGCGTTGAAAAAAAACTTATGGCACCGAAATTGTTGACACGAAATTCACAAGACCGAACGCATCGCGTCGTACGAGCGTATAAGTGGTGACTGACGAGCTGGTCACGATGTTGCACAATATAAACGAAGCCGAAGGAAATGCATCCCAAGACCACGTGCCACTGTGTGGGCAAAAAATACCGTCAAACGAGCTATAAAAATCTGCATTTCAATCGAATCGGTGTGGCAAAACCCTGCCTATCACGCCAGACCCGGTTGCATACATTAATGAAGACTTATTTTATCTCGTCAATACACATGTTGGATCTTACAATTTTCAAAATCCCCTGAAAAAGTGCCGTTATTCGTTGTATTATTGCCTCTTGCGAAATCAAAGTGTTTTTGAATTTCATTTTTATGACAATTTTATTCTAGTTTTTATAATTTTTCGAATGAAATTGAAGGGAAATTTTCACACTGAAGGTTATGAAAGACCTTTAAAAACATAAAGACATTTATGAGCGGATTCGCAGATGTCCTCAATTGCGTGGAAAAAAAATGACCAACAATGTTATCGGGACATCGAATTAAAATATTCAAATAATCGGCAATTCTACATTTTACACCCTTTGCGATTACCAAATAACATGCCCGACTGCTCATACATAAAACACGCCTCGGAGCAATTCAAATGCAACCGGCGATAAAATAATATTTCCATCGCGAATTCGGGATAGCCGTTAAATCGAACGGCGTGTAACCTCATTGCAAATTTTATCGGCTCCGTTGAAAGACAAATTACAATTAAGATCAAATATTACGGCGCGTATCGATCTCGTGGTGAAAGTCCACGGTTATTATCAGCTCAAACTTATTCTTCGTGAAAAAAATCTGACAGGAAGAATCGGATGAATTGAACGGCAGCGATTCGGACGAGGAGCAACTTTTTTTTTTCATACCCGATCGTACATTCCTTTGTGAACTAACGGTAACAAATGAACAAAAATGGAAAAAACAGGACAAAATTATCTTGTGAATTTTGAGATGATGAATGCGCGGGTTAATTGATAACAATAAACGAACGTCGTTCCAAATTAATTGTAAGATTAATGGTGTCTAAAAATGTAAAAGCAAACGTAGTGATAAATGGAGCGGCTAAATCGACCAGTCGCTTCGATATACATTCTTTTTTGTTGGTCCTGAAAGTGCTTGGAATCACATCAGGAGCGACTGGAACATCGTTAATTTGTCGGCGTTAGCGCTGATTTAACAAGAGAATAACAGAGGAAGTTGGGGCCCTTTGGCGATCGCGATCGAAAGTTTGATTCAAAAAGGCACACGGTCAATGTGGGACGCATTCATCATTCGCGCAGTTTAAACTTGTTTTGAATGGTGCGTCGTTAATAATTTTATGTTACTCCCGGGCGATCGACCGCGTGATTAATACTTCCTCGCGCGCGAGTCTAGGAATCAACGCAGTCGATCGCATTAACGTTGCGGGTGTGATAAAACGCCCCTGACGAATTAGACCACTTCACCCAGCACCACGATCTTTCATCCGTCTTTTTATCCATTTAATCAAATTAGACGCATATTTCATTCCACCCTTACTAATTCATTTGTTTCTACAATTCAATTTCCTTTGTACAATAAGAAAAAGACAATACAAATTGATCGTTCTCATTATTGAAACAATAACTTTTTTCTAACAAAATATTGGCCATGTGAAAAAAACCAAACTCTTTTTTGACCTCAATTGATCATCAGACGCGCCATTAGTTAACCCTGTGATGTCATTGGATGCGCATGCGCAGTAGATCCTGCAACGCTATCCAGTACGCAGCTGCATTAGATCTGGTGACGTCATAGGACCCGCAGACGCAGTAGATCCAGTAATGTGAGTAACTTTATTTAGTGTGATGAGCCGCTCATTACATTGAATTTAGTTCAATATTATTATTGGTTTTGTTAATTTAACATTTTTTCAGTTACTTGGTCGTGTTATTTGCGGCCTGGTCCAAAATCATCTCAAGGGCCAGCGATTCGTTCTTCTGGCGACGCTGTGCGAGTGACATAGCTGATAAATCAGAGTCTCGTTGTAACTACCATCCGTTAATTTTCCATTTTTTTAAAAAGATTCCTTGTAAATTTTCTTTCGCTGTAATAATTGTTTTCAAAGATGACTGTTCAATTTCAACACACGCTTTTAGTTTTTGTTAGAGTATATTAAACCCTTATAAATTAATATTTTTTTTTAAATTATTATTATTCATTCGCCCGATGCACATAGTTTCGAGTTATTTTATTTCTTTATGTAAATTTTACTTTGTGATAATAATAGCAATAGACTACTTAATAATTTGAAATATATATTTTACAGTATTTTGACCGACGAGTGTGCATCTTTCTTCATACAAAAATACAGCACTTTTCTGGACTTCATGACCATTTCGCTACAGATCGCAGTCAGTTGATTATCAACTGTCCGTCAGACGCTCCAAGGGTGTTTTGGGAAGTCTAGACAATTGTAGTCGCGATTAGTTTTGATTAGATATTAATTGTAAATTGTTAAAAGTTTATTCATTTACATTACGTTGTTCGTGATTTTATACTTAAACTCAACTTGCATAAAATGAATATCACTTATGTTTACTTTACAGTTAGAACAGCGAATGAAAATTTGAAACGTAAATTTGTTCTCGTATTATTTATTGAAATCTTTTATTTTTTAAATTACTTAGGTTTTAAAAACGTTTTCAAAAAACATGAATGCACAAAATACGAGTGCTATATTGTAAAGATTGTTTTTTCAAGAAAAATCTTTAATTAATTGGCTTCTAAAAATAGTTCTTTTTCGTGTTTAATTGAAAATAACATTTTTTGAAACAAAATTCCGTTATGCGCCCTTTTTCTCAATAAGGTATTCAAATTATAAATATTTAATCAATTTCAATAAACTGTATGTGAACTGCATTTTTTCATAAAGAAACACAGGTATACTCTATATTAAGTTTCAAAAAATCAACATATAATAACTTGTGACACTTTATTATGACATTCTACAAAATTGTCTCTGACATTCAATTTTAAGATTCAATCTTCTAAAAATGTGTCTACTCCACCCATCAGTATCATTTTTCTTATTGATTTTCTTAGATTATTTTATTTATATAAAAAAACTCGCCTTTACAAAACTACAAACAAAATAAGAAGGAAAAAAAAAGCGCGAGTGACTGAAAGAGCACGAAGTTGTCAAATCGTGCATTGCGTGCAGTTCTCAGGGTAATTTTCACCGTGGTGAGGTTTAAGTTATGGTACGGCGGGACATAAAATATAACAATGTTGGGATGATAAAACGGCGACATAGGCCAGCGTGTCGCGAGGTCACGTAGCGAGCGCGTATCCGTCAAACGCGAATAACACATGCTATCGCGCGGCGTTGCGAAGAGACAGAGTCACGAGCGCGAGCGAACCCGCGAAGTGTTGGCTTGACGCGATAAATCATAGCGCCGGAGATAGCACCGGGCGCCGTGGCACGCACGCGGCTTAATACGGGTGGTAGTTTGTAACGTCATGCGGCGTTATTAATTGCGCTCGTTGCGCGCGCTCTCAATCCCGTAGGCCCGTTTGCTCCACAAAAGCCCTGAATAATGCCGCGACTGCGATACGCAACGCGTTGAATTAATCTTTCACTCGCGAAAAACAAAATCAACCCTTTTTATTCTCTGTTCGTAATGCTAGCAATAAGTGCACATATCAGCCACTTGTCGCGCACATTTGTTCATTCCACAGTGGTTTGTAATTCAGCTTTATTTTTTTATTTTTCCAATTTGTTATTTCGTGAAGAGAAAAAAATACAAAATAAACGGCATCTACGTGTCAGTGGGTTCGATAATAAACAATTTCGTGATTTAACAACTACTGGAATTCAATTCATTTTGCTTTCAAGAGAAAAGAAAGAGGAGGATTCAAAAGAGGAATAATTTGTGACAATTACAAATACGAGATTACCGAAACACGGCTTAATTAAAAGCACCGTCGACGGAATAAGTTAGCAATGTAATTTGCTGATGCTGCGCTTGTTTACAAGCACCGTAATTGATTCTGACGTTTATTTCGGCCGGCGTGTTTATTTACCTGATGATTGTGGAAAGATAAGTATAACCGGCTCCAAAAACGATGCCGGATGAAACTCAGAACTACGAAATTTGGACCACCGCGAATTTTTTTGGTTTCATTTTATCCTACATTTTAATCTCGCGAAACTGCTAAACTTAATCCGATTTTTTCTCGTTTGAAATTAAGTTTTTCGTTTTTGTCTCTCAGCGGTAGAAAATAATTCCAACGTCGCGCCGATGCACATGCAGCTCATGCCATGTCCTTAATTATAAATACACTTTTTTTCTGAATTGCCTACAACGCAAAGCACGTGTGCACGATCGCAGATCAAGCGATCAGACGAAGTTTTATACGAATGCGCCTTTGTCGCATAATGAAATGTTTATTTATGAACTTTGAGTCAACTTTTATTTGCATAAAACAAAACTAAACTTTTTTTTTCAAACAAAACCAACTATTTTTCACATAAAAGAAAGAAGAACTACAAAAATAATCGCGGAAGCCACCCCGGAGGTTGCAAAACTGAAAACAAAACAGAGGGTAAAAACACAGTAGGTCAGAACCCCCATGGCCGTCGGTTTCGGTGCATCGAAGCTCGTTTTTTTTACTACATTTTTTTCTCGCGTACCGCTTCACGCTTAAGAGGCGTGGTAAATTTCGACGACTTGGCGTGGCGATCAGATGTCACGATATATCGAGAGTTATGCTACCTTAGCGGTATTTTTATGACGCTTCTGGTGTGGTCCGCGCGGTCAACAAATTCGCGTCAAAGTAGCGAAAGCTGCAGAAGAAATCGGCAAAGATCGCCGTTCGACAGGATTACCGCGATTGCCTCGGGCCGAGTTTCATCAAGGCGAGGCAAGAAGTGCACCTTCAAGGTCAAGGGTCGCTGTTTGCACGGAAGCGCTCCACAGGATAGGTTAATCGAATTTCCGCCGATCTAAATCGATTTTTAACGGTTTACTAATTTCTGATTGTCTGACAAGACGAAAGTGAAGAAAATGGAAAAACGACAACATTTTTCTCTCGTTTTTTTGCACCTCCACGGATTTACTTATTATGAAATGTTTCTATTTACACAATATATAGTTTATTTACAGTCTATATATTGTTGTCACCAAACAATAAACTTTTTTTAAAAAAAGTAAAGTAGGGCATATGAATATGTGGACATATGAAATTATTTGGATACAAGTGGGTTGTTTAAAGCGGTATAAATCGGTTAAAAGAGGTGAATGAAAAGGGAGGAGGTGGGCCTGATAATGAGATCACGTACGATGGCCCAGAGAGGGCCAGGGATCATTTGTGATTCTATTGGCAGAGTGCCGTTGAACGCACGACCTAATACGGAATCTTGTCTCTGGCCTGGCCTACAATAAGAAACGCCGCAAAAGCAAACTCGCACGGGAAAAGAGATCAGTCTGCCTCTCAATGGCTATTCAATGAACGCACACCGGGGGAGGACGCACGAGAGGTTGCGCGAGGAATGTCGTTTGGTTTGTACACACTTTGCGCCTCGCACGCAATCACCTTGACTTATCATCTCCAACGAAGACAATCCCAACTGAAAAATGAAGCCATTCTGTATAACTAAAGTACGACCGAATCTCAAAGATTAATGCGACAGAAAAAAAAGAAAAGCAAACGAGAGCCGTTCGACGGCTCTTATAAATAACGCTACTGCACCGAACAATGTTGCATTTTAAAGTATCTGGTGCACAACAAGCTTTTGCGCAGTCTTTTTCGCCGCTTTTTTTGTCCTTGCCGACGGTGAGAAAATACACAGTTAATGTCACGGCTTTGGTATTTAAAAATCCGACGCTGTTGTTTCAATTATCCTGCCTTCTTTTCTGCACTTTTTATATAACGCCCAAATTTTATAACATTTTTAATTCACCCATTGTGGTTTCATGAAGTTAAATCCTTAGTCAAAATAATTTAGTATTTTTGCAATGGAATTGCAAACGATGGAATCCATGGAATGTTTAAACAAAAAATTAACTCTTCAAGGCTTTATCAAGGTAAGGGGTTCAGTTTCTGAAAAAGCGACTGTTGAAATCTGTTTGACATGTCGTTCGAGTTATTAAATCAAAAATCTGTGTCCGTTTGATATTCAATGATTGACATTCATCGGAGATTTGTCACAGGCATATGTATTTCAAAGCGTACGTGCAGCGTATAAAATATCTAACACGCAGCGCGTACACGTTGCAGCGCCAAATATGGACGGAGCGAGCAGACTCACTTTTTGTCTCGTCTTTCGTTTGTGAAAGAGGTACGCAAAATACGTTTTGAATAAGAAAGTCTATAATATATTAAGTATAATTGTGAACAGAGAGATGAACAAAATGATAAGCCGGGCGAAGTTGTGCGTTGGGTTTTGTGTGAAAGCGCCGTATTAATAAATGTGCGCATAATTTAAATTGAATTGCACGGAATTCGGCGGGATTAATTAACTTTTTGCCATCGTTTTCTCAGTGGCCGAAAAAAAAAGACCTTAATGGAGCCCCGAAGTTTGTTTTCTTTCTTTTTGTGTTCTTGACATAACAGTGTCGTAAAAGTAGCGACAATATTGGATCGCAGAATTGAATTTGTCGCAAATTGTTCGTGGCGTAGTTCTTTTTTTTCTCATTTTCTTTTTTCAACGGTGTAGAAAAATGACACGATAAATGTCAGTGAAGTTTTTTGAACACGCGTCATAAATCATGGGCGAAACTCCTTGAAGAAAATTGGGAACGAAATCGAGAGATGACGAGCCGGATGATACGGCCGATCAATATCGGACGACAACTTAATTTGAGGTAAATCAAACGAGACCGGCTGTATATCATTGGTCAGCGTTATTTATGAATTGTTATATCCTCCGTGTGCCAAACTTTTTTCCCCTGCGAGATAAATCTCAGATCGGTATACACACACCGAGAAGTAAAAGTCCTCGCAATTCACACTTTAATCGTTGCGATTGTACTAAAAAAGATGATTCATGCGACTGTAAATAACGCGCGTATAAAAAAGTTCCGGTTCGAATCTCCGAGACAACAGTTTTCATACGTTTTACATCGGTGGTGATGTGAAAAAACGAATTTGTTGTCAATTAAAATAAATGAAAATGAAACAAAAATGTCGACGGTATTGCAGAGCCAATGATATCGTCGCATTTTTATTTTGCGATAATAACGAGGGGGCCATCTTTGGCGATCCGAAAATTGGGCCTCATTTACATGTCGAACAAAACAACCCACTCGGATGAAACGCAACGACTGCAAACGGAGAAAGGATGTCGGGCCGAAAAACAAGAAGAAAATAAGACGTTGTTGATCGCGCGAGCCATATCGCGATTCCCAACGCCACGTAGTTAATGAGCGCCTCAACAGGTAATTGCACACCACGTCAATGTCACGCGAAAACCGTCGCATCGAACCTTATTATATTCGTGCCTCAAACACCGCGGATAGAAAACTTTCCAACCCAAAGTTCAAGTCTGCTTTTCCTTAAATAGGTTCTCTGTTGTATGGAAGGTGAATTTCATTCCCAACCTGGCAAGTTCCGTATAATAATGGAGGTAAATTACAATGTACACAATGTATAAAACCGTTCAAAACTTTGTGAAATGTTTAATTAATGATTTAACCCTTTAAGGTTTCTTATCAAGGGTTCAAATCAAGTGGAAAAAATTAAAAGAGAACCAACAAAGTTTCAACAATTATGTTAAGTAAGATTAAAACTGTTTGTGGTAATTTTTGCAAAAAAAAATGTTTTTTCATAAAATTAATTTTCCGGATTAAAAGTTGACCCTTTACTATGTAGAAAGAGAATAAATTGATTGTCTAAATGAAAAAGTTTTAATTTGGTCAACCCCACACTTAGGGTCTTCCGCAAGGTTTGGTTATTCGGTCAAGTTTTAATCCATCGCGAAAAAGAAGTGCTTTTGTTTACAGGGCATCGGACTGAAATGAAAGGTCGAATCAAAAAAGGGCAAGGTGGCGCCTCCACGCACCATTGCGGTCGAAATTAATGTCGGTGTTCATCGTAAACGTTGGCTTTTGCCTGTCCGTGTCTTTTTTCGCTCCACCCGGGAGTATAACAGCGTAACGTATGGCTGACGCGCTCTTGCAGCATCGCACACGGCGTATTTCGTTCGTGGAATGCATCTTTATGGAGAAGCGGCCCACGGTTCGTTGAACTTATTCTAAAACGAGATAGGGGATCAAGCCGTTTGTTTCCTCTTATACTTTTTATTCCCCGTACCTTCGTATTGTCTCAGAATAAATGCTAAAACGAATCTTTTCCTCGCGGCACGTTTCAGCCCAGCTCTTTTCGCAGTCGCGCACAATGATCACGATCGCAGCAAGAAAATCCCCTGACAAAAACAACCCACTTTGCTACCCTCCCCTGCACTCCTTTTTTCGACAATTATCGCGCGAGTTTTTCCAGCGCCACGACCCCATTGATACTTGATACGTCAATTTAATTTATTCCTTCATGAGGATCGAGGCTGTGCATGCATTATGTGTTTATTACATAACCTTGCGCTAAAGATACAAGAAGAGTATTCATGCGATCGTATACACCCAACATCTTTCACAACCCACGTGTTGCAATTTTTCATTCGTACAATTTATACCTATCCACAAAAATGATCAACTTTTGTGTCCGTAATAAGACAATTTGCAAGGCCTGGCCAACGTATGAGTAAGACAAGATCAAATGTCTAATGTCTTATAGTAGGTGGTTGTCTTGTAAAATGAACACAAATAACATTTACAATTTCCACGCATAAATCTTGTTTATCAAACAATTAAAAACATTATAAATAATCTTTTTCTAAAAACATGCACGTTTCCATGAGAATACACATTTTCTGAAACTTGAAATTTGTTTTCCTGTCTTGGATTTTTAAATTCAGTTTTAGTTTTATTTTAAAATTGCCTGGTGAAATCACTTGTACACGTAACTTTAATTAAATAATGTCGGATGAGAGCACGTTTTTGTATCGGTCCATTTGGATCATCGAAAACAAGGTCTTGAAATGACTCGCGACCAAAAACAATGATAAATAATTCATCCGATTCGCAAAGTGCACTTGTGATCAACTCTCGCGAGCAGTTAATGAAATTGAGTGAACGGCAAAGGATAATTGCGTTTAACTTTATTTACGCAGGCTTCATGATGCAGGAATCTGGAACAAGGCCAAACGGATGGCGTATCAAACGGGATTTAAAATCAAACTTGCGCCGCATTAATGTTTTATCAGATAACATTGTTCCGCGAGCTATGAGATTCTGACTTACCGACGCGACTTCGCGTACGATGAAGCCTTGGTAGCGGCATCTGTGTACCCACGCCCCAACCCGCTCGTCGTTTTATCTTTGTTGTGATTCTGTACGAGTCGGTTACTGTTCATTGAACTGTGCTGTTTTCACTTTCGATTTTTTTCGCGAATTTTTCTTTACCTCGAGAATCGTGATTTAGGCAAACTTATCAGGTCACTGCCCTTACCAAGAAGACTCCATAAACGATTGTTTGCTCAGGCGAATACTTTCCAGGACGAATTTATCTTTCAGGATTACATTGCAAATTTTCATCTACTCAGAATGTTTATATCAAAATAATCTTAATTTTATGATCTATTGGTTTTGATTTTAGGATATTATTCAATCCTGACTAGTTTTTGAAAAAAAAAAACATTGAAAGTGAGTTTGCAGATCTTTGTTTACATGGGCGTGTTGACAAATTTGAAAGTTCCAAGTAACAAAATGGAACTGAAGAAAATAGGTAATATTCTGATTTGTAAACAAGTATATGAGGATGAAAACAATGTTTTTCCGCTAAAATTTGTTGTTTTTCATACGCAGCAGTCAATTCAGAATCGTTAAATTTGTTTACAAAATCTGGCAGGCAGTTTGAAGCAGATATGGACTTACATTCGTTCCGTTATGAGTGTAAATTTTATAGTCGCGTCATTGAATTCCAAATTATTCCGTCTGTCAACGCAAAAAGACACGAAATTTCAACTTGGTCATCGGGCAAATACTTAGGACGCAATTCGCATATAATAAAGCTGGCGCGTATGTCATAAATAAATGCACAGTACGACTCGAGCAGGGTTTTTTTACTGCGACATAAGTACCTTTAAATAAAGGGAAGATCGCGATGCCTCGGGTTTGCACGACTGCCAACCGGATGCAGCTCGGTTTCGTTGTATTGTCACACTGAGCAACTCAGGCTGGAATAAATCTATACATTTTTTTGTTTCAGAAACGAAAACCAACCTTCCTCTACAAAGTTTAGATGCAACCAAAAGTTTCAACAAAACTGTAAACAATGACAGTGCAATTATAAAAAAGTCCAAGTAAAGCCCTGCAACGAAAATCTGCCTCTCAGCAGGATTACAGCGCGGAATGTTCAAGGATCATATTGCCTTTGTCCTCAGCGGCGGACCGCCCTCACGTACCTGTTTATCTTTCATTTCACCAAATAACGAGAACGGTATCGTGGCGGACACAAACCAAATGGGGTAAAAAAAATACTCTGCCTGTAAAAGTTTGGCTGTAAACTATTCCAGGACTTTGTTGCAGGGACAAAGATATTGGGTCTGAGCAAGGTTCTAGTGGGGGACAGATAAGACGCTGAAAACAACGGAGACCTTCATCGGCGAATGCAAATCAGCAGCTGCGCGTCTCGTTAATCTGCGAGCTCTGCGATGGTTTAATTTAGCTTGGAGTTATCACTTTTTTGCGCTGCTGGCGTCGGCGGCCAACTCAATGGATTCATTCTGGATCATTCACGATGACAGCGAATCACGCCGGTACAAGGCGCTTTTCCCATTTGATTTGTATTGAAAATGTGCAATGTTAAGCGTAACCGCTTGTTGTCGTGAAAAGGCTGCATTATTGACCTGTTGATACCCCACTGCGATGCATGCTCATGCTTTAAACGCCTTGATTGTGTCCCAGCGGACAAATCAAAATAGAACTCGGGATTCCTGATGGTCGTGTAACCTAATCTACTTGACGATCAAGTCTACCGTGTTGATGATCTACCTAACATAGATCAGATTACGATGCACTTGTGGTGGCAGGGTTCAAGGACTCCTGTTATCCAGATTTAAATTCAATACACGGTTATTGACCTGCATCCAACTGGATGTGGCCATTTTCAACAGACCTTCAGACCAATTAGGGAACTCCAAAAAAGGGCACTCTGCAGATTTTTCTATCGTTCTTATTACTTTTTGTTTCAACTAAACAACAAGTTAAGAATATTTAGTATGAACTAACTGTATGGGCTGTAATATATTTTGTTTTCAGATTTAGTACAATGACATGGAAAAATGAAAGAAACATCCGCCTACTTTGTATTCAACCGAGCGACAAAAAAACAACCAAAATTTCATAGAACCTATGAAATTGATCAAACTCGTCTGAGTCAACGATAAATTCACCACACAAGACCGTACAAAGCGCAACTCGAATAAACCTTGGATAGTTGAATGAAAACGTGTGTCCTTAGACGTTTATGTACTATAACTGACACGATTGCGTCACGAAAATCCAAGATACAACGGATTATATTTGCATCGGGATACTATTACGGTCATTACGACATACCTCGGGTTTAGGCTCTGTGGGCCCTAAAATTGTCATATAAATTCTACACTTAACGTGGACTTTGAATTTGAATAACGACGGACGAACTGACCTGACCTCGAGACACAAGTCAAAGACAAACGAGGGGCCCCTCAGCTGAGCGGTCGCTTAGCGCGCCGTCAACCAACTACAACTAATTACTATCTAATTGCGTGTATTACTGAATTGCGCTTCGTGCGCCATAAAGTGCCGCGATGTGCGATATAAATGAGCCTTGACAGGATATAAATTCAGGGTTAAATACCAAGCATTAGAAGCTGTAAAACTTGGCTTTACGAGCGACAATATCGTGCGACGTCCAACTGGCCATCGCATAAAATTTCATGCAAACGAATATTCAATTTTTGTAGCGAATAACAATTTTCGACAACAAAAAGATGAATTTCTCACTCTTAATAAGACATGAAACTTTCATTATCGCCATTTCACTTAATGTTAATTACCAACGAACGCAGAGATTCGGGCAAATCCTGCTGACGACTTTAAATTCAATAACGACGGCCAAAATTGAATCCATCGTGTAATTAAAATGCAAGAGCATGTTTTTTGGTATTAAATTAATGACAATAAGGTCGTTTCGTCTCGTTATTTTGTGGATGGCGATATTTTAAAAGCGAAACGTGTGGAGCACCTGCAAAAGAGACCAGTATCATAAACACCATTAAGTGAATCCGTAAAAGTCGGCGAATAAGTGGCCAATAAATATGACTGTTTCAGTATCGTAAAGCTTGCGGGACAAATTTTTTGTTCGCCTTGCAATTTCTCCTCTTTTTTTTTGTTTACGCGCAAGCATCGTCCAACCGTTTGGCATACTTCCGCGGTGCAGGTACGAGCATTGTACGTTATCTCGTGGTAAGAAGAGGTAATTGCATAACGGATAGGCTTTAAACAAATAGTCGCTTGGGCCCTCGACGCGTCCTGGAACACGATGGTGTATAATAATCCATCGGCTGCGCAGGATGAGATCGTGGAAACATTTGAGACACGCAAGCATACATATTATACCAGTAAACATTTTGCGTGGATCGTGGAGAGAACAAAAATGCACGAGAAAAAGTTTGCACCTTTTCGACGGCGCAGCTTCGGGCTGTTCGTTGCATGGTAATTTCTAAAATCCTACAATGAAAGACTGTTATCAATTGTGACACTCGCATAACATTTCACCTCTCATTAATGTGGAAGGTCAAGGCTTTTTCATCCGAACATGCAATGCTGCGCTCGTGAAATGCCATACACAAATTACAGTGAAAACACCACGTTGATGGGCTAACGATTTTTTCCCCTTCAAAAATGAATATCCCGAAAAATGTCATGTAATTTTGTAACTTGAAACGAGTATTTAATTTCATTACCAATTTTAATACTCTCAACGATAATTGAAAAGTAGTAAAAATAACTACAAATAACAAGGAAGCCTAAAAAATCGTTAACATCTTGCAACAGATTTTTGTTTGATTTTATAGTTTTTCGTACCAGTGACCCGAATGACTACAAAATAAATTAGCGGAATGGGAGTCTAGTGGCTCCGTTATAGGAATAACATGGAAGCGAAACCTGCGATCCGCTCATATCTTACATTTCAATCGAAACTACGCCTGCGATCGCGAGATGCAACAAACAAATTTACCTCTCATTAAAATCGGCTCGAATTGGTCTGCTAATCGGGAGGTATCTGAATAGGGCCGCAGAGTTTGAGAGAAGAAGAAAAAAAAGGTAAAAAAAGGGGTACAACCAAAACAATCGCGCCAACGCTAATAGGCGTAATTACCGGTCTTACAGATCGAGTCTGGCACGGTCTATCGATCTATCGGCTAATGTGTGCATAGTGATATATAGTGCCTACGCCTTTGCTAGAACTGCCGAACCGGCAAGTTGGCGATCCGATCGCATCTACACCTTTCGCTTAGATACGAATTAGACAATTATAACAGTCATGATTCATTCGATCACCGGGATTAGATTCGATTTGATTCCGTGCACTCGAATAGGTTCGACCTATCCACGTAGTTTATGATTAGAGAACACCGGAATCGATTTAAAATTACCCAAACGTGATGGTCGTCGTAAATTAGAGCAAGATTAGTATATAATCATGGCGAAAAAAAATTTTAGTTGCACCGCAAAATTTTTTGTTCTTAGAAAGTTGGAAGGTTTAGTGCCGTGACCTTCACTTTCAATTGTGCATCTTTGAGAGATTTGCATTGCGGCGAGGCAAAAGCCTCGTCAGAGGTCGAAAATGCGGGACCGTAAAACCAGTGCCATTATTACGCTAACCATGCGCGGTTCCACAGTACAACATAACTCGCGCTATTACGACGACAATATTATCATTGCTCTATTGCATCAGCAGCCTCAATACTTTCTTACATAAAACTACGACCGTTTAATGTGCAACGCTCTTATCGGTCGGCCGTAATGGGCCGATCAATTTTGTTTCATTTTTTCAAAATTGCACGTGAACTTAAGGTGAAATGGTATAGGGACATTCCGTCTCTTTCACGTAGTTTAATCATTGTTTCATTATTTATTACTTTACAATGACTTGCTAAAAATCACTCTTTTAGTATACTCTTACACTTCAGGGAAAATTTTTAATTTAAAACGAAATCAATTCATAAAGTTCGAATTACCGATATTGTTCAATCATTGACTAATTTTCGTCCAGACAGAAAAGTTATTGTATTCGTAAACGAAAATTGTGTCTTGCAAATTGAGATCTTAGTGTGATCTAAAAATAGTTATCTTGGTCAAATCGGAGATCGTTATGAAAAATGATTTATTTTTGGCGATAAAAAGTGGCTGATGCCGATTAATCAACGAACAATCCGTCGATAAATCAATACGACCTCGTTTTGTCGAATCTTAGTCGACTTTCGTTCGCACATTCCCTCGATCAGCATTTGACTCGTCGTCGCGCGGTTGCGCAACCGATCATTTCGCAGCGTACGCGCGTACACGTGGAGCATTTATTCGGATAATCATTTTAAGGAGATTAAAGCAGAAATTATGATCTGACAGGTGAAATGCGCGAAAGAAGCGCCGCAGACACACGAGAGATGACGAAGAAATTAATATTTATTACGCGAAAACAGCGACCCTTGCTCGGCGCTAATGACGTCATCTGTCTGCACGTCTGAATGCTACACTGTTTTCATTACATTTTCAACTTCTACTTTGATATTAGAATATTACAAAATAACAAAAATAACAACTTCAAAAACTTTTTTTTGATGATTAAATTATGTTTAATAATTAGTTTATTTTCTAGTTGAATACATTATTACAATAAAAGTAACTGAAAATTGTTTAAAAATAAAGAAAAAAGGAAAAAAATATTTTCGAAAGGACGCTTCTGAGAATATTAAAACGTTACCACAACGATTACCAACTTTTTCGCACACGGCTTAAGACAAAAAAATAAACTCCGCCGACAAGTATTTAAAATCAATTTGACCCAGTCGTCTGTTTAAGTTGCAATTTTTTATCTGGCTGATTTTTTTTGCCACTCAAGATCCGATTAAGTGTCGAATCTTTCGCGTCGATTGACACATCACCCAGGCTGATTTTCGACATTTAGCGGTGCAAAGTCAAAGACAAACAATGTCGATCAAGAGTGGAAAAAAAAGTGACCTAAAAAAATAATCTCGTTTCGTAACGTAAAACGTAATATGAAATGTGGTAAGTGAAAAAGCAACGGCAAAAGACCGGGCGCACTTGGTGTCTGAGTGATAATTCGAACCGTATTATTAATACGTGCTCAATCAACTTCGCACTTAGCGTGCGAACCGACTTTCCGCGGCGGCGGCAATATTTCCGACTTTATATCGGTAGGCGAAACACTAATTAACGCGCCACTCGAATAACCCGCGCCGTACACATCGTATACATCCTAATGGCTTCATTTATCACCATTATTTCGTCTTATACGATTTTTCGTCTATTAGGTTTTCAGACGACGCGAATTATTCGAGCCGCCGATAGCGCCAGACTAATAAGTTGAGTAAATAATATTTGACCGTCGCCGCGTTATCTGATCGCCGCCAACCAATTACGCTACAATTATCAACTTTGTACGAATCGAATTCTTGTTTCGCACAATGTACAACTCGTAAACTTATCAATCCAAAAACACAAAACAAAATTGTTTTTCGAGACAAATTGATGGCAAAATTCAGAGTACTCTGTTTTGATTACTTCAATTTTCACCAGAGGTCAAGGGTTAAGAACTTAATTGGCACCGAGAAAATTGTGAGAGAAAAAAATGCCAGCACACCTGACCGAATCTCGAATTGATGATGTAATTACGATGCTTTACGTAACTGTGTGAAATATTATACGATGCTTTTTAAAGGCACGATTGTATTGCGTGCGAAAAATAGTCAAGTCGATTCTAATGATTGATACTGTAATTGGCAATAATGAGGCAAATTGTTGGACTATGATTGATCGAATTAATTGGGGTGTTATGGTTGTTACGTGCTTCTAGAGAAAATTTACGATACAAAGTACTACATTACTCTGCCAAGCCGCGATAACCAGCAAAGCAGCCGTAGACTACATAAAGTGGAATACTTCAACAAAAAAATGCCATCTGTCAGAACCGTTGGATTTCACAAGATTATTGATTAATAAACTTTAACGATGCTTTTTCATCTGGAAAAATCATTTTTCCTCATTCGAATGCAAGTTTATGACTGGTAATAAAATGTCTTTGAAACGATGATGTAAAAGCACTTCAAAAATGGCCGAACAACCAAAATCATTAAATTATTTCTCGAAAAAAGAGAGTGAAATAAAAAGAAACAAGTTGGCAGACTGACATTTATGCGAGTTCAAAGATCGATCTTTTCAAAGACGTACGAAAAGGACGGTACAAAAATGCTCAATGGAATTGATCACGTGACCATCATCCCCGAGGCGATCTACACATGATCCTGTTTCATGGGTGATTGTACGTTTGCTTACATAACGACAAATATTCAAACGACATTGAACCGTGCATTTCGCAATGGGCCTCTCTCTCTCTGGGGCTTTGCAATTGCGATTCATCATCAGGACCTGTAATCAGTCGGTCGTACACGTATACCATTAGGGGGCGACGCTCATAGGAAACGATCGCGCTTGTCGGCCATGACATTACGAACCGTTTGGTACCCTCTCATTTGCGGCAGTATTTTCGATGGCCCTGATCAAAAATGAGTTATTCGAGAGGCGCGAGAGAGCATCAACACGTGACAAAAATGCCAAGCATGCGGCAGTCGCCGAATCGGTGCAATCAAGTAACGCCGTGTAAAGTAATTTAATGACATTTAATAAGCACGTGAGAGCCAAGCTACGAAAGGATGATGAATATATTAATTACGACGGAAAAAAAGCCGAACAAAAACGAGAAAATGTGAGAGTGCAAAAAAAAACGAGTCCTCGTTGATCCTTATCCTAATTGCATTCTGATGTCCCGCTTCGATTTATGCTAATCCAACTGTAATTGAATACAAACTACGACGATTAATTTTTTTCACTTGGTTTTAATTTTTTTTTTTTTTTTTCATTGGTTCGAGTTTTGTTTGTTCGAGATTTGTTTACTGGAGCAGATAATTGGGAAGATGCAAAAAGAAATTGAGACTGCACTTTCAAAACATCGCGATTAGACGGACGGTTGCGAAAATTAGCATTTGATTGATCTGACAGACATGAATAATTAAGGACTTTTCGTGTCCGCGATTTTTAATCGAGGAAAAACCCCATCTTTAGATATGACGCAACTGTAAATTTATTGACGAGTACGAAATGCGCAATCTGAAAGTCTCAACTTGGTGGTTGATTTTGTTTTCCAAAGGCTTTCTGATATGTTGAATCGCGACTGATACGATAAGAGACTGACAATGATTGTAGGAGGTATCGGATTAGGGTCATATAAAAAGCTGATTTAGAAGATAAACTCGAAGACAAGCGGCGGATAGATTAAGGCTAGCCAAATAAGTCGTGGCTGAAACTAAGCTCAGCTTAAAAACATTATTTTCTGCTCATCAACAATTTTTTCATTTTTTTCATTTGTTTACAAAGAATGATTTAAAAATAGAAAATAAAGCAGGATTAATTTATTCCAGGGATGAATTTACTCCGGCTGATATAAATGTTTTTTTTTCAAAAACAAACGTAACAGCCAGACCAGTCAGCACTTATTTCGAATTCATCAATTTTTTCCTCACGTGTAATGTCGAAACAACGAAGCCGTCCCAGTTATCGTCCCCAAAATAAATGCGAAACAAATTTGTGTTACTCGGTGACGGACGACGATGTCGCGAAATAATTTAGATACGCAATTATTCTGAACAATATCAACAATTAATTACACAAACAAATCTTAAAAAATAACAAACTAAAACTAATTAATTTTTAATTGCATAACTAAACTATAATTTTTACTAACTAGCAAATTTACGTAATTGAAGAAACTAACAAAGCAGCGAAATAGGATTTTTTAATTTTCATTTTGACATTTGAAATTGTAATTAAAAAATGAAAAAAAAATTCGCCACATTTTTGTTGCAAATTTATGAAAGTTTGTGCGCGTACTTACATAAGCTCGCGAGGCATAATTATGTTTGTAAAGCCACTGCAAAATGGAAGAGCATTAAAAGCGTGTCCGCGAGCAATAATCCGATCACGTTGTCATGTCGACGTAGTGGACTGTACGTTGGAAGGCCAGTGCGATGGCAACGTGGAATTACTTATCACGGAACAAGGAAGGAAAATTCGCGCGAAAGAAATACGACGGGGCCCCCGGAGACATTTTGCGCGCCGCGGTTTCATTTTTAATGGCGTCGGCGGTTAGACTTTGATGACGCATTCTCGCAGAGGCTTGGCGAACGCGGGGTTCAAAGCACCTTGCACGACATAACGTCAACACACTCGCTTATGACGTGCCATTTGCCTTTTCACCTCTCGCCATCTCAGATATTCGATTAGATTTCGAACGTATAAATTAGTCAATCCCGTCGTGAATTACAAATTGGATAATGAATCCTGGCGCTTTAATTGGCACTAAATTCAAATCAGCGACATTTTTCTAAATAAACAAAACCTAATTGAATTGCTAAACTTGATCTGCAATTCATACCATCTTCTTTTTTCGACTTTGAAAAGTACAATACAAAAAAAAGGACCATTTTTTTGCCATTTTTCGCAGACAGTTTTCACTGCGACGGTTTGTTTTCAATGTTGTTTATTTTGAAATTGTTACAATGTTAAATTGCGCGTGACATCCGAAATTGATAAACTCGTCTAAGCACGTCGTTGTGTCAAACGTTTAGAACTAATTTCCTCGTAAAGAGGGCGCGGTTGGTAATTATTCGTTAGCACTGTAATGATGATTGAAACTGCGCCAATTATTTTATGACACTTGAACGTGTCAGACTTGATGGAACTAGATTGCTCGGAGCTTTCTCGCTCGGATCGCTGTTATTTGTACAAGTTTGTTCGACGTCAAGTAGCTGTCGCGCGGGTATCTCCCGGATCTCGCAGCTGTGTATGGTTTCCTTTCAATTATTTTGGTTGCCCATGCGACAATAGAATTTCGTTATCTGATCTCGCTGCGACTCGCAAAAACCTTATCGCTTTTGATAACAACTTTTATCCCCTGCTGGATTTCGCTTTCTCTGCCAAACTATTGCAAAATTAAACTCAGCTATCCCAAAAAACGCAACGCTCTCGTAACAACTATGTAACGTTTGAGTTTTTGTCTTTTTTGTTTTTTCATTTTATTTATTATTTTTTTTTTTCATTTTATTCGTTTATCACAAAGTTGTCCCGATATTTATTCAATCTCATAATATCGATTTGCAAATGAAGGAAAAGTGTTGGCTATAGAATAATGTGCTTCGCGTTATCATGAGTTATATTCATGTTTTGCTTGTAAATGAAGGATAATTAAGTCAATTTGCTCTTTCAGTTATTTTCTTTACGATTATGCAAGTATTTTTATTCCTTCCTTTTTTTTTAATTTGTTTGTCTATGTTTTTTGTTTGTTTGTACTTTTCGAAATGGTATCACGTGCTCGTCGTTTGACAATGTAAACACTCTTGTTTGTTAACCGTTTAGAAATACATAATAACGTGAAAATGAAATTAATTCGCCGGTTGTCAAACCCGATTGATCTCCGCGCCGGCATTTAAAATTCCGATCAACGTCCGAACTTATCTATTGCGCATGAACGACGCAAATTATGAAAATATTCACTACATAAATTGCAAACAAAATAGTGGAAAAAACGACGAGATAAAGAACCCAATTTACGACTCGGGGAAATTATTCACCTGCGCTAAAAAGTCGCCGAGTTGAAAAATCCACCGGAGGTGTTAAAATGGAAATTTCATTTTTTTTTTGCAAAGCCTCTGTCCCTCTCTCTCCTTCTTAGTTGAGGCATAAAATAAAGCGTTACTTCATGAACACTAATCGTCTTGCTCATTTCCATACACGAGCCCGAAATGATGTTTTCATCAACGCCAATTAAAATTGTCCAGTACGTGCGATGAAAAAAGTGTATGAAATTACAAATAAAGATGGATATATAATTTTTTTATTAGATCAAAGAAAAAGTGGTTTTGCAACGTTGCATGGCTTTTTATCCCCGAATTGTTCCAATGAGTTTAAATGCTTTTTACATGTTTCTTTGCAGATTTTAAATTGTTTTTTAATTCAATTCAACCTGGTTTCAAAAATAACTTCAAACATTTGTTTAAATGTTTTGAAGATGCCAAACGCGTTTTGAAATGAAATTTATTATTTGTTGCATTCGACCAACTTTTTATGATCTAAAAAACTACTGACAGATGTTTGTAGAAATATGCACTTTGACGTCATTCTAGTAGCTGCATGGTACAAAAATCATGACTAGCAAAATGTTTAGTAAACCTCCAACCATGACACATCTTAACTAAGAATCAAAAAAAGTACACGCCTATGCGAAAAAGACACGACCTAAACGAGGATCCATAAATTTCAGCGCAATGGCTTATTCGTGTTGGGTCGAAAAAAGAGTGACAGTGATTAAGAATGTGCGAATGTTTTGAGCAAGCACTAATGGCTCGACGCATGCAGAACCTTATGATGCTTTTTCACTGCTGACGTAAGATTGCAACCCAAAAAACCTCTCCCTATCAGTTGCTCCTTTTCTTTTCATTTTGTTACGTGTTCTGATCTGCATGCAACGCCGTTTAGAAAAGCCACCCCAACCGGACCGCTTTCGCACCGCATGGGGTTCGTCGCGTAGCGCAAAAATGGACCGCCACTTTCTCGCCACTTTCTCGTTAAATCACCGGTAGCAAAAAAAGTTTTTGGTCCAACTTGAATATGATTTGTGTTGTCATCAGATTAAAGCGGCTGGGACGCTCGCGATAGCGTCATATCGCCGAATGTCGGTCCGTTTGTCTGGGCGAGGAATTTGCAGCGGCCGTTCGCGTGTGACACCTTGCCATATTTCTATGCGATAAAAGTTGTTACACCACAAGACTCGCGGGCTATTATGCCGGGCACACATTGCAGCGGCGTTAATGCAAAGTGTATATGATCTAACGGTTGAAAATTCCGAGTTTTGCGGTGTGCTTTACGATTCACTTCTATAACACATTCTTGAACTGCTCTCAACATTTTATGCGATTGTTTTGCAGCTCTTTCTATTTCTTCATTTTTCAAAAATTTGCGGTAATTTATGTACCGCAATTTAATTGAGTAACGCATTCGGGCTAATTCAAAAAAGCGTTAACTTAAATTGTGGAAGTTAAAAATTGCACTGTTTCAAATTGTTACTAAAGAATTAACGCAATTGTGTTAGTTCGAGTAAGTTGCGGTAATTTTGAATTATTGCAATTGATTTTCTTTGTTGACAATCAACAAACTGGATATTTTCAAACATAGAAACAATATCGACACTTTCTATAAACTGGTCAATTTCGCAAAACACGAAATTGTCAATTATCTCGTTCTGAAAGTTGCTAGCTAATTACCCATCTTGATTAAAGTAGCTTTTTGATGATGACGCGACTCTCGTTTCTCATTACATTAGACCTGTTCAAAAGACTGTCCAATTAAGGATGCAATTGTGAAAACTACGTCTGTCCTCTCTTCCGAGTCATCCGTTCAATTACGTCCGCGATTATTCGTAATTCAATTCCGTTTCACCATGAACTTGGAGGTGATCGCGGAACAATTGGAAATCGGAGGAGTAGCGTAATGAAATCGCTCGGCAGCTGTTGCGGAAACCCTGCGATGCCGCAGATGCTCGATATGTCTAAGTTACAGCCGGAAACTTCGTTTCTTAATCGTATTACATTTTTTATTGTTTTTCATTCGATCTTGACTTTCATGATTGAACAATTTCGGTCACGATTGCATCACTGCACTAATTTTTTTTTTACGATGCCAATTAAGTGTCGTAACAGATTGAATTTTGTTGTCAAAACGAAGTTGAAAGAATTGTTATGTCGTACAACACACGAGTACAGGAAAGTTAGAGGTCAGATTGCAAGGAAATAATGAAAATGAACAATCGCGTGTTCACGCGTGCATTTTTTTGTGTAGTTGCAGTTTTCCATTGCAGATTGTCGACCGTGAATAACGATTGTGAAGTCAAAACAAGTCGCTGGCCGATTAGACGTTTGAGACATTTGAGAATGCAAAAACGTGCGCGCGTTTGCGGTACGCAAATTGACGTTAAAGTTGATCAATGGGCATTAATGTTAATGCGATACCGAGTTGGAATTGGTCGTGCGATGTGAAATTCGATCGAATCAAGTTGGCTGAGAATGACGGTTGAAAAATTACCGCTGCAGTTTCAGCATTAAAACAATTGAATGACTGCATGAGGAATAATCAAAGAAAAACAATAAAAGAAGAGAAAAAAAAATAAAAAATGACGCACGTAATCAGAATTCTGAAACAATGGATACCAATTAGTCGAGGATGATGGTGGATAAATTAAAAAAAAAACGTTCAATTAAGATTTCATTATGAAATTCAAAAGGCAATGCGAAATTCGAGTTCTTATTTTTCAACTCCAAAAATTAATTTTGAAGACCTTATCGATAATTAGGTTTGAAAACGAACTTGGAATTCGTTCTGTGGCATTTCATTAGTGAATCTTGAGATAAATTTATAAATTGATGGTTTGGGCTTGAAGACGACCTAAAAAAAGTTAAGATTCACAATCATCAATCAAAGTCGAAGATTTTGTCACCCAGGATGGACGAACGAGAAGGATAGTTAACAGCTTAGTGGTATACCGTTTCTATGGGTAAACCAAACATATCCGACACACCCAACCGGATGTACAGCAGTCCTACACCTCCACCCACACGTGCATACTTCGTTCCAAGTCTCCACGTGTGACTTTTTGATACACACCAATGAACCGTACACCTGCATTTTTGCACCCCATCAATTTCTCACATTTACAATTGTTCAACCTCTTTTCATTCTTTTTGTTTATCTATTTCATTATTTTGTTTACTTATTGAAATTGGAATTAGAAATCTATAAAAGGAGGTAAATAGTTGGACAAGAATTTACGATAGCATTTCAATTCACAGAAAACAAAGTTCGCAATGCCATAACAATGTGCCACCTATAAAATAATTCACGTGACACTCTCTTGGGTTTGCGTCGTCATCTCAGCCAGATATCATTCGGTATTTCAGCATTCCTCTGATCCCTCTCGCGTGGCGCATTTCTAACCGCTGATTTATTTTGCATTCGTTGATGTTATCCACCTAAGACTCTTGAGACCAGGCTTTACCTGATGGACAAAAGTAAACCCAAAACAAGAAACTAAAACATAAACAGAAAAGCAAATATAGAATAGAGACGATTTTTGAGAGTGAAAAAAAGGAGAGAAGAAGTGGAAAAGATGAGCCCTAAAGTTGGCTCGGAGCAATCGCTATCGTGACATTTGAAATTAGCTGTCTGGGACCGAATCCACTCGACAGAAACTATTAGGGGACACAGAAATCCTTTTTGCTGTCTGCAAATCGGAGAGATGAGGCCCGAATTCGCAGACTCATTATGTCTGTCCGCGCCGAGAAGTGTGACCGTCGATAAGAGGTGGTCCGGTTCCTCTCGTCAAGTGCTTTTAGGCTCGTCAAACTTATCCACCCGCCGATTACACGCACCAATTACTGCGGTCAAAATGTATCTCACTAGCTGTTAATTGGATTGATGCAACGCTTGTGAGTTTCAGACCGACTGCAAATTGTCCAATGAAGATGGAAATGAGACTGATCGAGTTGGAATTTTCGTTACCTTTCTTTTTCAATTCTCAAACTTGAATTTACAGAAAACTATTTGAAAAAAAAAACGAAACAAAATTGAAAAACATACCATAACAAAATTAAAAAACATGAAAAATTAATATTAAATAATCAATGGAATCATGAAACGGTGTCGCCAATAATTAGGATTGTATTAAAAATTTAGTCACCAAAGATGATTAAATAAAGATACAATTGTTAAGATGGAAAAAAAGCAGTTAACAACGGTGAATCGAATGGATTGACTCGGGACGTGATACAATCATGAAATACAAAGTGACTCAGTTATGATTGTCAAAATGATAATCCACAATGAAACAATGAATGATAATACACGACTAAAATTAGAACTAACTGTAGTCATAATCTACAAAGTTGCCAACCAACCAAATTTGTACAAAAATTAGCAGTATCTGATAAGAAAAAACAAACTCGAATACTAATCATTTCAAGTCGTTCTTAATCTGTATTTATTTTATTTTTCGTTGACACAAAATAAACTCGTTGAGTTTTGCCTACGCGACGAAAACGTGTGAGGCGATTCGCTGACGCATCAGCACACGAGTAGTCGAAAGTTATTGGCCTGCAATAATTTCCGCCAGGCAGCGTAAAAGAATTTCGCGCTCGACTTTTGTAAATTCGTTTCGAGAAAGATTCTATCTGGAATGGCAAGATAACGCAACGGCAAAAAAGGACTTGCAATTTATTGAATCGGCATCGAAGGATTTATAAATAAAGTCTGATTGACCCGAGGTGGATAATCGCGATGAAAATCTCGAAAAGAAGAAGCAGGCCTATGCTCCCTCGCAAGTTCGCCTTTATCGGTTTCATCCGATTGTTGATTCAATCAGAAGGCTGTCCGATTGTTTCGATGATTTATGTTAGTGCAACTGGTCGGATAGTAGCGCGAGGATAAAATGCATGGTAGCCCGTCATCGACCGGCTGAAACATCGCGCATAAATTAGAAGATTCCACGCTTGTCATGTGCGAATCCACCTCGTTTTTTATGTGCCTTTCTTTTTTCAAATTTTATTTTATCCTTTCTTTTCAATTTTAACAGCTGCCGAGAGTTAACGAAGATAAAAAAGTTGGTGGCCAAAATTGTCGGCCGTTATTTATATTCGTCACACCAGACGAATTTCAACTTATTGTTTTTTGTTACTTTTTTAATGAAAATAATAATTTTAGTCCAGATTTGGATTCGTACAAATTAAATCACATTTTTGATTGAAAGCAAATGAAGAAAAATGTTTTGAAAAAGTAAAAAAAAGTTGATTAAAATTTGTTTAGTAAAGTTGAAAAAATAGTTTGAGTGGCATTAGGAAAATGGTTCTATGAAGCTCGTGTTATTTTATCGATGAGATCATGCTGGGCGTGCTGCAATGCACATACAAGAGACCAGTAGCTCATCGCGAGGAAGCTACATCCAAGTGGGAGTCTTTTCACTTCTATAAACGGCCGGGACGTCTCTCTCGGTACCGGAAAATATAGGAAAACAGTTTTGTTCCGTGATTCTCGTCGTCGATGTAACACAAACTGGTCGGATGGGTTGGAAAAAAGTAGCGAGAGCAGAGATACTAGACTAAACTATAAAGTTGGAATGAAGAACATGTCATATTGAAAGACCCTCCAAGGCTACTGATACTATCTTCTGATGAAGGATCAAGGCCTACTAAGTGGAAAAAGTCAAGGATAGGTCATCGATATAGGAGTCAAGAACAGGATGTCTTCATGAAAAAGTCATCGTGGTCTCAATTCTCTACAGCCCAAATGATGCAAGCAAAAAATGATGCTGGAAAGGTTACAACTTTCCTACAAATTTCAATTTTAAATAGTTGATTTAACTTCAAGGTTCAGCAAGTTGGATTTTAAAAGTTCAACATTCTAAAAACCTGAGTTATTTTTTGAAGACACTTTTGAAAATGATTTAAGAACCGAGGTTGGGAAAAATCGTTTGGGAAAATCGTGAGTTATGGGATCGTGAGAAAAATGTTTGTGAGCATAGGAAGATCCGAGTCGCGTGACCTCTGGCCGAACGATGAATCGTCTGTGACTTGTCTTTCATAACCGAGCGACAACCAGAAAGGGCCCGATTAAAATCTGATCGGTAACAAGCTAAGGTTTCCTTTCACCGGACTCATTTTCACGTTGCGATTTGATATTAGTCCTGCTATTCTGATTGCCCTAGGTAATGGGTCACCGATGCCACGGTCTCTCTTGAGCAAACTGTCAGCCGCGTCTTTGGTTACCGCATCGATGGCCTTGGTCGATATTGCACAGTGACTTATGATACACGAAATCGTGCCTCCAATACTAAGATTCGGGTTACAATACTTGTCATGGATTCGGTGAAAATCTTTCAGGTTGACAATCATTTTCTTTCTTATTTTTTTTTTAGAACAAAAGTATCCTTATCTGGTTGCAGTTATGTTTATAAGCTAGCTGAAACAGAGACTTCAAGGTCTCGTCTTTTTTTAAACAAATATGATCTAGCGGTTCTTGTCGATACCCATGACCTATGGCAATAAATCTGAAGGCTAATTTCTAAATAAATCTTATTGTTTTTTACACGTTTTTTGTTATCTTAGAACTAAACTGTTGGTATCTCTGCTTAATTTTTAATTTTATAGATTCTTCGTCTAAATCCCAAAAATAAAAAAAAACAATATTCAAAATTGCTGTATTTAACGCATTTCTTGTTATTAAAATAGAAAGAAATGGGTTACTTAAAATATTCACTATTCAAAAACCACAAATGTAGTCAGAAATATTGATGCTCGTAGTGTGACTTACATAATGTCGTTTCACATGAGGGTAAATATGTTTGTGAGTTTGACAAGAAACGTTGTGTTGCATGGTATCATTGGAAGATTGATGGAATGAATTGTAATACTCACGTTTACTTTGGCAAGGTAGAGCTCGAGTTCCTTATAGGGATCCTTGCACCTCGATCCGATTTCCTCATCGACGGTGGGATCGTGGCGGATCTCGCTCTCCACTATCTGCAGTGGATTCGCTATTTTCGAGGACATGGTTAACACCATCTTTCTGCTCGGTTCGCCGATCGTGGTGTCCCCACTCGCATGAAACGTCGCCATGTTGTCACCTTGACCTCCCTCTCACGTTCTCCGGCATCTGTAAACAAAAAGGCGCGCGCCTCGTTTAGTCGCGAAAAACCAACTGCTCTCGACTTGTTTATTTCTAATAGCCGCGATTATGCAAAACGCTCTCTCATTGTCGACCGGTCAGCTTTGCGGCCGATAAGGCCTCCACGACCGATACCCCTCACGCATACAAACTTTCTTCCTCCCATCAACTCAAACAATTTTTTTTTGGCGAAAAAAAATAACAATTTTCACTTTGATCTCAGAAGAAAGGTTGAATTTAATATCGTCGTACAGAGTTAATGTTGCGTGACGTCGTGAAAAGCGGCGGATTCGCACGCCACGCCGTTGTAATTGTGCGAACCTGGTAATTCTGTGCGTACAAATTGAAACGGGGTCTTTGTTCGCGCGCTTTTTGTCCGCGAAAAACTTTCTAAACGCGCCGTTTTGTGTCGCGACTTTTTCTCGCTTGTGCAATCTGTAAGAAGAAGGTCGTGTCTATTTCCAAGGCTCTTTCTTTTCTTTCGCGCGACGACCCTAATTTCTGCTGCAGCCCGAAGGGACACGGGCAAAACGACGCCGTTGAGGAACACGTTATGATCGCATCGCGGTAAATTTAGCAACCCGCACGCGGTTAGTCACGAAGGCTAATAATATTTCTGCACGTTTCATTAGTCAAGATGAAATGTGTGCGCAGGATTTGCAACCCCTTCTCGTTTGTTTTGTCTTTGTTTGTTTCGCATTTTTATCTGGATTAGCTTGTGAAAATCTCGCTTCAGAACTGGACAGTTTGATGTAAACAAACAAATTCTTTTAAAATGAAAACAAACATTTTGTTTTGTTCGAAATTCAAAATTGTTTGTTGTTCAAAAAACAACAAACAAACTTGTTTGAAAATTATTTTGCTAATCGATTTTGACTGGTTAAAAAAACAATTACATTATCTACTTGAGTGTTATTGATGGATTCATAAGATAAACAAGCGTAGAATTAATAACTGTGTAAGCGTCCGTGCTCCATAGATCATTTAATTTTCATCGATGCGCGTACCGATGTGACTTCTTGAATGTGGCGGATCGCGTCGGTACCGATGAAATTTATGGAGTATTCTGCTGCGGATCGTGTATCACAAATTCCATCGACACCGCACAAGGTGAAAGACCCGCGCATCGGTTAATTAATTGTAATAACCCCGGTGTTCCATCGATCCACGCGCGAAATTGAACACACGCGTTATTCACAATCGAAACCAACTTATTAGCATGGAAATTGGTCCGCCACTTCCTGCACCATCAATCCAACATTTACTCTCATAACACCAATAATTGTTTCGCATTTTTGAGTCGAAAAAGAATTCTAAGTCAGTTCCAAATCAAACAAACAAAACATTTCAAAACAAAAGAACCAAGATTTGTTTCAAGTTGAACAAACAAAACAATTTGTCTAAACAAAAAGGAATTTTGGCAAAATTATAACAAACAAAAGTTGTGTTCTGAATTACAACAAACAAAGGATTTGATCCCAGTCAAAACAAACAAATTTTTTTCCAATTTGAAAAGGAAAAATGGTTTTTGTACGAGACAGAATGGTACTTTAGTTGTTTAAAAAATTCTGAATGTAAACAAACTGTGTGTAACAAATTAGTTTCAAATGAAAACGGTATGATTGGAACATAGTGAAATAACATGTAAGAGCAATAACAATTAAATTTGCATCGACGTGTGACATAAGAAATGGACTGGTAATTCAGCTCTTGATGGCGGAGATCCAGATGATAATACACACTTTGCAGTCGCAATATCTCAGCGTCGTAAATTTATGGTTTGAGAGCGGGATGACTCGTGTGCGTTTACCGGACAGCGCAGTTTATGTTGCGGTAAGCGAGCCGCGCGTACCAGGAAAGACCGAGTTACGTAAGGTTAATTGTAGTTGTTCAGGTTTCCATGGCTCTCGGGCGCAATATCAAGCGAGATCGTTATCAGCAGACCTTGATCTCGCGCCGATAACTCAAAGGATGCCGTTCATGCTAATTCGCCACTTTTGTCTCCGGCTACAAGCTTCCGCGTGATCATTGATCTTGCCATTTTTCAACGCCTGGTCGATTTATAATCGTAATCACCCAGCCCATTATAACCCGACCTGATCCAATTTTTACGCGTCCGACGACCACGCCGGCACGAATAAAATCAAACGACCGTTCAATTTAACTGTATTTAAACGTTGATTACGTGCTGATGCTTTTTTTTGCGCGAAGCGCATAAATTGCTTGTAATCAACTTTATCAATTGAATTAAAATGCGCACGCACGTCATTGACATATTCTCCATTTAAAAATTGGTGTTTACAAAAAATCAATGAAAGCTTTAGTGCTGTTTCAGTTGAAACAAACAAAACATTGTTCTGGAAAAGAAATTTCGGTTTAGTTCTGAATCGAATCCAACAACCAATGGGTTTGTTACAAATCAAAACAAACGAGAAATCAGAAACTTAGAAAACCTCTGGGTTAGTTTGAAATTGAAACAAATACAGGATTGTTTAAAATCAAACAAGAAAATTTTGCTTAAATCAAACGAAAGTTTCATTTTGAATAAAAATTAAAAAACTTTTTTGATCCTAGTCGAAACAAAAAGTCGGATTTAAATTGTAACTAAGAAACTAGTATTTGCTGTAAATTATTAGCTTTATTTGTCTTTAGCTAAACGATTTTAAATTCTCGTGTATTGTCACTTAATTGTACAGTTTTATTAGAAGTCAAGTTAAGTTAATTGAGAGAAGTTGTTTTTTTACAATTCTCCGAACGTAAGGTACCCTGATAATAAATAATGTCAGGGCGATTTCGACGGTCGCGAGTCGCTCCGTGCTAAGGAAAACTCATCGCGAGAGACATTGGACTCATCTGGGACGCGTGAACGCTTCAATGTGGACACAATGACTCATTCAGTTTCTCACAAGCATGTGGAACAGGTATCACGATAGTTGACTGTACAATTTTTGTTCATTCACATCTTTTCACATTCTTTTACAAAATGTTATTTTCAAAAAAAAAAAAAAAAAACAGAAAAAACAATAACTTAAAGAAAGAAATAAACCAATTTGAGTTCAAACTTTGTCTTCAAAAAAGAGAACTCATCAAATTTAAAAAAAATTACGAAAAATTACTAAGATTAAGACATTTTTCAATTTCAAAAAGATAAAAACGAAGTTTGAAATGTTCATTACTCATTACGTTATTGTATGACTACAACCTATGACTTTACATGGGATACTTGCGTAATTTGATCATGATTCGATTATGCAGCGCATAACTAACGTACAACATTGAGCAAATAAATTCGCGTGAGATTTTCCGACTGTAATTGATATTTTGTAGTTGACCAGCATATCACTCAAGCTAGAAAAACGTTGGCTTTGAAAAACTCAAGCATTTGAACATTCCAACCTTCAGCATTTCCTTGCATAATGTCTATGTTTGAACGCGACATTCTGTACGCAAAAGTGCTCGCGGCTGTTTACCAACTGTCTCTTCTCTAAAGCAAAACAATAAAACAGAAAGAAAAAAGAAACACAAATGAAATGTTTGGCGTGAAAAAATAAAATCAATTGAGATTTAAATACGCCAACATAAATAAAATTATCATATCAGACGGATGATAAATATCGGACAAATGTTTGCCCAAAGACCAACTGGGAAGAAGCAAGTGTATTTAACGCCTCGGTCCGGCTATTGACAGTTGGTTTTCTAAGAGCGGCTGGACCACCCCAAATGTTCCTAAATTTCAAACGAGCAAACAAAGTATCAAGCCGAAAAAGTGATTTTAGTGGCTGTCCCGGTCGGGCGCCCATTTAACTCGTCGCTTTAGTCGAGTTGCACCACGCGTTTGCAGAAAAGACAAAGAGGCGTACTATAACTCTTTCAGCAAAACTGCCTGCGGTTTGGAAACTGGTTTCGTCGCTGATACCACGTGTTTCGGATTGTGGCCAGCCACGCAGATAGCAGACTAATTGGAATTAAACTCAGCTACTTTAATAAAGTGACCGATTGACAAATATTGCGATAGCGCGGAGTAATTAGAAGTATCCACGTAACGGGCGTCTTGTTGCTGAATATCTGCGCAGCACTATTCGCGAGGTCTCCAAACCCATTAGGAAATTGATAGGTTGAGAAAAATCAAATTACTTAAGTTTATTATTAGTTTCTGAACGTTTCAAATAATTTCATCGACATGAAATTAGTGTAAGAAATAAACATTAGGTTTGAGGTAAAGTGAATGTACAAGTTATTGGAAATGTAAATAAACGCCAGTTTAAATGAAAGAGAAAATCGTGTTATTAAATACCGAAACAAACTATCAAAATTTTTGCGAAAAATCAAATCAACTTGTTCTGGCAATTTCAATCCCGTTACATTCGGTGTAAAATTTTTTACGAAATTTCAAATCACCCTTTGTGTGATGAAAACTTAAACAATTTTCATGATCCTTTCTCGTTCATAAACAACCACCGTTTTCTTCGGACCAAAAGAAAGACAAAAAATCGGTTTCAGATTCCCTCAAACATTCCAGCATCTGTGCGGAAACACATGGGGCAAACGTCAGAGCCATTATTCGCGGTATTGAAAGCGGAATCTAAACAACCAGGGCTCGGGTAAAACGCGCGGTGATAGACAGGTCTGGAAACATTCCGCGCGTCACGTGGAATGTGATAAATTGAAACTTCTAAAAGGATCAAAGATACGATATATCAAAATGTTAAACAACCCGGGGCCAAGCGGCGCCGGCTCAGTTTGCCGTTTTGCCAATTCGCTTCCTTTCCCTCGTAATCATCACGTCATGTTTGAGGGGCGAAAATAAATGGCCAGTAATTACGGGACCGTTCCACGTTTGTCACAAGCCGCCAATTAATGCGCCTAAGAGGAAAACGGAAAACCAACTTGCGAAAGTCCAGCTGACGTAATATCAACTACTCCTCGCCTTGTTATCTCAAGTAATTGATTCCTCGTAGGTGCTGCCGCCTAGACGATCCTAATACGAAACCCCCGGCTGGGGATTTTCCTAAATTGACGGATTTCAAGATTAATGGTCAGCACAAGCTACGCTTATCCGGATCAATTGTTCATTCAAATTTTCTCAAGATTTCTATCTGGGAAACGTGCTCCTAGTGTCAATTTAGAATGATTTAGTAAAGTTCAGGGTTACCGGATAAAGTCCAAGCGAGGGAATAGTATAGAAAAAGTGAAATTCTGTGCGTGAAATTGGTGGTTTTGAAAAAGTTGATAGTCCAGAACTGAGGCAATAAGTGAATTGTCCACTTTTACAGTCCAATTCAGCAGCTACGGAACCTTGAAAATCAGCGAGCCAGAACGCTCCTTGCGTCGTCATTCAGTCTGCAAAAAATTTCACCGCAGATTTAGAGGTTTGCTTTATGCAGAAGGTGATAAACGAAATGAACGTAAAGTGAAAATGGCAAGGAAGGAGATATACAGTCATTGGTGCTCTGCGAGTCCTCGATATTTATGGCGATTGGGGTGGATGGCTTCTTCTCGGCCGGAATTTCCTTTCAGTTGATGTCCAATTACGTGGAGTATGGGTCCGGAAAATGTTTCGTCGGGCGCACACACAATTGCGTGAAAGTCCGGGACATTTTTTGAGCATTCAAACTGGATGAATTATTCATAGACGATTTCCGCGAAATCCCACATCAAGTAGCTTCGTAACGAAATGGGTACAATTTATATGTCGTTGCGTTCGACTATATATAATCCACTTAATGCTCGGTATGAATCAGTCATAATTTATGCTCTGGAACAAATTTGGTTCGTACATAACGACAATTTTTATATGGAGAAATTAAGTTTTAGTTTTGAACGAGAAAAAAGCGGAAAAAAGTATGAGTTTGGTTAAAGAAAGTCGAAGATGACTTTAAACAATATTATGCAAAAGCAATGATAATCACAAAACAAATTTCATTTCATCAAAAACAAATCAAGACAATTTTTTATTGTCTTTTTCTAGAATCAAAACGAAAAAATTTTTAAGAAAGTCTAAATAAAACTTCATTTTTGTACCAAGTTTAGTTTCGTTTGAACATAACCTCAATTTTGCAAAAAAACTATCTTGTGAGTTCAATTAAACGACAACAATCTTAAAATTGATTTGAAAACTTTTGAAATGTAACAATTCTTTTCGTTGTTTCAGAATCAGAATGAATTTTTTATCAGTTGAAAATAAAAACAAACTTACTATCTTAAACATCTCCAGACAAAACAAAACAACTTCGGTTTCCAACAATACAAACACAAAGTTGACATTCTCATGTATCTCGACACAACATCTAAACACATTTGTTTTGCCATAACGTATAACAAACTATCATTGTTCACAGAAACAAAACAAACTTTGAACGCAGAAGAAATTCTAACACACAACACGTCTCCGGTTTCTGCGCTCAAAATGTACAGTCATCTTGCGTGCGCAACTCGCAACACTAACTCATTTTGGCGGTTTTTTTGTCTAGTTACTTCACTGGTATATACTTTTTATTTAAATTATTGTTTATATCATCTTAATTGCCGAAAAATCATAAACAAACAGTCCATTCAAATCAAAACAACTAATATTTTTATTCGAAAAGTAAACATAAATGGCAACAATAATTTCAAACCAAAACAAATTTCATTCCGACTAAAAAATTCAAAAACGAAACCGAACGCAAAACAGTTATTTTCATTCCAAAACAACAACAGTCCAGAACATCGTGCAAGTGTTTTTTATGTCTTTGTATACTTTTTGTTCGACCGAAATGTCAGTGGATTGTTGATAATTGGATACATAATTATCGAAGAACGACGAAGACCATCGCGCAAAAATCCGACGCGCGCAAACACACGTGACTGCGCGAGCTCATTACGGTCCAACGTAAACGTTACGAATTTTCGTTCGAAACTCACCATCGACGTGTGTAATTTCAGTTGCTTTCTTTTGTTGCGTGCCTGACATAAATGCAAAAAGTTATTAATTGTTCGCCAAACAGGGCAACAACGCTGTGGTATGGAATAAAAATAACATCCAATAATTTACAACCGACAGCTTCATGTTGCTGCTATTTTTTTACGACCGTTTCAAACTGTGTACTGTTTTAGGTTGGAATCGTGAACCGGTAGTGGTTTTTCGACGAGGGAAACGGCCAGTTCATTTAGGATCATTTAACACCCGCCTAATGGCTTGAACGTTCAATTTAATCTTCTCTGCACATTCCTCACGCCAGATAATAAGAAGACCTTGCAAGGTTACGTACTGGCAATGACTCTACAGTGTTCCAAATACAAAGTCAAAAATTCAAATTTAAAACAAAACAAGTTTTTTACAAGGCTTTCCAAGTTACAATAATCTCCAGGTATTTTATTTTCAAATTTTAGCTGCAATTTTGGAGTTGTTTGATTAGTTATAATTGTTTGTTTACATACTTATTGTCAATGTTTTTGAATGAATATGTAAAAAATCGAAAACGAAAGAGAATATTATGTGATTCTTGTTAATGAACTTATGATGGAATTTCAGGAATGTCAACGAGAAGAAAACGAACAGAGGATAAAATTGGATGTGCGACGGAAATGAACGGACAGAAATGGTAAAAACCAATTGGATGTGACACCGCGATCGCTCGGTTTGTGCAAAACGCATGGCATCGCGGCCGGAACACTTTCACTCGCGCAAAAATACAATAAAGCGTGACGCATCACTTTGTGCGCGCGGCCAACAACGTGTCTCAACAGTGATAGCGATGTTGTCGCCCTATTCGCGCTCTTGCTTCAGCACAGAACTGGTTTCGCGCGCTACGCAGCCTATTCCGACACACGTATGTTTATAAAGACGAGAGTTCCAGGATCATTACAAGATCGAACGCGGTTCTTGCATCCTTGCGCGCGCTCCCGCATTTTCTTTCATTAGGAGCATCTTTTAGATTATCATCCTGTTTTTTTTTCTTTCAATCAAAACAAAAATAAAATCGTTAAAACATTTTGAATCCAACTAAACTTGCAGTGAATGTTAACGAAATACAAAAAAAGTTGAATGAAAAACTGTAGTTTCTAACTTGAATTTTAAATTAAAATTATGAAAACAATTTTCATGTAATGTACATAAGAACTATCTTTATGAAAAAACGACATGTTTTTAGTCGATTTATCAGAGGAAAGTGTAAGCTAAATTTTTCTTTGAATGTTTGTACGTTTTACGTTTTCAATGTTTCGACTTATGTTTTGCGTTGCATAACAAGATTTACCACCGCGATATCCGTCGACTGGTGTTTCAACACTACGTGCCATCGTACTCTATCATTCGACCAGTACTTTACCAAACTACCATTTTGACAAGTAAAATAAAACAAGAAATTGTTTCCGACAAACATTTAACAACAGTATTAATAATTATTTCGAAGAAATTTCAATGAAATTGGTTATTTAATCCACGATAAGTGTTCAAAAAATATAACTCAAAGTCTAGTTCAATTGTCTACCCCTATGGAGGAATCGAACAAAGAACAACATTTTATCTAGTAAGGTTTCTAAAACTGAATGGAGCCTAGTCATCTGGGAAATCACTTTATCATCTGACTTTCAGCGTTGACCTTGAAATGAGTCTAGAACCCGCATTCTGTGAAGATAAAAAATGATGTCGATATGTTGAACTGAACACTCGATAAACAATACCAGAGCCCGAGTTTTATTGTCGGTAATAAAAACCGGACAGGAAATTTTTAGGCGCGCAGTTCCAGTGTTTATGCAAATAACTGAAACTTAACGACGCATGAAATCATTACTTAACGATAAAGTAAATTATAATTGAACATTTGCGGGCTGTGGAAGAGTAACGCCGTTTGCATTGTCATAAATCGGACGCAAATCGTTAAAGACTTGTCCTGCGATAAAATTTCAAAAAAATGTCCTGTCCGTTATTATGCATCTAAAACTTGGAAACTGATTCAAAATATAACACTAAGTCAATTTTTTTTCATCGTTTTGAACTCTTCCCATCCAAAAATTTAAATTGATGAAAACACATTTTGGCTGGAACAGTTTTTGGCTAATGAAATGTGAAATCCAAATGAAAGAATGTACTTTCAAGTTTTGTGTTAGTAAATGTTTAAGAATTTGCTGTTACGATTCAAAAGCGAAATTTCATTCACGAAACGTTATCAGTTTGTAAAATCGACATAATGGGTTTTCGACCTTTTGTAAATCAAAAGCTCTTATCCGATGCGCAATTACGAGTTGAATCTCAAGTTGAATCAAAGCGAGATTTCATCCGATGAGTCACGACCGATGCGGTAATCGCACTCCTAGTACTTTCCTGCGCAATTTTCTTCGTCGCTGTATTTAATAGCGAAACAAATTAGAGCCTTGATCAAACATCGACGTGCGAATCGCGCTCATAAACGGAATTCCAATCGTATCGATTAATGAGAAAGTGGAGAAATTGAAGGTGCCGGCACGCAGAGTCCTTGGTCAGGTTTTTTTCCCTCCGATTTTGTTGCACTGAACTAATGAGTCATATCAATCCGAGGTGATATCACCCAGAGCTAGCATATTACATTTCCGTTGTATATAATGACGTTTGGATTGAAAAATGTTGCTCTTCGCGAGTGTTTTGAAAAACATGTGACTTTATCGTGGACAGTAATAGATGTTCCGCATGTTTTATTCGAATAAACTCGTGTTAATTATTATCGTACCGTCATCTGTTGACGTCTTAGTTTTATTTTTTTTTCAGTCTGCTATTTTTCTTTTTGTTTTTTTTCTGTTTTTTTTTGACGCGATAAGTTTTTAATCTTTGCCGCTTAGCTTTGAGATAAAAATGTTATCCTCGAAGAAAAGTTGATTGATTAGCATAAACAATTTATGTTCGTGTTTTATTATCGACATTATAAGATTGTGCAAATAGTATCGTTGATTACATTTTATTTATTTAATTCGAATGAAAGTGGATGTGAATGTTGGTAGCTTGAGTTACATGCCTAATTGAATCCAATAAATCGGTAATTTAGAACAACTAGGATCACTGTGTCAATAACTCACTCCTAACGTTAAATTACAACTAATCATAAGAATTATAGTCTCAGATATTATCTCAAACGAGAGGTTTCATCAGATCCACAACAGACCTCTTTTATGCTCTGCAATATTCTCAGAAACTTTTGAATCATTTTTTTCATTAGTTTAAATTTAGTTCCTTGATTAGAATTGCGTTATTTTGTCATATTATTTTTAAGTTTTGATAGTTGAATACTTTTGTAAGAAAGATTGGTTTGTCTTTTTTAGAACACTGGAGTAAAAAGGAGACTTTGTAAACTTGTCACAGCCTGCCGAGGAAAGATGATAAAATGGAATAAGTCATCTTTTGACCCTTCGGGTGAGACTGGCCGAGTCCTGCTTGTACACACGGCTACTTCCTGGACGCGTGATTTATCATTTGCGGGCGCACTGCAAAAACAACCTTCCACGTAACAAAAAAATATTATGACTGTGGAAAATGAAACTTGTGACAAATCAATCAAGTCAAACTCAGCCAATCGATGAGTCACAAATCAAAAATTTTTAACACTAGAAGGACCACAATTGTTTTTCTAAGAAGGATCGATTAGTCAAATTTGTCTAGATTTGTTTTAAATGATAATTTATTCGAAATATTAGTTGTTAATCGCAGTTTAATAAAACAATGAATATTTTTACGTAAGGCATTATATTTCACGTTAAATATTTCTGAAATTGGGATTGAACGAAATTTACATTGTTAAAAGAACTATACAAAATAAGAGTAAACAATTTCAAAACGATCTGTTGATAAATGTAAGAGTCATCGCAATTTGAATTTCAAAGTTGGACAAATTTATCTACTCGGTTTTTCTAGTGTTAAAAATTTATACATCAATTTTTTTCTGAGAATAAAATGAATGACTATAAAGAGTATAATGTTTGAATTGTGAGCAATCGATTGACCAAATTAATTGGCGGTTTTAATCGGTCGGTACGAAAACGGTTGGGCCAATTTGAACAGTGTCAACTGCACGCGCTCTTCAGCGCAAGATGAAAGTATGCTTCAATTGAACTTTCTCCACTTAGTTTGATAAGCAAAATCATTTGCATTACCCACGCGGAGGGACGTAATGAAATTGCCCACGAATGAGATAACGTGCATTTAAAAATGTTGTCGCGCGCTGCAATAATCCTGCCCAAAGTAATGGGAAAATCATGTGAATTGGGCGAACTTTTTCTTCCTGCGCATAATCAATCTTGCGAGCCGCTTAAAAAAAAAAGCTTCTGACCGAAACATTTTTCAAAGTCAAATTTTTGCATAAATAAATTGAAAGAAATGGGCACGAGGCGTTGTGCAATTAAATTGCAACTGAGAGAGTTTCGACTGTTTTTGTGCACAAAAACGAACATCATAATTCACTTTTGAAAAATTTGTTCTATAAGAATTACATAAAAAGGGAGTTAGATTAACATGCAGAGTTGCTCTTTGCCGTTGTAAACCGATTAAACCGATTAGATTACGTGTCATTAAGTCATTGTTATTATTTATTATCGTTGTAAAGAAACTCCGTTGCAAGTAACCTTTAGCCCAAGAACGCAAAAAAAGAAATAATAATTCTCACCGCAATACCTGTCCCACGGAGTTCAGGTCGGTATTGCAATTCATCTGGTTGCAAAACTTTTCGCTTGCTTTTTCGCGCCTCTACAATCGTTTGCATTTTCATGACAATGTTCATATTCAATAATCAGGCCTTTGGACTAAAAATAAACTTTGGTCACAAGTGCGTCGCCGCGGTGAGGGACGCCGGAAATCACATGGCAGATAAGCGAAACTCCTCTGCACGTGGGCGAACTGGACGAAAAAAAAATCGTATCGTTTCCTGCGAGCATTTGTATGGTAATTTTCAATTTGGTGAAACTGAACCGCAAAAGTGGAATACGATACAGTCGTCAGTGTCTAAGACTAAAAGAAACTAACCACTTGTTTTTAAAAATGTTTTTTAACTTATTAGTTTATTATCAAAGTATTTTTAATAAAACCAACAAAAATTCAATTGTAAATAAAAAATTTTAAATTGTTAATTTTAATATTTTATTTCCATTGTGTATTATTCATTTCATATTCAAATATTTTAATGGCGACAAAAAGCGATAGGAAATAAAAGATAATCCGGCTTTTAGGTAGAATGCCAAAACAAGGATAATTCCGTCCATCAGTGTGTCTAATAGACCGAACAAACGGCGTGAAAAGGGATCTGTGAGTCGGACGAGGTTTTAATTGACCCCGAAAAAAAGGCAGCTGGTGTGTCTGAAAGTGTGGTGGTTAGGATCATTATCAAAGCCGTAGGTCGCTAGAAGAAACTCAAACGATAGTCAAACAATAGTTTTGTTTCAATGTGGTTCCAAGAGGTTCGCCAAATTGAATTCAACAATGACCGACACAGAAAGATGAAGAATGATTCCAACAAACCAGACATCACTCCGGAAGAGCCAGCATGAGACAGCAAAACAGGAAAATACTTTTGAAAAAAAAACCGCATTCTGATCAAGGACGATTCTACTATTTTTTTCATCTTTCTTGTTCATTTTTTTTCTCCTTTGTACTTTCATAAGAAAAATTTTCTAAAAATTTCTTTACAAATGACTGTTTTATTAATCATGCTTTTGAATTGAAATCTCAAAATGGAACATTTGAAAAGAAACAAAGATCGGAAGACATTTGAAATTAGAAGAAACCCAGACTGTTTCACATAATTGCATGTTAGAGGGACAAATTTCGGTCCAAATTTTCTCTCGCCGAGACAAATCGTAGAGATTTAATCTCGCGCCATAAAGCATAGTAATTAATGGCGGGGACCGTTTTTATTTTCGTCTAGCCGGGCGCATTTTTATTTACTCGATTTCTCTTCTTTCTTTCAGTATCATTTCTAGTTCCACGGCGTGAACCCAAGGATTAACGAGTCTATGCAGTCACAAAATTCGACACTCGAGCGGCGTACACACACCTCCTCTATGCTGATCACGCACTCATTGTTCGAATCGACAGCTTTGGGAATGCAAATGCCCCAACACTTGTTATGTAAACTCCATCCCCACCCACACTTTGAAAAAATAGTGACAAAACAGATAGGGGTCCCGACGTGCTTTTAATATTTATCTAAACCATTTTTTTTTCAAACTTTAAAAGTTTTCAGTCGTTTTTGTTTTCGGTTTCTTTTTCGTTGAAGGGGATTAAAGTATATCATCTCCTTGAAGTTGCTTTGACGCTTTGTGGGCTCGGGTCTTTATATTTTATCTTTGGCGGATGTTTTTCAAACGATCAGAAAATGTGGGAACGAATAACAAGAATGTTCTTAGACGCTTCTTTTTTTTGTTATCTCATCATCGATAGAAAAAAGGAGAAAATAAATTGAAGATACGGGGAATAAAACGAATCTAGATTTGTATCGCGTTACGGTACGAAAAACATTGTTTATGTATTCAAGACGGTAATTCGTTTTTTTTAAACGATGATGTTTTTTTCGAGCTTTTTCTCGCTTTGCATGATGAAAGGAGAGAAAAAAAAGTGGGATGGAAAATAGAAGAGTTTTAGCGAGCGGTTGTTTCCGCATCCGATAGTTGATCTATCGACAGACACTCGAAGACCAGACTCGTGAAGGAGTTTATGTAAATCTGAATTGAAACGACTGATCCACCAGGCATCTTTCAATTGATCGTCTATCGATTACGGAAACGTATGCGCAAAATTTTTCGTGCCAAATGAATATTTTAAGTAACGGGAACGGCCGTTTTGTGGTACTTTTTATTTCAGGTGCTCGTTATTGCGTCAGAATAATATCGAAATGTCGCCCCGACACCCAGCGAAAAAAAAAGACATTCCATCTCATTTTCATAAAACGAGAATAAATTTCCGACTCGCAATGCTCATTATCCTTTTTCCAAACTCGAATCCTGTTTAATTTCTTAATAAATAAGTGACAATAAAATTTGCACAAATTTTTGTTTCGAATTTATGCGAAAGAAAAAGTAATATCGAAGTTTCAAAATTGTTAGCACCAACAAAGTCAAAGGAAAAATTCACACTTGGTCTATGTTTCTAAGTTTCTCAAACAAAATACTATTTGAACGACTAGTTAGTCGGTTGTTCTCAGTGTCAAAGTTTCTCTAGCATATTTTTCTTGACTGTGTCATCGGTAGACAAAAAAAACGGAAACTGAAAAAAAAAAATTGAAATGACAAAAATCATGCATCTTCATTGTCCGGAGTTTACAAACGATACAATCCGAGTTATCAAAACTTTTATCACTCGTATCAACAGCGATTGCTCGGCGCGACAAGCCTGTTTATAAAACACATTATTATTCTTATCACGCGGGACCGTTGAAAAACAATAATAACCCACATTCGATCAGACCAAGTCTACCATTTATTAGCTCTTATCACCCCTGACGTCACTTTATTAGCTTTTTTTCCTGTTCGCAAATTAAAAATACACCTCATAGACCGTTTCTTTACTATTTTATTTCACTTTTATACCTTTTTTAATCATTTTTAAATGTTTCTAAAACGTTTTTTCGTGTTTCTATTTTCATCCTTGTATCTTAGAGTGGAAGTCTAATCTGAGGTGAACCATAAAAAGGTACTTTTCCTTGATAAAATGTCGGGCGAGATATTTGAGCGCCCTTATCTTGTGCTCGCGGCGAGTTGGAAAATGTGGGGGAGCTTATCAGCCGCGAGTCAGCCACCGCGCAATTAACACGCTAGTTTTCTTCTCTCTCTGTCTTTCTTTCTCTGTCTCTCTTCGTTCCCAGAACCATCGGCCAAATGTTTGCCAAAGCGTCGAGCGCAAAATGTATCAATAGTCGGAACATTTGGCGCTCAGAAAAGAGGCCTCTCGGTTCATCGACTGTTTTTCGATGCCTCGCGTTTCAAACATGAAAGCCAACTCTGTTCAAATTCAAGCCCGACATTGTGACCGAATCTCGTGTTTCGCACGTGACTCTCAAACTGGTCCGTTGTTTCCAAAATTTTTCACGTCTTGAAATAAACCCGGAAATCCAAATTGTACCTTGTACAACATTCGTGTTTTTCAACATTTCAAAGCTAACTTGAAAACAAATTTTAAAATTTCAAAGAAATGTAATCTACAAAAATTAGAGGAAGGAGTGTTAAAAAATGGGTTTTTTGTTGGGTTTTTTAGAAAAACAAGGATGGTTAAGTGGAGGTGAAATTTAATGAGCGAAAATTGTTTTCACTTAGGAGAGATAAAAATTAAGAGAAAAAGAATGCAAATAATGAAAAGCGCGCAATCTTTTTGAATGTTTCATAAAGTACACAACGGCGTTGCGTTGTTGCCAAGCACGATATAGAAGGAACGCAGTTGGATACATAATATGCGCAAGGCAAAAAGTCTTGCCGATTATCGGTGACGGTGACAAAATCCAACAAATGTGTGTCGTATCGCTGGCACGACTATGCGACAACATTTACATATTTGCCCGCTCTACGTGCGCCTGTGACTAATTGGATTGCTACGTTCCAAATAATTGCTTGCATATTTATTGATGTATCCCGACATCATGGACCTTTTCCTATTACACAAACAGTTGTTTGTTTCGAGGCTCGAAAAACAATAGAACCTTTTAAAGAAACCACTTTTTCACTTTTTTACTTATTTTTTTCCTATTTCAAATTCCCATTGAAATGTTTTTGTTTTATTTTGTAATTTTACTTTCTTTTATTTTGAATTTAAATTTAGTTTTTATTTTGTTAGTTTTGTTTTTGTTCTAACTATTCTTCTGTTTTGTTTTGAGGTTTTAGACAAGCATAATAAAGTGATCCTCAAAAAAAAGCGAACCTCCAAGCTATTCATCTTCCAAAACTTCTCGCTGAATTTTTTTTATTTCATGGCATTATGCTAAATTTTTTTTGCAAATTTTATCTTTGAGGATGGATAAATAGTCTCGCCTAGAACAGAGCCGAATTCGAGCGACCCATCATCGGGACACGCCGATTAAATCAAAGTGGAATTCCAGGGACTGCGAGGACGTTGCGACAGAGGCAACATTGTGGGTCACGATTTCGAGATACTCGGCCACGCGGATCGCCCATGCTAATATTTGGATCAAATTATTCGCTCGGCGCTTATAAGCATTTGTAATTTAAATTTCGCACGGTTTGATATTCGCCGACCCACCGAATAATGTCTCGCGCACAAACTTTAATTGCCACCATTAAGCCGGATCATCATTTTAATTCCACACTCAAAAATCATTTATCAATATTCAACATAACTTTTTTTCACTCAAAACTGTTAATTCTGTTCTCGTTACCTGAATTCTCATTTGAACTTCCTTTTAACTTCTCCTTAACTTGTTCATTTTCATTTCATTTATTTTGTTTATGTTTTTGATCATTGGAATCCACTATTTTAGGATTGACAATAAAACAAATTGAACAAAAAATGTGTACTGTGTAAGAAAAATGAAGGTGCAAGGTAGCCCGAATGTAATTGCCCGGATGAAAAAAGGCGACGAACTTTTACTTTCATTGGGAGCGCAGCCGAATGCAACTTGTGTCTAATTTATGTACGGCCGACTGGGTTTAATTGCAAATCGAAAATTGTTTGATTAATCACGTAATTGTGCGATGATAAATCCTCGCAATTGGCAGACAGCGTTTCTAACTTGCCCGTGAGGCGAAGCTGCTCTCTGACGGAAGATTAGATACGGCAATTCCACAATTACACAATCATTAAAAGCAACTAGCAAATAACTGGGTACGAAAAGCACAATTTATTTTGCAGCATTTTTCGTTCCCTCGTTTCGCTCAAATTTTCACAAGATCCGGGACCGATTATTTATCGAATTAATTTTATTTGTAGGTTTTAACCGGGAGCCATCGGGGACCGCACCGGATCACGTCAAATCGCCGGACGAGCCAACGTGAAGCTATAATTACAGATCCTGTGATAAAATGATTACAGTGAAAATCACTGACGCAACGGACCAATCTCATTGATAACACTGTAGATTACGCTTGCAATGACGCAAAAAATATACTCGCGCCGGCCAATTAATTGTACAAAAATGTACACATTTTTTTCATCAAACGAAAAAAAAAAGAAGAACAGTAAAAAAACCACCCAAAAAAGTATGACTAAAAAAGTTGGCAGAACCGTTGGTCGTACAAAAACGAACCTTCGTTGGAGCAACAAGTTATCCTGCGCGCAACAAGTGATCGGAATCCACGTGTCTGATATAATCCACAAAAAGGTGCACTGGTTCACAAGTAACATCAACCAAATAAACCACACGTTCGAAATGACAGAAAAAGCAACAATTCACTGAGGGGGAAAATTTTTTTTTCAAACAATCGTTAGTCACCACTTTGCGCACCAACCGAAACGTCCTCGCGACCTTGAGGTGACCTTGCGCTATCAGAGGCCGGAGGATCGTGGTATCGCCGGGTCGAGTCGCGTGGAGTGAGAGAAAAAACGCGTTGCCAAGCCGAGAAGCTGTTCGCTCGACGGCCGAGGCAGTACTGAAGTTGGCGCGTGATTCGAGCGGCAAGTCCCGCTGTCGGGAACTTAACTCTCTGTTGCCTGGGAGCAACGATGCTGCCAAACCACTATACTAGCAACCAACGCACAACTAGCAAGAACCGAGGCACTCGCGTCAATGCGACGGCACTCTTTGCGACTACCCCCCTCGCCCCACCCCTCGCACTCTTCCGCCCCCGCCGGTGGTTGTCGCGTTCTTCATCCTTCTGTCCTTGTCTCTTTTGCACTCAGCTGTTGTGTTTTGTTTGGCCGCACGCGTGTCCACCCGCCACAACAACCCCTCTTTCCATCTGCCGGAAGAATCGTACCGGTTGCATCCTCCTTTTTTTTTCCTTTTTAATATTGGGTTATATTTCTGAGGTTTCAAGTTCATCAAAATGGTAATTTTTCAATCAACTCTCTCCAGACGAAACGTTTAGAGATGTCTGAATTTGATGTTTTGTATTTTGATTTTTCAATTTATTAGTCTGAGTGATTTTTTTTTCTAAGTTGGAAGTTTGTGTTCAGGTAGATTGATTTAACATGACAAATCGCAGAAGTCTCAAAGGGACCAACTGGCAGGCCAATTTTAAACCTCATCACCGAAAAGAACAACAAACAGCGGGCCATCCTAGCCTCTGACTTGCTCCAGCTAACACGATTGCCTTATTCATTCTGGCTTGAATCCTCAAAGCAAACGCGATTTTCAAAACCAACATCTGTGTTGACTTTTCGATACGAATGAGTATGCGTTCGCTTGGATTTTAAACACTGCGCGCCGCAAGGTGGTCCCTTTTAATTTACTGCGGATATTTTATTTCCTACGCCGGGGGTTGTCGCGCGTTTTCCTTTGTCGCTCTCGACTTGTTTCGTTGGTGTTTATTTTTTTGATAGCCCGGGTGTTGAGTTCGGCAGTCGCATCTGCAGTTGCAAACCCACCGGGGTGGATGATTGATGACTGATGACCCGGCGCGAAGTGATACGTTTGCCCCGAGGCTCAATTTTCGTTACTTCAAAAGCCTATTAGAGTGGATTTCCGTGTTTTCAATGAAACACCTGGAAGCTTTTTTCCCTTTCTTAGTTGGATTTGTTCAAGACAATTTTTTGGATTTTTTTTGCAAAAGTGCTGTGTTGGTTGTATTTTTAACCCACTTATGACCCATATGGTCTAGAACGGGTTAAAAATAAAGAAACAGTTTTTGATGTTTGAAATTCAGTTTTGGACGGTTTCTTCAAAATTTGGTTGTTCTGGTTTTTAACCCTTTGTTGACTCATGGTTTGAATCGGGTTAAAAAACAGTTTTAACCAAAAAAGTTTTCGTTATTTTGTTTTTAAACATTTGGCGACTTGTGGTTCATTGGATAAAAAACAGGTTATTCGAAAAAAGTTTTTCTACTATTTTTTGATGTAAAAGAAATTTTAATTGTATTAAATTCTCGTCTAGATCGATGAAGAGATCCGTTGACAGTCTCACCTCTACAAACTAAGGAGTTCATCGTCCTCGGAAACATAATATCGATGGAAGATGGGGCGGATAATAAAGACATCATTTTTCTGCATACCCGGGACCGGGTCCAGTTCATAACTCGCTTGCGAACGTAATCACAACTTTATTCACAGCTCCCAGAAAACGTTGCTCGAAGACCCCCCGATGGAACAAAGTGACGCCCGACGACTGATCGGAATTTGAGGCATTAAATTTTGGAACCTTTCTGAGCTGTTTTCGCATCGCTGACTGATCCAGATGGGGATCTCCCAAAGTGGCCACGACGATTGACAAGCTCTCGTCTCGTTTTATCAAAAAGGTTATAGTATTCTTTGTAAGCGAGATGCTAATTTACTGAGGGATCGCATCTGGAGCTGCGCACAGCCAATCTATTTTAAAAGTGATGGCTCGCTCACAAAAGGGCACATCGGAATGAGCTGCACGAAAAGTTTGTATAATCCAGATGTTGGGAGAGGCAGCGTGGTTTATGTCGTTCAATTTGACTCGCCGCTTTTTGCCCTGCCATATCAAAATGAAACTTCAATTTTGCCAAATTATTTTCTCGCGCTTTGTATTTACACGTGGGGGATCGATCTTTTACGTGACTGACCGGAAATGAGGTCACACCAAACGAGGGGCAACCTTATCGCGAACGCCGACTTTCGACAAACCAAGCAAAAAATGGGAAATAAATAAGAAATCAAAAGACACTTATTTCCGGCTTCAAAGAATCTGCTTAGCCGTCGAGTTAATCCGAACACAAAGCCACACAAAATTGGAGCCTCCCACTGTGGAGGGACTCGTTTCTTTCCTCACAAAATTCATTTTCTTTTTCTCGACTTCTTTTTATTCGAGTATAAAATTCGATTATCGATGAAATTAAAGGAACGATCTGTTTGACTGGCGACATTTATTTTGGTCATAAAATGTGGTGGGTTTTTGAAAAAAATGTTGTCTCATTAAGATTTGAGTTGTGAAAAAATGTGTTTACAGCTACTGATTTAGAGATAGGACTACGAGAGAGGAAAAACCGTTGAATTTCGTGCAGCGGTCTTGGTGGTCATTAAAAAGAAGATAAAAAAAGGAAACGAGTTGTTTGTATTTATAATGAGGTGTTTTCATTGATTAAAATTGTAATTTTTAGTTCTGAATTTGAGGTGTCTGGAAATGTGACTTGGGAGCTTTGAACGGATGACTACAACAAGGAAACATCTGTTTCTGTATAAAGATGGTGCGAGCGATGAAGGACAACGAAGATGATGAACAAGACGTTCAAGAAACTGATACCACAGTGTTTCCGGGTATCCGTGTTGTAGAGAAACTAATACTTGGTAAGAAAACAAAGTGGAAGTGTCCAAGAGATACGTTTACGCTGAATCAGAGACGGAGAAGGGAACGAAAAAAAAGAGTAGTATAAATATTTATTAGCGTTTATTCGTAAAAGGAAATGGAACCTCTCGGGTACGCAAATGTCGCAATAAAAGTTGTCCATGGGGGAAAATGTCATAAAGTTCAGTGTAAACAGACGAGAGTATGGAGCTGTTAAACTTCAGCTGTTTAACGGCCCGGATAAATTATTGCGAATAAATAATTTGCAATCGGTCTGGTAAATGTTACGAGCGTGACGGAAAGCAGCTGAAATTGAGATTGAAATTGCTAACTGAGTTAATTAAACTTGTGCGGATTAATTAATTATTTATCAAAACTGTTTTATTTCAATCATTCGACTGGATTAAAGTCAATTTGATGACTCAACTATTTTCTTTCATATTTTATAACTACTTCAGGAAGTGAAAAATTTAATTTTTTTAATCTTATTGAAAAAATGTTTGAAGTAATTTAGAAAATTAAAAATGCGATTTTAATTGCAACAAAAGTGAATTTACAGTTACAGCATGAGGTTGTAAGAACAAGAGCGTTTTCCCGTGATAAATTTTCACATAATTTGTCTGGGCGTTTTAGTTTGAATCGCAGTCGTTGGGCGAACACAATTCCAGCGAGGATAGTTCGTGAACTGCTGAAGGTATGTCTTTTTAAAAAAAGACGCGGGTGGTCCCCGGCGCCCACAGGATTTGAGATGTATTTTCGGTGCGCATTCACGGTGTGGACACTGGCAGAGGCCGACGGACAGATAGCGAGACAGATTAGTCCGGGTTCACAATGCGCTTCGCTTTTCCACATATGACTGTGTGGCGCTGCCACCCACACAACCAAGAGATGCACGCAAAGCGAACGATTTAACGTGCGCAATAAATCTTTCTCGACAAACACGTGTTTTAAGCTACCTCATGTTACGCTTATTAGCCGAACTCTTACACGAGGTTGCTTTTATATGAATGTACCACTGAACCATTGTGAGCGAACTTTTCATTTCATTTCTTTTTGAATTCGTTTCTGTTTGTACTGTCGTCGCAGTCATTATTTTAATTTTCAGTATTATTCAATTTTCAATGGACGTCCATTGAAATTGAGAAACTATTTTTGATCAAACATTTGCGGTTTCATTTTGTTTTGAATTGGACGCTTTTAATTGATATTTTTGTATGTGATGTTTAAGTATTGAAGTGTTGTGACGGAGTTGACAAAACTTATTTTGTCTTTCATTTCAAATGCTTCGATTGCAAAATTGTTTACAATTTAGTGCTCAAATAGAATATGGGTAAGAACTTAGCTGTTATCGAAACTAGGGAACAAATAATGATATTTGTTACTCACTCTATCAGCGATCCAACGGTGCATTCTGAGGTCGTCATGTTCAGCTGGATATCGTGGTACCCTCGAACTCCTAGTCATCGAGCGTTTCAGGAATTAGCTAGCTGATGCCAAGCTGTGATGATAAATAATCATCCTGCTTGTTTTTCTCAACTTCCGACTCGTCTTTTTCCAGCCTGAAATATAAATTCATTTTACTTCACTGTTAATTTATAACCTAAAAAGTAAATAAATTATTTCATATTTGTTTGCGATGTATTTTAATTGATTTAAACATTTAAATTTGATTTTAACGCGGAAAATGAGCAAAAATAACAATTCTGTTTGCACTGATTTCAATTGAATGTAAATAAACAACAACAGTTTAACTTTACGCCCAAGTTAATTTTGCATAACGAAAAAGAAACAATAAAAAGATCTCGATCTGTTGCAAAGTTATTATGATTTATTGTAAACTTGTCGTAAACCGATAACACTATATACCATTGGCGAGCTTTTTTGCACACAAAAATAAACAAACAAAATAATCCTGCAATGTTTACAAAATAATTTTGTCGCGGGAACTTGCACTCACCCAGTTTGTTTACATTTAATTCATGTCAAATTATCTTCAACGGCCTTGCAACGTTTTCCTGGACTTCGAAAAGCAGCTTCGAAAATTGATGCTCAATTCGTTTGTTGTTAAATCAAATCCACCCTGGCATTGTTATTGTTGTTGCAAGAGAAAACACGTTACGACCTGCTGTAAAAAAGTTTTGTTGTTCAACGAACATCTCGATCGCGCGCGCCAGAACAGATACAACGTGACAAAACTTGAAAAAGTTCGACATTGCTTTTAATTTCATGAAAAAAATGTCAACAATGTTGCTTTCATGAATTTGTTGTTGTAGTTTGCGTTGAAAAATCTTGTTTACTTACCTTTTTGCACCTCTTTGAGTTTGTTTTTCGACAATGAGATGAGATCGACGGTGACGCCGGGGGGTTGCGCGCGAAATTGTGACGTCATTGTTCGCCGCGACACGTTTGGTCAAGTAGGAATCTGCGCGCGCAGTCTGCCGAATTTTCTCGAAAAAATGTACGTTGTTTCTTAATAAAAATGATTTCAATAATAAGTAAATAATCAAGAAAAAACTAAAAGGGTTAGTCAAAACACTATTTGGTAAGATTTTGAAACAAAAAATAAAATTTGAAATTTTGAGTTTGAATTTTTGTCAACAAAACAACGTCGGTTTTTTGCGCGCAAAATAGTTACCCCCTTGTTCCCGCCTCCTGCCAAAGCGACCATTGACTTGTGACAATCAAGAGGATAACACCGGCCGAAGAGCTCCCAGGCCAACGGAAAAGAGTTTTTCACCAGGTGAGGCCAAGGATGGTCAGAATAGTTGTCAGTAGACAATTATTATCAAATGACAATTTGGCATCGCACCAAATATTTGCTGTTGACTTTGGCAGCTGGTCCAAGACAACATTGGAGGTTGATATTGGAGGCCAGTTGAAGATGGTTTGATTTGACGTGCAATGAATGTAAACAAATCGGTAAGAGCAAGTTCCTGCTAAGCTAATTTTTTGTAAACATTGCGACCGGGATCATTTTGTTTGTTTATTATTCCATTCTTTCCTAAGTAAAAAACCTATATGATAAACCGCTGTTTGGTTACAGTAAATTAAATCTTTCGTTTGTTTGTTTATTTGTTTGTTGTGAAAAATCAAGTTTGGGCGTAAAATTAAACTATTGCTGTTTGTTTACTTTCTATTAATGTCCCTGAAAAAATGATTATTGTTTTTATTGATTGCTATGTTAGAACTGAATTTAAATTGTGAATTGCACTTATCGTTTTATGTTTTAATTATTTTCATATGAGACTCAAGCAAACATGTAAAAGTAATGTATAAGAATGAATGAATAGTAAAATGAATTTATTTTTCAGGTTGGAAAGTAGACAAGTCCAAAGTAAAAAAGAACGAGCAAACAGACCAAGGCAGACCATCATCACAACTTCGCAGCTAGCTGATTCTTGAAACATATGATGACTATGAGTTCAAAGGGGCCACGGTGTCCAGCTGAACATGATGATCACAGGATGCATCGTTGGAACAGATTGCAACGGGGGAAATCATCGAACAAAGGTCAGTAAAACTTGCGCCAATCTGCACCGTTGGAACGTTGATTGGGTGAGTAGCAAAAACAAACTTTTTAAAGCGCCTAGTTTTAATAAGGACTAAGTTCATTTGAGACATCTTCTATTGAAGCCCTGCATTCTTTGCAATTTTGCAATCGAGGCATTAGACATTAATTAAGTACTATATCTAGTCTAGTCTTGAACACCATTTGCAATGTTCAATTCGAAATTGAAATTATCATTATCATTACATAAAGAATTATTATACGTTTTTCCTTCGTTTAATATAGAAACGTTGACAACAAAGAAGATCGAGTTGGTTGATTGAAAATCCAAAGAGAAAACAAGAACTTTCATATTGCACCGGAGCGATTATTCAGTTGATGTGCATCGTGGCAAACCACCGACGCGATACAAATGAAGTAATAACTGGACGGCTCGGCAAAGGCACGAGATGCAAGTTACGCAATTGAGATGAATTCCTCTCTCAGCAGTGCATGAGTTTTCTCAACCATCTCTCAAACTCGCTGATCTTCGTGCTTTTTTCTCTCCCTGGTTCTTTCAGACGAGCTTCATCGCGCAGAAACGGGTTTTATTAAATTATCAAATTATGATAGTTTCGTGATACAATTTCGTGGCGAACATGATGGTGTGCCGTCGTATAATCAAATTATGGTTAAATTTAAATCAATCGTGAGAGAATTCACAACCGCGTTGGATCGTCGTGGTTTCGTTATTTTTGTGAAAATTAACTTCTTCTTTTTTCCTTTCTTACTTGGAAATTATTTCTTAGCACGTCGCGGTGGTGAAAATCTTATTCATCCCACAATTCAAAACAAGAACCTCATTTCAAAATGAAAAACAAGATGAACATGAATTATTCATCGAATCAAAGAAATGTCCGCGTTGTCAAAGGGACTAGATTCAAATGTTAAACTAACAATGAAACAAAAAAGTTAAAAAAGCATTCAAAAAAAAAATCTTTTGAAAAGAACCTGAATTTGGACGACAAAAAAATCTGGTTCCACGACACGTAACAAGAGTTACTGTAACAATTTTGGTGGCCGGGTGTGTGCCGTCGGGTAATAACTGAGATAAGACGTCGTTGACACTATAGAAAAGTAAATATAGTTCTCGGTTCAACGTACGTTTAAATTCCCTTGGTGATATCGCAAATGACCGCCCGCATGCCTTTTCATTAATCTCAATTATGGGACAATTAAAAGCAGTTGGCGGAAGAGGAGTCATGAACCATTTGGCGGGCTTATCTTCGGTAACCGGGCTCTTTCATCTTGAACGAGTTGGGAAAAGTGATGCATCATTATATTCCGTGACATACGTGCCCTGTGTAACTTACTCGGCTGCGATATCATAACCGGATCATAAATCTCGGCATAATTTACGATTATCCTTCGACTCTTAATTTTGATCGATTTCCATCTGTCAGTTTTAATATCCGCCCAAGTAGCATGTCATTATTCAACCTCAACCTTTCCTCAATCTCAAATACAATTGCATCATTTGTTTAACGAAAACCCAACAAAGTTAGTCAATTATATTAAATTTTGTCTTCTTGTTTTCTTGACAGTTTTATAGACAAGTTGATGTTCCAGTATTGAGCTGTATCATCCTTTAACATACTCCTCTAACCGTGTTTGGTTGTCGATAGAAAACGGAGGTAGAAATAAAAAAAGAGGTATCAAGATAAAAGGCATATTTGAATTCCAAATGAAAATGAGAAAAAGTGTTGTTGATTAAATCGTCATAAAAATGTATTGGTTTATCATAACAACCTATGTACAAAGGCAATTAACCTTGACTCTCTAGTCAACGACCTGATCTAAAATTCATTAACTGCACGGAAAAAACTTGGTGCAACAGAATCTGAAAAAAAAAAACCGGACAACATAATACACTTAATAATCAAACCCGAGTCGATAAATAGATACCAAAAAAATATGACAACATAATCGTCTACGCTTTCATTCTGTTTAAACTCTTTTTCAACTCTTTTTAACTCCGTTCAACTTTTTACCTCTTTTTAACTCTATTAAACTCGTTTCAACTCTTTTAAAGATTTTTTAACTCTATTTCAACTCTCTTTTGAACTTTTTTTTCAATTTAAATTAATTTTTGTAGTTTATTTAAAGTTTATTGGACCTGTCGAAATGTCGAGCCTCAGATGTCTCATTGCGTGTAACTTTTACTTTTATTCCTCAGCACCTCTAGGATTCGAAGGTGGGCCAACAGAAAATGGCCTTGTAACCGTTTCCCCGACGCTTACAAAGCACTTTTTGTCTCGAACCGGTAGCCGAGATCTAATGACCGGCATTGTGTTGATCAAATGCAGATGCTTCTGAAGAATTGTCAGAACCATTTTATAATATTGAGTGTGGCGTTTTTGGAACCGCGACTCAGCTTTCCTCACGCCTACTATTTCGGCTCTTTTGACGACCAACCTCAACCAATCGTCGCTTTGGCACATACACTTTTCAACCGACCGACGACCCTGTGGCCCCTGGTTGTGTCGCACTAAAATTCCACCGGCGTTTTTTTTTTCTCCTTCTCATCTTGTGACCTATTTCAACGCCAATTAGGATTATGACTTCTTTTCCTCCCGCTTTTTAATAGCTAAATTAACTGATGGTTATCGACAAGTTTCAAGGAATATGAAAATAAATTGGGAACAAAGCGCAATTTTTTTAGTTTTTTTTTCAAAAGGCCTTGCGTTCATGTTTTAATAGTAAGGAGATGGATATTTTT